>JAUDJH010000037.1:0-1258453 GCA_036320925.1 Automeris io | reverse complement strand
GGTAAGTCTCGCTCTGCCTCGACTCTTACTTCCACTCACATCCATATTGTATATCTTTTTCATCCTTTCATAATTCATCCTCTCCACGTCCCCTAACTATTGACGCATGCTTTTAAGCACACTGGCACTATCATTCAAACCAACAACTATTCTACGTATCTCATCGTTTTTAACGCGATCCACAAGCGTTATTCCGCATGCAGAACGAAAAAATCGCATCTTCACTGCATTCATTCAACTTTCATGCTTCTTCAGACATACCCAGGTTTCCCTGACGTATAACAAAGTGGGCACTAAAACCGCTCTATGCACTGCTACTTGTGTTATTTGCGAAATATTTTTACTTTGAGATCGGCACCTAGAGCGCATCATTAATTTTGCTGCCAGCAATTCTGGTTCCTATATTGATATATAGGCTGCCATATAATTTTTTTGTAAAGTATTGTTGTGTTTTTAAGTAGACACGATCCTTTATGAATAATATTATATCAATGAAATCTTTGTGGCTGTGGTGGACTTGTGGGAAAAGGGACCATGTACGGCAACGCGAATATTGTTGGGTTCATATCCCAGTACTACGTACCTTTGGGTTTTCTCAGATTAAGTACGGATTTACGCATCACATGCTCATCGTTGAAGGAAAACATCGTGAGGAAATCCGTATGGCATCTAATAGAAATGCCATGTGTAAGTGCCCTGAGAACGGCGATTAGCTGCTCTTACTGGTAACGTTGAGCACGATATATAAGCGCTATGTGGATACAGGCACTAATATCTCTCTGCTCACCACGATAGGCATATATGTAGTATGACGATACATTATTCTTATTATGTATGAATTTTGATAAATTATCACGAACTAGCTAATTCACGACTATATTCGGTACATATAAACTTTTCTTTGAATTTAATGAACACACGGTGCTAATGTACGTCACGTGGATGTGTGGTTATACGTTATTTCTTACGTATAAAGATTTTACCTCATAGTTACGAGGTACGTAGTTACGTACCACGTAATTATTGAACAAAAGCTTTGCCTGTTGCCTGTGAAGCCGTGTTGTATCAAGTGCATTGAGAAGTAGGTCAGGTCACGAGAAGTCGATGTAGAGGGGTGTGGGGTGCGAGAGGGGTATGAGCCAAGGAAATACCGCTAACTGGGTCGCGGTACCATGGCCAAGGGTGGTTTGCGAAGGTTACGTTCTTTTATCTTAACTAAGAACATCGGGTAGGTACTTATTCAAATACCTATGCATTTCTCAAACAAGACTTTTGTAATTTATTTAGGTAATTTATTTAGGTAATTTGGATAAATTTTATATCTATCTTAAGGCTTATTTCCTATCTGGGTAGGTAGAAGAAAGAAGGAAGGAACTTTATTTTTATTTTTTTTATTTTTTTACACTGGTTCGACATATTGACTACAGAGTACCTGATGGTAAGTACAGTGTAGTCCAAAAACGAAAGCGTCTATCAAAGGATGAAAATCAATAGATAGTCTACATCGTCATGTCGGCCCACATATACCACGACTGAAGGTCTCTAGGTATATGAGCTACTGGATATACACAAGCTGATCCCGAATCGCGACAAGCCGAAACTGGTCACTATGACGGGCTTTACATCCATGTACTGTGGTCGCGATCCAGACGGGCACCGACACCCTACCAGCTCGCTGCTGCTCGTTTAGCACCACCCAGGAGTCACGTCTAGGGAAACTCGGGTAAAGCCTACGGACGCGAGCAGCTTCGACTCCCAAACACATATATATATCACACATATATATACATACATATATTTATATTTGTAAACATCTTTTAATCCTTTAAATGTTCATTAATCTCTTCATGCACTCTTACCGGTTCTGAGATCTTGCTACAACACTCTCGATAAACATGACTTAGGGTCCAAATGTAGCTACATTATATCTTTTCCATCCTTTACAAATTTTACCTGACTTGAAAAACTGACTATCTCGCACATAATACTACATAATACTATTTTTTTTCAATAAAAAAACTCTAATTTAAATCAGTAGATAATAATGGAGATCCAGAAATTATTTTACATTTTTTATATAACAAACTTGAGAGTTTTCATTTTTACCAAGTCAAATCTAACTATATTTGACTTTAACATATCACCAACAGTGCTGAGCACTGTAATTTTTATACGTTTTTTTTCTGTATGCGACCACTCTCCTTTTTTGTCCTTCTGGGTAATTGTCCAACTCTTCGTCACCGTAGATTAGGCTCTGTTTAGAGGATAATTTAATTGGTTTTGGATGTATATTGAAATAATGAAACAATGATTCCTGTGTGTAATAATTTACCCTGTTTCTTATAATATTAGATATTATTCTAGTAGGTACTTCCCAAAGAGCTTTTAAACCATTCGAGGTAAACAATATGATGTCAGCTGTAAATCAATGGTAAAAACAAATGACGCATGTTGTATCTTCACTGAAATAATTACTGGGAGTGGACAACTATAAGGATAATGCTGTAATAAAACTTGAAAAATGTTTGCTTGTAATTACGTTCAGGCCAGGGAATCCCGTCTACTTAAAAGATCGAGTCATACGTGTATATCATATAACCTTATAATTACGTCTTAAGGTTGTGACACTCAATATAAATATCAGGTACATATACATATTTAAAGGTTTAGTTTTAAGAAAACCTTTTTCCTTAATGCTTTTTCCTTAATGTAAATTGCTAACCAACTACAAAATTAGAAATTGCCACTTTACAATTGTATTGTATATTATTTATTAACACTAAAGTTTAACACATAGATTTAATTATGATCTTTTTTTTAGTAAAAATATAAGTGTGTAGTAACGTCATAGAAGGGTATTTCCTTGTAACTAAGTGTAAATCATTGTTTATCGTATAATATAGTTAAACAATATTTCAACGGCAGCCATCAAGGATTCGTGCTTAGGGTTATAACATATTCAATTTACATGGGTACGTCATCCAGCATTAGATAGGGCGGGCGGCCGTTCGAGGCGGAACGCGCGCAGTAGTTTTCACAGGGGCGCTCCCCTTCCCTTCACTGCACCACTGACCTACTTACAGTTTACAGTTGTGTTGTAAGCCACATGTACCTAAGAGATAACGTAAATTGGAAACGTATTTACCTAGCAACTAAGCACGTCCATTTTATTATTAATAAATAATGATAAAATAGCTATTAGATTCTGGTGAAAAATCCTTCATTATAATTTATAGTACACGCTTAAAAGTTTTTGACATTTTACTGATAATAATTATTATAATTTTTTAGTCCGAGTTTTAATATATATGAATATTATTATTCCTTACAATAATAAATAAACATACATCTTACATGTAGTTGGTTGCTGATGCATGTTGTAATTAATTATATAACACATACAAATGCATGCATTACTATTTTGTAACCCCTTATATATAGTATAAATAATAAATTCTTGATTTTAATATAATCAAATATAAAGTAGGTACCTATGTAGGTATCAATATATATCACAGTGTAAATAGCATAATATACTTACGTACATCAATGAAACAAACACTATTACGTACAAATAATAATAAATACGGTGTATGACCATCGATAGCCTGTGCATGTGTGCTGTACAAACGCTTACACGTGCCTCCTAACGTCAAAGTGTGCTTATGCAGTTGGCAGTCCTAGCGGCATGCAGTTATTTGTATAACCATTGGTAAACAAAGCATAATAAATAATGCGAAAGTTGTTTATTGAAACAATTGGTTATATTTAACAATGATAACTATTCATAAGTTTCTTGAACCTTGAACCGGCTACTTTATACAATATTTACAAAAATGCATATATTTCATTTATAATGCTATTCATAGGGAGATTATAACAAAGAAGCATTAGTACGTGTCAAGCTGTTATAGACAGTTAAATATAAAACAGAATATTATTTGTTTATAGTTTCTATAAAAGGAGTTTATAGAAAGTATAAACCGGTTTAATATACCAAGCACGTGTAATAAAACAATATCCTTGGAAATACAAATTTGGAAACAACACCAACCGTAAAGCTAAATGCAGATACAATTTTGCCCTTGTTTTAATTTGTTGTATTCATGATATGGTATTGACACCATTCTATTTTACCGAACTTAACCGTAAAGTACATTAATTTATGTAAAGAAAATATATATATATATATATCGTGTATATACTTTGCAAAAAATATATTAGAAACTCACACTCATTATTCTGTTATTTTATCGAATATTTCTCTAAGTTTTCGTACTCCATTAGCAATATCAATTAGGAGTTAAAATGAATAAAACCAGTAATTATATCATTCAGGAAATATGCTATACATTTCAAATTTGTTTAAAAACAAGGAAAAGGTAGTAATAGCAGATTTTCGGTTTAAATGATAAGTTACTAAGAATGGATAGTTGATTAAACGAGCCGGATGTTAAAAGTACTGGCACAAAATTCCGGTTTGTTGTTTCGCCGTCTCGTTCTATAGCGAAACATGCGAGAAGTTATTGATTTGTTTTCATTGCGTCTCTCTTTTGCCTACGAGCACACATAATATACCGTTGCGGCCGCGTGACCTTCCTTATTCACACAAACACATCCACAAAAGAGATAAATTGTTTTCGTGTCATCTCCTTCTTACATTGAAATAAGGAAGATACTGATACGTGTTGCAACGGGCACGTTTTGTGCATAAATTACGTGGTGATCACCACTACAACAAGATTATGAATAATTATGTTTGTGTTTTTATTAGTGCAACTATTGTAGTGAAAATAAATAAATAAAATATAATAACACGTAGACTCCGAAAAAGAGTTGTAGTTTATTAGAATCAATTCGTAGCAGGGCTTACAGTCGAGTATTTTCCATTCAAGATTTGTCTTTCTCAAAAGATTAGCATTATTTTTTACAATAACACTGTAAACAACTATTTTTTTCTTTTTCTGTATATATTGTAGTTATTTCGCCACGTTTTTAAGCCGAATGGTATATAAAGTAAATTACGAAAATAAAGTTATCACGTGGCCGGGGTGGGTGCTCGTGTTTCAAAACAATCTTTGTAAAGCCGGTAGCACGTTTACAAACAAGTCTTTGACTTCGCAGGGTTTGATAAAAAATTACCAAATTAAAAACCTATGAAACAAAACTGTTAATTAATTTATGTTATTTAATCAATTTCATGTTCTAGTCAATTTCTAACAACATTTTAAACTGAAATTTGTATTTAAATTACATAAATACATTCCAATATTAAATTATGTTAAGTTTAATTTCGTTTTGTCTATGATATTATTTCCAAAAAGCATTAGATTCCAACAGCATATTAGGTACGTAACATGGAAGGCTAAAATGTGGTGACAAATACGACAGACGAGATGTCATGATATCCTGAGTGAGATAGAAATATATGTTCAAAGCGACATGCACCCCATGGAGTCAAGGGACTCCACTGGCAACAGGTCACTGAACTGTTTATAGTTTATAGTTCACCCCTCTAGCGCTTATAGAATCTGTATGAATCCATAATCACTATCTATGCTACATTATATAAAATTGATGATGTACAAAATGTTAGAAACATAATTTAGAAAAATGTATTAAAAATTTAAACAAATTAATACCTATTCATACCAATATATCTATTCCACAAGTTGTTGCTGGGATGCAATGAACTCTAGTTCGAATATTGCCCCACGGCTGGCAGTTGGTACCCGCCAGTCGCCACCCGGCCTAGCATGGCCGATACACCCTTATTGTATGATACATACTTCGCTTAACTACCTTAACGCACACATAGCCCATTATATGCACGGAACACATGAAAAACCCTGGTGGCAAGAAACTACGCAGCGTTCGTTCGCCTCATCTTATTGTAACAAATGAACCACGTACACTTTTATTTAAAGAAATGATCAAGATTATTGTCTTCGAGATAATATTGTATCTTTCTTTTGTAGTTTAAATCCATTGATGCCTGATTTTGAGGGTGAGCGTTTTTTAAAACTACTCAGGTTAGTTACAGATTTAATATAGATTTAGTGAAGTTAAAACGTTCATAAAGTGTACCGTTACACTAACAATTAAAATAGATTGTTATAATGCTTTCCAATGTTACTACATATTTTATGCGGTTCTTAATGTTTTATAAACTTCAGACTCAACATTAACATAACATTATATTCTATGTATGTGTTTTAACAAGATTTTGCAAAATAAATATCTCTAGAACGTATACAAATTATCTGAATTAAGTAGGACAATGGACGCCGTGGACGATGTGTGACGGACATTAATGTGTCAAAGATCAATGACGTCATTCCACACATGCGGTACATGCGGAAAATATACTGTACATCAAACTTAACTGGAACAGCAAACTGGGTCAACGCCGCCACTGACTTCGTTAATTAGAACAATTATTACAATTATTCGAGCTTTGTTCGAATTCAAAATATAACAGAGGATATCTAATATCTATGACTATATATATGTAGACTATATGTAGACTATAAACCTTATTTAATTAACTTTGTCTATTATTTGATACAAAAGTTCTTCTTATCAAATCGGAAACTAGATAATTCAAATGATTTGTTCATTATAGACAGAGATGGGCAAAATGTAATCTGATTAATTATTAACGATTACAAAATATAGTCGTAATTTGAATTTTCTTGCTCTGTTATCATGATAAAATCCATTTAAAACATTAAGAAATCATAAATGTGTATACAATCCGGGATTCTAGTGTTTAAAACATAGTTGACCGAAATGCAGTTATATTAATGGTATAAAACGTAAAATGTAATCGTAATCATTTTTATTAATCTAATTACATTTTGCTCATCTATGATTATAGATATTGATGCAAGATAATAAAAACAGAAAGGAATGCCTTTTCTGTGAGTCACGGGTTGAACTCAAGTGGCTGATGGGCACACGGCAACGGTATGGTAAGGTGGTTAGATGACGAATCGTTCGAGTGGGGCGGTCGCCAATCGGTGCAGTCAGAGTAGAACGCCATCCATGTCTTGGTCACCGACCCCTGCAGGTTCTGACTTGTTACGGTTCCACTTTTTCTTTCTACAAGTCTCTGGATCGATTGTGGAAATATACTTAAATGTGTAATTATTCTCGCTCAAGAAAGTAAGTATAGTACAGTCAATTAATTAAATGCGGCTTTCAATTAACTCAATTTCATCTATCAAAAAGACCTTTGACGTAAGCAATAATAAAATTCACTATGTCTTTGTCAAATCAGATGACCACATTTAGTCTATTATAAAAGCTATTTTAATATTACGTAAACTACCCAATAACCATAGCACTTAGCTCCCGAATGATGCACTATACTGTACTATACATATATACTATATATATGATGATACTATGGAATGAACAAGCTCCACATATATCATTTATATCCAATCGATTTTAATCAAATTTGTAATTATGTAGTGACTGAAAATGTCTATCTTAATTGATCTTGTTTTATACTTTTTTTTTATTTGTTTTATAGGGTTGTCAGTGGTCCGATACACTCTACTCACACAACACACACAATTACAATCAACAATGTACAGTTCCTATTAAGGCATCCACAACATTCATTAGAGTGGCCTGTTTATATTGTATTAATGTTAATGCTAATGAAAGTAAAGATTATAATTCTGTGCTTCTCTCAACTACCCGAAGACCTTTCTCTTGAAGCCCGGCAGGGAGTCCGCGAAAAAATCGATCGAATCTTCAAGAAGATTCTTGGCCCGAGATAATCTACACAAAGTACTATTGAAGCCAAGATTTGTTCGTTTAAAAGGTGGGTGAAAACGGGAAACGGCTCGTCTGGCATATTTACTGGGGTTCTCAATGAAAATCTTTGGAGCAGATGGGGACATATTATTTAAAATGTTGTATAAAAGTTTATATCTAACTGCTGACGACGAAGCGCTTAGGAATTCAATTTAAATTATATAAGAATATCCCAATAACTGTATTTGTATTATTCGATATGTACGGTTCTACCTTAATAATTATTAACGGGCATCGATGATTGCTTTAATTGTACTGGTGAATTGGTTGTATTGGTTTAATTGTGACTGTAATGCGCAAACAAATTATAGATTATTATGTGTTCTAAAACTTCTAAATATTTTATCTCAATCAGATTTTTTTATTATCTTCGAACCAACACATTTCGATCCCGTTATAATTTTATAATAGAAAAGTATCTTTATGAACTATTATTTTAATAATAATATATTTAGCACAAAGATTTAATTGTTTTGAAGTTTTGTTAAAGTTTTTAACAACAATAGTTAACGAAAGCGCAAAGATTTTATGATATCATGTGTAATTTGGCAAACTATCAACATCTCGAGAAAACATTTTAAAATCTAAACGTTGGGTTGGACATTCGAGGAATCTGTTACGATATGTGACATCGTAATAAAATGTTATTTTGTGTAGTAAGAAGTTTGTTGAGCCCCGGGATCTACTTATTATAGCTGATGAACTTGTCACCGGTATTGTTCCAGGCCGTAGCACTCTGCCTGGAATTTCCTGTGTACTGTGCGCTTATTACATTGTAACAAGGTCATTATGAGAGAGTTATATAAAACAACAACAATAATAACACGCATTGTTAGAAAGTTCATCAATCTGGGCTTCTATGATACTAATACGAAGTTAATAATATGATAGGGTTATGTTGTTCTTGAATGAGCAACCTAATTCTCAAGACTGTTATCATTTGTGAATTCAAACTTAAACCTTGTGGCATGCCATCTCTCCCGAAACGACAGAAGTTTATTTGTACACCTAATAATATATAATCACGCTATATCCCTTCTGGGGTGAGCTTAGTATACCATAGTGGCTGAATCTACTTTGCGCTTATGTGTCATGCCCAATATGAGGAGTAGCCCCACCATTCGTAATAACTACGCAATTATTTACAGCTTGAAGATTTTCTATGAACGATTTAATAAACTAAAGAAATGAATCTTGCTTTTTTAGGGTCAATTTTATACCTTATAAATTTAGGCGTTTGCCATGCTACACAGTGAATTTTTACCGTGCTCTTTTTATTCCACGCCAAATAACATTCTAGTTAATTATTTTTCGCATGGATTTTTTTGACAGTACGTACGCGTATGTATTATATATTAAAATATATAAATCGAAATATAGTAAATTGAAAAAAAATTCACGGTGCTGAGAATTGGCACTGAGGCTTAGGCCTAAACTCAAGCTTCAGAGTTTTTTAATGCAAAAAATAGACATCATTGCTTTTAAGCCCTAATTTTAGTAGAGAAAAATTCCTTCTTTGTGCAAGTTAGCTTAGGAAAAGACTAAGTTTTATGAATGAATTCATTAACAAGGTACTATTTTAGATTATAATAATCTCAGGGTACTATTTACGTTTCGTAGTTTATGTAACAAAAAATATTATATAATTTCATATAATATTATATTAAGTTAATATTCTTTCATTTTAACAAATTGAAGTGCAAAAAATGCGGTTCTTCTAGAATTAAAGCACAAGTGTGAACATTTGAACTGTCAAGAACGGGCAGTGAACCGACTGCGTGTCATTGCCCTACCAATGCCGTTTAAAAAAAAAAACGTTTATTGCTTCCATCTTTCCATCTATCCACCGCTCAAGTACCATATGTGTATATTAATAGAAAATAATCAATAATATTTTCACCTTTACTGATGCAGATTAATCTGAGTTGTTCAGACATAAGTATTCTCTTATTACACACATCAACCTTTTAAAATAATTTGCATGTCACTTAGTTGTTAACCTTTTATCAAGGTCGTGCCATTAATTTAAGGTAATCTACGTTTCTTTCCGCTTACGCTTTAGTGACCAAAATAACAGTTTTTTATATATTCCACAATCGTTTGCTATTCCCGCCATGCTACCTCGCTTTTTCTTGTTCTATTGTTGTTAAAATATCATTACTGGATTTTATTTTTGAAGATTTTTGTTGGCAAACATATAAGTTAGTCAATAAATTTAAAATCTTGGAACTAAATACTTGCCACCCAATAGAATGTCGTGTGACACGCAAAACAGTAACCATAACTTCCTTTGTCCGTAAATTAATTGTGCAAGATGGCAGAAGTAATTGCTCAATACGCCTAAAAGTCCATAATGACTGTAACCGCAACTGGTGTTACTGATCCCTCCAATGCTGGTCAATGTCTCGTTGAATGATGTTTTTGACCGCATCAAGGTCGCTAGGATAGGGGTACGTGAACTTTATGGCGCCTACGAATTAATTTCGTTATTCGTTTAGGGCTCGCCGAATACACAATTTAATTGCGATACACGTGAAATTTTGCGTAAAAGGTAATAGATATCATTGCTAATATGAACAGGGTTATTAGAACGAGGGAGTTGTGTAGTTAGAGGGCAATGAACTGTAGACAGAGATAGAACGACAACAACTGTGAAGTTGGCGCGATCCTGCCTCAACGGAATCGGTACACCGTTTTATGCCGTCAAGCATCATTTTGATATATTCAAACCGTTTTTACAAACTTTAATAATGACATCAACATCAAGATGTACTTATAACATGCAAACTTAGTTCTCAGAATACGTATAAATACTAATATTTTTAAATATTACAGAAACATTTACCTCAAGTCTTACCATTTATTTCGAAGCTATCATGAGCATAAAAGCAATTAGGTGATTCGCCAGCTTTTACCAGCTTACATGTGTCCGATACATGACAAATCTAAAACTTATTCTAAATCTAAGAAACGCATTATGGTAGGAATATCTCTGTCAGATAGAAGGTTCAAAAATTTTAATAATATTAATTAAAGTTGTATGCTGTTTTTATCTCTGCTTACTTTACTTGCCTCGAAAGGAATATAAAGTATATTCATATATACTTTATATCCCAATTTATATGTATATATTCTTTTATTTTTAGATTTATTCAAAGTGTTAATGTTACAAGAATATCAAAGTTATATTAAAAATAAGGACGAAATCTTAAATAAACCAAAGTAGAAATATAAGATACATAGTGACGTAGAAAAAAAAAGTATCACGTCGTTTGTTCGAACTTGTTGCTTGAATACAGATCATTAAAGTTTTTTATTTATTTTTAAAAGAAACTATGAACTTGTCAAGGTTACTGAGAAATGAAGAATGACGTCAGAAGTATCTTCTGCAAAAATGACTGAGCGGTGCCGGATCTTTAGGAAAATGACGTGGCCGTTATGTACTCGTATAAACTAATTGGGAATACCATTAGTTGTTGTGTTGCAATAAATGTAAGCATTATGTTTATTTCATTTCGATTACATTAATAAGCTATTTTTCTAAGTTATAATATTTAAATACCATTGTATTATTATGACTTCGTAAACTTGTTGCACGATACGTGGTACACGGTGCAGCCTAAGAATGTTGGTGACCATTTAAAAAATGAAATGAAATGAAATATATTTTTTTTCACCACAAACTAACAAAATACTAGAAATTCAAAAGCAACATTTCTGTTACAAGACAACAAAATACAGACACAAAAGAAAAAACAAAAACATATTAACATGGCGAAAATGGGACCTCCATCAGCTTAAAGCCACAGAGGAAGTCTGCAGCGCTGTATTTCGTGGATTTAGTGATGAGATTTCTTTAATAGTCGTCATCATTATGCTATTTGAAATATATCGTGCCGTTATATCGATAACTGGACGTACACAAGCTGATACCGAAACGTGACAGACCGAAACCAATCACTATGACGGGCATTGCGCACATGAACACTGAAAACTAGTTTAATATTTAAAAAAATGTTCTATATACAGGATGGTTGAAAAAAGCCACATTATTTGAAGCATGAGATAGTGGATTTTAAATGCACCAATTTAAGACATCCCAACGTAGGAGCAAAATTCAATAGTTTTCGAGATATTTCTATTTTAAAAAAAATATTTTAAAAAAAACCCTTTTTTGTCATTTCTATAGTTAAATATACAGTGTAAAAAAAAAAACAAATTAAATCGATTGTATTGGAACTTATTTATATATAAGATATTTTAATTAAGCTATTAAACACACAAACATCGGAATACAAGCAGCTAAGGAGTGGAAAATGCTTCCAGCGACCATATTTCCACGATCTTTTGACTAGGGAGTTTTTACGACAATAATAAATTTGTTGGGCGAATGGGACCATCGTAGAACTTATCTTCACCTTCTACCAGGTGCGATTGAGGTCCAGCGACCGCTATCATTAAAAAAAAACTTTACTCAGTGACTGCACCATACCAGATGGCAAGTAAAGTGCAATAAAAAAACCGAGTACGACTATTGTCAGAAAACTACCTGTCGATGTTTGCCGTGATCACAAATATATATATCACGCTGACACTTTGTTTTTGGTCACTTTTGTACTATTTTGGTTCTGGCGGCCTAACATAAACACAGATACTTGCCGTAAGCATCTAATTGCAAAATGAGGTACATATGTCCAAAACTTAATAACACCTGCAAATAGAAGATAATATAAATTATTAAGTGTTAGATTATTGTCGTGCTAACCGATTGCTTGTTTATTGTTTATATTAGCATAAATCTGTAAGTAACAGTGTGTTATCGTATATCTAGGTCTCAAACAAAGGAATGTGTCTAAGTACATGAAATCAGGTTTCTCGGATATGTTCCCTTCCCAACCGATTATGTTGTTGCACAATTCGAAGTTACAAATATAGTACAACACCGCGACGAGCATTATAACCAGGTAAAATATTTGCAATTTTAAATGTTGAGCCCATAGGATCAAAGGTATAAAAATACTATGGTATTTATATGGTATCGAACTCTACTAAATACCCGGTGCCATGGTGCCGTACGAAATGCTTCATCAGAATGAACGAACTTTACATCTCCAATGTTTGGACATAAACATTTTTATATTCATGTGAAATAATTGTTTAACAAAGGGAATAATACTCAAGAATATCACATTCTTTAAATAACTACTTGATGCGAATGTATGGCACATTTGGCAAAGCGTTTCAATAATACGACTTGCTCTGGTATCATAAAAAAAAATCATAGTACCAAGTCTAACCGCCCTATTATTTCAATCAGTTTTTTGAACAGACTCTTTTATCAGAATTATTTTAGAACTAGCTTTTGCCCGCGGCTTCGCTCGCGTTAAGAAGTATTATTAATAATTAGGTATAGGTTTTGCCGCTTTACTATTGTTTAGCGTCTGTAAAAAATTAGGGCCTACAAAACTTCTTTGTATACAATATTCTTAACTAATCTGTCATTAGGCGCTAAAACTATAAAGCTATTGGGTGAACTTACTCGTGAGCAAGCAACATAAAACTGTCCCTGAGAGAAGCAATGTTCTTTCAAGTCAATACCCACAAATTTGAGAGTTTTCCCCTGAGACTTGTTTATTGTCATAGCAAAGTAGACTTCACCTACCTACATGCCGAATTTCAGCCCGATCCGCCAGTGGTTTGGGCTGTGCGTTGATAGATTACTATGTCAGTCTGTCAGTCACCTTTGAGTTATACATATTTAGATATCAAAATCGTATTTAAGCGGACGTCTTCATCATAATAGCTCCAATCTTTAATTTCAGTTCAATCAGTCGAAAATCTAAGAAGATTTGTACAAACTGTCATCCCCCATTTTATTCCCTTAGGGGT
The DNA here is from genome assembly GCA_036320925.1 of Automeris io. Classification (NCBI taxonomy): domain Eukaryota; kingdom Metazoa; phylum Arthropoda; class Insecta; order Lepidoptera; family Saturniidae; genus Automeris; species Automeris io. Next base: position 1,244,734 of record JAUDJH010000037.1, on the reverse strand, counting down.
GGAATTTATTAAAAATCCTTTCTTAACGGATGCCTACGTCATAGTAGCTTTATGCACGCAAAGTCTCAGCCCGATCGGTTTAAAATTGACTAAGTTTTGTACAAACTTTCATCCCCCATTTTATCCCCTCGGGGGTAGAATTGACCAAAATCCTTTCTTAGCGGATGCCTACGTCATAACATCTACCTGCATGCCAAATTTCAGCCCGATCTGCCCAGTGGTTTGGGCTGTGCGTTGATAGATCACTATGTCAGTCAGTCAGTCACCTTAGAGTTATATAGATTTAGATAGTCAAATTGTACTTATTATGCACTTATGTCTCTTAATTGTAAATCGGTATCAATTTACAATAAACTGCCTTTTGCGCAAAGTAAAATTACCTTGAAACAGATTAGCCGTTACGGAAATCAACATCTTAATTTTGTTATCATTCTACGCGTGCGTACTTCATTTGTGACGTAAAAACGAGTGACGGCTGGCGGTAGGCCGATACAAATCCATGATAATGTTAATAATGAGTGAATCGTGAACGTTATGTTATCGATTTTATTACCACTCTGTTGCGTAATGCGTTTTCAATTGGTGCGCAATTGCTTGACAATAAAATGCAAGCAGACTTTAATGTATGAACTACAGCGTAACGGTGTCATAACGTAGGCTTTTCACGGAACTGGCTGTAGCGAATTGATTACAGGACCCACAGTCTCCGCCAATGTGCAGAAGTAGTCACCGTGTGGTTTTTAGTCGGTACAAGTTCGACAAAACTCGGTCGCGCAACCCTCCTTGTGTGGCTACGACAGTCCTATGAAGATTTTGCACAAGTAAAAGAAACGGTTTCACTAGTTCGCATCACCTAACCCTTGCAGATTCATAGAAATATGAGGATTCGAATAATTTAAAACCAGAAATTATTGATTTTATTACTCTAATTTAACAGATTCCTATATCGGACACAATTTTAAAAGAATTTGTAAATAAAAATACTAAGATAAACGACAATAATTTGTATTGTTCCAGCATATGTTTAAATGTTAATGTTACTATATTCAAATTCTGTTGTATTATAAAAGCGGTTTAAATTTTCAAATAAATATTATATTATATTTTAGATACTATTATTTTTCTAATAATGATTAGTCTATTTTAACATAATAACAGATTAAAAATTAATTTGCTTGATACCAGTAATCGTAAGGATATATGTAGTTGCTAAATACACTGAGTGAGCAACAGTCTGAAGGCATAATGTCCACACAGCGGAGTCGATGTCCTAGGTGCAGGCTCGACCAATTATGCGATTGCCATTTATTTACACGGCTAATGTAACTGTTCGCCGAGCGCTGAGTGATCCGTGCGTTTCTAGTACCGTAACGCCTTCCGCGTTGTAAATATAGAACGCGAAGGTCGTGCCATTATTCGTGTTGAAACTACAGCTATCATTTTAATGCTTGTATAAAATAAACCTTGAGCTTAGACGTACGTGCACACGCCGAAACAAAGATTTTATTAAGAAACCACCTAACGGACTTGAAACCGATCGGTGAACAAGTTTCGCGCATGTGGCTAACGATTTAATAGAACATCTCAAGGTCCGAAGGCAAAGTAAACAATTTAGTCATATCGCCGTACGTACTGATGCCCGATCACGTTGCGCACGCTTTCGTTGCTCACGTGAGTCTCTCTAATTCTGTATTTGTGCCATTATTTTATTTCTCTATCTTTTATTTTTATCTAAGAATTATCTTGTACTACGATATCTATTCTTGTAGATATGACACGATTATAAACCCATACTTTCACTGTCTTTTATCTTCCATGTTTTTTTAACTGTAAAATAATATCTTATTTTGCAGTTCTTATTGTTTATTTTGCAATAATTTACCTGACTATTAGACAATGAGAATTGTTCTTGCAGTTTAAATATTAATAGGTGATGATTACAATGGGTAAGTAGTTGCTAATTATAGTGGCCATGAGCAGAACGCGGAAGTCAACCTCTCCGCCTTTGCAGATAACGATTGGCATATTTTATCAGCGGTGGGCGATAATGTGGCCTTCATGAGCCACGTATCTGCCGCAATGTGTAAGTAAACTATACGCTTCGCAAAAACACTGTCTCGAAGTACTGATAAAAAATAGGAACAATATATATGTGAAATAATAAATTATTTAAGAATATTACTCTTTAAATATAAAACATAATGTGAACAGGAAGCTGTGTTAGAATATTCTATTACAGCTGTAGACTTGAGGGAGTCTGCTGCTTGGATGAGAGGGAGGCGGTGCGCAGCATCTGGCGCCCAAAAAGGAATTTTCTGTTATAACATTACAAAGCAATAGTTCTAATCCATTATTTATTAAATATTTCAGCATAAGCTGTCCCATAAATTTTATTCATAAAATATTGTCGTTATTTGTAACTGGTTTACTGATAATTTATATAAAACTTAGAAAGCGTAAATTTTTTATTGCAGTTTCGATCAAGTATACGTAGGCGGAAGAGATTAATTTCATACCTTATTTTTTGATAAGCGCATAAAGTTTAATAACAATTATTTTTATCATTAGAAAAACCTGATGATGTAATTAATAATATTAAGTATTAGATGGCTACATACCTAAATGATATATTTGTTTATAAATAATGGAGACAATACCATTGTTCAAAGGAAGTAAAAAATATGTAATTTAATTAGATTATGAAAATATAGGTGTCATTTTATCGGTTTGAGCTTCGAAATCGTAAACAGTGTTGTAATATGTAATTTGGAGCACTATAACGTAAAATTGTCTGCTTGTTGGTGTTTCCTTTACACTTTAAAGGGTTCTTAGACTTGTACAATTTAATTTGCCTTGCTATCATACGTCTAACGATCTTTGTTCGAGCTTTCACTATTACGTTATTAGTATAACACCAATTTACAAGAAACGATTAATCATGTCATTTTTATATGCACTTACAAGAAGTGAAATTCATTTTTGGAGTAATTTTGCATTCATTTCGAAATAGGAGAGTCGGATACAATGGAAAAGTTTTACTTAGGTGCACGGACGCCATCTATATTATTATTAGGTCCTTACATATGAAATTGGCGTTTTTCGTACTGGCCACTTTAATCACAAATTTCTCCTCTTTGGTAAGGAATTCCAAATTCAAATTTGTACAGCTATAGACTCATGTATTTGTGCTTCGATGATCGTCATTCATTTGTTTTTTTTCTTCTGTTTTTTTCTGTTTGCGTCACTCATTTTACAAAATGGAAAACTTAAAATATCGCATTATTTACGAGTACGAGTTCCACCGTGGCACTAGTGCTGCGGAAACAACTCGAAGGGTGAATGATGTGTATGGCGGTCGTGTTAGCTGCATGCTGCGATGTTAGTGATAAAACTGTTTTAATTCACTTGAAGCAAATTGGGAAGATTAAAAAGCTTGAAAGGTGGGTACCTCACGAATTGACTGAAGCAAACCGGCAAACGCGCGTCGACTGCTGCGTTACATTACTAAACCGGCACAATAATGAAGGTATTTTAAACCGAATCATTACCTGTGATGAAAAATGGGTTCTTTACGATAATCGGAAGCGCTCAGCGCAATGGTTGGATCCTGGCCAGCCAGCCAAATCCTGCCCCAAGCGAAAATTAACCCCAAAAAAGTTACTTGTAAGCGTTTGGTGGACTAGTGCCGGTATTGTTCATTACAGTTTTCTCAAATCTGGCGAGACTATTACGGCTGATGTCTATTGTCAGCAATTGCAAACCATGATGGAAAAGTTAGCGGCTAAACAACCTAGGCTGGTCAATCGCTCCACGCCACTGCTGCTTCACGACAACGCTAGACCACACACTGCGCAACAGACGGCTACTAAATTAGAAGAGCTTCAATTGGAAAGTCTAAGACATCCTCCGTACTCCCCGGACCTTGCTCCAACAGATTACCATTTTTTTCGAAATTTGGATAACTTCTTGCAAGGGAAAAAATTCAACTCCGATGGGGCAGTCCAAATCGCCTTCAAAGATTTTATTGATTCCCGTCCGACTGGTTTTTTTAGTAAAGGGATCAATGAACTACCTATGAGATGGCAAAAGTGCATAGAAAATAATGGTTCATACTTTGATTAATTAAATATATTATATTAAAAAATATTCGACTTTTTGTTCCTCCCATACAAAACGCCAATTTCATATGTAAGGACCTAATATTTCTGTTTTCCACCTGTAGCTGAGATTAAGCATAAGTGTTTATAACCTAAGAAAGCAAAAGTAAAATATAAGTATTTTATGGTGCTAAATTATTGTACCTATACTATATCTCCCAATGGCGTAAAATATTAACTAATGTGGGGCAATGTCATCGTTCTATTAATAATGAGCTTAATATTAGGCGCCTCGGAAGTGTTATGTATGAAACAGTACACGAATTCATGTACGAGTAGTATATAAAATGATGTAGCCTATAAAAGAGGAGCAATAAAGCAATGCTACTGTAATTACAAGCTATAATTAGTTACGAGTGAGCTGACTTTATGCTATAGTCAAGTCAAATGAAGAGGTTACCTTGCATCGACAGCTTGACCTCATTACCGTTGCTATTTCCGAATGTAACATTCTAATTATGTATAGGAATTGTAGAATATACCTACTCATGCCGTTATGTGCAATAATAAGAGTATTTTGTTAACTAGTTGTGGCAATAGGTATACGTAAAAACGCTGTTAAAAAAATTGCATATAAAATAGTTCTAGAAAAGGTGTAGCTGCCTAATCATAATAATTTTGTGGTATAAAGCAATTTTAAGATAATATAATTGGGTCGAGCCTCCCAGAAATAACAAGAAAGGCACGTTCTTCGTATAAATGCAGCGATACTGCTTGAAGGTGAATTTCCGTTTATTGATTCGTGAGGTAGTATGTAAGAGCGCAAGGTTACACGTGTATATGCACCGATAATGGTACTCGTGTAGCTTGCGGTGTAAGTTTCAATATCATATGCACTCGGAGCGCCATTTACGTTATCAGTATATAGTTTATGCCTCTCTTTGGCAATGGCCATGCTATGACATTTCCGCGTATGCCCCCAGCTTGGTACAATGTAACCATGTAGCTAGCTGTTGAGCTTTAAAAATGTTAAATCCATATTCATTACTATTAAACGTGGATTGACATTTTTAAGCCGAACTCGTTAATTATGCAAAATAATTTTAAATATATCATTTAAATAATTTTAGAGTTTGTGGTATAACTATTTATTTTCTGTTCAAGAGTATTTTTTTGTTAAAAATCAGTAAAAAACATAAATGTCAACTTACTTTTAGAGGCAATGCCTTTAAAATATCATTATTTAATGTGTTTTCTAGGTCATATCTAAAATGATCTACGCAGTAAAATTACAACCTTTATATTTTTTTATGTCAAAGCCGAATTTAGACGATATAGTTATTTTAAAATTACAAATGTGTTATGTCTATCAATAAATATTGCTTTATCGTACATAATATATTTTGCTATAGTTGATATGACGACTGTTGATAACGCAGCTCTATCACTTTACGCATGTTTAATATCCCCTTGTCCTCTGGAGAGCTGCTCGCACACTTCGTGCTTTTTTTTCAACGTGACAAATTGTATTTGGCTTTGGAGGGTCTTTATAATTTCACCAGGCGAGGTGGCCATGCACTTAAGGTACTCAGTTAGCGGATTATGGAATAGGTGGCAACGTAAGGGCATTCCTTTGGCTTGGGCGGCCGGCCAGTAAAAGAATTACCTTAGTGGTCTTATAGCATTTCAGAAAGCGACTAATTTGAGAATAAATGCCGAAAGAAACTAAAGAATACGTCAGAGTGAGGACAGCGCCTCAGTGCGTAAATGCACCGGTTAGCAACAGACGGCTGGATTACTCTTCTTCGTTGCCGCCGGAGACACCAATGTTTAGGAATGATGCTAGTGCGTATGGTGACTCACTGTGACCTGGAGCTGCGGCTGTTAAAACTGCGGTATCATCACTATGCGCTTTATCAGATCTTTGTGTTAAAATTTACACCGATAACGTTAGCCAATGCAAGCGGAATTGAAGTTTCTAATAATAACGATGAGCTGCAACTGTTTCGCCGGCAACAGGCAATTTATAGCGTGGAATAACGTAGCTAGTACACAGTGGCAGGAGGTGGAACGCGTCACGACTTCGACAAGCCGTAACTGTGCACTTTTACACGGAACAAAGGGCTTTACTCACAGTACACGCTATTGTTATGTTAATTAAGCTTGTTGACGGACATAGCCTATTATGACTAATTTTATATCGATTACATAATGTATACTGTATAACTCTGTATTTCTTTGTTAACTGTGTATTTTTCAGCGGTTTAAATATATAAACAAAGAGAATCCTGATTTCCTGGATAAATGTTGATTCCTCCATAATTCTGTTATATGATAGGGTTTCACCGATAATATTAACATTATTTTTGCAATACTGTGTAGTTATGTTGTAATCACAGGTCTCATTGAAACTTATAGAAGAAAAAATATATCTATTTAGAATAAGGAAATTATCGTGCAAAACAACTCAAGCGAAGATTAATTAGATAGAGTTCGTCGAATCTAAAAATGTGCGATCCTCCATTGAATTTTATTTACAAGGTATCCTTCAAACACGTCATAGAGATGTAAATACGAGTAAATATGCAAAATGCAAATATTATTGAAGCATTACTTTAAATAAAAAAGCATTATGCATTTTTATTAAAGTAATTGATATAAAGTATACATATTTATGATGGCTCATTTACTTCTATTAGCGACGTGTTTGAAGTTTGAATAACCTCTAAAATTATAGTGTAGGAACGTACAGATTTATATTAGACGAATTTTACTGACATTAAAAATTCAGTCTCATCTGTATAGTGCAGGTTATGTATATTATAAAGTGTATATAATATAAACATTTGCATTACATGCAGAATGCCGGCGAGACCTTGCTGCGCTCTAATAGTTGTGTCCTCAGCCAAGGTCTGCTAGCTGACGTCAGCCACTTACACTCAGCAACAAGATTAGTAGCAACCATTCTTCTAATTTATTAATTGATAATTAATATTAATTATTATCATTATTTATGCAGGTATATATAGAAAAATGACTGACAGGTATGTTTCCTATTTTTGTCATAAAAGACTAATTTTGATAACTTTGAAATGTTTCTTGACTTTCAAATAGCTATAGAATATGTATTTAAAGATACGAATATGTTACTACTAGAAATAAAGTCTAAAGACCTAAATAAGCAATTTAATAATAAGTTGATTAAAACATAATCAAACTCTACGAGATTAATTGTCAAAAATGTATTAAATGGGCGAAAAGGTTAAGTTCGATGTCATTTTTATGCTATTTAATTGTGTTAAGAGATATAAAAATGTGTATTAATTTAATTTAAATCTACTCCACTGATACTGACGTAGTTGTAAGAGGTCTTTGTTTTTTTTTCTGGCTAAGAAGAGCAATAGCGCTTGGTGGTCAGTGTAAACGTCCATGAACAGGTTCCGCACGGATCACATGTGGGCAGGTCGCTGACCTCGGGCCGATGGTCCGAGGAGTGCCCACAACCTGCCTGGCTATAAGTACATACATCTAAAATTTTATAATCAGTGCATTTTTTTCCTATGTATGATTTTAAAACTAATAATGGAGGTGGATTTACTATTAATACACAATAATATGTTATATTTATTGGGGACACAAGTCTGCACGACGCGATTGTATTTTTTTCCCTTTTACTGACCTAGCCACCGAAACTTTGTTTGACTTTACAATCTATATTGTACTGTTGTTGTAAATAGTGGCGATTGCTTTTAATAGCAATATTATCGCATTTTCATGACTTTGAAAATTGCTTATTATATATTTTATTTTTGGTTTAATTTCAATTGACCATGCACAGACAAAACAGCAAGTGACGGTATAGAATAGAGCATTCGCGATATATCTTAGTATATTTTTACAGCTAATAAGAAAAATTAATTAGGAATTAATAAGAATGACAATTATTATACTAATTTTGATTACGAGTCAAGAGAACCCGTCTTTTTAGATTTAGATCCTATATTAAAGAAACAGATAAAGATAATGTAAATATATTTATGTTCTGTACGTTTAGCATAATATATGTGGGACGGATAAGGTACTTGGCAATACATACTACCGATGATTTAGTCCGGCGACATAGCGTCTGGTACATGCCATTGTTACGTTGCAACACTAATAGCTGGCTGGCTAAACCTAGCTTTACGTAGGCGGTCAGAGCACTTGCAAAGATTTAGCTCATTGATCTAGGTATTATTTAAAGTTAAAAGAAATTACAAGATAAAATGCAAACTGAGGCAGACAGCTTTACCCTCATATGTCTAAAAACCCCTTTCGCTCATACTCCTCCCTTAAAATCCATCTTTCCTAAACTTTGTCATTGGTTTAAAGTAGTTTTGTTTTTTCTTTGTTCCTCTTGCATTTTACACCATATTTATATACGTAACCCATGGGAGTCTTCCAATTACATCTACATTGTACTCCATCATTTTTTTGTCATTTTTCATGTCAATACCGGTGAACAAGCGTTGATAACGCATGCAATGATAATATTTACTTTCACTGTAACCATTCAACGTAGTGATTCTTTATTCTAAAAAAACTGTGAGAATTATTAAAAAAATATTGCATAATTATACTAACAATTATAAAAATACGTTTGGGAAACTCCATTGCATTTTGCTTCTCACGTATTGAATTGAATATTTAGCAAATATGAATACAAGTTCATCGCACAATGTCAATGTTATCGTGATATTGAAATATCCATTCATAGTTTATCAACTGATATGTAGATATGATGACTTGAAAAACCCATCGGATTAGCGAATTGCGTTAATAAGTTGCCCGATAACACAATAATAGGTAGGTAAGTACCTCTATATCAAGTGATCAGGCGCTAATGTTGTTATATTGATACTGAATAAAGGACACTCAACACCAAATTATTATCTGGATCGGAAATCTTTTTTCATTTTAGCAATGCCGATTGGATAAGTGGAATTATAACGGCATCTGTAAAAAAACTCTACTGAGCTACGTTTAATTAGAACTCATGCCCAATTATAATAATATTTACTTCTTTGAATGTTTTTTGAATAGATGCTTCTTTTGTAAAGCTGACAAATGTAATGGTTCCACTTATGAAGGAGAAGATATATTTGAAAGTATTTTAATGTCCCACGGTTAATGACTGGTTTACCTTCAGTATCACACTAACGTCCAGAACTCATTACCACGAGATTACGTCAAGACCTTCGAACAACTGAGCGAGTACAACATTGTTTGCCAATTTTTTTTTCATATGTACCTCACGCGTGACCTTTTAAGGTTGTATGTGTATATTATACCAAATTTTATAAGGTAATCATGCTGGAATGTATATTAGACAGTGAAATGGCATATGATTGCATTATAAAAAGTTATTAGCATTTTTTTTTTATGTGGTTCACACATTATAACAAACTTAAAACAATAATAGAAAAGGCGTGTCCTTAAACAGTGAACATAGAAAGCTAAATTAATAATGTTATGATAAATAAATCAGACATACAGAAAAAAAAGAAAACGAAATACATGTTACACTTGCACGCACTGCAAAATCTTATAGAATTTATAATTAAAAGAATAATTAGTCAATATAATAACACATTTGGAACTTTCGCGTTTTGTACTCATTATAAATGCGTTGACGGGAGTTATGCACGTATTAACATACTTTCAACTACCTCCTCAATGAAGGACCCAATTACTGAATTGAGCTGCATAAATCTAAAATCCTCTAGACAGATCGTTGCTGATATCCAAGACTGTTTCGAGAAGCAATTGAAGTTAAGAAGCATAAAACTTTAAATCGGGATTATGGGTTTAAGTTATCATGGGCGTGGAACCTAATGATAACAAAACTAGGATCTCGTTTTATGTCGCCTTGTAAAAATGCTGATATTGTGAGTATTGTATGTCGTGACTATTTAAATTATCAAGAACAAAAAAAGAAATAGCTTCCCGCCTCAGACCAAAACTCCGCGGCAAGTGAGTCTGCTCGTGACCATGATTTGTATAACCAGCCCAAAGCATCAAACCATAATTAAAAGTAATTTAATTCACACATAAGTCCTTTTAAAGCAGGTATTTGTAATGAGTCTATGTAATAGTCAATCAACATCGGTTGCATTTATTGTTGATATTAGTTTCCTTTATTCAACTGTAATACATTGTTACAAATGTCGTAGTTATGTGTAAAAGATATATATTCTTATATAATAATATGTAAAAAATATAATAATATAAAAAATAAGAAGTACACGCAGTTTAAAGACGAAGTAAGAAAAAAATAATATCAACAGAATAGAAACTATTACTTTATCACTACGAAACTTTGTTATTTGTTATTAGTAAGCTTATTTGTTACTGTACGGACAAATTATGGTTATGCTATTGAACGGAGTAGTTGAATCATCGAGAGCCACGCTTTAGATTAAAAATCAAATCATCGTGTCACCACATTCCATATTGCAATGAATTGGGTCATTTATTTAAGGCAATTAGCGCGATTAATGTACCTGCAGGTTGGTTTTCAGATTGTAAATAGACGTTACGTAAGAAAATATATAATAGACAAGAGTCTCGTCTCCGGCGCGCCCACGAGCAGAGCTCGCCCGCCAACAATATCTACAAGGTTGACAACAAAGCGTAGGCATGTAACTCACGCCAGTACGGAGCACATCACTACGTGAGATATGACGTAAAATCCTGCACACTCATAATTGGCATCAGCACTGTAAATTCGGTGGTTTATAGTACTACTACTTTTATTCAAATCAAACGGAATTCTGTTCATTCATCTATAGATCCACCCACGATGATGTAGATTCGCGCGAGGTATATGTCTGATTTCACTATACAAGCGAATTTTTATTTTGAATTAACATTTCTCGTGCTATTTATTAAATTTATTTATTTAATGTAACATAATGTGAAAATAAAAAAAAAATGTTCAGTCCGATTAAGATTTCCTAATAACTAATAAAATAAACTTATTTTATACCTATAAACGGGATATTTTATAATCGCTCGAGATATACGAGTTCAGTTATCATTTGTTATCTTATAACCAGTTAAACTTTTTATCTAGTTACAAAAAATATATTATATCTTGTTTATATGGTGCTATAAAATACTAATTAATAAATCATAAAGGTATACTTATCCTATTAACTATTTAGAATTTTGAATAAAGAAGATATTAGAAGATGTTTATTAATTGAATTAACTCAACCAAAGTGGGTTACGAATTATGTACAATCTCATTTGTTATCAGTATATTTTGCAAACACTTCCAGCAATCGTATTTGTAAACAGTTAGGTAATTGTAACAATGTAATAGAAACTGTCATCGAGCTACTGAGTTGTCTAGATAGTGGAGTTAAATTAATATCAAGGATTCAATTGTTTTCCGTGTCGCTGAGCGTGCGGAGGCGTGCAAATAGTGGCGACCTTTCTTAGAACGCAATAACAATAAAATGCCTTTTTCTATACATATTTTTTTAAGAAATTGTAAGGTAATTGTGGGCTTAAATTGTTTTTACACTACTTGATAATATTGTCGTTTACCTGAACACACGCGTTATGCATATTAGTAAAGTACTTAATGAATTATTTCCTAATAAACTTTAAGTAATTAACGAATAATTCTAAATTACGACTCAATTAATTTTAGCGTATAAAGATATATTCTCATGATTTTATTATTTTACATTGCTTTGTTCTAATATCTTATAAATTGATAGATTGTTTAAAAACACAGTGATAGTAGTAAAATAAAATTATAGTTGTCGCGAAATTAACTACAAATGTAGTTGTGATGACAAGCTAATGAATAGTCTAGAAGCGTCACAGTATGTCACACGGTTATAAACATATTTATGACAGTTTTACAATTACGTTATATAACCAAGGCACGATCCGTAGTGCCTTGACATTGTACTTCACGTTGAACGGCGCACGTGTAACGTATTTATTCTATTTATTTGTCGCAGATACAAGTTAACATCTTATTTTTATCAAAATATTAGCAATATTAGTGGTTACAAGCGTCTCACGTTTTACTCGTAGCCATTTGTTTCTAGTCCAGAAAATAATCACTGTAATAACTTAATATATTATTACTAAATAAGAATTGTGCATTCAAAAAGTATATCGACTAAAATATGCTATTTTAAACATCAATCGCAGTTTTTATAGATTAAAATAATGTACTCCCATAACATACACAACAACAGCATTAAAATTACAGTAAATAATGCAATATTCTTAAAAAGACTCAAAGGCTTTGTATATACCATCTTATACATTGATAAAGTACGTTTAGATTAGAAGTATGATTGCAAAAGTCGTACCCCCACTAACAAGAAGATATTGAAGCGACCGAGCAATTAAAATATATTTAATTGTAAGGAACGTTTACTAGGATATATTATTTATATCAATAAGTTTGAAACACCTGTTTATGTTTTATGCAATTAGATGCAACCAATTTCGTTGTTTATTGTTGTCCATAAATTTATCATCTATAAATCAGTTCGATGTGTTTTTTTTTCTGTTAATAAAGTTGTACTAAATTCTATTTTATGATAGTTTTCTCCTAAATCAGGACCTAATCTGAAAATTGACTTAATACGAGGTAATAGAACCATATGAAATATTTTCATAAAGTAAGCATTTTTACAGATAAAATAAAGATTAAATATTATTGAAAAGGTAGAAAGAAAATATATTTCTTACAAATAAAATTTGATGATATAGTTTCGTGTTTAATTTTTTTACCTTCTTCTATAAAATATCTTAAAAGTTTTGGACCCCGTGTTAAAGATGTACATAAATTAATGATGCATTTTTTTAATATAGGATTAACGGAATTGACGTAAACTTTCTGTAAATTCTAATGTTATGTATACGAAATACTGTCACTAATATTAACGATTAAATAGAATCTGTAATTAACGCATGAAAAAAGTAAAGAAAAACTAGTTAGGAAGCAATGGTGTAACAGAACTAGTGAGATATATATTTATTATTTATCAGAACTACACGTGTGGATTCCGAAACACTCGCCTACGAGTACACCAACTGCAATATATGTAAACAATGTGCGCGGCGCCTCGTGTCACTGACTTCTTATCAAATCACATTACTTTGAATTATTAACACGCAATTATAATAATTTAACGTTAAACGTTAATTGTACTTAATTTATTTTACTGTCAATGCGGCACTGGATTAAATCCCTACAAAAAATTGTTCTCCTTGACTGACACCAATATTGGAAATATGTATGTTATCAATTTTGCTGCAATTTGATTTTCTTACTTGAAATAAAAAAATTAAAAACAAGTTTTCTAATTTTAAAAATAAATAAAAAGAACATTGAATTTATTGTTGTTATACGTAAATAAATGAAGCTGTAGCATAATTTATCATCAAAAAAGGTTACGTCGTTTTTTGTAAAAAAAAATGTTGAAGAAAAGTAGTTTAAATTTAGTCGAAGTATTATCCATCACTAGCATCTTCCTTTTCCCATCTTTCAGGCAGCGATTGGATTTCATGTTTAAAGAATTCTTTATCTTTTGAGGCTATCCACGAATCAAACCAATTTTTGGTATCTTCATATGATGTGAACCGCTGCTCCGACAGATCATGTGCCATTGACCGGGATAGTCGGAGGGCGCAATGTCTGGTGAATACGGCGGGTGGGGTAGCACTTCCCGAACAAGTGTTTTTCTAATCAATAATTTTTCACCGGAACATTAAAGGAAGAATAATTTTGTCGTGCCTGGAGTAGTATTGAGAGCGTTTTTTCTTTGGAGTTCGGCTCAAACTCATCAATTGTGTTCGATAGAGTTCCAGTGATTATTTCGCTTGGATTAAGCAACTCCTAATACACCACACCAAGCTGAGCCCACCAAATACACAGCATGAGTATTTTTCTTCATGAATATTCGGTTTTGCTGTGGATGTTGACGCGTGGCCAGGTATTCCCATGATTTTCTTATTTTTGGATGATCATATGTATCCATTTTTCATCACCAGTGATTCGATGTAAGAAACCTTTTTTTGTGCCTAGCTAGGAGCATTTCTCTCGTGCATAATCGGCGTTCACCATGTCTCGGCTTTAATTCGTATGGAACTCAATTACCTTATTGTAAATGATGCGAGACCGCTTGCTGAGTGACTTCTAAAGTAATTGCAAGTTCATTTTGTTTTTTAGACGAATCTTTTTCCAACAATTCCTTCAAATCTGCATCCTCGTAAATTTTGTTCCTCCACTTTGATCTTTGTCTACTACGTCAAACTCACGTCGTTTTCACGTACTCAGAGGCAGCCTCATTGTATGTTTCTATGAGCAATCGATGCGCCTCAGCTGCATATTTTTTAAAATTAAAGAAGTAAATTAATAGTTCCCGCAAATGACACTTATTTACCTCGATTTTAGACATTTTTGAATTAAAAAAAATGACGCTAATGCGATGTTTATAATATGGTAAGGTATCTCTTTAACACCGCAATTCAACCAGGTGTTCAGAGAAGGAAAACTCGACCAAACCTGCATCCCGCTCCCTCCCGATCGTACTGGTTCTCCATTCCATCGGGCCCGAGGGAGCTCGGACGACAGAGTGCTTTTCTGGCTGCGCGTTCAGTTATGCACTTAAATATCTCCTGCGCAATTGAATGTTTCCGAAAACTGGGCCTTGATTTTCTTAATCGGCGTTGAAACAGTCGCCGTGGCTGAATCCGGCTAGGACATCATCATAATATGGTAGGGTTATTTTGTTTTTGAAAGAGTAATCTAATTTATAAGCAGATTACCTTCTGCGAATTCTAGCCTCGTGCAATGCCATCTCTCTCAAAACGGCGGAAATTTATTTGTACATCTAATATATACGTAACACAATCGTTAATAAAATTTCACAGATACGTAAAACAATGAAGTTCAACTAAAGCGAAGGTTGTATTTTAAATAATTGTTCTTATGCTTTTGCACACTTCGTAATATTATAACTTTTTATGATCTCAATGATTTTCAGAATTGGGATTAAAATTAGCTAAGTGCTACCTATTCAGCAAATTCCGTTTACAAAAATTATTGTTCAGTAAGAAAATCAGTATTGTACTGTTATTTGTAGCTTTTAAGATAATATTGAAATTTAGTTCTTTTGGCTAATATTCAGTTTAATTAAAAAAAAGAAAATAATTTTATTGAGTAATTTACAATTTCAATATTTTAGGAACTGTGTGTATTTAAGTAATTGTTCCACATATAACTCGTAAATCGCTAGTAGTCAAAGCTCTGGTTGTTTTTTTTTTCTTACTCGTAGACTCATGGATAAATATGAAGCTCTATGTTTACTATCTATCAGATAATAATAGGAATATAAAAGTTATTAACTGGTAAATTTCCCACTTTTTCATTTCCAATTATTATTGGGTCCTTATTCTTTTTTTTTTTACATTAACGGATGGTAAAAAAACTATAATTGAATCAGTTTGCCAACTAGCTTTCGACCAGCTTCTATTAAGAGAAAGCGGCAAATATTTTGCATGTCATAGAGAATTGTTTTATTAATCCAAGAATTCTTGGAATAATTTTTGCATGGCTAAAACACGGAAGCATTAAATGTAAGGAACAAATTATGTACGTACCCAGACCCAAACAAGTTACGTAGTCTGTTGTAAAATCTTGTGTTCGGACGTCTACTATACGCTTAGTGGGTTCATTATTAATGGGCACCTGTTTGGTGAAAGTGCTTTGTTGCATGGAACCCTTGCCTACAAGATAGTGCTATGCAACAAGAAAATTCAACAGTTATTTTATTATAACAGAAATAAGTCACCTTAAGCGTTTCCACCTTATTTGGACTCATAATTTTGCCAAATGCATCATATTATCTTGTAATTACAGCATAATATAAACAATTCAAATGCGTTAAAATTAAGTACACATATATTGTCGTTTTATCTTTGTTTAAATTCTGTCATTCCAGTTATTTTAGGGTTATGTAGATAAGAAGTATTAAGTATGTATTACATATTGTTGATAATGTATATATATACATATTTAAGAAACTATTAAAGACAAAACAGGTAAATGTTAAAGTTACAATTATTTATAATTTAAGGTCCGTCCACAGCGATGTAATAATGAATGAAACTATGGTAACTTACTACAAGTTTTGGGATAAGCACAACACCAGTATGGACGGCAACAACATGTATTAAATATAAGCTATATTACATGGTATGGGCTACTTAGAAATAATATACCGTATCTCGTCGAGCTTCAGGTGGCAAGGGTCGTATCCAAGATCCACGAATTGGACCTTCGGGTAGCGTCTTACAAGTGATGACCCTAAGGTACTACACCGTAACCGTCTAGGATGCTAGATGGTTACTGGGGCTATGAGGAACACATCGAGGGCCTCGTCTCCCGCGTCACGAAGGTTGTGGATGTGTTTGTATAAGCATTTGCCTAACCTTAAGAAATTTTCAGAGAGAGACTGCCGCTTTTATGTCGGGGTCGTATGATCCATGGCCCGCTTCGGGGCGCCAGTCTGAGGTCACAGACTAGCCGCTGAAAACACAAGTTGCACAGTCTGCAATGGAAGATGGCCATTGGATCGGTTGAGGCTATAGAACAATATCTTTTGATGCGATGTTTTGGCGCGCTTTCTGCCCTTTGATATTCAAATATTTAATATAGACGGAAGTGGATTTTGTGGTATTCATAGGAATCTGCAAAATCTACCTGGGGGGCGAAAACGTGCCTCCTGTGGAGAGTCAAGAGGCTGAAGGTGAAAGTGAGCCGATCAGCTCTGAGGAAGTGGCGCGTGCAACTTGGCGAAAAAAAAGAGAAGAAGAGAAACGAATGAAAATAACAACAATAGCATTATTTTTCGTTTTAGTTTAAATCTGCAGCTGACACCTACGTGAAGAGTATTCGATAAGTACTTTTGCATTAAGGACATATATAAAAGAATATTGTTACACTAAAAACGTTTTACTGCTGTGCGACAACTTAAGAAGAATTTATTGTTTCATGTGCAGTTTAAACAGATACGATGCTTCGTTTTAAAGTTACGAGGTAACCGAACAAACATATCCAGAGTACTTATACATACTCTGTACTATAGTGAGTGTAAAGTATGTCACGGTCTAATTGAAGTTCGTGCTGGTGGCTGGGCACGTTCCACGCGACATATATACGACTGTAATTTTGACTTTAGACCGTTAACTTTCTTCAATTTTACGAGTGCAAAATTTACTTTGATTAAATAATAAGCGTTACATTTTCTTATTTTAAACAAGCTAATTAACTCATGATTTAATGAAAGCTCATTTATTTTTAATTATAATAATTGCTACAATGTATTTTCTATTTAAGTGTTTTCTTGATAATGAATGAAACAAAAACTGGTAAAATACATTTTATATTAATTTCACGATATCAATTCCTGATTTTGTTTTTTAATCAATTTTTTTAACTTATTTGGATGATATCGTGCTCATATTAGCTTTTTAGATGTCATATATCTGAAAATATATTTGATATTTTGCGATCACCAACACAAAGTTGCATTGGTTGTGGTTATAACTAATTACAATTGCAATATCTGTAGCTCAGGACCAAGTGAGGTGAAAGATCCAGGGAAGCTTAAGTTTATCCAAATATATATTAGAGCATGTAAACTATATTTAGTGACTTACCCTTTTTTTGCGCGGATGATGGTCCTCGTAATCCATAGCGATGCCTTCGTCGCTGAATGAGGAGGACACTGGTGGCGGGGATGGCGTTCCAGAGCGCCACGAGGATCCTGAACTGCTGCTGGCGCCGGGCGACACCGAAGACCGACCGCCCCACGCACCTGAATTTACAATTTCTCTTATACTCGCCTAAAATTATCTTGTCTTGTATATACTTTATTCCATTGTATTTCTCTTAAACACCAGTGCTAAGTATTGGGATTTCGTGAAGTAGGAGTTCTACTTTAGTCAATGTATACTTTTTTTTGTAATGTTTTGTGACTGTTTAGTTCCGAATAGATAAAGCTTAGTAAAATCTGATTTACAGAACCACAAGTTATGAAAAAGATATACTTATATTCAAACCTTTAATATTTAACCTATATATAGAGCAGTGTAAGTTTTTTCAAGAGTAAACACCGTAAAAAAAAATATATATAAAACAACAAGGGAATGATCGGTGAATGAATTATATGGCTGCAAATAATAAATATAAGATAATGACAATAATCAAAAAATCTTTTTATAAAATGTGACCAAATTACAAGTTATCTTTCTAGCTCATCTCAGTTGTACCTTAAGCAATCCGTTGTATTACTAACACGCAATCAACTGTAATCGTATCACGAGTGAGTGGATTCAGATATTAAATTATATGTATACTCGTACTTCAAGTCCAAAAGAATATAGGCTATAATAATTAGGTAGTAGTGTGGTTGTAATTTAGAACTAATAAATAAAACAAACTAAATATTGTTACTAACTCGGTCATTTTAATGAGTTACATTGCAAAACAGAACTATAGCCTGTTCACTTTCACTACAGATCGGCTATTTTCTTGTGGCACACATGCGCAGGAGCGTTTCAAATACCTGCCGCTGCGGCTGTATAGGTAGAGATGTATATTATTACTATACTGAAGATTTTTTTTTACACTGGCTCGATATAGTGTCAATAGTGCATCTGATGGTAAGTACGGTGTAGTCCAAAAACGAAAGCGACCATCAAAAGATGAACATCCGTTGATAGTCTCCGTCGTCATGCCGGCCCACATATACCACGACTGAAGGCCTCTAGGTATATGAGCAACTGGATATATACAAGCTGATCGGATATACAAAGCGAGTCACTACAAGAGCTACTTCACAGATTTTAAACTTTTGCGTTTTGTACTCATTGCGCAGACCATCCGTTAAAGTATTTATAAGGAGCTATTTAGTTTAATTAAACATTTTTTAATTTTATAAAATACTGTAATATGATAAAGAAAGCAAATAAGAACGTAACAAATTAGACATTTTAAATAAAATATGACAGTAGAAGAGAAAATTTCGTATTGAGCTTATCACAAGAGCTGTTATGTTACACAAAATACCCGTCTAGACTGTGTCTAGACAGCAGTCTAGACGCAATCCACGTTTTCCAGATTTTAGACAGAATGCTACCAGTCCCTGAACTGTTTAAATATCATTAGAATAAATATAAATGTAAAGGTACGGAACACGGTGAAGCGTGCAAGGTGCATAGCAACTTTGCCTACCAAATAAATACTAAGGTATTTTTTCCCTTTGCGACATCAGATTTACAAGCTTTTTATCGTTATAAATATTTTTTCGATAATGACATTAGTCATTTATTGCATTATCATCATACACTAATATATCCTTTCGTCAGAAACGCGTCCCATTACAGGACGCGGTAAAAAGTCCTTATCTTATTAGGTAACTTCTATTATTTTTTATAGAACATTTGTAATGCAGTTCTAAGTCTAGTGTAATGTAAGAAATTACAAAAAGAAATAGATTTTATTGATAAAACTAATTGGAGTTGTACTTCCAATTTGATTTAGAGAAAATCAGGTTCATGTTCAAGGTCCTGTAATAATGGATTCCACGGACGAGAAGATATGATGGTATTTATTATTTGAAAGAGCATTGTATAAACCATACGTAGCCTTAATAGTATAATGATGTAGAAATGTAACTAACATGTAAGAATGAAGTATTGCTATGGTTGCCAATAGTTTCTAGTGTGTAAAAAGAATATCACCGAATATGTCTTTTACTGTAATTCGGCATAGTTACTATTAATTATAATGTAGTCTAAAATAGCTTACGATTACCTCGAGCCAAAATTGTGTAGACAATCAATGCGATCATGCCAGCTTACGTAAATATCTTTTACTAACGGATCTAGCCTACCTTCGCCAAAATGCTATTTTTGCTCGAAACTAGTAGATTTCCATAAAAACAACCTCTATTTCACTCTCTTACGGGCGGGATATAAAAAAAATCCATCTTTAGTGAGTACCAAAAATCAGATGCAAAATTTCTGTTCTGGTTTCAGTAGTTTATACTGTTATATACGTCAGTCAGCACATGTCTTTTTCCGTAAAAAATTACAGAATTATCTGGACAGATAGGTGCTTTGATTAATGTATCCAGTATAATAGCACGAAGGAAACACGTACACCGACAGATTATCCTGCAATTTGATGTATGGAAAAGGTAACGGTTAGCGAATCAACTATTTCTATGTCTTGCCAAAATAGGAGCCATTGTGTGACGTGGTAAACGATTGCATGTGGTTTTGTCATGAAAGGGAGAGGCTGCGCTGTACTGAGACAGTTATGAGGTATGTATGTGACTTACTAGGACGCGGCGAGTTGGGGGAGCAACTGAGCGACATGAGTACCAGTGCTGCGTTACACTCGTTCATCTGGTCATCACGCTCGCCGTACCCGAGATCACAGGAAGTTGTCGGGCCTCGTTTACGAGATCTGAAACAATAAATTAAATAAAGTATAACCATAACTATAACTAAAATCAGTTCCCTTGAGTGTCGGCTGAAAATCAGCGCTGCATGGCGCGTACAGCGTCGCCCAGTACACGCTGAGCTGAGTGCTTTGAGATGGGTAACAGCACACTGGATACATGATGTGATGCTATGTATTATTCTTTCATTGTTGTTTTTTATATAATTGTGTCTGTTGTGCGTTGTTTCTTTTATCTCAATAAACGTGACAAGATAATTTATTCATCGTAAAAAAATTGCTGCTATGGGAAGCCAAATCCAGGACCTTCAGCAATACAGACAGCGTTCATACCTGTATAGTATAAGGCCGCCAACGAAAAGAATGAAAAAATTAAAATCTAAGAAAATTATTCGTATAGCTGAGCAAAATATGATTGAAAATTCATGTTATAATGGGTAATGATAAAATTTGTTGGGGAAGGCAGCGCCTTACCCCCGAAATTATGTCTGTAAGGGCGACGGCGACTCTGTGAAGCGCTGATAACAAAGCCAACAGTTTTCGTGAAAATAAAGAAGAATGAGATTTTTCTCCTAGTTAAAAAAAAAACAAACTATTATACAAGCAGTGACTTAGGCGATATTACGTAAAAACGTAGCAAAAACATTAAAAACTACTATTAAAGGTAAATATTAATCGTATTCGATGTAACGTCCAATAAATTAATAGAACTAGCGTTCAAGAAAAACGACTTTGATTCGAAGAAAAATCAGTATTAACGCCAACCTGCTTACTCACTTCTTATACGAGTACAATGAACAACAGGCGCGCTTTTGAATAAGTCATGTAACTCAATATTCACTACCAAAAATTTGGTTTGAATAGTCCTTAATATTAATACATAGTTTATTATCACCGGTGTTAATGAACGGGCACGCGTTATGTCACAATCAACAAGTCTAGACTAGGGTGTTAACCTTTACACAGATACGAGTTCAATTTCGTGGAGGCGTAGGGCTGGAGGGTGGTATGTCTGTTGCGTAATAAACGACCTAAAAATGCCAGACGTAGGAGTCGCGTAAGGACATGGGTTGTCGCCCCGACCGATCACCCTGCATCACCTTCGCAAGGAGGTTCGTTCAACCCGAACGCGACTGTACGGGGAGTAATGTCTGAACTCGGCAACTTCTCTACGCGCTTTTTCTATTTACTGAGGAAATATTTAAAATCGAATGGTGATATATCTATAATATAAAAATGAATCGCTAAATGTCTTGATAAGCGCGAAACTCGAGAACGGCTGAACCGATTTGGCTGATTTCTTTTTTTGTTGTGTTTATTGAAGTCTGGGGAAGGTTGTTACGGAGAGAAAAATAAAAAAAAATGTCTGAAAAAGTCTAAAAATAACTCTTTTCTGTATTCTCATACAAAAAATTCGTTATAAGTCATTTTGAACTTTAATACCATACCATAAAGTTTAAATGTTAGTGGACGGGTTCCGGGAAGGCAAAATAATTGAGTGACGTATAAATATTAATGTCAATATTTGTCAATTTTTATACAAATAACATTAAGGCCAGGTTCCTCCAAACAATTTTCAAAAAACAGCCGACGGGGAAGCTATTAACGTTAAAAAAAACAATGTGACTTTGTTTTAGAGCAATAGGGCAGAACAAGGTCTGCCGGGACAGCTAGTTGAATAATATTAATTTATACCGGCGCCATCGACTGTTTGACGTATAAGTACACAGTGGATCAACGATCGTATATGCAAATGTCTGGAACGGTGTAAATCAATTGTATTAGATATCTATGCACTGAATCAAATTAATTAATCGGATGTAAGTACCTCTGGGTTTTTCCAGATTGAGTACGGATTTAGGCACCACATGCATACCGGTCAAGGAAGACATCGTGAGGAAATTCGCATAGTACCCAATAGAAATGTAATGTGTAAGTAATAATTACAGTATTTATTAGATTCTTATACTTTTTTTTTATAAGTTATAGGCGAACGCTTGACCTCAATCACACGTGGTGGAAGGTGAAGATGAGTCCGATGATGAACCGCGTCCGCCTAACAAATGCCTATTCACTCTTCTTTTAAAGACTCCCATGTCATAAGATCGCGGAAATATGACCACTGGTAGCATATTCCACTCCTTAGCTGTTCGCATGATGAATGTAGAAGCGAATCTTCTCGTGCGGATATAAGGAACATCCACCACATACGGATGGTATCCGACACGATGTCTTGTGGTTTTGTGATGGAATGGGGCTGATGGAATCAAAGAATGTAGTTCCTGAGAACACTCTCCACCGTGCAACCGGTAAAAGACCGCGAGGCAGGCAACTCTACGTCGATGCTCGATGCTCTGCATTTTAATTTTTGTCAAAGAGTCGTCGCCAATAAGTCTACGAGCTCTACGATCAATCGAGTCCGAAGGCGCCAACTGATATTTAGCGGATCCGTCCCAAAGATGACAACAGTACTCGACACCCGACCGCACCTGTGCTTGATACAGGTTAAGAAGTTGCGATGGTGAGAAGAACCTGATACTTCATATCCGTAGGATTTTTTACACTGATTCTACAAAGTGACTAATGTGCACTTGGTGGTAAGTACAGTGTAGGCCAAACACGAAAGCGATCATCAAATGATGAAAATCCGTTGATAGTCTTCGTCGTCATGTCGCCCCACATATACCACGACTGAAGGTCTCTAGATATATGAGTAACTGGATGTACACAAGCTGATCCCGAAACGCGACAGGCCAAAGCGAATCACTATTATGGTCTTTACACTTGTGTACTGTGGTTATGACCCAGTTCGGACAATCGGTCTACTATCATAACAACACAAGAAAAATACAAATTACAAGACTACTGCCAATAATGGTATACACTGAACACCCCATAAGGGATCCATTATAGTTATACAGTTAGCTTACGTTCGTAAAGTTTTTGACTTACCATTTAAAGCTACAAAATAGGTAATAGGGCAGTAATATACCCAATCAGTTGAATAGTAATTTGTAACTCGCTACTATTTTAAAGGAGACATTTTTAAACAATTTATAAAAAGAACACAAAAGTCCTAATTTACCAATGCTTTAGTGTACTGACTTTTCTTTTGTACGTCCATTGGCAAAAATATACATATACATATATACAAAAATGACTTCTCATTTCCCTTGAAATAGAGCTTGAGAACGAATCTACTGCTGCTGAGCTGGTTGAGAAAAAGATTTATTATATGTATTTAAGTTATTGATATTTTTCTTAGGGTTTGTGGCTGTTCAGGGTGGGGGCTTTGAGCGACCGGTTAGCGACCCCCGAGAAGTCGGCGGTGCGTTGTGACGCGCTCTGCCGAAGTATACTAGGTGGTATCGGGGGGGCGGCGTCGCACCCCCGTGATTGTGCCAGTCAAGCGCGGCGTAGTGGGGCTGCGGCGAATTGATTACAGGACCCGCAGTCCCCACTAATTCGCAGAAGTAGTCAACTTGGGGTTTTAAGCTGGTAAAATTCCGTCACACCCCGGCTGCCACCCCCTTCGTGGCCGGGACGGTCCTATGAAGATTTTCCCCAAGTAAAAAAAAGAGCTTAAATACGTATTCACCGACTTTATTTTAAAGTTTTCTAATAATTTATGTAAGGAAGAACGATCTAACGAAATCAATAGAAATCAATTTTTTATAGATAATAGAATTTTCAGAAATCTTAACAATTTTTAAACTTTACGCGCTTGACGGTTTACACGTCACATGGTTGTCAATTCACATGTTTGGCAAATAACGCATCGCAAATATTTAATTTCAACATGAGCATTGTTCGGCGTAATATACATATATGGAGCAAAATTAATTTATTAATGAAGTCGGATAGTGATACAAATTTTTGCTATTTTTTATTTTATTGGCGTATCAGCATTATAAGTCAATCAGTTGTAGATACAAAAATTCAGTATAAATACCAATTGTGGAACAACTCCAAATATTTTCACAACAACACAACGAATTAGTTGCATTATTTAAGATCGGATTAGACCGCAGACCATTTGCATCTGCAGGTTAATACATAAGGCATGCCCCAACAATTGATGAAATCGCTATTGTTCTCTTGACTGAAAATTTTTAAAAATCGAAATATTATATAAATGGAACGATATAATATTTAGATATTTATAACTGCAGCGTGTCCATAACATCGATTATAAATTATATGATGCGTTGCAATGTTCTGTCTTATAAATGCAATATTTAGTTGTTGTTATAATAATCTATATAAGAAACAATCGATGACTTTCATATAATTTTATACAAAGATTTCTACTTGAAATAATAATTGTTATAATAAAAGTACTGTTTCTACACAAACGAAGTCGCGGGCACATCTAGTTTCAAATATTTATTGAATATTAGTTAAAAGTTATTTAATACAAATTAGAAGAGGTCGAGTTGAAAGAACCGTCATTGATAGGGCGGGAAGGACGGCTCAGTTCGGTAGGTTTGCGGTCGTAGGCTCTGTTCGTTGCTCTCCCAGGATCACCGACCTACGGTTTGCACTTTACATCAACCTTATTACTCTCAAATAATAGCGGCCTCACTCTTTCGAACCATAACTTTATTTTTTGTCTATTAGTAGATTCTAGAAGAACAACGGACATACATTAATTTTTTTTTTATTGAGACACGACAAAGATATTGTCCTTCATTTGATGTTAAGAGTAATGCAGTCCAGGAATGATGACCGTCAAAACATGAGAGTTCGAAAATACCATACAATCATGCCGACCTATTTAAATATACCATGACAGAAGTTGACAGAACAACAAACGTGACAGTCCGAAGCAAAACACTATGACTAACTTTGCACCCTTGTACTCGGGTCACAATTCAGTTGGGTAATAATACTTTATCACCTCAATCTTTTAATACATATCAAATTTGATGTTTTTGTTAAATTTAAATCAGTTGAAAAATAATAAATCTCGAAAATAAATGACAATAAATAATCATAAATGAAAATAAATATAATTTTATAAAATCTGTCGATTGTAATATATAGTCTAGTACCGATTTTCAAGCAAAAAAATTATGAGACGCTTGCATTCGGTCAAATCGTATGCTGGCTGTTTACCAAGTAATCAACATTGTTTTTGCTCATTTTTCAAGAGCGCGGTATTTGTAGCTGAAAATATAAATACTTGACTAAAATGACCTACGAAAATACCTTAGATACAAGGTGTATTCACCTCGCGCAGCCGCGCTGACCTTCCATCAGAATTGCTATTTGATCCAATCTACATAAAACTAATAAGTAGGTAAATATAAACTACATAGAATGGTGAACCGTCCGTTTTTACGTCTGAATTCATTGCTGTTGTGATAAGAAAATATTTTAAATTCTAAATACGAAATAGTGCTTTTTGTCGCAGTATCATTGACAAATTTCGGTCGTAGACAATGTTAATTTTAGTTCAAGGTGAAAAATATTATTTTCCTAGAAGCGTTTACAAACTAAGTATAGGTGAGGTGTCGGTCACCAGGTCGTTATCAGGCGAAGTGTGGATGCCCCTTGTTTTGAGGTGACTTTGCTTTTCTACTTCGATAATGGTGATATGTGTTGTACATACTCGTACGTAAATCATTCATTTATTGTGCGGTGGACCGTCATCGGTTATATTTCAATGACGTTATTTCCTACGATGCAATGATGCGTAATTTTCATGCGCAATGTTTAGTCACTCGTTTCCGATTAATGCGATTTTTCCATGGTAGTATTTCATAACGTTTCTATTAAGTACGATTGATATAGTACTTTCCAACATTAATATTGGAATCAGTACATACAGAGTGTAACGTTGTTGACATATCGAAGGACAGTTGCCGGCCGGCGAAACGCGTATTGGCAGCTGTATACACAATATACGTTTTGCTGTAGTATAGTACACACGCAACATTGAGAGCGACCTTGCTGCCTAGGCTGTTGCCGACCAATGTGTGCGCTTAGTATTGTTACCTAATTATTTAGTATAAATTCTAAAATATTTTCATTGTCTTCCTGTACTTGATTCCTAACAAATATAATTATAACATTTAATTTAGTCTCGCTGTATTTATAAACAGCGTATAAATCAAACATATTTTTTCTTACACAATAAACAGATGTGTATTGAATGACTTTGGTATTCTTATATTTAAATTTTACGTTTTAATATATAAAATGTAATTCGTATAATATTGACTTTATATTCCTTGAAACTAACATTACATGCTTCGAGTTAAATTACTAATATATTAATTAATATACGCAAAGCATAAATGTTTCTATATCGGTGTCAACAAAACAAATAACATAATGTACGTCACAGATCCGTGTGGAGCCGGCTAGTTTTGCAGTTGTCTCTTGCGTTATGTAACTAGCGCTTCCTACAAGTGGAGTCAATGTCGTATGATAATGAATTTGAAAAATAAACTGAAGACCTTCGTCATGTTTGTGTAAATTATCCGCAACACTATACCAGCTAGGTCCACTATACAATAAAGTGTACTAGCTCGTGTGTTCGAACGCAGATAATGGGATTTTTGTTGCGTTGATGTAGGTCGCGTCGAGGTTTTTTCGATTGCTAAAAACAGTTTTCGTTACAATCAAATGACACGTCGCGATCTTATCTTTGTAAATTACTCTGATACATCTTTCATCTCCTTAAACGATAGAATTAAACACTTGTGCCGATTAACCAGTTACATCAGTATCTATCATGTATTCTTAACTACTACTTACTGTGAGTTAATAGGAATTTTTGTGTAGGACATTACATAGAAAGCCCGTTATAACTACTTGGTCCGGCTTGAAGAGATTCAGAATCTGCTTGTAGAGATCTCCTCTTTTAGCATATTTAGACCAGAATATTAATGAGATTTGTCAATGGGTTTCCGCCCATTTGCAGACTTCACCAATCTTGAATTACATTCAGGTACTTTTAACATTAGCTGCAGTTCAGTACTCGTAATATTTTATTAGACAAGAATTTTATGTGATATTTTTTCTATAAACACTTTAATCTATTCAAATCGTTACAAAAATGCGTTTAATTTACGGTATCATAGCTTTTTAATCCGAACAAATTAATATCAAGCTCTAGTCTGCCTAAATAAAAATGTAATCATAAGTGTATGTATATAAATTATACTGTTGTGCAGTACACTTGCCATTTATCATTTGATTAGAGTTGCTAAGTTATAATACAGCCAAATTTCAACATAATAATTGCATCGTGTGCTGTTTTTGTTAGCACTAACGTGGATTGTACCAGCAAGTCGATTGAAAGTCACCTCGGAGGTCATCATTCCGGATAAATGGTCATATTCCTGGTATACCATGACTCATAAATAAGAACGTCCTTTGTTCAACTGTAATGAGCTTTTTCGATTTGCAGTTCGAGTTTTCAGGTTCCCATTTTTACACTGCTGGTTTTATTCTCGATTATAAGAAACAGTAGCCATTATTCATCACGAGGGCTTTAAGTTTGTTAGTCATCTCTTGGCATATAATCAAAATGTAATTATGGTTGTTCATTGGGAATTCTTTCACTATGATGGTAGTTTAGCAGTATTCCAATCATTTTAATAGAAGATGTAGAATTTAAAAAGGGAAACGTATCTTATGCTAATACATATCCATTGCAACGCATTGTGAGCCGATTAATTATTAAGTAGATTGCATAATATTGAATATATTATTGTAATACTTTCCCAAGGTGGAGCCGGCATGCCGGCACCTGCTAAATGAGATAACGGGCCTTCACAACGTGAACGAAAGTAAAGGTACCCAATGAGAAAGTGCTGCTAGTGCCGCGCCACGGCCCCACCTATTGCCCGGCTCGCTCGCGCCTTCTCTTTGCATGTTGCGCAAACGCATGCGGAATGTAAGCTAATATCGTTTTATGTACCGCTATGTTACACGCCTATAGCACTTATTGTCAATAAACTCTTGCTTCAAACGATCTATTAGGTACAGTTTTGCACAAAACGCGCCATCATTAAACAACATTTTGCAAAATATACTGGTCTAAATACCAAGAGCGACATATTTTGTATGTAATAAATTAGTAAAACGTATTGTAAGTGAAGTACGTATATGTACAATACCTACTTAGGAGTGGCAATTTTGACGAGTAATGTTGATTAAGTATATATAACATTATTTAATTTATAAACTTACTATTGCTAAAATCCCAAAAACCTTCTATTGCATTTTAAATAAATATGCCACATTTTTTTTTTTTGGAAACGGATACTTACTGAGGGCCGGGAAAGACCTATACAGTTTAATCGGGCTTAGAGGGCGAGCACAGAAGGTGCTCACCCAGCGAGTTTATGGGTTGGGTGGCAATGCAAGGCACCCCTGTATACGAACCTCGACTTTGACCGCCAGCCAAAAAGAATACGAACCCTATGGGTGATCTACTAGCGTTTAGGATGCGACTACCTTGAGAAGAAACGCCGAAAGAAACTCAAGGCTACGTCGGAGTGGAACTGCGCCTCGAAGCGAGAACGCCCCGGTGTGCGACAGTTGACTGAGCTATCCTTCTTCGGCGCAGCCGGCGGTGACGGTGTCGTGGAGTGAAATTAGTGCGTGTGTGGTGTACCTTACTGTTAGCACGAAAGACGGCTAGAACCGCTGTGATTGGATCATCCGGATTCTCTAACACGTCGTGAGAGCGACGAATAGGTAATGCAAAAGTGCTTCTGGGCTTGTATGTACAAGCCGACCGAATTAAAAATATGCCACCAAAAAAAAAGAGGACTTACATATATTAAAAGTAAACACGATTTGTCGAAATTACCCCATAATTTAAACTATCCCACCCAACTTCAAGCTCATAATAATAAATATTTCATAGGTTACATATTAAATATAAATCTAATAAACATAAATCTAAGAGTACTTCTCGTAAGATATCTATTACATTTTTAACGCAGTATAATGGTCACGTTTATAAATATTTTTTACGTTTCAATGGAATGACCTTAGGTCGCCTCATTGAGACCGCTGGAATGCGCCATGGACTACTTCGACCATCCGTCCATGACATCCAAATGTCTCATTAACATACAACAGTTTATAGACGACAAAGGTACTACTACCATTTTAGACATGGAACGTGTTGAAAAATGTATCCGTCCGCCAGCTAAAAACAGTTCCTTGAGCGAACGCGTCATACTGACGAAATTGTATGATTTGATAAAATTGTAACGAGACTTGAAGAATATGTATTTATTTTATTTATAATATAATAGGATTTTTTTACCTTTGCTTCATTCAAATACGATCGAAATAAATATTTATAATGCTATCGTACTTTGAAATGTTTACTTAATTATTTACGAAATCTAAATAATCAACCCACTTAAATGTGTAACTATGAAAGATATTTTTGTTTACACAAAAAATACAACTTCTTTAAGGTTCGTTTTTTATATCTTCAATTTAAATCGCGTGTAAAGATAAAAAATAAAGTTAAAGCTTATTTAAATCGGCAATAATTGACATTGAGTTGGCATCGATCAGCACTGGCGCGTTGTGGCGAATGGCGTTGCTAGTTGCGACATCAAAATGCGGGTCATACTGCCGTCCTACTGCCCGACTAAAACCGAGTTTCTGGAACGCTTCTTTAAATTTAAAGACAATTTTAAGCACGAATCGTTAAGTTGTTGGTTTAGAAACAAATGGTTGTTTATAAACAGTGTTTAAAATGATCTTAAGAATTGAGCATTTTTATAACTGTTTGGATGTTAAGAGGTTGAGATGGGTATGCCGAAACTATGTAATAATTATCATAAAATAAATGTAATAATATTACACGATTCCGTTGTCATCGTAATAGAGATTAAACAACAAGATAACATTAAATAGTAAGTTGATCATTTATGTTAATTTAAAATACAGAATACAACAAGGAATCTAAATATGCTGTAATTAGGAAAATTGTTTTTAAGGTACAAGGTTATGACCAAGACCTTAGTGACAATGTTTATATCTCATTGACAACCAAACTGGGCGTCTGAGCCACGCATTACGGTTATGATATTTTAGGCTATAATTAAACATTGGATCGTAACGGCTACAGTGTCTGTAGATATCACTGTATGCGATTATTTTTCTAGTCTGTGTGTGTGCTGTTCCATTTCGAAACTGGGTCACTGTGTCACTCGGCGTGGCAGCCGCGCCAACTACCAAACGAATGCGGCGCCATATTTTAAAATTGATGATTTATGATTCCAATGATATCTACTAAATATTGCGGATTTGATACTTTTAAATTGTGGTAAGTCATCTCTGTTACGTCGCAGTATGAATGTGTTACAATCGAGTAGTAAAAAGAAAACAAGTGTTACATACACTTTCACTTTGCTATGGCGTAGTCCCGAGATTTCGAAATTCGTTCCATTCTCTAAATCAATTTCTAATGTATGTATTATTTTTATAAAAGTATTATATTTAATTATTGTAATATAGTTTTAAACAAAACAAATATTTTATGTATATCCAATACTTGCTGATTCGGCACACGGTGTTTTGCTATATAAGTTATTGTAATATCTTCTAAGATGTTAATTGAAATTAAGTGATGTCAAAGACAATTTTGTTCACAATTAAATACCTTAATCAACAACACATTTATTTGAAAAAAGATTAATATTATTACGTTGATACAACTCTTAACAAAAAATGCATTAATTTCGACCAAATTTGATTACCATAAAAACTGTTCTAGTGAGTTAATCTTAAAAGATAGACATATACTATTCAGGACATTTTTTTAGATCATTTCAAGAGGAATAATTCTTTCATACATATATTTTTGGTATCTTGAACCGTTTTCGCAGCGCACGCAATAGAAGCCTTCAAGGATGAATAATTTTCCCCGTTTTTTTAACATTTTCCATTATTTCTTCGCTCCTAATAGTTGCATCGTGATGTTATATAGCCTAAAGTCTTCATCGATAAATTGTATATTTAACACAAAAATAATTTTTAAATTCGAACCAGTAGTTCCTGAGATTAGCCCGTTCAAACAAACAAACAAACAAACAAACTCTTCAGCTTTATAATATTAGTATAGATACAATACAAAATAACTACTTAAGACGTTGTTCAATCAAGTTTTATGCACCACTGTATCTGGATATCTCTCCTTTAAATACAAATTATTGGCTTTTAAACTTTACGCCAATATATCCATATTTCTTAGTGTTTATTAATATAAGCGACCTTCATTGTAATATGACGTCTGTAGGTAGCCACTATAAAATTGAGTAAATTATATAAATTCCTCATTTTTTCATTCGATCTAACACGTAACCAAATAAAGTTCACATTTACGCTTCCTTAGCCGTGATGTTGTGAGAGATAAATTGTTAGTTTACGTTAATTCAAAGGAGATTGTTGGGAGATACTCTTTTGAATGTTTGGTTCGTAGTTGTGAAATTCGGACCGCGAGTGGAGGCCTCGCCTCTCACCGCGATCATGATGAAAAGTGAAACTGCGGTGTCGACCTGCGTCACGTTGCGGCACAGCCATTCGTTGCCGTTTGTTCCGGTTACGCTGATCGCTGCACTACATTATTATCCCCTTACACGGACAACATCTTATAGCCATATTTTACCAAAATCGTACATCGGAGACTATAATTGCAAATACGATTGTAGTTATAATTTAAGGTAGCATTGGCAAAATAACAACATATAGGTAGAAATAGATAAAATATGTTGAAAAATTAAATGACAACAAAATATCATTGTTTTTGGAAAAATAAGTACTTGAATTTACTATAAAGGTTCACTGCCTGCATGAATCCCGTGACCTGCATAATCGATTTTTGTATCTATGTGTAAACAACATTTGTTCCAATGAAATGTTTAATCTATTTTGTTTTTCTTTGTTTTAGGGATTCGTAATATTCAGGGTTGCATCATAGAGATGGCGTCTAAAAAAATTGAAAGCGTTGTGCTACATATTCTTTATTACTATGTATATATAGGAACAGAGATGTTGGTTTACCTTACGATTGTTTCCTTCAACAGCGAGCATATGGCACTTGAGTGCGTTCTTGAACAAAATGTAAAAGATATGCTACAATTTATATTCTGCTTATGGATATCAACTTAGTCATCATGCCTCAGAAAGTTGGTTCTCTCATTTAATTTCCGGGTTACTCGTATTTACAGTAGTATTTCAGTGTTACGTCTCATTTGATATTAATGTAAATAATTTCATTTTGACATAATATTTGAGACTGTATTTTGAATGTTTTAAGGTACAAGAATACTTCTAAGATTAGTTTATATATATTAGATGTTTTCTTAGGCAATTATGTAATGTATTAGAATTTTTTAATGGTTGTAACAATGTTGCATTCTCCCTGTTAGAGGTGCGGCGGAGTCAGTGGCGCGGGGGCGGGGAGGTCTCCGGTCGCAGAATGTAGGCAAGTGTGACAAGGACACGCCCGTACTCTGAACACTTCCATCCAGTTTCTAACGTGCTCGGTGCGCATTTCGCAACGCTCGCCCGCGCCTACTCGCCTGGCCCCACTTACCTGATGCACTCTATGTACTACTAAATGGTTATCTACAAGGTGAATCGTGATACCGCTTCGTCTTGTGTTCCAGATTTAACATAACAATGTTACATTTTGCCGAGCAATTATCCTAGACGTATAACAATAATAAAACTGAAAAATAAAAGGTGCTTAGTTGCGCTGTAGATGAATGTTAGCCAAGTATGTCACCTTGTAGATATTGTGACGACCTACTTCCTGTTGTTAGGGCAAACCAGTTCGCAAAATCCCGATAAAGGAGATTTTGCAACGCGGCAAGCGGGCGTTAGAAATGCACGGCCTTCCTCGGAGCTTGCGGCGAGGTGAGCTACAAGCTCAAGGCGAAATATTATTGATTTGTTAATTATCCCTCTTAATCTCCGGATTCACAATACTCACCGCATCGTGACTGCTCTTCGCTTGACTGATGACCTAGTCTAATTATAGCTTTGTTTTATCAATTTCATATTTTCTAAAATGTCAAGGATGTGTATTTTTTTCTTAATTCTTTTTATAATTATTTTTGTTCAGTAGAAATGTTAAATAAAGACGCTTAATATATTGACGGGAAAAGCGTAAATATATTATGTACGTTTTTCTGCAATTGTTTACTAGCGCAGGAAGCTGAAGTTTATATCAATTTGTTTTTTGTCATTTTTAGTTAAATTTTCATCTCTTCCTGAAACTTACCCTTGCATGTGGTGGGCGGGTACTTCGATCGTAGCGGAGGCGCGGCGTCTATCACCTGCCATGTCAGCAAGCCTTGCAAAATCTGTGTCGACGTCAGCAAGCCTCGCAGACTTGCGTGATTCCAGCAATCTGATTTCATCCAGCCTTTTCTTCAGTTCAATCGGCATCTGGGTACAAAAAACGACAGATAAAATGCAGCTATCCTTGGGTAAATAATTTGATGGGGCAATGTCGACCCAGGTGCTATTCTGACTGACAGACTTAACTGACTAATTTGTTGAAATTGCCCCACCTACCATGCTGTATGCCGAAAATAGATTGACAGTAGCCATTGTTATGCTAGCATAATATACACATCATGACGAAAAGTATTCTAAATATGTAGGTAACTGATAAATCAATTATCACATTTCATAATAATAAATAGACATTAATAAACTTTTATCATGCCTTGAAAATAGTAGGTTTGGTTTCGATATCCTTCCTTTTATAACTAAATGTAGAATACCTTCAAGGTATTCGGTAATTCTTATTAGTAATACAAAAACAATTTCATTTCACTGCTTTATTAAACCGTCAACGATAAAACTCGAACACTTTCGTATATAGTATAAATTATAAACTAAAATGTTAATATTTATAACCCAGAAAAACCCTGAAAGGACAGTGTTCCATCAGCATAAACAAGGTTAGGCTTATCGCAAATATTTCTCGAAACCTTGATTTTAATTCACACATTCATTGTTTTGTATTCAGCAGGATATTGAGTTTAAAGCATTATTAATACATATACGTACATGTTAAGTTAATATAATGCAGCTGTAGGTGTATATCACGAGATCAATATAGGTGACCTTCGCACGAGCCGTGGTAGGGCGGGCGTGACGTCATGACCCAGTGGAAATGGAGCGAAATGCAGTCCGTGTCACGGACTCGACACTTAAATACACGGGGCTGCAAATAAAACTTCTGAGGGGAAATTCTCATATTTAAAAACGTCCTAGATCTATTCTTGATCAAATTGCTAGTTTACCTAGGTCAATTATATTATTTATATAGGATTAAAGTCAAAAGCTGAATTGAAATTGAAAGACACATATGAATAAAGTGAAAATTCTATAAGATAATTAGTCTTCTAGTTTCTAATGAATATACAAGTAGTTTAATAACATCTTTAATGTAAATTTCTAACATTACACATCATATTATCGTATCATCTCATATCTTTGGCATTTGAAACAATTAAAAGTCACACCTGACCAATTTGGAACTAGTGTTCCTTCCATTCCAAGGGACTAAAACAGCATCGAGATGGACCGAGATGGAGGCTATGGGCACACTACTTAAATCATCTATTACAGATGTATATAAGGCTAGTAAATAATATTTATTTTCGTTGATGAGAGTAAAGATTACGACTAACGTTCGCAGCATAGAGCAGGAAACACACCGGTAAATAGTTGAGCAGAGGTAAACTGGTTCTCGTGCGGTGTGTGATTCTCATGTTGCTTATATGTATTTGTATTAGTTACTCAAGTATATAACAGCGGTAATAGTGCTTTCCGCATAACATGAATGTTTTATAAAGGTCAGGTATGATTTAATATAATCATATAGTTTATCACATTTTTTGCCTAATATTTCAGAACTTAATGTTGATGATTTGACCGCATATAGAGGTTAAATGATGAAAGAATAATCAAAAAGATATAGTATGAATGTTAGTGGAAGTGAGAGTCGCGGCCGGTGGAGATTTACCATCGACGCCTAAATAAAGCTTTGGCGGAAGGCTCGATATCGGTGAAAGTGTATGAAGGGATTCAAGAACGGTATGGAGGTGAAAGTAGTTTATAAGGATTGACAACTGTCTCTGTCCATTTTTTCGGCGTATCCTAGAAGGGACATATAAAAGCGTAAAGATAGATAGGTGATGATTTTTTATCGAAAAATAATGAAACGTCCAAGTTGTCGCTTTTTCTCTGAATGTATTATTATTGTTACTTCAGACGTTTATTTTATTTGGAAAGTGCATGCTTACAAAGTTGTAAATGGAAAATTGATTATGAATTCAAACTACATTTAGTTGAATTGAAGTTGTTTTAGTACCGGTAAAGTTGCTCTAAACGCGGTCACTGGTCATATCCAAGTCGAGCTTCGGGCAATCGAGCGGTTGACATTGGTTACTTTTCGTAGTTGGCTTCCGTCTACGGGCGACATGTTGCGTGATTGACGAGTTACAACCTACAGTGTGCGGTTACGTTTTTCTACGTCAGTAACCTTGCATTATTTAGAAGTAGTTTAAGGTGATGAATGTTTATGAGTAAACAATACTATATCGTACATTTACAGTGGGTCACATCTTTTCGTTGTATGGTCTGAGTTTTCATGGTCGATGAATCCACAGCCAAGACATGACAAGAATTGCCATTTTCAAACAATAATTAAATAGTTGAGATACAGCCGTAAAATGGTAATAGGCAGCGTTTAACCCCGTTTTCTAACGTCACCGATAACCTATTCACAAACATAATTAGCCTCTATCTCGAATACTCTGACATTTGACGGAATAATTGTTTTCAAATGCTACTATAATTCATTTGTTTCTATGTACAAAAAAAAACCGCTATATTCACCATGGTACAGTATAATTCGCTTTTAATCAATATTATTTATAATTTTATTTTTATTCTTTACTACAATTTACTGTTACAGTTCTATTTCAAAGAATACTATTATAGAAACTGTCTTTAGTCTTGCTAAATAAATCCTTTCAGTGTATTATAAATTATTGTGTTGATAAATATCAAATACCTAGATATCCATGTAAAATATAGTGCATACAATACAACAAAACACCTAAATAAATAAGTAAGCTATGTATTTTTATTATATTGTGACTCTATTTAAGATGATTATACCGGCTGAGCACCTCAGTGTTCGCCCTCTTGCCCGGTTTAGTTATGAAGGTCTATTCCGAATCTCAAACTATTGTCCAGTTGGATAAAAAAAAGGGAAAAAGATAATTATAGTATAAATGTCACTAATTACGCTACAAAATTAGTTAAACTTATTTGCTGATATAAGACTTACAGGTTATTCATATTTATCGACACTATTGTTAAATGAATTACATTTCATTAGCTTTTATTGTAAGAGTTGTACTAGGGAGAATGGGCAATAAAAATTGTAATCTTTGTCATTAAAAAGTAATTTGATTTATTATGGTCTCAGATACTCTGCCATACTCAGTGACCACATAATACTTTCACTTTTATATAATTTCATGTATAGACGCACCTAAGCAGCGGGACATAGTTTGACGTGGTGCCCCTCACTCATACCGGAACAATGAAAGTTGTTTCGTCCAAATTTTATTTGACACACATTTAACTCCTTTTACCCATTTTTTTTTTATTTCTATTCATCTTTCTATTTTAAAGGGGCTTAACGAAGTAATTCTATAGTTAAATACTATTTAGGGAATACGTTTAGCAGTTTTTAAATATGTATAATAAGTAAATATAACAAATATTAGGCATAATTATAATAAATTCATCAAAATTAGCACCTCTCTAAATTCAATTCACATGCAGAGATTGTTCATGGCTTCATGACTTGTTAAGTGCTGAGAGTGGCGAGTCATAATGAATTTTTTTGTGAAGGTCAATTAAGTAAATGAGACCTGTACCGGCGGTTGCAGTTCCGTTAGCCGCTCGTGTCTTGCCTGGTACTCGCCAGCGAGTTATGTAAAAAGTGACAACTCTTGCATAATTGCTTTATTGGATGGTGAAACGGTCGCTTTGAAATGCTAGTGAAAGTCTCCGGCTGACTTTGCATGCTGCGTCGTATCTGCGCAGCCGCACGTTAGACAAACCTGCTTATAAACATTCTTTCTTTTTTCCAAATTATTTAAAATAAAATAATATTACAGGTAATTGATGTTTTTTTATTTTATATATTTATATAAAAAATAGAGTTTTAACAAATAAAAATCATTGTTTGCTATAAAGTATTGACGGTAATAAAATCCTTTATGATTGGTATAAATTTTGAAAATTAATTAATTATTGTTTTATATTAAAAATTAATGTATTTTTATATTCTACTGAATAATAAGAATAGGCAATCGTCCTTTTAAGTCCGTTTCAAAAGTGTTCAATAAATATATTCACTTCATAATACCAACATTCATGATATCTACATAGTATGTATGTATTATTAAAATCAATAACATTCTTTACAAATAATACAAATGACGTTGGTAGGTCGTCGTTGATAGGTAAGTTCTCATATAGTGATAGAAGGAACTATCTAATGCTTATGTATTAGCAAATGTTGTCTCAACTTTGAGTTACAAAAAAAATGAAGCATCTGTTGATACACATTACTGATAACAATATAACTACTTAATAAACGAGACTACCTCTAATTGAAGTAACACTAAAACCAGAAAAAGTAACTTGAATAATATACACTTGTACAATATGTAAACGAGGTTCACTGTCATTAACATTCATTGTCGTTAACCCGTTGTGATCAATATCGTTATGCATGAAGTTCGTTGTCATTATTACCCTAAAAATAGGAATATTAAAATAAAATAACAATTATCGTAAACTAGTGGTACTTCCGGCTTTGTTTAAGTACGAAGTACTGATGTAGTTTATTTTTGTGTTATCCTACAATAGGTTTTAGCTTGTATCGTAGATATGTTTACAAAGACAAACACGTTTATTACCAATATCTAGACTTCAATATTTTCGTTTTTTATAACGACACGGTATAACGACTACACTGCACTTGAGGGTTTAACGTCAAGTAAGCACTGAGCAGTCTAAAGGCGTGTTTCGGATTATGGCAGCAGCTGTCATGCGGCGTGTGAAGCTCGAGATCATGACAACTGACAGCGCTGCATAGTCGTCTACATCGAACGCCTTTCTATATGAATGCAGACAGAGCGGTACATCGAGACTTGACAGTTGCTGCAGGATCGCCGTTGCCTAACAGCGATTGCCGGAATCCGGATCGTGCCTTCAGAATAGCAGTGCCCGTTAAGGGATCAGTGTTTAATGATATGATCTCGGATGTCTGTCAGCAAACAGGCTAACAGCCCACCTTATAATAAATAATTACCATCGCCTATGGATAACTGAACATATGGGGTGTTGTTATTTGCATTGACAACCAAGAAGAATGTTGTTCACTGCTCTCTTGAAAAATCCTCGTCGTAGCTCTGGAGAAACACTGAGCAGTCCTTTCCATAACTCCAAACTATGCGACAAAAATGTTCTAGAGAACCGCTTTAATATCGCGATTCTGGGAGGCTTTAAAGTCAGAGGATGAATCAATGGCCAATGACGAACGGCGCGAGTTTGAAATGCCTCTGGAGGGACCAGGTTGGATAATTCCACAGAAGGTAGAAGGTAGGTTCTATAATTCTATTTCAGATAATGTTCTCTTAGCTACTGTGCCAATGAAATTATTCAAATTAACACCAATTTAAAAGTATATAATAAAACGAGTGTATAATTAAATGCGGGTCGCATTCTGCGGTGAGTGTTGATTGTTGGGTGCTCTTGGTGACCGAGTTGCGAAAACTTTGTGCGCTCTGCTGCGCATCGATGTTGCCGCTGCGCAAAACGGATTATCCATGCTAGCAAGTCGTAACGACTCCTCTGTGTTGAAATGTTACAGCGTCATTTCATATTCCAATTTTTTTTTCATTTTTTATTTATTCAACTAGAATGTTTTTTTTTTTGTGAGCCGGGGTAATCCCTATGGACCACAAGGCAATGAGGGCCAGCCCCTGGAGTGTCGGACTTGCACCAACTAAAACTTCCGGGGTGTTCTTCCTACGCGTCTGCTGGGGCGGGGGAAAGGTCGGCCTTGGCTTTATTTTGGCAAGGTTGGTCTGGCTCGGGCCAGCACCCCAAGCACCCAGAAATGTCTGGCCTTCTGCAGGCCAAATCTCTGTTTCGAGGGGTGGTATAGAGTGCCGACCCCCTGCTCTCCTCTAGTCTTTGAGCAGCGTGAGGGAACACATCCCACGCCGCTCACGCCCGGATTGGGGCGATGCACTCCCTCAAGTGTATCGCCCGGTAATTAGAATGTCCAACAAGTACACCTTACTTGTATAAGAAATAATCCTAAACTCATTTTCCGAAACTGCTGTTTTTTCCTTTAACAGTTTGTTATTTAAAATAACAGTAACACATTAAAAAAATTCTTGGTTATACTTATTATTAAGATGGAATAAATATAATGGTAGACCAAGAAAATAATAAAGCATAATTTAAATACTTCTTGTGACAGACATATCAGAATCGTGCCTAAACAACTAGAGCTTAAAAAAAATTTTTCACACTACGTTATTTTATGACGTGGGTCCCACCCATTAAGGCAAGGCACTAACTTCATCCCTAAGTGGGTGAAATATGGGTTAAGTTTATTTGAAAATCCGCCAGTTTTAAGTATAAATCGCACCTGCGCAAAACAGTCCCAGTCCACTTGTTTTCAAAGCAGTAAAAAAAACATTTGTTTTGTCACTCACATACGAGTATACTGGTCATACTTGCTGTAATAGTTGCAAAATTAATGCGTTGTTACAGAATAAATAAACAATAAAACAAAGAAATTGCAATAATACGTAAAAGTAATTAAAGCTTGCATGAGATCAAATTTGAATTCAATTCGGGCGAAAGTGCCTCAACATATTGTTAGGTGCGAGGAGACGAAAACTGCTAACGAGTCATTGGCTGGACTGGAGTCAACATCTCTCTTGCAGCCGGAAATTGTGACGCATGGGTACTACAAAGAAAGTATCATCATCAGTCAAACGTATTGAATGGCGTAATCTCTATACGTACCGTGGTATCATTAGGAATACTACTTAGTTTTACAGTCATCAACCTCGGTAGAAAGTTTGAACGCATACATAATCATAAGTACGTGTTCTAATCAAACTAAAAACTATTATTTCACCTGATTAACGAAGATCCTAAGCTGTATTCCTTTAATTTTCAATCCAAGAAGAATTCCGGTATATATAAAATTTACATATTGCATTAACAATTATATAATACTTCAGAAAATCTAATAACTCCATCAACGAGAACGTGAGTTTTCAAAAATAGACTTTGGTTTCCCCGTTAACTTTGTGGGGTTCATTTTAGTGAAACACAAATTGTTTAACGAGGTGAATTTCTATTAAATTCGTTAAAAATATGACAAACTGTTATGACTATTAATAACAAGCTGTCTGCGGTTTCGGCTGCGTAGATTTCACGAGTCGCGTGAGAATGCGATAATATATATCTTACATCCATCTTGAATGTACCATGCTACAAGGTCCATTACAAATATTCTGTAAAAATGTATGAAATCGGATGGAGAATTACGAAGATTACTTCCAACATCCAAACTTTACCTATTTTTAATTATAGTTAAGATATCTTAATTGGTTTGAAAAATGTCTAATAATTATACTTTGTAATAACTTAAAAGAAATACGTTAAAATAATACTCAGCTAACTGTAGTACCTACATTCTGGTATTAAAATTATACATTAACACGTATTATGGGCTTATGAGGATAGACCTTAGCGCCAGGACAATGCCCTTTGTTGTTCATTATATTGTGGTAGAGAAAACATCATACAACGGTTACGACGACCGATAATAATGCTTACAATTTATCAGTAAGTTGATGGAAGAAACCTCAGTACAATTACCTGGTCATATATCATTGTTGTTTTCAAGTAATATAAAAATGGAACTGATAATTAGTCTAGTAACCGTTGCTTTATTTACCAAAACACCTCATCGTATACTTTTGTAATTATACATTTATTTTTAGATTTTTGTTTATGCTGGCACGAGAAAGTGACTTTACCGTATATGATTGACATTACGTACAGTGTAGTCCAAAACGGCAGTGACCATCAAGGGACCAAAGGACCACGTTGACAGTCGCCGTTATATCGGCCCACAAAAACCACGACAGAAGGTCTCTAGATATATGAAAAAATTGATGTACACAAGCTAATCCCGAAACATGACAGGTCTATCTATACGCTTGTGCAATTTATAGTTTTTGAACCAATAAATATATCGACGCATGATTCCGTCATTCATACATGTAATGGAAAATAATGATTAAAAAGCGTCAATTGTCGTATTTCTAAATCAATTGTAATTAAAATTGCATTGCTTAATTAATGTGAAAGTAACTTAAAGAAAACAAATACCTATATGTAGATGCATGAAATCCACCTTCGATAGAAAGTATTTGTGACATATGAGCTTTGATTATTCCGTGATTAGATATTCAGCGAGGCTGCAGTTGGTGTCACGTAGACACGCATGCATAAACGATTCGGTTGTCGGCAAGTAATCGTGCTCCAGTAAATGGGTCAATAGCTCTATCACTGAAGTGCCAACAATAGGCGTACTGTTTTAGCTATAATAATGGTCTATTATAATACTATTAGTTATTCATGTTATATAGGCTTAAAAATACGAAACACGGTTTAGATATAAACAGAAGTTTATATTCGAACAACAGTTTTGAGAGCTGTTGATCCTAGATGGTGTACAAATGTAAGCTCTGATATTTAAGATACTTGTAAAATTTTGTTTTCTGAGATTTTATATACTGTTTTTAAGAACTACAATATTACTTTTCTTTTCATTCAAAAGGAGGACATAAAATAAATTTCGTATGCACCTTAAGTAAACGTAAAAAATAACTACGTGGGCTGTTTTGAATTATCAAAATATATTATTATATTATCCATTATATGCTTACTAATATCAACAAAGAACTGGAGTATTTATAATTTCATGATTCAAATTTAATTAATTATATAGTTAAGTTTTGTAAACGTTAAGCTATTTCAGATGGTGATATAATAAGTTCAATAATGATCTACTAAAATAAAGATCTCCGTTTGAGCGTCCATAAACCTTAATATTCTATTCACGATTAAAGATTTAAACAGATAATTATTATAGAATTAGCGATTCTAATCGGATGTAGACGGTTAGGCTGATCAATCGGTTGGCACGGCGGCCTTGTATGATTAGTGAATACTAACAGAGCGAGTTGCAAAGCGGATGCGGTGGAAGCGGGCCACGCGAGGGCCGGCCGCACCTTGACAGCCCCGAACTGATGTCTTTTAAAGTATTTTACCCCTAGACTTGGATATTTTAATACAAGAAGGAGTATTTTTTAGAGTCAGTTTAAGAAGAAAGAGCACGGTTAGTATGCCGAAACAAAGATTAGGGTTTATTTTATTATTTATTAAATTAATTTATTTTATTTATTCGTAGCAAAAAATTAAGGCAAACGATAATAGTACCGATTAATTATAAGAATATTATTTTACTATAATATATTACATAAAACAGCTTATAGCTCGTTTTAAACTAACAAGATTGTAAGGGGAGACAGTGTTGAGGCGTCTATTAGACGCAAAGCATAAGACAACAAAAAATTTGACTTCATGCTTATAAAACATTTATATCTTCTTTTTTTAAAAAGGGGGGTTTTATTATTCGGGGTAAGCAACACTGCAGGCTCGTGCGCTGCAATCACCAACCTTGCCCCAAAAATACGTGACACACATTTCACTACATGTCAAAATACATTCAGCAACTTTTTTAACCTTCAGTGTTGTCTAATTACTACTGTTGTTTATATGAAAAATACGTATAATAGTAATTGTTTTTGTAGACATGAAAGTCTTTAAACAACAAGTGGATTGGTATTAATTGGTGTGTGAACGTGCTCCATCATCACTTTTTATGAGGTGAGGTTAAGGTCAATGCCTTTTCTAAAGCGACGGTGTTAGTCAAAGGATAATGGTAGAAAAATGTGCATTTAAAAACGATAATCTATAGGTAAAATGTATTTAGTAAAATAAACAAGAATGTGTAAAGTAGGTCGGGCTCATCGATTGCACAGGACGAACTAGTGGCCTAGTTGGCGAGCTCGAGGGCCGTTAGGTCACGATCCTAGCATCTAGGCGCCCTGTATTCGCAGCCCGGGTAACCTGACTGCTCTATTTCTGTATCTAGTTTATATTAACAAAAGATGCCATAATTTATACGGAGTACGTTTACCATTTGGGTATTAAAATACTAGTAGATACTTAATAAAGGCATATATAAACTTTAAATATTTTAACATTCTTAAGTAAATATAAATTTGTGAAAACTAACGCGCGAATCAAATTGTATGGTGTATTTAAAATCTTTTTGAAGGTAAGAGGCGTATGGTAAACGATTAAAGAGTGACGTCATTAATGAAAAAGTAGTTACTAAATGTAAGGTACGTAGCTACGTCACTAAGCGTCGGCGGTAGGAACGGCATTGGCGTAGGCGCGACGTGAAAGTGACGTCACAGGTAAAATGCTTCGCCTCGTCATTCTCCCGCGACTGTGGTGCACTCGGTATGTAGGCGGCGCGTAATATTTTCGCTGCACGTAATAAAAATCGCATGCCATGACGTAACTGAACGTGAAATCTACACAAGGACGCGGTGTCGATGTTTCGACACCGCTGACACTCGCGATGCTATAATCGCATCGTTTACGTGCGACGCTTAGAAAAGTGAACGTTTCACC
Organism: Automeris io; assembly: GCA_036320925.1. NCBI lineage: Eukaryota > Metazoa > Arthropoda > Insecta > Lepidoptera > Saturniidae > Automeris > Automeris io. Next base: position 1,200,190 of record JAUDJH010000037.1, on the reverse strand, counting down.
TTGAGATGCCAGCAATCGTGATCGCCTCTCTATTCTTAGATATCGAAATATCGCTAAATATGTTGGGGGGTTGGGCGGCGAGCACGCAGGCGTCGTGACCCAACCTGACCCAAAAATGGAAGCGGGCCCTCCCCTCCTCGTTTGCGACCCACCAGTTGATAACGCGCACGGGAACCTGTTTCACTCTCACGGACTACGCACAATAAATATATGCACTACTAGTATATGTAGCAACAGGAAGATTTTTAACCATTATTATAAATACTAGATATAACTGTGGTCAATCGTTTGCTTGTAAATAATAAAAAAAAGGTTTCACCAATCGCGACAAACAGGCATTATGTCATTTATCATTTGGCTCATAAGCAATTGTTAGTACTAATTACTACTAATATTAATCACTTTATATTATACTCTAAGCATTAAATTTAAAATCTAATGTGCAATAACTTTGAAAGGTGCACATACACATTTATTTAATTTGACATACTCAACTAATGAGATTTACTATTTCAAATCATAATCAAATCCTTTTTGTTTTAATTATAATCTTGAAATAAAATAAATTAAATTCAAAGGAGCCTGTAATTTCTCTTCAATTTAAAAACTCTGACATACTATGTAATGTGTTTACAACTAAACAGTATAACATTTCACAATAGCAAGGTTTTATTTGGAAAAAAATAATATCACAACAACTACAATTTTCTAAAATGATGTAAAAACAAAAGGAAAATGCGAGAGGAGGTCGGTTTTCGAGTACGTGACGTGCGGCGTCGGTTCAATATCAACTTTTCTGGGTCAGTGGGTCATTATGTCGAAGTGGGCCGCTCGGCATACCGCGCGTGCAATTATTAAACTTACTCCCTATGCGAACACATTTCAAAACATTACATTGTTCATGCACTGGTCAATTACTGTTTATCCAGTTATATTATAAAATTACTTACTTTTTAATCGTTATTTAAATATTGTTTGTTACATTATGCATATTTTTAATTAATTACTTGTCTCACCTACTGGATGATGATGGACGTATTTACTCAATGAATGTTTATTTACTCTACAATTTACCTTTCAATTTAAAAAGTAAATATAAATAAAAAATATAGTATAAGTGTCGTCAAAAAAATATTAATAATTTCTGTTATGAATATACAATCTTATTACAAAAAAAGTTTATAATTAAAACGGATTTAATATATAGTATCTAAATAATTTCATTTTGCAAAAGAATTTATCTTAAGAGAGAAAGAATATCTTTACTTATATGAACTTAAATGGACAGATTGATAATATAAATTGGTATAAACTGTAGTAATAATGTTGATTAGGTTATCTATTTTCTAAATAAGAAATCAAGTCTGTTATTGTATCCATCACCTTATATTCTATTTTACTGCAATCTCTAACCTTAATATCGATTATAAATCAAACAGATTAAGAGAAACCATGAACTAAATGCAAATACGATGGTTATACGATTTTTACAAAGTTGAGTTATGGGAAGCGCCCACGCAATAACGGTGTCCGCTTAACAGTTAGCTCTACCCTGTAAACGAGTAATTTTGCTTCACTGAGTCATGTCCCTAAATCCATCGCGATTGATGACGTACGTTTGGGACGTCTTATGGTTTAAACATTTTTACATCAAAACGTGAAATGAAATCTGACGCGGAACGCAAAATTTTCGCAGAATGTCTCTTATTAAATTGAAACAGATGTGCCCCAGTTAGAGTGATAGAGATGGAGATTCATGTATTGTGCCAGCTGTTTAGATAAGACAAACATAAATCATGTAACTATTTCAAGGCAATTGCAATGAGGCCAGCCACAGGGCCGACCTTGTCTGTGATCAGTAGTGGGAGGACAATTTCTATAAAAAATATTTTGTCAGTGTTAAAAGAAAAGCATATCACTGAAAATGTCTCAATAAATGTGAAATGGTAAATGATTTATGTGCATAATAAAATCAATGTTGACACTAACGTCGGTTTTTGTATTCGCAACGGTTTTCTCAGGGCATTAAATGGTCAATCATCTCTGTTTCGGCGACGGATCCAGGTCGAATATATTAGCTGAACTATTTTACCGTTGACCAGTGGGCACCGACTGTATGCGACAAATATTTTGTTTCATCACCGCTTTATTTATAAATTGTAATTAAGGATAATTATTATAGAGTATTTTCAGTATCATAACAACGAATTGTTAGCGAGTGATATAATTTGTTTGTGTTGGATTTACATCAATTGTAAATGTTGTTGTGGCTTCCTGAAGTAGATATAAATTGTTTTATTTATTGAGATTTCTTTGTAATCATGTTATATTTTTATCACAAAGTATTATTATTGTATTTAGTTTTAATTATTTTCATTAAAAGTCAATACGTTGTTGATATTTACAATGTGTGAATTCTACAGAATATTTTGATTGTAGTTGAATACCATATTTTTAAAATAAATCATCTATTTCTTCTACCAAGAAAGTTGAATATAAGCAAAAAAAAAAATAGTCTCCCATTTAAGTTTGGCAAAGTGACTGCACAGATAATGGGATATCAGTAGTTAAGTACAATATAGTCCAAAAACTGACAGTGGCAAATAGCCACTGGTTTTATTTGTCTCATGACTGATAAAACGGAATCTGTCAATAGTCCGTGTCCACAGGCTATCCTTCATCAGCATTTTACTCAGCATAACCTAACAATTGACACAATTCACAAGATTTTTACTATGTGTATATCGAGTTAACATATTGTAATGAAAATATGTCCACAAGACCGGAGTGTCTGGTTTAGGATCCAGTTATTTTGCGCCTTCTTTGAGTACAGAACTTAAACACTATCGCTCTTATTTTATCAAACCTGGAATTTACGAAGTATATAGGAATTATGTCAAAATAATGTGTAAACTACTATATAGTATGCTACGATATGAAGTTGTGACAATATAACATACAATATGGACGGTGTAACGAATTAATTTAATAAAAATAATAACACAAAGACAAAAGAGTAATTAAGTAAAATAATAAATAATTACCGCACTGAAAAAGTAAGCAACTAAATTTATTGTGTATTATTTATTAGCACTCACGGATATAGTATTCTACGTGTAGGTATTTTTATATAATACTAGCGACCCACTCTGGCTTTATGCAGGTGCAATGTATATAATAAAAGGGACAGTTTTCTAGGATATCCATTTTAATGAAATGCTGTTAAGTGCAGATTTGATCTAGATGAAATGTAAAACGTATGTAATGTATTGAATTGGATAAGGTGTAATACCATATTGTATAAAATAGTTGGGTAAATATATACATATTTTTTTATAGATATTGTTTTTTTTTTGGTATTTACAATTTTTTTTGTAATATATAAGTGATTAAAATGGTTGCTGCGGATTATCCTTTATAGATAAATATTTACCATCGCAGACTTGTTTATAGATCTTTTGATGATAGACAATTCCGTATTACAATAATTTGATTTATCTTGTAAAGTTTGGCTAGCGTTTGCAATTTAAGCACACAAAAATAAGTTTGTAACAACATTACGTTATAAATCTTTGAATTTGACGGCTTTTCTGTATTATAATATATAGTGTATTTTACATACAAACCTTCCTCATGAATCACTCTATCTATTAAAAATGAATATCTATAAAACTGCATTAAAATCCGTTGAATAGTTTAAAATATCTAAGCGAATAGACAGCAGAGGCGACTTCATTTTATACTATATAAATATTACCTATCCAAAATATAATTTATTTATGTTTCTATGTTGATGTTGCGGAATAAAATTATAAAATAATGTTATCATTTACTAACGGAAACATTGAATGCTTTACTAATAACTAAATTAATATTTATGCAAGACTGCCTTTAAAGTTTATTAATAATATACACCTAATATACTAAATTTATCAACTTTTAATTAAGGTTTTCAAAGTTCGACACTAATTCTCATCACTGTTGTAAGGAAAGAGTAGGCATTTATTAAGCAAACGCAGTTCATCGTCAGCCTCATCTTCACTTACCAAAAGATGTGAATGAAGTAAAGAGTGTGTCATAAAAAAAATTGTAACTTTAAAAGCATCGTCATAAGATTTGTGGGATATTTGTATTTTATAATTTTAATCACTACATTTATGTATAAAATATATCGCTACGTCTGAATAAATATAAAATATTGTAGTAAACTATAGCATAAGCTCAAACTGTCGCGTTCGGAAAACAGGTAAGTGAAATTAGTCTCATACACGCGAATTTTCACGCAACGTTAAGTTCCATAACACACGATTTAGTATCGAAAAAAAATTTAACCGGACTGGAAAATCTGGAAAACGCGCGCGTATCATGCTTTTGAATCATAACTACTTTCGCTTACTGTCAGTTATGCGATATTAACTACGAAGTACGATGTCACTGCTGCCACTGTTGCGGTGTTTTATTGACTTTACATTTGCAATTGGACGTCTATTTTTAAAGTAACATGGCGAAATGATTGCGCGGCAACTGGTAAGGACCGTGTAGTCCAAGAACGGCAATGACCGTCAAGGGATGAGAGTCTAATGACAATCGCCGTTTTCTTGCCGAACTAAATATACCATGACCAAAGATCATAAATATTCTAGGTATCTATGAATATAAAAAGACATTAACCGTATCAAAGTCTCTTTACAGAGTCAAACTGGACTAGGTGTAACAATGGCAGCGCTTTATAAAAATTATGCTATATTTTTTATTTCAGTTTAACAAAATTACACACGTTTATTATAATTGCGATCCAGTTAAGCAAGGACTTCCTATCACTACATAGCTGCTCGTCTAGCAACACTGGACGTCATTATTGAGGATTAAATATACGGATGGAGCAATAGCAGTCACCTAGTTATGAAAAAAGGATCTAAGCATAAATTTGAGAAAAGGGTCGTTAGTTAAATCAGCATTATTAAAATCATAAATATGGCAGTTTGATTTAAAGTTCTTGTAATATTATATATGATTATGTATTTTTTATTCTACAGTAATCTTTATATACTAATGTAAAACAAAGTTGAGTTTATTCGAGCACTGTCCTGAATAGCTAAATAACTACTAAACGCGTTGGAAAATTGAAAAAAAAAAAGAAAAATAATTCCCATATAAAATGATTACAGGTTTAGTAACCGTCAAATACATCCATCCGTTATGTTGCGGTAAGTACTCCCCACAAATCAAATAACCTATTTAAATAAAGGTTTCAAATCGACAAGATATATATCCACAATATTCCGACATACACAGTGACTGTCAAATATTTACGTGTGTATTAAGGAAAATATATAGAAATATTTTTTATTCATTGTATTACGACCATAAAATCATAAATTAAGTTCACCCAATCTGTAACACGACATTAATTGACTGTTTGGCAGTTCGAAGTTCCCGCTTAACACCAGCTAGAGACACATGGACAGCGGTAGTGGTGCGCACTTCCAAAAGTAATACCTGATCACGATTGTTCTGCCAAGAACAAAACGAGTAAGGAAGAGAAAAGAAGAGATGTGGAAATGCGGGGTGAATATTTTCGTATAATTACGTCCAATCAGAAACTGCATTTTATTTTAGTGTTACACATTTGAGCTTCATGTTCTGTTTATTATATTTTAAAAATTAATAAGGACGATATTAAAGTCATTGTACACACGATAAATTAACACAATAGTGTTGTTTATTTAACTATTATTTTCGAATTATTGAACACTTAGTGTGACTAATGTTTGTTTACCGAAATCGTTAAACAACTGGTATGTCACACACCTATTGTACGAATAAGTGAGTGTGAAACAGTTAGGTATTGTCAGTAGAAAATGCAAGTGTCTTATACTTTCCCACTTAAATTGTCGTCCATTACTATGGCTTTAGTTTGACACAGCGTAAGCTATGTCATCAACGGACATGCCCAGGCTTGGCACGTTCATTCGCAAAATCATATATAAATAGGAATTAATACCCGGTTTAACCCTAACACATCTTAACTGAAAATTATACATGTACATTTATCTTTTTTTCTATTAAAGGCGGCAATATAACTGGTGTGATAGTTGTTTGTAAGAGGAAATAGCCATTTGAATAGTGCCATAAAATAATTTGTAGATTGCGATATTAAAAAAAACTTGACCTTTCTCAACAAAATAAAATTAAATGTATTGAGGTGCACGTATAGTAGTATTTTTTTGTCGGTTCACTTTATTTGGCATTGTTTGTGGACATTAGTGGCAGGGTGTTCCACTTTGCCGCGAACGACTCTGCGGCGAGGCGGGCCGGTTTCGGCCCAGCTAACGGTTCAGCCGCGGCGGACGCGGGACGGCCGACGCGACGCGCCGTCGCCGTGCGCACGTGAAAATAATTCTTGACGTGATTTTGTAACGTATACCGTTAGTCGGTTCCGGGCCTGCCGGTGACCTTATTTCCAACCCGAGCACTCTTTATTTTTATATCTCTGACACTGTAATGGTCCATTCGTTCACAACTATACAGTATCAATATCAGAAACCCGAATGGCAATTTTTGTCATTTGCTTCTCAAATTAGGTTATTATTTTAAACCATCAATTGTATGGGCTTGTTCAGTAGCGTCTTTAACGGATTGTTTGAATAAAATGAACTGTATACTATACGAAATTTAAATATATTAACTAATTAGAGATTATCTCGAAAAATACACTCGGACCTCTATTCTAATAATGAGTGTAGCACGTACGAATATTTTTACAGAACGAACTTTGTTTCTGGAAATATTTTAATGGTTTTTCATTATTTACAATATTTAATGTGACTGTCGTAATAATTGACCAATAATGACGGTGTTGGCACCGGTTTTTGCGCATTACGTAATTCTCCTAATGCGTTAGCGGGTAAAAATATAGATAATGATGTTTACAACGCTCTGTGATTCACACCGGATAGTTTAATCTGTACATTCCATGTACCGAAGCGGATTTCCAAAATACAAAAAGCGCGACAGTAATTCCACGTGACGTAAGACATGATTGGTGTTTGGGGAATCCCTCAACGTCATCACGTTGATAACGAGTTACTTTTTTACCTCAATAACTGGATATTGTAACGTAAATACATTGTGACATTTTTCAGTGAAACTATAAGTAAACTGACACGGCGAATCTTGTTTGTTTTTGTGCGCGTGCATGTTATCTCTGAACTTGTTTTGAGGCGGGACCGATCGACGCTATCTAGCGAGTCGTGACGCAACGCATGTTTCGTATAAATACATACGAAGGTTTTATCAAGCAGTGAACGAGTGGAAGCCTGCTACCGTTCGCCGGTAAACAAGTGCGTACTGCGCAGTCGCTCGCCGTAGCTAGTTACGAGCAACATGAACTTGTTTTTTTGGTCTCGTTAATAAATATTAACATGGAAAATAGGTGTTTTTAAATGAGTTTCGTAAAATTCACTACAATAATATTGCGCAGTTTGTGGTTGGAAAATGAGTTATTTGAAAACAATTTCTCCAGACTCCTACAGCTATGACATTTGTTTTGCAGATTTGACCAAACTTGTAGTTATAGGCAACAAAAAGTACTTACCATCTCGAGCATGGTAGCTTTCTTGCTACCTTTTAATAATAAAAAAAATAACAATATAGAACTAAAATATTTCGATAAAGTGGATTACATCTGATAACGAAATATTAAAATAAATTGGCACGGAATAATATTGCACCTTGATACAGTGATAAAAAGCTAACGGTATTGTAACGAACGCAATCATAGCGAACTCTGTAATGTTGGGACCGAGGCGGACGCGTCACGCTAGTATCGCATGCTACGTCACTATCTACGCACTACAGCGCAAGGTCTGCGTGCACGCATTCGCCTTCCTTGTTGTTGTTCAGCATGCCACAATATATCTAAGCCTGTAGTTATTATAATGTCTTTACATTAGTCTTTATAGCAAAGTTTATAATACACATTTAAACAATGTGTGGCAACCTTGAATCGTTCTTAACACTTTAGTGCTAGTGATTTGTTACAGTTGCACAATTTATTTTATTGGTAAAGATTTATCACCACATTATTATTTGTTATATGTTGCGAGATTATATTAACAAATCGATTACGACGTAATTGTACATCAGTTTTGTAGCTTCAATGTTGTTTTACACAAACACTACGCAGTTATCTTTTTTATTGTTTTAGCTATTATTGTACTGTGTTTAGATGAAGTCATATGCACACATGGTCTATCTAATGACAAAAATAATTTGGTAAGTAAGCTATGAACTGATGAATTCGGACGTGACCTAAATTTTTAATACTCATATCACACACGCATGTTACGCTGTTCTCACTTTAATGGATTTTGTTTTACAGATTGGACTATGTTTAGATCTAGCACACTGTTCAATAATTAATTGATCACCTTGCACTAGTTACGAGCAATCTATTTACGCAAGTACTAAATGGTATAAACAATGTTAGTGGGGGTCCAAATCAGACAATAAAAAATGGCCCATCAGTATGTTTTACTAATGAGCCGACGGTGCGTTAAGAAGCACATACTCCACATGCATATTGAACAAATACCCAAAATTTTGTAAAAACTATTTGCAGGTCAAACAAATATTTGCATTGTATGAGGATCTAACTCACGACAATTAGCGCGTAGAAACCAATACCAAAAAATAAAAGTGAAGCAATCGGTTACGTTCTTAATAATGTATAAATCAAATATTGTATTTTAATTATATGAGGCGGTAACGCATTCAGTGGCGATGAATGATGGTACGATGACGCATGCTGGTCGCGCCGGCCGGCGAGGACTGCCGCCCGCCCGCCCGCTCGCTCGCTCGCAAAGGAGAGCTCTACAAATAGTTTTAATCCACAGCCAAGAACCGGCAGGCGATTATTGTAACCATTGGCTACCTGTTTACACGAGCCGCAGTTATACGTAGCGTGTAACGGTGCGACCGGATTTGTAAAATTTAGCACGCGTGCTCTAAGCCGCAACGGAGACGTGCCACGCATGCACCCTGTGTCCATGTCGCAATAAGATTGTAGAATTTATTATATTAGTGATATAATTAATTATATTCCGGAATACAGTTCCAAGAATTTGTTTAAAAATGTTTCATTAACGGCATAATTATGATATGGTTTTAGTCTAGTAACATTGTGTAATAGCTGAATTTATATTGTGAAATTATTATACATATATCAATTGAAAAAAGAAATTTCAAAGGATAAAATAGTATAATAAATATTATCGATGAATTACATTAAATAAATGAATAATTTGCAAATTGCAAGGTACAAGTACCCCGTTCCTGCACTGTATCGCGTCCACTGTTCATGAACCCAATATCTATTATAGTGATTTAATTTGGATAGTTACACAAACTCCTTAGTATAGATTATTTCACTATAACCCAATATAATTTATATCTTATTACGACACTAACACTGGCCAGTTCAAACGCAGGTAGAGTGCAACCAACACGTGTAAACTATTGTTTACCCAACAATTGCGGCTTTGTGCAATTAATTATATTCGTGTCGTGACTTAGGTAGTGTATTTTATCTAATCATTAAAACATAAATTAATTACCTTACATCTAATGAAAGTAGTGATATGAATTAAAAGTATATATCAAAACGAATGCATTTCGCCCTTTGATAACATTATCGTCCTTGATATTAACCTATTTGTTTTGTTCTACTAGCTATTGTTTGTCCATTTTTTTTATCACTGGCGCAATAATATAATCATGTTAACAAGTATTCCCATTTACTCAATGATATAACAAATAGTCTGGTGATGTAGGCATTGAGATAACAGTGATAGATAACACGTAAATCTGTACTTCATACTAAAGATGTACACGTGAACTACATGTTTAGAATTATAGCAACACTTTGAAATTTTTGTATTAATGTCTGAGCTGTGAAATAGCAAAAGTTGGGTTTCGTACAGTACTTACTACATTACTGTCATAGGAAGTGTTTGCTTTGTACCGGAAGATTGGACTGAGTATGCGATGCGTCTGTATGCCATGATGGGCTGTGACGCGCAAGGCACAGTACACAATGCATACTGCATACGAGGTCAATATCTTGATAAATGCGTTAGCCGTTCGCACAACTCATAAACAAAAACTTAATATTACCATCGCGATTAATTTGATTACGTAAATAGAATAATTTTCTTTTTTTCCTATGTAAGAACGTGTAAACTCGGTTTATATTAAAATGGTCTTGATATATATAGCACTAATTAAACTATCATTAATTTTAAAAGCTACACCTCTCTATATGTCAGTTAATATTTATTGTAATGAGAAAAAAAAAATTCTTTGCTAATAACATATTTTTTACTTATTTGTACTCTTGGTCAAGAGTGAAAATAAATACCCCAATTACAAGAATAAGAGTATCATAATTTACATAGGTACCTTTACTTTACTAGAGATATTAATTATCCTCTGTTTAATTAAAACAACAAATTATTGCGTGAATAAGTTCGTATCTTGTTGTTTTGTTTGATTTAATCACTTTCTAAGATTATTACTAGCGTAGTCCTCGTTGCGAAAAGTTGCACAAAAAAGTTTTCAACGTGATTTCTATCCAACAGTATTTGTTAGATAAAAATATGTTTATAAAACGAAATGCATAAAATAAACTAAGAGCTGATAACAAACTCACCTCAGATGCTGGAGCATGAACGTGCACACGCAATTCGTCGGTATCATAGTCATGATGTTGCACATCAGCGCGCACCTCTCGTCCGTTGTGGGTGAGGAAGACACGCTGCCCGGGACGCAGCCGGACGCCGGTCATCCCTCGGAAGCCGGGCCCAATCAGCTCTACGTCTCGATACTCGCGTGCCATTTTCCCACCGTCAAAGCGTACCGAGTAGCGTGTGTTCGGTGTCAGATTGATACAATTATTGTTTTCTGGGAAAGGTGCCGGCGTTTTCACGGCTTGAATCATTCCCGAGTAGTACAGTCCATCATCAGCGAGCGCTGCCACGCGCGTCCCAATGATAGAGCGTTTCGCGAGCCGCTTGCCGGTGGACATGGCGTTCTCGGTCCGTTCTGTTTCTTGCACTACACACTCGTGGACCTAACGTTGTCTGCAGGTCCACTCCTAACTCTCTACACACCAGTTCACTTAAAACTTCAGATCGCCCGACGTACGCGTTTAGCAGGATAACCGTCACAGAACTTGGGGAAACTGAATAAATTTCGACGTGATTCCAGTGGCTGCGCGCGGTCCGGCTCCTGAGTAGGCCGGGATTGTTCGCAGCTCTCACGCGGAAACATAATACGAGGGCAAGCTCCTCGAGGATCGAGACAAAGAAAATTCTTTTCGCGGTATCAAACTTTGTAAGCGAGCTTACAGCAAACGACCTCAAAGAGCGCGGTTCTAACGAGAACTGGCGTGCGTGCGTGTTGTACTGTGCGAGCCGGCAATACCGGCCGGCCGGCGAGCGGGAGCGGCGACCGCCCGTCTCGCTTCTTTGTTTTGATACTCAGCTGTTTGTGCGAGCGAGACGAGAAGAGCGCGGTCCACATGTGTGAGCAGTCTGGGTTTCCAGCGTTCTAAGTATACAAGTAGAGTTCGGGCGCTCTCGGTTTTTCAGAGGGCGGGCGGACGGCACGTGTGTTCAGAGGGCGGGCCGCCCACGGGCGACATTGAGGCGCGCCGACCGGTTCGCACGTGGATCGCTAACGGGATTGCACAACGCACTTCGCCAGCGCACTTCGCCGGAGCCCGCTTACTGCTTTTTAAGTGACACAGTTTCTATTCGGATTCGGGGTCGATTCAAATGTCAAACAGATGCAGCCACTTATGCAATTCTCTCAATGTAAATTAAGTACGCGCACATTAAATAACCGACGCAATTACGTATTACTTATTGGTAATTTTATCTAGGTTAAAGTTCACATTGTAAGTTTTTCATAATTAAACTTGAACTTATTCATGAACTCTTACTATACGTATAAATAATGACGATTATTCAATATTTCTGTTAATTTAATATATATTACAATTTTAAATGTCATGGTCTTGTATAATATCAATATGGCAGAGTAAAAAAGCATAAGTGATATTACGCCGTGATTTCATTAGAAACAATTTAGGTAGGTAGGTATATTTTCTATGTATCAATAAGATCTCATGACACAATATAATTTTTGTAATGATAAAAATAAAAAGAAATAAAGCAAATAAAAAGACAAACAAAAACAAAACAAAAATAGACTGTCATAGTGACTCGCTTTGGTCTGTCGCTTTTCGGGATCAGCTTGTGTATATCCAGTAGCTCATATGCCTAGAGACCTTCAGTCGTGGTATATGTGGGCCGAAATGTTGACGCAGACTATCAACGGATTTTTATTCTTTTATGGTTGCTTTTGGACCATTAGGTGCACTGCAGTCACTTTGTCGAGACCGTGTAAAAAAAACGTGATTTCATGAGAAATAAAGTAGATATTTTTTTTCTATTAACAAGATTTCCTGACACAATATAATTTTTTTAATGACAAAAATAGAAATAAATCTGGAATATTATTGTTTCAGGGTTTTTAAATGCAATAATTTCTGAAACATTGGTAGATCATTCCATTCGCACGTGCCCGTTCAAGCAAAGGTAACCGTATGTTAGTACGATTCATATTCTGGCTGTCTGCTTTACAGGGGCGGCACAACACCGGCTGCCCGGTTATAATGTGCCGCTCTATATGCGTTCACATCACAACGCTGTCAGTTGTTATCGCGAGCTGAACACGCCGCCTGACTGAGCTGCGTAGTCATCTACATCGGATACTTTTTCATATAAATGCACACAGAGCGGCACATTACTGCCAGGCTGCCGATGCAGAGTCGCCGCTACTGAGTAGTGACTACCAGGATCAGAATTGTATCTTTAAACATGCAATGGTCTCCAGACCTTTCGATTCCATCTGACCGAATAATGTGGGTCGCTATACAGTAATTCCTTTTTTATTTTATTTGTTTAAGGGGCTTTTACGCGTGTAGGTATGTCAGCCCCATCGTACCCTTATACAAAAATACCTATCATATGACGTCTGGGGCCATGGATCTGAACAGACCAGACGCCTCATCAGATAACAATTCTATTAAGACTTTATTAAACATCCTGACATCTAGTCTGTTTAGACCAAAGGCACTCACAAACACCTCTCTCACAGATTCAGATCGGACACATTCTATATAATAATCCGTAAAATTACTATCACTACATACAAAATGGGATGATTAGATGTCCAAGTCACTCTAAATTCGAGGCTACCAAACCTCCTTTGTAGACTCTTTTCAAAGTTTTACTGGTCTACGTTGACCCCCTGCTGCTACATTTTTACCATAATCCCAAAACTCGTCAAAAGCATATGAAGTTCAGAAAAAATTTTGCTGAAAAATCTGAATATTAAAATGTTGAAATTTTAAAATGCTTTTTTTTAAAGTCTCAATGTGAGCATCTTCATCGAAATACATATAGAAAGACAAAAATTATCGAAGAAATTTGAATTTGTACAGTTTAAAGGAAATTTGTTGATGCGATTTTAACGGTTTCAACCAAACAAATAGTATTTTTCTTTCTTAAAAAATCGTATTTCGTAATATTTTAAGGGTCATGAAACAGATACACAGGGCTTACACTATTACTGTGACGGTTTTTGCTACCACTAACAAAAGGCAGTTTGATAAACTTCTTAGTAATCACATGATCCCTTAGTAGCTGGGCAAAAAAACCCATGAATAAAATTCTAAGTATCCATATATTTGAAGTTTATATAGGATGTGTAATTTGCTAATGCCAGTAGGCTTCACATATGTGTTACATTTGTAAGTGCAAAAATATAATCTCATAAAATTTCGTCCGACTAGAGAATTTGTAAAAATAGTTACGTCATTTTCTATTAGTCTCGTCCATAAAATATATAAATAATTTAATTTAACTTTTTTCAAATATTTTAATTAAAAAAGTATAGTAATTAAATAAATATAATTTTATTTTATATAGAAGACTTTTAGGATTTCAACTTACAAACCGTTACTATTTTTATAAGCTAGGCGATTGGGGCACTGTTTATAGGTAGGCTAAAATATTCACTTGTTATAATATTTTGCATATACTATTGGTAGTATTACTATTATGTAGCCTTTTAATATTATCTACAACCGTGAATGGATTCAAAATATTATACAACGTTATATCATAATTTTGTCTTAATGCTTATTTATTATTATTTATTTATTTATGTATGGGCTATCAACAGTTCCATTGCATTTTACATTCACAATGAGATCACATGCAGAAGCTAAATGTCTGAAACAGATACTAATAAAAGACAGCCACAGCATGGCTCAAAAGCATTAACTAAATGCTAACAATATCAAAACCAAAAATCAAAACTCCAAAAAGAAAAAAGAAAAACGTTGAAAACAAATGTTGAAACGTTAAAGAAACGTTGTAGTAAATTAAACATAAATTAAACATAAACAAAAACACATTTTTAAAATTATAAAGTAGAAAGACATTAAATTAACACTAGATTATAAGTATAGTAGGCACATATTATAATAATATATTATTTTTTAAAACTATACTTTAGACAGTATGTACTAATTGATATGTATTGTGCGAGGTATATCGTCTTGTCTTCTTGTCTGAACTATTAGAAATGAGATCTCAAACGTACTTTCTTAACAAAAAGAGCAAAACTACGAATTTATGAATGAAAAGTGCGTTCCACGATTTTTTTAATTCGGCGATCAAATACACGCAGGAGCACTTAATCCGCCGTTGTCAATGCCGCTGCCAATAGTATTCCAGCTATGGCGTTAACGTAGGTTTGATTATTCCGAATCTCTTGAAGACTTTCATTCATACATTCTTTTGCCCGTTTTGAAATAGTTTTACTGTAATTATATTCATTCTCTTGATTTTGAGAACTGTTTTCTACGGCTTTGCATTGCGTGAAGCCCAGAACAGGTTGCACCCTCCAGAATGTAGAAACTTCTTCGATGCCGTCGATATTAGTAAATGTTTGTTGTAATATTGGACTTATTTTTCTAGGTCCTTGATTTACACTCCAGCCGGGAAGACTATTGTATGAATAATATCTGGAATGTCAAGTAACAAACTTTTAAACACCCGCGCAAGATAGGTGTGTGCCCTTTCGTTTAAAGATCTCTTTCTATCGCGTGATATCTATGGAGGTTGTCAAAATTCAAATGTACCAAATAACTATTGGGAAGGGTTAAGTGTGTATTTATAATATTTATGAAATATTAAAATAACCTCTATCTGAGTCTATATATTAATATAGGCGTGCAAATATGCAGTGCAGTAGGGTGGGGGTGTCGCATCATCTCACGTAGTTTACGTTGTAGTTTTCATTGATTTGTTTATTATGGTTAGGTGGACATAGGAAAAGAGCCGATGGAGATTTATTCGTCGATGTATCAAAATCTATGTTGAAAAGAATTATATTTTCAATTACTCCATTAGAAACTATTTGAAATACGAAAGATAATAATGGTTACTATCATTATATTACCCTATAATTTATGTAATTCTAGGTATTTTAAAGTTGTTGTAAGCTTGAAATTAAAATTATTTCGCAATAATCAACATAAATGTATATAATTCAATAGAAAGCACGTGTGGAAATTTATCACGTTTCGTTTGTGGAGCGCAATAACATCACGTATTTACTTATGCGCAATGCTCATTTTAAACTGATATGCTAAGGCAATAAATGTTTTTAAGGTAATTAGTTTACCTCATAATTATTATGATAGACTTGGTCTATTTCGTGAGCTTATCATGGATATGCAGTAGGTATCTATTATAAGCACATCGACAAAATTTAAGAACCAGAAACACTTTTAATGACTATTAAAAAAACTTGAATTTTTTTTAGTAGTCTGAAATTTTGTTGATCTGTTTAATTATGTAGAGCTTTGATCTATTAAAATAGCCTTTTACTGATCTAAATATACATTTATATAATTACTGTATGATTGTTAATATTTGAAAATACTACGTTGGATGCTGGTCTAAGTATTGGTAAAGATTTAAAGTTTTCGTTTCGATACAGGTAATAGTCAGCAGTTTAATTTGATTACTGTTTAAAGTAATGTTACCTCAGTAAAATCTTTTTAAATACTTGCTCTGTGCTAAACGGCTATCAGTCAAACACTCGCACTGGCAGGCTTGAGTCTTGACTCATACCTCTGGGTTTTTCAGTAGACACACGTTTTACTATGTGTATTATGTTGTAAAATAACAAGAACTACTTTTGAAAGAACTGCTTGATCTGGTGCCTTCATTGCCACTATAGGGCCGCACTTTGCGCCATTTAATGTTGCCATATTACTCAAAATACTGCTTTCCTCTAGAATGTGCTTGACACAAATGTTGTTGAATAAGTTTCCCTGTGGACTATGATATGGAATTACACAAAAATGGAACGTAAAACATTCTTCAAGATCGGCAACGTATGACTTTTCTTGTGCTACAGTTGTCCATAAGTGACGGTAACCAATTACCTTCAAGTGGGATATCAGGCTTCTTGTCATGGTTTTACGTAAAAATCGTAATTTAGCAGTAAAATAAATTATTGTGAGAAAATGAACATGTTACTTACAACAAAATGCACAAAGAATTTACTAGTTCTACTAATAATATTGGGCACAAAGTAAAAAAAAAGTTAATACTTACAGTCACTAACCGCATACTCTCTAAGATGAAATAATTAAAACTTGTATTATTTTTATTTCAGTTAATTGTTCTTCATTACAACAATAAACAGAGTTGCAATTTAAGTATTGCCCTCGAAAGCAATACCGTTATATGACTAGTATGCTTATTTAAAACATAATAGAAGGCGAATGAGTAAATTACTCAATAAACCAATAAGTAATTATGAAACTGAAACTAATTTTGTTTATGATATTTATTGTCTATAAAATTAATGAATCTCTAATTATAATAGTACAACAAGGTCATTTCGGATAACTAACGGATACAACAAATAGTTTGTAGGTATGCACTTAGAGTTAGGTACCTATAGTTTTTAAACAAGAAGATCTAAAAAAATTATTTGCAAAAATGTTGTCTTTCCGCTCGCTCCTATGCCTTTGTTTTATAACGGTATAAGTTAAACAAGAATATACGAATATAATTTTTACAAGTCGTTACCTATGAATTATAATTCATACATGGAATTAAAATTGTATTACTTTATTTGTAATTGTATTTTCATTTGGATAACCGCATGTTTTTAAAATGCTTCACACCACAAGTGTTACTAGTGGATACATTAAAGAAATATATCTAAAAACCTTTAACTGGGATAATCATTCAATCATTTGTTTTTTCAAATAATGAAGTAGTTAAAAACGATTAGTTTATAATGCTGTTTTGTGTTCTTTTTTGTTTAGCGGCATTCTGGTAATTACCAGATTTTAAGCCAATATATTTATCAAATGCCCAAATATAACACGGTAATGTTATTTATTAATAAAATAGTAAGTCAATTTAGTCATTACCGCAAATTTTGGCCCAAGCTGAAGCCGGAGGAGCCGAGAAATTCTAAAAAATTTGTTCAAGGCTGTATAAAAGGAAATAATGTAAAGATTTAAAAAATATATATTAATTCTATAATAACTACTTCTGGAGAAGAGTAAAATTTCTTTCAAAATTAAACAAAAATTCTTTAAAAAAGGACCATAAACAAAAACGTTCAAAGTTGTGGTTATACCTAACCCAATTAAAAAAAAAAATGACAAGCATAAACTAAAACAATTTGTTGTTTTTACAAAATTATTTTAATCGATGACTATTGTTTTTTTTTTGCTTTATTTATTTAAAAGGGTTTTGTCACAGAGTGATCAGGTCACCCCCATACTGTCGTAAACCTTATACACTCATCGATGACTGCTAATAAGGAAAGAAAGGTTTGATTACGAATTACGATTTTATAAACTGATGACCCTCTAGTCAATACGTGGTTTTTTTTTCATGGCATACAAAATATTGATTCGCATATGAATCGGACTACATTCATGTAAAAAAAATGAATATTATCATGTTCAAGATAAAACTCGTATGGAAATAACCTTAAATACGATACATACGCCATAAGTTTTTCATAAGATTGGTAGACTTTTTTTGATTAAGGCATACCACACTATTATGTTTTGGGCACTTGTGCTATTAGTCAAAAATTTCTAATAAAGTGATCCCAAACAGGATATATCTGCTTTATGTTTATCTAATTGACCTTGAATCCTCATCAGGTATACTTAAAGTTATTCTGTAATCTATTAAATATAATAACAATATATATATATTTACAATTTAACGAATTTTATGACTGTTATATATGTATATTGTATGTTAATTCAATATTAAAGCTAATCTTAACCAGAATTTCACTATATTTAGAAGAACTTTTGTCTACATTTTTTCGAACAAAAAATAATTATCCAGAACGGTCTACGTATGACGGAGATATATAGGGAAAAAATATCTTTATTATTGTTCTTACTTTTATCTCCGAAGTACTTAATCAGATCTGCACCATGTTAGATTATATTGTATTATATTTTTGAAATCGGTGTGTGTACTTATATTCTTGACATTGTAGTGGATGTAATCTAATGAAATTTTTCATAGCCGCATCACGTGCTGCGCCCGCTAATACTGACCGTATTATGAAGTTTGAAATTTAACTATTTATATTTTAGCAGAATTTTGTTACCCAAGTTTGTCAAGTTCATAAGAGCCTTGAACTATTGTAAATGCCTAGAGGCTCCACTCAGGACACAACCGATCCCAAATCCACCCTCAGCCTAACTTAATCTTCGGTTGTTTTTCAGGTTTTATGTATACGCGATACTTTAAAGCAAATAACGGAACAATATCAGTAACAGAAATTATAAATAACATAAAACCTTGATAGAAATAGCACAATGGGTAGCGGATGGTATCTTTCCATGTAGATAAATAGGAACCACAAGAACTATGCGGTTTTATGTCTTTTTGATATTTAGATAGTGCCTACTATTACCTACGCAGCTATTTATATTTATGTTTAGATAGTGGTTTTATTTCAGTACCTAAACAAACCGCGATTAATATCGATAACAATATTGAATTGCGTTCGTCGTTGATAAATACAAATGTCATTTTATCGATTTGGGCACATCGAGTTTAAGAAAGCACCAATATCAAATCAATTAGGCATTGATTAGTAATATTCCGATAATTAATTTGAATTATACAAATAATTGAAGCCATATACACCTACATCTACGAGTAGAAATATTGTTCTAAGTTTTTCTTTATTATTATTATTTTTTAAATTATTTTAATAAAGTGTAATACGACCGGGGCCCTTCACGAAAACCAGCGCCACAGACTTCCTCTTTGGTATTAAAATGAAGAAGTCAAAGTTGCTAGCGTCCGTAGGCTTTACCCTAGTTTCCCTACACGTGACTCCTGGGTGGTGCTAAACGAGCAGCAGCGAGGTGGTAGGGCGTCGGTGCCCGACTGGATCGCGACCACAGTGCACGGGTGTAAAGCCCGCCATAGTGACCAGTTTCGACTTGTCGCGTTTCGGGATCAGCTTGCGTATATCCAGTAGTTCATATACCTAGAGACCATCAGTCGTGGTATGTGTGGGCCGACATGACGATGATGACTATCAATGGATTTTCATCCTTTGATAGTCGCTTTCGTTTTTGGACTACATTGTACTCACCATCAGGTACTCTGTAGTCACTATGTCGAGACAGTGTAAAAAAAAAAATATGACGGAGGGTCCATTTCAACATGTTTATATATTTTTTGTCTCTTGTACTTTTTTCTTATCTGTATGTTGTTTATGTTTTTGTATTTTTTTTATTCGAGGTGAAGTACATGTTTTTCATTCATTTATACAAGTTCATAAAAGGGATAAGTTCAGCATGTGTACGTCTAGTTTTATATTTACCTAGAGATTTTCTGTCGTGGTATATGTGGGTAAACATGACAACAGCGACTGTTGATGGTTTCCGTCTCTAATTAGTTGCTGCCGTTTTTTGGATACATTGCACTTTCCACCAGGTGCGAAGTAGTTACCTTATCGAACCAGTATAAATATAAAAAAAATATATAGGAATGTTCCTAAAATAACACGAGACATTTATTATAAACAATATTATTGGTAATATATAATAAATTTTAAAGAATAGTTTGGATGCTTCGGGGTCGATTTTGACAACTTCCCGCATGCTAAAGCCATCTGAGCTACACCCGCGAAATAAAATCTAAATTATTTTTATGAATACGGTATAGTATAGTGTACTCTTTAACACGGTTTTTACGAAATAAACAGTAAACTTTTGTTTATACCGTAAGGATTAGGATACGGGGTTCTATGTAGTGTGTTGTAACGGGTATTATACATGTATAACCATCTAAAGAAACAGTTCTTACCGTATGACTTTTAGAATTTTTTATCTATATACCGTTTGCAAGTAACTCATAGAAACAGTGTTAACGATACTCAAAAAATTACAGCAAAAATAATCTACTGTAAGTTTTTTTTATATTGTGAATCAATACTGCAGTCATCTATCATATGCAACACTGAAACACCGCACACATTCACTCCGGCAACACACTCATCCGTCCATTTGCACACTAAAAAACGACCCAAAACACACTAGGAAATTGTAATATGTAAATGGGACTGACACTGTAGCTTTTTTTTCATTTCGTGTATAATTAATTTTATATAAATGTGTTGTGAAGTTATTCTTAAAATAAATGAAAAAAAGGTTACTTAGGTGAAAATATACCCATTTTATAAATTTGTACCTCCATTGCCTCTTTTTCAAAATTGTAATTATATCAATTGAAAATATAAGATTTAATTGAAAACTATTATTATAAATAGGTGTTGTGGTCTAAGAATGTTTGTACTAAGTAGGAAGTAGAAATAAAAAATAAAACAATATTTATACCCAACAACATTAGTTTTATTTGTAAAAACAACAACTATAAAACTCGCTTATCAACAGATTGTAAATTATTTATTACGAGTCATTAAAAGATACCCTTGAGCCGCATAGGAGTCTTATTCAGTAGCACATTAGCAAACCGTAATCTAAAGATAAGTTTAAAGTATGCGTACGAAGGTATATGTACAAACTCTTGAAAATATACAATAAATTTTCTAACTTTATACATATAAAATAATTAAAAAACATCTTAAAAATAAAGATTTCATTGATATAAATTATTATAAAAATTTTTTTTCGTTATTGTACTTTGGCAAGTTGAGATAATATTTTGTTATGAGTAACTTCAGTCCAGTCATAATGACTTTGCAAGGTCAATATATTTTAAAATACTTGATAATGAAGTAAACATACAATTAATATGATAAAGGCAAAAAAGGACCCCAAGAAAAACAAAACCAAGATTAAAATTCCCCGTATTAATTATACAATCTTTTTTTTACACGTTCTTACAACCATGTCGTTGAATTGAGACGACATTGCCTGGCGAATTGCGGTAACAGTTTTCTTATTAAACAAAAGTGCCATCTTGTAGCATCTTATAGTAATGTAATAAATTCAATTTGTAATATTGCCTAGATCAAAAACAGATTCGTTGTGGATGAAGTCACAGGTAACTTACAACTAGTTCATAATAAATATGGTCCCACATTTTGGTACATCAATTAAAACAACGAAAAAAAAAACGAACTTTAGTTGATTCGGTTATGATGCGTCTGCAGCAAATGTTTCGTGTTTCGCATCTACTGTTTTTTCTTTCTCGTTTGCCTATATAACACATTTGCCTATGACGTGCGAGAAAGGAAAAAGTAATAGTAAATACATGAAAAAGAAAAGACGAGCTGACATTTTGCGAAAAAGAAACATTTGCAGCGTACGCACTATTTGCGTGTCGCTTTGGATGTTCTACGTGTGAACAGTTGCGCTGAGGGGACTGTTGACTAGATAACATTATATTTAACTATCGCCTTCTAACATGACGACTTGGGTTCCTTTGCCGACAGAGTCCCCTTGTTTAAACGATGCTATAGCTGAGACAACGCCATCTCTTGGAGAACGCACTACATACTCCATTTTCATTGCGATTACAACAAAAAGCGGCTGACCTTTCGTCACCTGTGTAAAAACAAATTTCTTGATAAACAGATAACCATAATATTAATTTACTGTAAGAAGACCTTGAAGTTTTTACTTCCTCAAAATATTTGCCATCATGAATAACGAAACTTATGTTCTTAGATATATGATTAAATGAATCTTGTAAAAACTATTTCTTTAATATTTTTTAACTCACTATACACGCAGAAACCATTTTCTATGAAATCTTCTATATTTAAATCATAGGTGTATGACTATAAGTTGCATTAGAGATTGAAAGAGCAATTTTGTCCCTCTGTCTGCTTATATCTCCTTATTACACAACCGATTTTAATCCGGTCTTTACCGTTATTTGCAAATGATGGTTTGTGTACATGTATCCCATTTAAAAATAATATCGAAATCACTTCTAGATCGGATCGGCTAGTTAGGTATAAGTCATTTTATGAATAAGGCTTGTCTACAATAAATATCTCGTATTATGCATATACAAAAAAAATTGGTACGAATAATATATCGAGGTGTGAAAGGCTATTTAGTTTAAGCGACATTTTTTGGTGATATAGTAAAAGTATATATATTAGTAGTATATATATATTTATTTATATATATATATATTAATCATATATTATTATATATATATATATATATATATTTGGAATCGGTAAAAAAACGCTAATTCCGAATATATCTATTACTATATCACCAAAAAATGTCCTTTAATCCAAATAGCCTTTCACTCCTCGATATATATCCATTATTTTTCTCTTTAACTCATGCCATAAATAATGTTTTACGTACGAATTTCAAACGATATACGTTTTTTTGTGTATGCGAAATATTTGCAGTAAGCAGGCGATTAGTGGGATAAGGATGGCAGCACGCGTGTGCGCATCACCTGACTCCCTTCTCCAGACGCTAATCAAATGATACCCGTAGATGAAAGTTTCCGTTCGTTTTAAGCTTACCTTATCTCCTTTATTGACGAGTATTCTCTCAAGAACTCCCGGAGTGGGCGACGATGCGCTGTTGGCCGCCGAACTCGTATCCGCACCGATAGCCGCCTGATACTTTGGCCGCGGCACCTCAAAGACCGTCTGGCCGTTCTGGTATAAAATTAAAACTCGACATCAACCCAATATGGTAACATAATTGTAGACAGTTGGTACACAAGTGCAAAGAAAGCCATAGTGACTAGTTGTGGCCTCTCCTGCTTTGGGATAACCTTGTACAAGGATCTTGTTGTCCATATACCTTGAGTCTTTCTGTCATGGTGTATGTCAGACGACACGGCTGAGGGTCTTGATTGATCGGCTAGCGACCCTGGAGAAATCAACGGAGCGGATTGTCGCGCTCTGCCAAAAACATTGTGGGGTGTTGGGGGAGACTTTTGCCTTTCCCGAGATAGTGGACATGGTGCGATGCGACTGGTCTAGGGACAACTGATTACAGGACTCACAGCCACCGTTTATATGTAGAATTGTAGGTCAGATGAGTAATTCTTCCAAGTAAAAAAATGTCAGCCGGCTGACGTTTTTCGTCTACACTGTACTAATTTAGTCATTTTTTTCTTTTGTTGTCTTAACTTGTACAATGCTCTGTTAATATTGTCGTGTTGGATTATCGATCCCTGCTACCTCTGGGACGTATTCGTCAAAATTCATTTGATATCCTTGCACTTGACTGACCGACGAGTTCAGCGATTACTTGCTAATGAAGTAAGAGTATCGATGTTGGAGCAATTACAATATTTTAGTCTGATACATTTCCTCAATAAGATGTATTTATGTAACTAAGTTAAAAAGTACCTCGTCGTAAACATGGACTTCACTGTCGTGGGTTAATAACCCAACATTAGTGTTTTTGTCTTCTATAACTGCGCTTAATCGAAGCCCCTTTTCATTTGTCTGTAGAGTTGCTTCCACGGATTTCCATTCGCCATCATTTATACGCATTCTATATCTGTTTGGCGTACTTTCATATTGAACTGTTACCGTCAAATCTGAAAAATGCTACTCATTTAAAACTACTGATTGAATTGCATGCCAGTGTGATTTTTTCGAGTATTAACTTCTAGAATTATTAAGTATTTCAGTCATAAAACGAGTACATCTACCGGCAGTAAAGACAAACCTATAGATAGTTTCAGTGACAATGCCGGCCTGCACAAATATCTCTTCACGCTTCGTATAAAGGACCTAATATCAGGACGACAGTAACACGCTTGTTGGAAGAGTATTTCACATCTCAACAACTCCGTAAAAGTAAGAGTTAGCAAACTTCTTAGTTCTAATCAGGATAGGAGTTACCCTAAAATCTTGACTCTGTAAACTCGTGTTCGTGGCTCTGTTATTGTAGTGATTGGGTGGAACAAGGTTAAATAACTCAGGGTAACTAATAACTCGTAGGGTTAAGTAGAAATATTTACTTTAATGAATATTTTTGCACTTGTTTGATATACTGCACGACGTAATTAATTCTCAAGGACCTACGAGTAAAAAGACATTTTGTGTCTAATAAAAAAATACGGAAACTTCATATAATACCTTTAATATATTTAATATAATACCTTTTTCATCAAACCGCAATGGTATTGTTTTCTGCAGCTGATAGTTAGGTCTCCATGATGTTTTATTCACGGAGATTCCCTTCCAACTATTGTTTGAATAAATCGCTTCTTGAGAAATTAATATCTGCATGAAATAAAAATTAACTGAAATCTGTTGTATTAATGATCTTAAAAGATACCAAAATAAGTCTAATTTTGAAATTGAAGACCTTTACATAATAATATTGTTTTACAGTGATGTTAAAATGCCGATTCCCTATTAATTATACACAATAAAAAGTTTATCATTTTATCTTTCTTAAATATACAAAACACATGACACCAATTGAGTAAATAATATAAAATTACGTCATCGAAATGTCTTAGCAAAACATGTATTCAATTTAATTTATATCTATGAATAATTGATTGTCAAAAGTGACTCTACGTTTTTACTTAGTTCTTCTCGGTAGATCCTGATTTCGATTCGATAAGTTGACAGAGGAACTCGACGTCCGGCTTATCACGCTGGTATTTTGGTATGCAGAATGTAATACGTGCTCCACTCTGATTTGAAGGGTGGATTTTAAGGCTGCTTTAACTGGATCATCGATATACTTTATCGATACCTTGTTACACAATGTACATGTTTCTGACCCGTTTTGCGATTCACGTGCAAGCTTTATGGTCGGTTCAAACAACTGTAATATATGCATTTTCCAGAGAAGGGGCGTGCACCCCTCTCCTACGTCACTACAATGTGCGGCGGTAAGCATGGGTCTACACAACGTTAGCTTTTATTCACATACACTACATCCAGGATCCAATAGGATTTGTCGTAGATGACGTCTAACTGGCTTAAATATTGCAGTTTTACCTTCGCTACCTTGGACATGCGATGGCCCGTAAGGATACCATGGAACACCTGGTAGTAATGGTGGTGTGAATGGATTTAAGTCTCGTGGGAGGTCCCCTTTACACTGGACCAAAGTTCTGACCAACGCGTCGGTTAAAAAAATTGCCCGCCAAGCATCAGCTAGAGACAAATGGAGAGCTGTAGTGTTGCGCGCCTGACCAAGACTGGTGTATCAAGAGCCAGTGAATAAGAACAAAAAATGATTAGAGCTGAATTTAAAGAAGACTCACGTGCCCGAGCGCGGCTTGTATAGCCTTTTCCTCGTTAAACTTAGACGCTGCTTTGGGGAATAGCTCCGCTTCGTGCTGCGGTATGAATGCGGTGTGTACATCGCCCGAAACAAATGCACTCGCGCCGCTCAAGCGCAAAAGGAAATTAACATTCGTTTCCAAGCCCGCTACCTGCAATGATAATCAACGACTGTTAACAACACACAGGTACTCAAACTTATTCAATTGGCCACACACTTATAACAACAAAAAATTTCTAGAGCCCTCTTAATTTTTTATATATTTAAGAAGCTTCGGCTTGACGTCAATTTCATACCATGGAAAGTGAAGATGAGGCTAATAATAGAAAGCGCTCACTGAAAAAATACCGGGTCTCTCTTGTTTATAGATCCTCTTTTAATAAAACGATGTAAGAAGACAGGGGGAGATTATTATTTTCAATTCGTAATAATGCTATTGAACATATCAGTGCGAAATATAGATCTAACCGTGCCATAGATAATGATAAATTATAATTTAATACAAATTTTTTTCAAGTACTACGCAATAAATAACTTTTTTACTAATTTAAGAGTCAACTTGGTATTAAATGATATTGTTTCGGGGCAATCCGTCCCGTACTCAAGGAGTGTCTATATCGTAGCCATGGCACGGTGTCCTACCGGTTGACGCATATTCTAACGGGGCATGGATGCTTCGGGAGATATCTGCACAGGTCAGCCGGTAGTGAACCAACACCGAAATGCCACCACTGTGACGGATGCCCCGACGAAGCTGCTGAGCACACGCTCCAGATATGCCCAGCCTGGGCTTCGGAGCGGGCCGAGCTGGAGAGAGTGGTGGGTGGAGACCTCTCGCTGCCGACATTGGTTTCACTAATGGTCGGCAGCGAAGGTGCATGGAGGGCGGTCCTGCGGTTCGCCGAGGACGTGCTAGCTAGGAAGGAGGCGGCGGAGCGGGTCCGGGAGGCGCTGGCTACAACATCTTTGGTAGCGTCGTCCCCGCCTGCCCGCCGGCCTAAGAGAACAGGGCGCCGCAGAGCGGCGTTCCTCAGGAACGTCCGACTCTAGCGGTGACACCGTGCGGCACACTTGAGGGAGTGTGTCATCCAACAAGGGTGCAAGCGGCGCGCGATGTGTTCCCGCGTGCCGCTCTACAACACAGAGGCACGAGAGGGGTGGCTCTATACACCACCCCTCCCTAAACGAGTAGAGGCCTACTCACGGCCGCACGCCCAGCCGGTCATTGAGGATGAGACCCCAGTCGTGCCCTCGATGTCGGTAGGCGGAAGGTGGAACACCCCGGGGGTTTTAGTCGGTGTAAGCCCGACACACCGGGGGGTGGCCCTCACCTCTCCCCGAGGTCCGTTAGGGATTTCCCCCGGGTTACAAAAAAAAAGGTAGTAAATGATATTAGGGAAATTAAAGAGAATAAATTACGAAATGATATGGTGAATAAATGGAAATATGACTTACTTGATATTCAGTAAGCTTGGCTCTAGTTTTAGCAAGGGCCTCGTTGCGGTCGCGTCCCCAAACAACTAGCTTTGCTATCATTGGATCGTAATGCACTGATACTTCTTGGCCCTCTCGGACACCAGTCTCTACCTAAAATATTCAGATTGACTTTTTCAAATATTCCTCTATAGCAAAAACAAAGTTAAAAGTTAATAAAGAATAGTAAAACTAGTTTAAAAAGTCACGAGTTTTAATGAAAGCGAAAACTACATTTTTGTAAATGTAAGGAACTTTAAACAGGCAAATAGTCCACCTGATGGTAATCGGTCACTGTCGCCTATGAACAACTCTATATTTGTCAACGTTGTGCTGCCGTACGATGAAATATATATAATAGAGCGTTCTCACTGCTTGTTTGAAGTGCCCCATGTAATAAGACATCATCATAAGCACAACAACAAAAAAAAAATTGAAAATAATAATATAGTTGCTGATTGGACCTGATGATTTTGACAAAAATAACAATGAGTTCATAAAATCCCCTCCCTCAATTATTATCAATCTAGCTGCAATTTATTTTTTGACTCTATTCCGAAGAGATAAAAGACGATCTAAGTGATTCAAAGTGTGAAGTGATTAAAAGATTCTGCTCTAAGTGAAGAGCGAAGAGGCTTACTAGTTCCTGATGATGCTGCAGCATCAGGTCAAGTTTACTAAGTTATTGTAATGTCATTAACTTCACAGGATCCTAAATTTTGAATCGATTAAACTACTACAAGTTATTTAAATCCCTTCAACAACTAGAAAAGTGCTGTTTATCTTTAAACAGCTGATTGGATTTTCTATAATCATAGCTAAGAAAGCTTTCGATCAGATCACCTTTCAAACAAAAAGAAAATCAAATCGTTTCATCCGTTCAATAGCCACAGACAGATATACAAATAGACAACCACATATACACGCTTTAAACTTATAACACCTTTGCGTCGGAGTAAAAAATCACTCGTTATTATTGTACCATTCCGTAGTTTATACTTTTATAAGAATCGATTAAGACAATATTCTGTTTGGTTGTTTAGCAAAAACTATTATATATGAATATAATCAGCACATGTAGTCTAGGA
Organism: Automeris io; assembly: GCA_036320925.1. Lineage (NCBI taxonomy): Eukaryota > Metazoa > Arthropoda > Insecta > Lepidoptera > Saturniidae > Automeris > Automeris io. The sequence continues at coordinate 1,171,705 of JAUDJH010000037.1, read as the reverse complement.
CGCCCTTCCATAAGATTGAACGGTGATTTTCGATAAGCGAGTGACAGTATCTGAGTAAGAACACCTGAAAAAGGGGCTCAAAGGATCTTATCAGAAAAGACCTATGTTTAGCGGTGAACTGAAGTTGGTTGATGGTGATGAAATTAATAAAACTCACTCTGACGAAGTCCTCAGGAATGGGCTGCGTGAGACGGTGCAAAGTGCCCGCACGGGGAAGAAACCCTGCCCCGGGCTCTTCCGCATAAATACGGCATTCAACTGCGTGCCCGCGGCGGACTATTTCCTCTTGGGTTACTGGGAGAGGCTCGCCAGCAGCTACACGCAATTGCCATTCCACCAAGTCTGTGCCTGAGGTTACAATACAACCTTGAACTTAAAACCTTTCCGTACCTCATGATGATGATTGTTCTGTTATGGCTGGTTTCATTGTCCCACCTGTTTACTTCTTAGTTCAATTTTTATTTATAATTACAAATAGATTTACGCTTAACCTGAACACACCTGATGGAAAGCGTGATGGGACTGGTGATGAAAGCGAGTGCCTTTAACAAAAACGAATTTTACTGCATGCTTGAAGACTACCATATTATACGAAGTTGGAAAACATACACTGTCAGCGAATTCCACTCCTCAGCTGTAGAAAGCTATTTCTCTCTCTTTCAGATTAATGAGAGTCAAATCGGAGATCTTTTTATGGTGAGCAGATAATAAAATATATGGTGTCAAGATTTAATTTGATAACAAAAATGAGATATTTTTTTATCGCTGGATGGATCTTATTTTAATGTATTATCATCACGCTATATTCAAGGTGAGCAGAAACTCATTAGTGGCTGTATGGATTGCGCTTATATATCGTGCCCAATGTGACCAGTAGCGCAGCTGATCGCCGTTCTCAAGGCACTTTTATACATGACATTTTTATTAGATGCCATAAGTATTTATTATTCGTTTACAAGGTGTAAGTATTTTAAATTATTACTTTATTAAGCTAATTGTGGTGTTTGATTTTTTTTTAGGAATCTATATTTTTCTCTTTTCGACTCAATATGTTATGAGCAAGCCAATACCTTATTTAGCTTTCATCTTTCACTTTATAAAATAAGCCCAAATAATTAATTCACCAGTAATCATCTCCGTGATGGGATGCTCAACTTGAAGGCGAGTGTTCATCTCCATGAAGTGGAACTCGTGAGTGACTCTGTGCAGGATAAACTCCACAGTGCCAGCTCCTACATAGCCAACCGCTTTAGCGGCTCGCACTGCAGCCTCGCCCAGCGATTTGCGTGTCTCCTCTGATAACCCTGGCTATGAATTTATACGGCATTATTATAAAATGAAATTTACATTTAGTACGGTATTACTTATTTTCAAAGGTATCCAAAAAGATTCAATCATTTAGATGCAACAAGTGGGATACTAAAAAAAATGATTTAGTAACTAGTCAGTCAAATGACAATTTATTAACGTAATTGGAATTATAGTGCGTACCCACCAAAGATGTACAAAAGTTAAGCGACGCAAAGATACTGAATGGTGTGACGATGTACATACATTAAAATCGATTAATTATTAACACTGTTGATAGGAGACTAGTAGCGCTTGCTCGCTACACAGTGATGTATACACATACGTCTCTCTGTGTGAGAGATTCCTCATATTGCTAGCAACCATATTTTGCGTTTTAAATAAACAGGTTAGGTATCTCTGGTCATAGGCTCTTTTTAACGTTTATACTTAAGCTACACTAAGCAAGGCTAGGAAAGAAGCTATTCTATTAATCAATTGTTTTCTCGCGCACTGTTTAACTTTCCCTAGCATCATGGACACCTGATTTATTAATATGCACACTATTTAGTCAGCACAGTTTTTGTTTGTAAAATATACTTTAATTCTTAAATAATTTCTGTACATATATATAATGTGCCGATCATCCTCCATTTATCGCAACGGCCACGTGCGAAGGTGTTATATGTTTTGTTTACTTCGCATTACGTCTTAATTTTTGGTTTTGTACGGATCCACGCAATTTTTTTGTACAACAGTAAGAATTATCATTCTGTTACTTTAGATTCAATTTGTTGTGAGATAAAGATGCATTATTGTTATTATATAAAAAAAAAAGTAATGTTATGTTATGTAATTCCTCTTATATATGTTTTACTGCGAACCGCATACAAAGTAAGAAGCCAGAAGGCGCTCTTTGCTGAATTGTCATCGACTAAGAAAGTGATTGAATAGTTAGTCATACACTAGTTGGAACCTCACTAAATTTAAACGTCGTTTAATTTTAAGATAAGCTTTGTTTTTAAATGAGGTTTATTTTGTTTAAAATATGACATACCGCAGGTGCCTCTTCAATAATTTTCTGATGTCGTCTTTGTACAGAGCAGTCCCTTTCAAACAAATGCACTGCATTTCCATGCATGTCGGCAAATACCTGCAATATTCTACAATCTATTACTTCAATACAATAAGGAAAGACAAAAAATTAATATAATCTTGAAATTTTACACTTTATTATTATTTCTTTAAATATACCTGCACTTCTACATGTCTTGGGTCAGTAATGTATTGTTCCAGCAGCATATTATCATCACCAAATGATTTCAATGATTCTCTTTTAGCTGATTCCAGTTGTGGCAAAAAGTCTGCTTCAGTCATAGCAATCCTCATACCCTGGAAGTATTTGTACCTACATGTATATTATAACTTATTTATCAATTTCTTAGAATAGTTGTGCTATATACTAATCAATAGTACTAATTCCTAGAGATCAACTCCATTTATATAATTTGATTAACGGTTCTATTACAGGGTAGTAAATAAAATGAAAGGATTTATGTACCTTCCCTCCACCACCACGAACAGCTTTAATCATTAAAGGAAAACCTATTCTTTGAGCTTCAGCCTTTAATTTTTCAATGCTTTGTTCTTCCCCATGATATCCTCGAACTATTGGCACACCAGCTGCAGACATTATTGCTTTTGATGTACTGTAAAATGAATATCATAATATAATTTTTATTCCTTTATATAAAGAGGATATCACACTTATGGATAACTGTAACTTAATAGGCAAGCTGGATTGTTTGGACTCCCAGCACATAAAAATAATGCATAAAAACAAATTACACATGCATTTTAGGGTTTAAATATATTAAATGCTTAAAAGGTTTTTCATAGAGCTAATATGTTTTTTATACTAACATGACAAAGTAACTATTCTACACCTGTTGCTAAGTACAGAGCAGTCCAAAAACCAAGTGCAACTATAAAAAAACATAAGATCGTTACTAACAGTCCCCATGATAATGTATGGCAAGAAGGTTATAGAAAAGTAATATTGCTACAGGTTGATTGTTTTGATAGTGTGAATTTACAAACCATTAATTAGGTAAATATAAAAAAAGGTAAATTAAAACTTCAGACTTATTTGTATAAAATTTGAATATAGAAATGTTCAATTTTCGAGATAAATATTTATTAATTTTTGTATACCTTTTAATACCCATATCCCTTATAGCTGTGGGAGGCGGCCCTATAAATATTACACCTTCATTAGCACATCTTTCACAAAATTCAACATTTTCTGACAGGAACCCATATCCCGGATGTATAGCCTGACTGTTTGATTTCTTGGTTACTTCTAGTATTTTTGCTGCATTGAGGTAACTCTGAGTGGATGGGGCTGGTCCGATATGGTATGCTTCATCAGCCTGGAATATGAAGAAAATTGTGTGACAATACAAAAGTACTAAATATGGATTGATACACCTATAAATTAACACTAGGTTTACAGACATTTTTTATATACCTATCTCTATGAACATGTGTCAGGTATTAATAGAGGTAGGTATATCATATAGAAAACTTCAATATTGCAACAGGTATGGAGAAAATTAATAACAATATGTATTTGCTTCCTTCAATAGTCAATAGAAAAGATAAAATAACAATGTGAACGGTTTTTGTAACTTTCCTTTTAAGACACGAAATGCGTCAAATTGACATGTCCAGTAAACTTAGTGTTGAGAAATATTGCAATGACCAAGAATTTCTTTACAAAAAAAGCAGTTCATTAAAATATAGAGGCCATTAATGTTTACAAATGGTGCATGAGCCTTAATAGGCATTTATTTTGCTATTGTATTATTTTAGTTTTATTTAATGTATTAACCGCAGACTGTTCAGTCTTATAAAATAAATAAAATTTTAATTTTATTGTTTTATTTACGGGTAGCTATTTATCCAATTTTAATTAGCCAGAAAATACCCAAGTTTTTGAATATTTGAAATCTTTAGGAATTATAATCTGTAAAATTAATAATGTTATCAAGTTTTATAACCCAGTTTATAAATTATTTTCAATGATCTTTCCTAATTCATACATCAACATTATTATTCCTCAAGCCTCACACACATATTAGTGACTTTAAAGTGAATATAACAAAACAATTGGTTCAAATATTAAAAATCTGTATATTTTCTTAAAATTCTTTTTAATATATGGCTATTTTTGTTTACCATTTCCACATGCATAGCATGTTTATCAGCATCAGAGTACACAGCTACAGTTCTAATGCCTAGTTTTTTTGCTGTCCTCATGACTCGACATGCTATCTCTCCACGGTTGGCTATCAAGACTTTAGCAATCTGTCTATATTGGACCTCTTCTTTAACTTGCTGTGCATGATTAAATCGTATTTGATTTTGAATTTGACTTATAATACTGAAATAATAATGCAGGTCTTATTGTAAATTTTATATGTTTTATAAATAGCTATATCTGCATTTTGAAAACAAGTAAATGTAATACATGAGAATGGTTAATAAATTGAATGAATACAGATATGATTAAAAATTAATGTGTCATTTGACCTTCTAATTACTAAATGCAAATTTAATATTCTATAATTGTTTGCTTACCTATTTCTGTATAAATGCCTTAAATACGACATTTTTACGGACTTGAATTGAGGTTAAAGCACTTTGGAAATAAAACTAAATCAGTGTCGGTATTATCTAATTGCTTATGTACAAAGATTACGTCGGTCACCAAGCCCCTCAGGCGAAATAGTAGGAGCTGATTGCCTGATAACGCCGCGTAAATTAAACGGAATAAGTAGTTAGTGGGTTTATCTCTGAATAATTAGCATTGTTATCAATTAATTACATACAATCAATAAATAAGTATTTAAATTGAAATTCGCCCAGTTAATATTAAAATATTCGTTTATATTTCAATATATACACAACAAAGGCTGTATAATTATTTTCGCGTAATAAATTTAAAACATATTTTACGAAAAGTAAATAAATCATTGTCAATGTCAAATAAATGTCAGTTCTTTGTGTTTTATTTTTCCTTCAAGTATATCAGGTGCGTTCACAGAGGTAGACATTTTTGCCAGTGGTTAAAATAACATCGCCCATAGAGGCTTATGACATAATTAAACTTAACGTTATTTTTTGTTTTGATTTTGGGTAAGTCCTGTGCTTGGTTAATGTTGTTTACAAATTCATCACCTTCAAATGTGTTTTTGATTTAGTTCTGACTGTACTCAAGTGTAGAATGGAAAAACAATAAAAAATATATCTTAAATTTTGTGCATTTATTAATAAAATTTAAATCGACTGATCAAATTAAAATGTATTATTGTTTATGTATCTATTATTTAATTGTCTTTCAGTGGGAGGAACCTGGTGCTCTAATAATACATTTTCAAAATATGGCAATAATGTAGTTAAGCATAATCATAAATCTCCTACATTTTTTCTCACATTCATATTTATTTATTGATGCATGGAATAAGTCCAAATCCTATTGCGCAAACTATACCCAGTTCCATTAAATATACAAGTTTCTATAAGTTTAAACTTTATAACCTGAAGAATCAGCGCTAGGTGGATCAGCTGGTCACTTAGCATTTGCTAAACAGATTTCCCTTTGGCACATCATCACAGTAGGTTATTTGCTATTTTGTCTTTATTAACCTATACTTCTGTCTGTTATTGTATGTTATGATGTGTGCCAAATAAATGCTTTTATTATTATTATTTAAGTGAGATCAAGTATCCTGGACGCCCGTTTTTATCCCATGTTCCATCAATTTTCTTTTTCGCGGTCGTAAACCGTTAGCATGTCGTCGACCCTTGGGGGTTCCAAGGGTTGTCTTTTTTCCTTAGTGCGAAACTCAAAAGCTTTTACATCATACAGTCATTTTATGGCGACCCGGGGGATAAATCTACATAGGATCATCAAGGTCGCTGTGAGGGCAGCGACCCCGGTGTGTTAGATTCCTACTGACTAAAATCCTCCGGGGCGTCTCTCTCAAATTCAACTCTTGTTGAATTATTATTGTGTTGTGTTGTGCAGCACTGTGTGCGATGGGAAGTCAATGGGTTTTGGCGAGACACTAGCGGAATGATGCATCCATTTGGTCACTAAGTTTTTCCGCCAATCTGCATAGTGTTACTCGCCATTTATATTGTATGCAAGCGTGTAGAAATTATGCTACAAACGGGAAATGAAGATGAATAAATAATTAAAACATCGGCAGAGATATTGCAGTGTGGCGGGAAGCGTAACAAAAATGTAATAAGATTTGAATAGAACAAATCTCAGACGTGACTGTGTGGCATAAAAATCTTGTCCACTTGCTTACATAACAAAAAAAATATAGAGAGCAGTAGAGATGCACCAATTGGCATGAAGTTTCGACGCAAATCATAGATGTTATTATTTATTAGTGTCCGACCGAAAGTTCGGTTTCGGTTTCGGCCGAGTTTCGGCCAAAAATCAAGTTTCGGCGGCAGTTTCGGTTGCGGCCAAAATTGGCCGAAACTTTTGCCGAAACCGAAACTGATTTCGGTTGTTGCCGTACATGCTTGCCTAACTACGTTTCTCGCGGCAACGCTTTGGCGGACGCTGGCGGCCCTGTTCGGGATTCGTGCGCCGTTCGCATTGCTTTTTTTTTCGAATTTACGCGTGTTTGTTGACCGGAAAAGGTCTTCACAACTTAACCGGGCGGGTGGGTGAACACTGAGGGTGCTCAGCCGGCAATTTATGGGTTGACTGGCAATGCAAGGGCACCCATGTGGGTACGAACCTCGACTTGGACCGCCAGCCAAAAATACGAAACCTAACGGTGATCTACTAGCGTTTCGGAAGCGACTACCTTGAGAAGAAACGCCGAAAGAAACTCAAGGCTGCGTCGGAGTGTAACTGCGTCGTTTAGACGACAGTTGACGGATCTAATTCGCATTGCTCAATAGCAACACAACTTAGTGCGTTATCACCCGACGTAAACATTCTTTAGAGGTTATGTTTTGATGGAACTGATTACATGTAAGTTTTTGTTTCATTTTTTTTACTTGACCACGTTGACTTTTATACTTGACCACGTGAGTTTCGGTTTCGGCCGAAACTGAAGCCACGGCCGAAATTTCGGTTTCGGTTTCGGTTTCGGCCGAAAAACCAGTTTCGGTCGGACTCTATGATGATGATGTCCTGGCCGGTTTCGGCCACGGCGACTGTTTCAACACCGATTAAGAAATTCGAGGTCCAGTTTTCGGAAACAGTCAATTGCGCAGGAGATATTTAAGTGCATAACTGGACGCGCATCCAGAAAAGCACTCTCTCGTCCGAGCTCCCTCAGGCCCGATGGAAAGGAGAACCAGTACGATCGGGAGGGAGCGGAATGCAGGTTTGGTCGAGTTTTCCTTCTCTGAACACCTGGTTGAATTGCGGTGTTAAAGAGATACCTTAGTCGCCTCTTACGACACCTCAGCAAGAAGAGGGGGGTGCTATTCTATTCTGCCGGCAGCCACCACGGACTCTATTATTTATTAGTCTGTGATAGATGTCAATTATAGAGAATAGAGACGAGCTAATACATACTTCTCGTATGCGGTATCTTTAACATTATATTAAGGAATTAAATAAATATAAATCTTTTGAATTGTTATAAAGACTTTTTTAAGCTATAAAAAAATAATTCCTTCGAATTAACGTAATTTTATATTAATCTAATCGAACAAACTAGTTACTAAAGCTACCACGAAGACAAAAAGATAACTAAGAATAAAATTTTATAATCGTTATAAATGGTTCATACGAATTTTTCTAATTTTGGCACCGATTTTTATCCAAACATGTAGCAGCGCTAGCACCACGGTGGTTAATTTAAATTTGTTGTACTGTTTGGATATTTCTAAATATGGGAATTAAAGGCCTATGGTCTGTTTTATCACCATACAGTGAAAAGAAATCGCTTCATGAAGTTAGTAATATAATTTTACAATAAGAATTGTTAAGAATGTTTGCGAAATTTAACAATGTTAAAATTAAATGTAAAAAATGTAAATATAAATTCAGTTTTTAAAATATTATAACCAGACTTTCTTTTCAGATCAGAGGTGAAACTGTTGCTGTAGATTTATCTGGATGGGTTTGTGATAGCCAGAATGTAACAGAATATCATATACAACCCAAATTGTATTTAAGGTATTTTGTATACTGTTATTTTATTATTGTAATTTACCTCTTAAACTATTTAGAAATTTGTTGTCATATAAATATTTAAAGAATATTTAAAATTATAACAAAGCTGAAACTTTCAATATCCTCAATTTTACATAACTTCATTTATAAGAAATTTTTCAGAAACCTATTCTTCAGAACAATATACTTGTTATTGGCTGATGTAAATCCGATATTTGTGCTAGAAGGTGATGCTCCTGAATTAAAAAGAGATGTCATTGCTGCACGAAATGCGATACAATTTCGTGGAGGTGCACCAAAATCTACAAAAAATTCTAAGAAATCAATTAGTCTTACTAGGAGCAGATTTAAAAATGTGCTTAAGGAGGTATGACAAATTGGGCTGTTTTCAATTTTATTTACTTATTTAAACTCCAATAGCTTAATCTAAATATATATATACATATAATTTACTTTCCTCAGTCTCACTTTTTCACATATGCATCTACATCAATTCTAGTATATGATCACTCATGGCCTGAAGTTCAGAATAGATCAGAGAGTGTTCTAAGACTTGTCTTGAAGTGTCTCGCCCAAAATTCACTTTCTCTTAATATTGGAAAGAGCAAATATGTAGCTTTTCATGTTAGCCCATCCTCCCGTCCAACAGATAATTCTATATGCATTAGGGGACATTCATGTCTTTCTGATTTAGAATGCAAATGCTTGCTGCTAACAAGAACTGGTGTGGTGAGATATCTGGGAGTATATTTAGACGAAATGTTAAGTTGGAAATCTCATATAGATATATTGATCAATAGAACTCAAAAACTTATCTATGTCTTTAAGAAATTGAGAAATTCTGCTGACATTTATACTCTTAGGACTGTTTATTTCTCTCTGTGTGAATCCTTGATATCTTACTGCATTGCTGATTGGGGTGGAGCCTCTAAGACCACTTTATTGAAACTTGAGAGGGCTCAAAGAGCTGTCTTAAAAGTCATGCTTAAAGAATCCAGACGGTTTCCTACTGAGATGTTATATTCTAGATATCAAGTTTTAACAGTAAGACAGCTCTTTTTCTCGAAACTTGTCCTTCGCAAACATAGAGTGGTCCTTATAGGGACAGATAGCATAAGAAAACCTCGCAGAATGAGATATGTTTGCCATATGCTGATTCACAAGTCTCATTTTGCTGAGAAACAATTTTGGGTTCTTGGTTCAAGGATTTATAATAAGGTTAATCATGAATTAATTATCTTGAACTTATCAAAATTCGAATGTAAGATGAAGCTGAGAGACTGGTTGTCGAATCTAAAATATAATGATACTGAGGAACTGATGCAGGTATAGATGTGCTTGGGCTTTAATATTAACTTTCTTTTGTAATTGTTATTCACTTTGTTTTGTAATTGTTATTCACTTTGTTTGTATAGTCTGTTGTTTGGTATGTAATGTTGTTTTTGTATTGTTTTGAGTTATGATTGGAGCTACGCAGCAGTAAAAAATAACAAATTTGTGTGAAATATGCTGACATCCAAGATACAGGGTGTCCTAGATTGGATGTCAGCTGATTTTTAATGTGCTGCCTTGTAGTTGATTGTCCAATATATATATTTTTTTTATTATACAATTTAACACACCTTTTTTTTTAAATTATTATTATCAAATGGGCATAAAATTCACAACTTTTGTATTTCCAATATATACCTATAAATCAGTGAAGAAACAAGCTTCAAACTACAACAATTAGAGTTAGACTAACTTGTAACACCAACAAAAGTGTTTATTATAACCCATTTAACTTAATTTATCTACATATCATCATGCTAAATGCCTATCGGGGTAGGCATTAATCTTTTCTTTCACCCATCTCAAGTACTTTTGACATTACCATGAATCACATTTTTGTTTACAGTAGAGCCCCAGTATTCAGGTTCCTGTCTAATGCGCCACCTCTTGTAATCGTACAAGAGGTGGCTATTACTGTTGATTGTACATTAAAAAATCATAGACATTTTATAGAGGTTTATTTAATTATGTAGACTGGTCTTAGACAGTACACTATAATCCAACAATTTGATTGTCTGACTTTACCCTGCAAACTTTTGTTGTATAGCCTGGTGTTAACTGCATTTAGGCTGGTTGGCCTTGGCCCTTTCTTTCACTCACATTCATATTGAATTTTTTTCATCATCCTTTCGTCATTCATACTCTCACCATATTTAAACCATTGAAGGATGCTTGTGTGTATGCAGTACTCCTCATTCCATTGCATATGCTTTATACCACATATAAAAAATGAAGATGATTCATTTCCACCTGATTAATTCTATTTTTATGCTTTTTCTGACATAACCCAGACCTCACTACCATACAACCAAGTTGGTTCCAAAACTGCTCTATGCACTGCTACTCCTTCACTTTTGAAGTGTGGCACCCAGTGCGCCATTAAATATTGCTGCTCGGAACTACAATAATCTATGCCATGCTTTACAATGATACTTATAAGTCATGAGCATGTTATTCCAGTGATAAGGGGATGATTTAAATGATTTCAGGTTTGTCATTACAAAATTTTTTCCTCCTAATTTTATATTAATAATTCTTTTATGTTCATTTTTAACAGTCTGAAAAGAGGAGGAGATTCTGTGTTTGGCTCTATATTTGTTTTGACTGATGAATTGAATATTTTCGACTTTCATATTCATACAGTGCTGAGCATTATTATTTGTATGATTGAATGTTTTTCTCTAGCTGTAAATGCTCAAAATATTGTTGCTTTCAATATTTGCCTGGCGTCATCTCCAATAGGCCTTGATGTACCTGTAGATATTGAATTATACCAATATTTTTAAATGTATTTATTGTTATATTTAAATTACTAATTATATTGACTACAATTATCTTTTCTTAATTTTCTTTGCAGTTTTAAACTAGCGTTTTTTTACAGTGTGAAACTTTACTTAAATGTATGGGTGTGCAATGTATAAAAGGCAAGGGTGAAGCTGAAGCAACATGTGCCCAGTTGAACTTACAAGGTGTTTGTATTCATTTCTATTTGACATTTGTTAATGTATAATATATATAAAAGAGAAAGTCGCTAGATGACTGAATTGGTCATCACAAAATCTCGGAAATTATTAAAGCTATAGGTTTGAAAATTGCAATGTCTGTTTTGGATTGCAGAAGAAATACAAAAACTGATTACCACTTTTAAATAAATTCAGTGTGCATCAATATATTTTATAAAATCTATCTATCCTCCAAGGGGTAAAATATGAGGACTGTCGATGACTTAAAAGTTCACTCATGTCTCAACTGTCGAGTTCATAAGTTAACTGTCACGATCGCGAGTTTGACAAACCGCCTGACAACCCTACGTACTCGCATATACCGAATGACAGTCTATATAAATGCATACATCGGGACTCGGCAGACACTTTGCTGGATGAGCGCCTTCTGCGGTCGCCTACCAAGGCCGGTTCAGTTGTGAAGTTCAGTAAGGGCTACCAACAGAGTTGCTTCGAAAAAAAAAAAAGTCGACAGCCATTGCCTGGTAGCCGATGTCACAAAGTGACTGCTACAATCCGAAGCATGTCTTAAAGCAAAGTGTTCTGGGGATTTACCCTTCGAATCCTAAGTTAAGACGGTTCTTCCAACATATAAATGGTAAACCACTTTCCATGTTGTAGATGTCTTGAGAGGAATATTCAATATGTTTTCAAAATAATTTATAATTGTACCGATTTAAGCAGTTTTGCATGTGAATAAGACAATGTATTGGTTAGTGACAACCCTTGCATTAAGGAAATTTGACTTCTTCCACGCAAAAAGAATTAAGCCATTTTTATTTGAATAATAAAAACATTAACCCAAATGTATACCTAAAAAGTGGATAACAAAAAATGTGTCCTTCGATAAATGTAAAGTGTACCAGTGTACAGTGTAGTTCTCATACATTTTACAAGTTGCTCTCCAGATTTTCCTATTTTTGGACATGAATGATGAGTGGGAGGTGTTAATTTTTAATGGACTTAATGTATAATTACCTATTTTGGGACATTTTATTATATACTTTCGGAGCTTTACTTTAATTTAGAATATAATTTTATGTTCGTTAAATCTAGTTAATTGTTAGTTAGTTGACGCAGTGGTGTCCCAGGATTCTGATTGCTTTGCGTACGGCGCTCGGCGCGTGTACCGCAACTTCAGCGTGTGTAATTCAGGGGGAGGCGGGGCAACGCAGGGTTCCGTAGATTGCTACGATGCTTCCATTATGTTCGAAAAAATTGGTGAGTTCTATGTATAACATTATTTATTATTATAGTGTTAACTAGGGATGTAATGGAGGCAGTTTTATCGGAACCGAAGTCGGAGTCGGAGTTTTTAAATTTGATTTATCGAAGTCGGAATCGGAGTCGGAGGCAATGTCAGTCACAAGTGACGGCAGAATAAAATAGTTTTATTAAGGGACAAATAAAAACATTATTCAGTGAACCTTTTTAATTAGAAAGTGATAAATTTACAAATACACAGACAATAAAAATTGCTGTTTCTCATTAACATTTTCATAGTACTGTGAGAAAGCGATTACCTGAGCTACTGGTCGCGTAGTCCACGACATTTAAGCGCAAAGTGGATAAAACCACTATTGTATGTCTGCTCACATAGCGTGATAGCGTGAAGATATGTTATTTATTATATCTTAAATTTGATCCCATTTTAATATGGTGCAGGATTGATACATGTCTTCGAAAATATAAGCCAGAACTTTTGAATTGACAACAGCATAATCCATTTCCCACTACATCTCCCTCGTGTGTAGACAGATGTTGAGGATCGAGACTGTTTCCAAGCGTATATCAGGTTTTTTTTTTGATAGCCCGGGGGACATTGTTGACGGACCTCAGGGAGCTTTTTGGTTGTCGGACTTGCACCGACTAAAACCCCCGGGGTCACACAGCGCTCTCGCCTGGATAAGTTGGGCGGCACGCTCCCTCAAGCGCATCGCCGGCGTATATCAAGTTGGGTCAATACAACCCAACAACACAACACAACACAATACAACACACCACAACACAACCCTTTTTTTTTTTTTTTTTGTTATCCCTGTGGAAATCCCTACGGACCGTCAGGGGAGCAGTGGGGGCCGCTCCCCCGGTGTGTCGGACCTGCCCCGACTAAAACCACCGGGGTGTTCCTCTTCCCGTCATATGCTGGGGTCGGTGGTACAGTGAGATCAGCGTCACCGACCCACAGCGACGTCCGGCCTTTGAGATAGGCCTCTGTCTTTCTCAATTGCAAAGGGTGGTGTAAAGAGCCACCCCTCGCTCACCTCGAAAATTTGTGTCTTGGAGCGGTGTGCGGGAGCACATCACAACACCGCTCTCGCTTGGATAATGGACAGCACGCTCCCCCAAGCGGCCGCCCGGGCGTCAATCCGGTTCAGGTAGGAAGGCCATTGGCGAAGGCCCTCCTCCTTTGTCCAGTCCTGCGTGGGCGACGGATGGGGTTGTCGGGGGTAGAGAGTGCCTCCCGTACCCTCTCCGCCGCCTCTTTCTTCACCATAATGTCCTCACAGAATTTGAGGACCGCCTGCCATGCACCTTCGCTGCCGAGCATCGTGCGAACGAGCGACGGCAGCGACAGGTCACCACTAGTGATGAAAATGCCCGGGAATTTTCCCAAAGTGCCCAGCACTTCCGCGAACATTTCGTAAATTCCCGGGAATATTCCCCATACAAGTTTTGGGCATTTTGGGAAAATTCCCGGGCATTTTCATCACTAGTCACCACCCACCACCCTGACCACAACACAACCCAACCCAACCCAACACAACACAACACAACACAACACAACACAACACGACCGAACACGACCGAAGACGACCCTTTTTTTTTTTTTTTTTTTTTTTTTTTTTTTTTACTTGGGGAAAATCCTCATAGGACCGTCTCGGCTGCACAGGGGGGTTGCGCAGCCGAGGTGTGTCGGACTTATACCGACTAAAAACCCCAAGGTGACTACTTCTGCGCATTGGCGGGGACTGCGGGTCCTGTAATCAATTCGCCGCAGCCCCGTCGCGCCGCGCCCAGTGGGCACGAACTCGGGGGAAGTTGTTGCCTTCCCCGATACTGCTCGTTATATTTAGGCAGAGCACGTCACAATGCTCTGCCTACTCCCCGAGGGTCGCTAACCAGTCGCTCAGGGCCCCCACCCTGAGCGGCCACGACCCCAAACACATCAGCCAACCGGTCGTGGATCGACCGATCGGCTGGGACTGATGCACCAGGGCGGTTGCCGGCACCCTGGCTCCTTCTTCGAGCGGCCTTTTTCCGCTCTCGCTCTGCAGCCTCCTTCTGGGACATAACATCCTCACAGAAGGAGGCCACGGCCCTCCAATTGTCATACCCTGCCAGCATAGCCGACACCACTGCTGGCAGGGAGAGGTCGTGTCCGATCCTTCGGACCAGGTCCCGCCGCTCGCTATCCCACGCCGGACAGTGTGCGAGCGTATGTTGGGCGGAATCCAGGTCCGAACTGCAGTGGTAGCATTGGGCCGTCGCTTCTCGTCCAAACCGGCACAGGTACTCAGGGAAACATCCATGTCCCGTGAGTACCTGAGTCAGACGGTAGGTGACGTGGTCTCTACAACCCAGCCAGGCTTCGAGGTTCGGCAGAATGGCGCCGACCACGCGCTGGCGCATGCATCGTACCTCATTGAGCTGCTCGCGCCACATTCTGATTGCTGATCGACGCTCTTCCGCCTTCAGCCTTTCAAGCGCCGCGGGAGGCACACTTACGCCTCTCAGGCGGAGTTCACGAACTCGTTTGAACACTGCCGTATCCACCTCCGCCTGGATGTTAAAGGGCAGAAAGCGTGCCAAGATTGTCGCCGCCTCATAGGAGATGGTTCTATAGCCGCGTGCGATCCGTATGGCCATCAACCGCTGCAGACTGTGTAGCTTCTGTCTGCAGCGGCGGACGCGCAGTCTGTGACCCCAGACTGGCGCCCCGTATAGGGCCACGGACCGCACGACACCGGCATAGAGGCGACGAACACCCTCAGTGGGTCCCCCGAGATTGGGTAGGAGTCGGTGCAGAGCACCCACTACCCTTTGAACCCGGGGGACGAGGCGCTCGATATGTTCCTCGAAGCCCCAACGACCGTCAAGGGTGAGCCCGAGATACCTAATGAACCGGCCCACCCTTACATGTGTGTCACCTACTCGGATCGACGAATCGGGTGGTTCCCTGCCTCGCGGCAGTTTATGGAACCATAACGCCTCGCCCTTATGAGGCGCTACCCGAAGGCCCAAATCGTGGATCTTGGAAACGACCCGTGCTACCCCCTGCTCGGCGAGCTCGATGGTCCCTGCGAAGGATTCCCCGGCGGCAAGTACTAGCGTGTCATCTGCATAACAGACGACGCTGACACCGCCGGGGAGTTGCGCACGCAAGACCGCGTCGTACGCGAGGTTCCATAAAAGGGGTCCTAGAACCGACCCCTGTGGAACCCCGCAATACACCTCCCTCGTATAACGAGTATTGTTTCGACCCATGTACGAGATGTACCTGTCCTGCAGATACGCCCCGACAATACAGCGCAGGTAAGGGGGCACATTGTGATGTTCGAGCGCCCCCTTGATCGCAGTCCAGGGCAGGGTGTTAAAAGCATTGGAAATATCCAAACTTACACCTAGCACCACCCTGCCCTGAGAGACAGCTAGTTGCGACAGGGACCGAACACTTAATATTGCGTCCAGTGTTGAGCGGCCCTGTCGAAATCCAAACTGCATATCATGCAGGTCGGGGCCGACGCGTGACAGATGCTGACTGAGACGGGCGGCAATAATACGCTCAAAGAGTTTACCGCTCTCGTCCAGCAGGCATATGGGTCGGAACGCAGAGGGAGACTCCGCGGCCCTGCTATCCTTCTTGATTAGGACCAACTCTGCCGACTTCCAAGCCTTGGGGAAGGTTCCAGTACGGAGACAGCTGTCAAAAATCTGCCTCAACCTTTCACCCAGGGCTGCCAAAGCCAAGGCCAAGGCCAGGCCCGGGATGCCATCCGGGCCTGGAGCTGTGTTTTTGGCCTTCAGGCGGCTGACTGCTCGGTCCAATTCCCCCTCGGTTACCCTGAACTCGTCACACCAATCAGAAGGCGATGTAGGGGTGGCTGGGGGGCTTGAAGGACCGCCATGGACCCGTGGAAAGAGATAATCGACCGTCTTTGCAACTAATAACGGGTCCATGGTCTGCGTCAACGGGGGAACCCATGGGTGGAGTTTACCCATGACGACCCTATATGGGCGTCCCCAAGGGTCCCTACTCAGTCCCTCAAGTAGCTCTTTCCAAGACCGAGCCTTGGCGTCCGAGATGGCTTTACGGAACGCCCGTTGAGCCGCCTGATATACGACGTAGGCAGTGGCAATTTCGTCAGCCGATGCTCGCCTTCTCCTCCGGGCACGTTGAAACTGGCGTCGGGTACGAAGGCACTCCGCACGAAGTGGAACTAAGTTCTCCGACCACCAGTAAACGGCCCGGTACCTAGAGCACCTGGTCCGAGGCATGGAAGCGTCGCATATAGACTTCATTTCATTCCGGAACCAGGTGGCTTCTGCTTCTGGATCGGACACTTCTCCTCTTTCTGGCCATGCTGCGACGTTGGCAGCAGCGGTAAGAAAATCCCTGTCAAGTCTTTTAAGGGACCAACGTCGCGTGGAGCTGCTGTTTTGGGTCCTGGAAATTTCTGAGTGGCATATGTTAAAAATGATGTGGCGGTGGTCAGATAGAGTGACCACTTCTTCAGCCACACGCCACTCCGATACCATACTGATGGCAGAGGGAGTCGCCCACGTGAGATCCACGATCGACTCCCCCTGCCAGCGCACACAGGTGCTTACTGAACCCCGGTTGAGCAGCCGGAGGTCCAGACATGCAGACCACTCTAGAAGCGTGTCTCCCCTTGGATCGTTCCGGTGATCACCCCAGACCCTCGAATGGGCGTTAAAATCACCGAGTACAATCATGCGACGAGGTAGGCATCTGTGAATACACGCAGCAACCTCGTCTAGGAATTGCTCGTAGTCGGCGAGAGACACGTTAGGGGAGACATAGCAGCCCACCATGGCCAGAGGGCCCCACTCTACGGCAACATATCCTTGTCCACATTCTAGGAGGGAACAGGGAGGACCTCCATTCCAATGAATGGCTACGGAGCCCACCAAATCGCCGAACCAGCGGGGATGGGCAGCTGGAACGTGATAAGGCTCCGCCACCACGGCTAAAGCAACTGACCATTCCGCAACGGCTTGCAGTAGCAGGTTCTGCGCGTCGCGGCAGTGGTTTAGATTGCACTGAAGGACCTTATGGAGGGCCATAATTAGATTTCCATGCTAGGGTCCTCTACGTGTTGGCTCGTAGGAGCCAACGTGGCGCCGTTTAACGCCTCATTCACAACGGGCGGGGAGGCTTGGGGCCCCTGCTTAGCCCCCGCCTCTATATTCTTCTTTTTGGGTGGAGTGCACCTCTTGCTACCCAGTCTGTGATCCGCTGTGCGGCCCAGATCCACGCAAACGGGGCAACGAGGAGTCTGCGAGGTGCAATCCCTGACCCGATGAGTCGATTCAGCGCACCTATAACAGCAGACGCTCCTGTCTGTCTGGTTGGAGCACTGACTTTTTACGTGCCCAAGCTCAAGGCACCGATAGCAGCGCAAAGCACGCGGCCCCAGTATCTCGACGCGTACTGACGCCCAGCCTACATAGATGCGCTTGGTAACCGCAATCTTGCGCGCTGCAATAGCTGGGCACCGGACCCATACAGAGCCCATGCGATTGCGCGTCTGATGAATTTCTCCGACCTTAACAGCCTCCACAGCGCAATCCCCAGCTTTTGCGACCGCCATTGCCACCATATCTGTTGTTATAGAGTCGTCAAGGTCTCGTATCCGAAGCTCCGCCATCTTGATCGGACGTGAGACACGAACTCCAAATTCCTGCAACTGTTCTTGCAGCTTACGGGCCAGATTGTCGGCCTTGACGTCACGGCCTTCACCGGGAACTTCCATGAGAAGGGCGCCGGTTATCGTCTTTCGCTGGGTGACATACTCTATGCCAAATTCTGACAAGTTAACTCGCTGGCGAGCAGCAACCATCACTTCACCGTAGGTTGCTGTTGACCCTTCAGCCAGGGTCACCGTGATTGCAGCTACTGCCGGTACCCTGGGCACCTTCTGTGCCACCGTCTTTATTCCACCCTTCTTTTTATTTTTGCCTCCCTGAGGGTGAGCTCTGGGAGGTTTGACATTCTGAGAGTTCGCCTTATTACCTTTTCTCTTGACCGCCGTAGCCCATTCTGTTCCTGGTACTGGCAACTGGGGCATTAAGTGCACCGGGTTAGTGGAAGGATGGGTGGTCGGCAAGGAAGGCCACTCAGAAGCTAGGTCTGACACCATCCGCTTATTTTTTACCTTCCGCTTCTTCTTTTTAGGTTTAGGAGAGTGCAAAGGCTGCGGTGGATCTGCTACCATCAAATTTGGCACAGACTGACCCAGAGGTGGCCGCAACGATCGCGCCTCTAAAACTTTAATGGCTGCTGCCAACTGGCGGCTAATTTCTGCACTGATATCCAAGCTCAATTGGTCTCGCCCTGGGCTTGGAGGTAGACGACGGGGTGGTACCTGGGCGTCTGGAGGTGGCTGCACCCTGGTAGTGGCTGGAGACGGCACCCTGACATCCACAGACAAAGATTCGGGTAGAGGCGGCCGTACGCTCTCTGCAGCAGTTGGAGCGACTGCTTTAGCCACTTGTTGACGGAGGAGCACAATTTCTTCCTCCATGCGGCGCCTTTCGGCTCGTTCACAGGTCAAGTCCGATCGCAGTGCGGCAATCTCCTGATGAAGCACCTGCGCGTCGGACTGGTTCAGACGATGCGCCAGTTCGTTTGAGGCTGCCTGTATGTTACGCGCAGCAAGGCGAAGGCTGCGGACATAAGGCCCCTTCAGGTTGCGTGACTTGTCCGCAACCATGCCTACAACAGAGAGGTTTTCTCCCATACAGGCGACCAGACCTTCAGTCTGTCGCTCTTGCATCTCCTTGGCCAGTACTTCAGGGAGGGGAAGAGTTTTCATTGCACGAGTGACTCTGATGTTGGAGGAATCACTGAGTAATACCTCCTCAATGCCGATATCATCTTCACCAGAACTTCCTGGAAGAGCCACCATCTTGCGTCCTGGAGGACCAGCACCGCCCGTTAATAGCGGCTGAGCACCTCGCTTACGAGGCCTCTTCTCCGTGGAGCAGTTAGAGGTAGCGGAAACGGAGTTTACGGACAAGACAGAGCAATCGCTGTCCTCACCATCATTCTGCCTAGCGCTTTTTGTCTGCGTGGACATCGTAGGCCGACCTTTAGGCCGGTTATGTGTAGCCCGTGGTGCCAAAGAAGCCGTTGGTTCCTTAAATGGCACAACCGGAACAGCAGTATCCATATCACCTGCAACTTCGGAGTCCTTGGGAATAGCCGTGGTCGTTGAATTGGATTTTCGCAAACTTTCGCCCCCCCCAGAGAACGCGGGGCAGCCCGGGCCCGTGGGCCCAGGGAGGGATTCTCCGGCAGAGCCGGTACCCTCCTGGGGTAAATTCCTATTTAAATTTGCGTCCATCATTACTCTACTACTAGACGTCAAGTTTGCAGTACGCCTGCCAGGTCGATATAAGAAAAACAATCAACCTGCCAGCCGTTGTTCGGAACTAGGCCGTTGGGACTCTAAAGATGTCCTCATCCGCCCCAGCCCGATACTAAGTGCGCTGCTCACATACCACACTTAGGAGTGTTTATCGGCTCTCCAGCCTAGATCCGCGGTGTTCTGCGAAAACAGGGTCACCTCGCGTAGGGTGTGGCTCTTCACCACGCACCGACGGTCTTGGAGTGGCAGGCTAGGGTCCCTCTCAAGGAGATGAACGCTGATTCGCCTGTGAACCCACTCCCTGCATGCATTTTCCCTCCCCTGCATGCTTAACCCCGACCGACACAACCCAACACAACCGAACACGACCGAACACGACCGAACACGACCGAACACGACCGAACACGACCGAACACGACCGAAGACGACCGAACACGACCGAACACGACCGAACACGACCGAATACGACCGAACACGACCGAACACGACCGAACTCGATAGAACACGACCGAACATGACCGAACACGACCGAACACGATCGAACACGACCGAACACGACCGAACACGACCGAACACGACCGAACACGACCGAACACGACCGAACATGACCGAACACGACCGAACACGACCGAACATGACCGAACACGACCGAACACGACCGAACACGGCCGAACAAGACCGAACACGACCGAACACGACCGAACATGACCGAACATGACCGAACACGATCGAACACGACCGAACACGATCAAACACGACCGAACACGACCGAACAAGACCGAACACGACCGAACACGGCAGAACATGACCAAATACGACCGAACACGACCGAACTCGATAGAACATGACCGAACATGACCGAACACGACCGAACATGACCGAACACGACCGAACACGACCGAACACGGCCGAACAAGACCGAACACGACCGAACACGACCGAACATGACCGAACACGACCGAACACAACATTTTTTTTTTTTTACTTGGGGAAAATCCTCATAGGACCGTCTCGGCTGCACAGGGGGCTTGCGCAGCCAAGGTGTGTCGGACTTATACCGACTAAAAACCCCAAGGTGACTACTTCTGCGCATAACACAACCTAACTTGGGCAAATAAAAGCTGTTGTTCACAAAATGTTGGATATATCAGAAACCGTTATCCACCAGTGAACATTGTCCAGTGAACATATTAAATCAAATTTGCTGCAGGGTTGTTTTTGTGTTAATTTCTATTTTACTTAATTTAATGTAAATCTAAAATAAAAAAAAACCTTTTAGTAATAAATTTAAATGTACATTTAGTTTTAAATTTAATAATTTAATCATATTTTTTTAATCTAAATTTTAAAAAAATGTCTTCTACAAATTAAGTAGCACTGATTGTTTGATTAATTGATATTATGTTTCAACAACATATAAAGTAAAATCAAATGAATTGACTACAACAGTGGTGGTGACCTCCGATGAATACCTCCGATTAAAAAGTTTCGGAACCGAAGGTGTAATAACGATCGGAAGTTCCAATTTATCGGAGTCGGAGTCGAAGCTCCGTAACATCCCTGGTGTTAACAACGAGCTGTTGATCTTGAAGAAATAGGAGCGTAGGCTAGTTTTGAAGCACGACGAGACGATGTGAGTCATCATGATGGGATTGGAACCCATGAAACAACAGTTTGACTACAGCTATGGTACATCTCAGTTTATTTTTTAAATGTATTGCTAAATGGGATGTATTTTAGATGATAAAGAAATAACATTACGACAAAGAAGGCCTATAATACGTTCACTGTTGCATTCGTATTTTTTTTTATTCTGTATTTCGAACCGAATGCCTATGATAATTTAGATGAGAGTAAATCTATGTAAATTATCCATCGTATTTCTACCCCTTTTTTTTTGTAACCCGGGGGAAATCCCTAACGGAGCTCGGGGAGAGGTGAGGGCCAGCCCCCGGTGTGTCGGGCTTGCACCGACTAAAACCCCCGGGGTGTTCCACCTTCCGCCTACCGGCATCGAGGGCACGACTGGGGTCTCATCCTCAATGACCAGCTGGGCGTGCGGCCGTGAGTAGGCCTCTACTCGTTTAGGGAGGGGTGGTGTATAGAGCCACCCCTCTCGTGCCTCTGTGTTGTAGAGCGGCAGGCGGGAACACATCGCGCGCCGCTTGCACCCTTGTTGGACGACACACTCCCTCAAGCATACCGCCCGGTGTCGCCGCTAGAGTCGGACGTTCCTGAGGAACGCCGCTCTGCGGCGCCCTGTTCTTTTAGGCCGGCGGGCAGGCGGGGACGGCGCTGCCAAAGATGTTGTAGCCAGCGCCTCCCGGACCCGCTCCGCCGCCTCCTTCTTAGCTAGGACGTCCTCGGCGAACCGCAGGACCATCCTCGGCGAACCGCAGGACCATCCTCCATGCATCTTCGCTGCCGACCATTAGTGAAACCAATGTCGGCAACGAGAGGTCTCCACCCACCACTCTCTCCAGCTCGGCCCGCTCCGAAGCCCAGGCTGGGCATATCTGGAGCGTGTGCTCAGCCGCCTCGTCGGGGCATCCGTCACAGTGGTGGCATTTCGGTTGTTGGTTCACTACCGGCTGACCTGTGCAGATATCTCCCGAAGCATCCATGCCCCGTTAGAATCTGCGTCAACCGGTAGGACACCGTGCCATGGCTACGATATAGCCACTCCTTCAGTACGGGACGGATTGCCCCGACGGTTCGCAGGCCGGCGCTTGGTCGCTCCAGCCTGGACTTCCACGCCTCTACTGATTCGGCGTCCAATAGGCGCCGTTTCGCTCGCAACTGGGCCGAGGCCGTCCGCTGTCCCTTGACCCTTCGCTCCTCACGCCATGTAAAGAGTGACGTGAGGGCTCGGGAGTCTAGGTCCCACGGAATGGACCCCGCCAGCAAGCAGGCCGCTTCGCATGACTCTGTAGAGTACCCCCGTACAGCCGCAATCGCCAGTGCCCTTTGAGGGCGTCTCAACAGCCTGATGGTATGGCTGTTGAAGGCATCGGCCCATACGGGGGCACCATACAGCGCCATGGAGCGGACTATGTTTAGGTACAGGCGCCTAGTGCCTACATTTGGCATGAGCCGCTTCAGCGCTCCCGCGACACTCAGCACCCTCGGCAACAGTTGGCTGAAGTGTGGTCGTATTTCTACCCTAAGTTAACTAAGAGTTACTCGTAGGTTTTTAATGTGCCTCACCATCCCCTCTTCAGAAGTTGCAACTGTGTTAAAAACTGTAAAAACTTTGTGCAATCGTTAGTAGGAATTTTGTGTAGTCGTTAGTAAGAACTTTGTGTAGTCATTAGTAAGTACGATAGATTGTACACACACGTAAATAATCCACCACATACATATGTCCACGTACATGCACGTATGCATGCCTAGTTGTAAAACTTAGAAAATTAGCTTTCAATACAAATCTTTACTTAGGGTTTGGCAGAAACAAAATTGTGGCGCTAGCCCTAATGTGCGGCTGCGACTACGGGCTGGGTGCTTGTGGATCTTCAATAAACACAGTTATACAATTTTTGCATACTGTTCCGGAAAATGATATTATACCCAGGTAAATTGTTTATAATCTGAATACACCGTATCTAACTATTGCCACAGATAAATTTATGTAGTTAAGGCTCAAAAAAGAAATAAGAGCATTTGAAAACAATAGTGTTTAATTAGGTACCTAAAAGCGGCGTGCATCGCATAAAAGCATAAAAGAATTCCTTGTATACTTTGACATTTAACAAATATATTGACTTCAAATTCTGTTCTTTTTTTTGCAAATTAGATTAGTGTTTTTATTTTTGTTACTGTCCCTGTCTGTGTGTTGCTTGTATTTTCATTTTTGCCCTTCTGTGGAAATAGTCTACACTTTTAAATATAGTCGCATTTGTGATGTATCTTGTTCATGTGACACATATTACACAACATATTAATATTATATTACAACGTGTCTGTACAACAAGATAATCCATTTTTTTATTCAATGGGATGCACGCCACTGCTATCTATTCATTGTTATTTAACCCACATATTTCTAACCTATTCGCACGATTTTTTTTCCAATTTCTCATATAGTTCGAAAAATCTTGACACATTTTCAATGAATACATTAACGAAAATTGTAAAATTATATACGCGTTTCTGGGTCAAGTGCTTATAATTAGGAGAATTCGTTTTCAATGAAAATAGATGTCTTCTAAAATTGTACAAGATTTTCAATAAGACTAACGCCCACTTTAATACACTTTTAAACATGTATGAATCATAAATTTATTTACATTTGAGGATTCATTAGTGTTTTTATAAGCGATTAAAAATTTAAAGAGTGTTCCTGAACTGGGCATTGTGAACGTAAATGTTATAATTGATAGGTTGTTGTCTTGGGTGACGGATCCGGAGGTATATGAGAAGCAAAACCGCTGGATTTCCATTCAAGGAAGGTGCGATCGCTGTGGGCATGTCGGGAGAACGCATCTGAAGAATGGCTGCCCCGCTTGTGCCACTAATCGGGGATGCAACGATCTAGGACATAAGTATAAATTTATTCATAGGTTCCTTTTGATCGTGACATCTTCTACGTTAACAATGACGAATTACTCCCCCTTTCAGTCGATTTTATTATGTAGTTTTAATTTAACATAATACACAATAAGATTTCATATAGAAGGGAAACTCTTTCCCACGCCCTGCGCGGACTGGTGCGTACTCGGCCAAGTGAACAGTATGTTTCATTTCGTCTATTGTTTACTTTGGATAATGAAGTCGTTGTAAACTGATGTATTTTTATTATAAGTCATCATTAAGATTTTTTTTTTGTTTAACATTTTATGTCATAATTTACCATTATTGTTTATTAAGGTCATTTGTTTCATTTTTATAGCGCTAGGTACTAAAATTATTATTGAGTTCTTAATTTTACTTTACCATGTAATACTAAAAACTGGCATTGCCAGAGAATAAGTACACAAATTAATTTATCATTTTGTATGTAGCGAATTTGCTGTGTTATCCGTCTATATTCACGATATCGTGTAATCATATTGTGACGTGATTTTTGTATAGATAAACAAAACACACAAACTTTGACTGTAGTATTATTTTTAGGGTATCTCATGGAAGACATCGAACGTTCCCACTCTGGTTCGTCATTGTGAATGACGCAATGTAATTTGTTGTTCATTAATACTGTCATTGTTCACCCTGGAAATCACAATGTGACACTTTTTTTATGGACAGATGTCAACATATTATGCTTGTGTAAATTTTCATTTGCAATTCATACATTTTAGTCGATGTATCACCTCTGTGGTATAACGGCGAGTACTACGAAGAGTCAAGTTGTGTTAGAACTGCCAATTTTTTTTTCTGCCCGGTATTTTCTGGATGAATCCTTTTTTAATAACAATTACCCTAAAAAAAACTCCATAATTACAATTGTATAATAGTAAAGATATACTAGAAACTATATATATTAGAAAAGTCGGAAAAATTAAATAACAATTTCTCTAATCGTTGACTACAATGCTTTTTGTATTAAAATGATATTTTTAAATATTTATTCTTCATAAGAAATAGGTAGTCTGTGCCTTTATGCAATAAAAGTGTGCCTTTATGCAATAAAAGTCTACATAAATACACTGTAGAATATACTGGTTGGTGTACTATATACCTTTCAACGTAACTCAAAAAATGTTTAGTAAGTTTCTCTTCAATAGAAAGTAGCTTAACGTTGCGTCCAGGTGTTTCTGGTAGCTATTTCTTTTCATTTCAGTAGCCTTTAAGTTCGTCTTCAATGGAAATGTATCGTTACAAAATATATGAGTTCAAATTTTTATAGAAGCAACTTATTCCGTTTCTATTTCTGTAATAATTGAATTATCTTTTTTATACAAATTAGCTGACATTTAATATTTCATATATTACAATTTATGCTTTCTATAAATTCCGTTTATGAAATTAATTTCTTACAATAATTCTTTGAATGTATTATTTGTATGTATTTCTTTGTATGTCTTGGTACATATATGTTTGCTTATTTTGAAAGAAATATAGCTTGACAATATAATGTCACTATTATCAGCAATTAGGTACTCAAATGTATTTAGTAAAATTTTGTATATATTGCTAATTAAAGAAATGAAAGTTAATTTTGTCAGCTGGTTTTATCAGAGCGCGATTTAAATAAAATGAAGCCTGGCTTCTTTATATATTTAGTAAGTCATATTTTAGGAAGGTTGAATAAATTTGAATTGGTTTGTAGGTCAAAAGTGGCAGAGGTAAAACGGGAGTTGTCGTTGCGCAGTCGAGCCTTATCGTGCGGAGCGCCGTTTCCCGAACCGAAAGTTATGAAAGAGTTTTTGAATTCAACCGAGGAAAAAATAGACATCGGTAGTTTGAATAGCCCAGTGCCGAGCTTGGTCCAGTTTGTGGTAATCGTTAAATATATATTTAGATTATACCCGCATACGATTTGATTCACTTATTCCAGCAAAATTTCAGTAATTTGCGTGTATCACCTGTTTTAAAAACAGGTTTTTTTTTTACAGAGTTATGTTATATTGCTTATGATGTAATTATGGATCTTTATACGCCATTTTAATTAAACTTATGTGCTGCACTTTATTCGTAGCTTACTCTATAGTTTTTAATTACTGAAATATTATATTGCAATATGATATAGTGTGATATAATATAATATAGTATAGTATGATTTAGTATAATGTAATATGATACAGTATAATTAAACAGGCCACTCTGACGTATGTTGTGGATGCTTTAATAGAAACTGTACATTTTTTATTGTAACTTTATGTATGTATTGTGTGAATTAGTTATTGTACCGGGCCACTGGCAACCCTGTAAAAGTAAATAAATAAATATTGCGTTTTGATAATTACTTTGGATTAATTTGTTATATGTTTATATTATGTTTGCAATATTATTATTACAAGTGACTGCTTGTTTTGTTTTTCAGAAATTTATGAGGAGTAAACTCGATTGGTCAGAAAGATATTGCGTGGAAAAGTTTTTACCTTTATTAACCAAATGGCATTTTCAAGATCATGTTCCTAATAAAACTATTGAACCGAAAATGATAAAGAAAAAACGCAATCCAAGAGGTGCGTGGTGCGGCGCAATTTTATTTATCTATTATTACAGTCTCATTCATAAATTGTGCCTTTTACCATTGTTCTGCTTGTTTCAGGCGTACCCAGTTATGAAGTGTTATGGAGTGATATAGATGGTTTATACGAAGACCTGATTCCAGATGATCAATTTGAAGGTAGTTATTTTTCCTATAGCATATAATATTCTTAATTTTCAGTCGTACATGTTAACTTTAATTTTACAGAAGACGAGGATCCGACTAGCATATGGATGTCTACAGAGCGTCAAGATTTAATGCGTAAATATTATCCCAATATAGTAGAAGCTTATGAAGATTCTGTTAAGAAGCCAACAAAAGAAAAGAAGCCTAAAGGGAGAAAGAAAGCCGAAATTAATAATACTGATAAACCTAAAAGGAAGTATAATAAAAAAATTAAAGACCTTAATAGTATGGACAATGTTCAAGAATCAGTGCTAAATATAAAAGTATTTGAACCTAATTCTAGTGCAGCAAGTGTAAGTGTTTGTGTTAATAAATTAAAGAGAAAAATTAAAAATACAAGAAAAGGTACACAAAAGACGATGGACAGTTTTCTGGCAAAGAAAGCGAGAAAATCACTGAAAAAGTCTATGCAGTCTTTGAGATTCAGTTTTAATAATATGTCGATAAATGATGATAACAATATACATGAAACTGAAAAGAAAAATAATATAAATTATTTGAGTTTTCTTAATAAAACTGAAGAGGATGTGGATGTAAGCGGTCTGTCGGACGTAATAGAAAGTATAATTACGAGAAAATGTAATACGGAGATTGCAAAAGTAGGAGATAATTTAGTTCGGCTTGTATTTGATAAAAATACAACACCCAAAAAGAGACCATTACAAAGAACCATTTTCAAAGAAATATATAACTGTTCAACGCCAAAAGACAGTCCCGTAGGGAAGAAAAGTTTAACTCTTTGCAAAAATAGTTTCAATAATTCATTGGGAGCTAAAGTGAACACCAGTTATTTCTTTGATAAATTGACAGAAGAGCAAGACGCGTTTGAATTGTCTTTGGAATGTAAAGATAAAAGTTATGAATCTGTCGACTTTGATCTAACTGTTGATTATAGTTTACCAGACGTGTGTTTATGATTGAGGCCTTTTATTTATAAATTAAATAAATATGTAAGGTTGACTTGTTTTACTGATTACTTTCCGATATTTATTTGTATTGAATAAGATAGGTATAATAAAAATTAATACCTCTATACCAAGCGTTCGCTTAGTTTGAATCACAATTGTGGGCCATGTCATTAATTCTATGGTAGTAAATTGTTGTTTATATAAAAATATGACTATCTATAGAGATATGACAATAGTGTAATAAGTATGAAACTGTTAATAATAAAAATTAAGAAAATATAAACGTTTTATTTTGTACTAATCCTAAACAAATTAGTCCATTTCGTGTAACGCTTTTGCGTATAAACCATCTACTATTTTGTACACAGTCGTAAAATACTTCGAATACAAAAGAGGAAACAGTTACGATACAGATAGAATGACGTCATGCAATTCTATATATTCGTTTTGCTTTATGACCCAGTTCATTCCTTTTCAAGTATTTGTGCAGCAATGTAATACTTACCTATACAAAATAATGTAATAGGTATCAATTCAATTGTTCATAATACAATATAATGTATTTACTCAATGAAATAAAAATATCCGTATGTCAAAGTAACATTATGCATATTATGCGGGCTTAGATTGTATCAGTTCCTTTGTAATAAGGTAATAACCATCGCTACATGCAGGCGAGTAGTAATTAATCGTATCTTAAGCTAAGAGCTTTCAAGCTGAAAGCCTTGCGTTTAGGTCCTTTAACAAAGATATGAAAATTAAGTAATACGTTAAGTAATATTTTAGCTTTTGTTTTTGTAAAAATTCGTTACTTATTTTTACTTTTATTAGGAATTATGAATCTTCAACCAAATTAAAATTGAAATTAAAAATGTAAATCAAAACTTTTAATCAACCCGGAAAGTATCATCCGATAGGTTTATTATGAGCGTGGAATTCTTGAAAAATGATACTGCGAGTGATTAATGTCGTGACTTTTAAAATTATGAAAAAAATTATTGCAATACGACGTGCTTAGTAATTACATAAGGGACATTCTATTTTATAAACGTTTAGTTATGAAAACTATTTGTGTACAAAATACTGAATATATAAAATATTATTTGTATTGTTAATGACTAAAAAATAAAATAATAATTTCAAATTCCATCAAAACATTAATCTCGAAGCAAACAGTATTAGCAACTATTCACTACTGCTTTTAGCTGTGGTATGTTTTGCCGCAAAGCATTTGAAATTCTGATTGCTGAAATCCAGAAACTACTGAATCTCATTGTTAGCTCGCACCCGGACATAATTAATTCATGTTTATTATTATTGAGAAGCATGCCAAATACGTTGCCGTAACGAGAGTAAATACCTTTATATAATATATTTTTTATATTTTGCTTTTTTGGTCTAATTCTAGATGTTGTCTAGTAAATAAGTATAAAAATATTTTGTTATCTTTAAATATACCTAAATGCACCTATAGAGAGATGTCGTTTCACCGATGATAATAAAAAATACCCGCGTGAAGTATTTGGCAATTGTATTTCATAATAAAATTGTTTGCTTTTTATACTTATTCGTGTTATCTCCAGTTATATTATCATGGAAGCACAAAGTACTTAATAGGGAATTCATCAAAGCAAGGTAAATATACTTTTTCTTTTAATTGTTTTTGAGATAGTTTCAGATTTGGTAACCATTGTCTAGAAGATTATACAAAAAATATATTAACTGTATGAAATCGACTGTAGAAACAAGGTACTGTGAGTACAGGAATGAGACATAATTACTTTGGTGGTACATCTATTATTGACGTAAATGAGAAAACGCTGTCTACGTAAGGTTGTCCTTCTGTTTTTTGTCTCTTTTCTCAACGCCATTTACGCAGATGATATTTACAAATAATGAATTACAAAGATATGAAAAAATTGTTTGTAATGTATTGACAACGTAATTGCAACGTCTGTGACATTGTATCTGATTATAAGTAGATACAAAGTGTTCATAGGAAAGCCCAAGAATAATGGAGATAGCTAAAAGAGACGGCTTATTGGCAGGCGCTTTTATAATGCTTGTTTATATTTATTACGTTGAAAGACTTTAAGTGGGTAGCATACGAGGCCGGGGTGGTACCCATATGTCCTGCGTGCTGCCTGATAGATCCCGAGGGATGGGCTCTTTACATCGATCCCTCCCAAAGATGGAGCCTGAGAAAGGCTATTCACTCGCCAGTTCGTTCGAGGAATACCAATCTCCAGGCCTAGGTAGCAACGAGATGAGGGACAACCCGGGTGTTTTAAATCAGTTAGCACACCAAGCTACCGCCTTCACAGTTGGCTTTGACGGATCTGTGTAGAAGTTTTCGCGGGAATATAAAAAAAATGTAGTTAGTTCAAAAATTAATTCCGAAGCAAGTAATATATTTAGTTACTTAGCCTATTGACTACTTTAATATAGTATAATAGTTGGTCACGATCTGTTAGTTTCAAGATACTGCCGTTCCTTTGATTCACCAGTGGATCACGTGTGGTCTCGAGGGTAGAACTTGCGGACGTGAGTTGCGTCAACCTTTTGTAAATATTATAACAAAAATAATATGAAGAATAAGCAAATAAAAAGACATGTATGTAGGATGGATGTTATTGTGTGAAATATTATTATGTATGAAGTAGTAAATGCGTAGATCGGAACGTACGTGAGTGAAAGGCAGGAAAGATAGAAAGAGAGAAAGGATAAATGGTTTTTTTTTACGACGCGAGCGCTCTGTAGTAATATTAAGACGTAAAAATTGTAAGACGAAATTTTTTTTTGAAACGTGCAATATAGTAGTTTGTAAAGTTTATTTTGGTATTTATTTGTTCTGAAGATCCCCAAAACTACATGTATCACAAATACAATACAATGTGTTTGATATAATATGTATCAAAATATTTTATAATATGATTTTTTAACGATACGATTAATATTAAGTAGTTACCATTTAATAATACTTCATAATAAGACGAGGTGGCCGAGACGT
The DNA here is from genome assembly GCA_036320925.1 of Automeris io. Lineage (NCBI taxonomy): Eukaryota > Metazoa > Arthropoda > Insecta > Lepidoptera > Saturniidae > Automeris > Automeris io. The sequence goes on along the minus strand of JAUDJH010000037.1, from coordinate 1,140,274 downwards.
TAAGGCGTAGGACTGCTAATCTAATGTGCTCTGCACGCGTGGTTTCGAATCCCAACTTCGTCGATTTTTATACAGTGCCATAGAATTGCTGATATATTTTACAAACATGTATACAATTTATTATTTTACATATTTATTTAATAAAAGATATAAATTATTAGAATTTTTAACCCCGATTTTATGCTTTGGTGGATTGTCTTTCGTCGCAGTTTCAAGTACATACTTATTATTTAAAGAAGAAGAAAAACCAGGTATTTGTTATACTAAAAATTCATAAATATACCACTGATGTCAGTTTTTTTGTTTAAAGATAATTTTAAAGATCTACAATTTAATGAGTGGTCAACAGATTATAAAAACTAATACAATACATATATTTTATATGAAACCAATAGATATTCATTATTTAAACTTCCTTTCACTGCATTGCCGTCGCATTCAGGCTACTTAATTCGAATAATTATTATGTAAATGGCGAGATTGTTGGCTAATCTAGCTACGGGCTACGAAAGTTCGTAGCACGCTCTACGAGCAGTAGCTCGTGCACCTTGCTAATACCGTAGAAATTTACTTGAACTTTAATTAACTCATTAAATAATGCTTACGTAAAGTTCAGTTCAAATAGTATTAAAACTTTTTTTTTACGTGAACTATTAAGCGTATAACTTAGCACAATCTAAACGTCTTATAAAATAGTTACTCTATTTTTATCTTCATACGAATATCTTCACATGATTTATTGATTGTATATTATCGTGAAGATACCTTACATATTAGATCATACGATTTATCTATAGTCATATTGTGTATGTACTCATAGTGGTTTGTACAAATTAAAAGCTATAAAAAATATTGAATGAAAGCCCTTATAAAATTCTACATTTCTTTAGGTACTGTTAAAAATTCTGAAATTTTAGCTCTAAACCTCAAATGTATTAAACGAAACATAAAAAAAATTGTTTTGCGAGGTATGTGGAGTCCCACAAGACATACAACATTTCTTGGTGGAATGTGTTCAGAGCGTTTCTATGAGAGAAATCATGTTTAAAGAATTTGGTTTGAATAGGTCTGATGTGGGTCTATTTCAGAGCGTCTTAGCTGAGCAAGCATCTTGCGCAGCTGAGATGCTTTGTAGAATCACATATAAATTGTTGAAATAGTATTAAAATAGTATAGTGTGATTATGGAACTGACATGGTCAGCCTGATCCAAAGTCCCAACAAAAACAGAGGCAAAAAAAAACAATTTTGTTAATTACTAACATGGGTGCCGTCTGTAAAAAACGCTAACTATAAAATAAAAAAACTTACTTCACATAAACCCGTCATTTGACTTTATAAAAACGAAATAGAGTAATTAATTTATAGGTTCCGCTTCGACGGCAGACGACTCGAGAGCTGGCGTAATGAAATATTTTACTTGAGCTCAACCCACCTGCAACTTTCCCAGAAATATCAATTTGCGTCACGCCATTTCAGAAAACATAGGGATATATAGGTTCAAATAGTTTAAAAGCCAATTAGTAATTTCTTTATTAGATTTGTTAAGGCAGGGGTAACTTCATAATTTCAAAACTGTTATAATTAATACTCTTCTGTTACGACAGACATTATTCATCACATATTTGGAACTGTGAGAACTGTAAGAAAGTTAAAAATAGCTTTTCAATAAGACATAGCTTTTGCAAAGCTCGCTTCAAAGTCCAGTAATAGTGTGCGCGCAAATACTCTGCGGTAGATTAAGTTCACACGCGGGAACGAGCGTTTATACTCTATTCAAGAAAGTTCACTACTCAGACGTCTAGATTTAAAAGTATGTGACGTGGGGGACGATCGAACCGTAAAATGTTACGATAAAGTCTAAATCCTTTTTAACCTCATCACTGTATTAGAAGGAGAAGCGTGGCGGGTTTGTTCACCCCTGCATTCGCGGGTGGTCGGGGAGATTCGGAAGCTGGGTCTTAGAGCGCGCGCGCGTACCCGGCCGCTTCGTCATTGCGACGGAGGCTGTCGTGTGTCAGCGCTGGCCCGTGCGAGCGCTTGTTCCACACAGTGAGGTCCATCACCTGAGCCGCGTGCCGACTCTGTCGCGTGAACACGCCCTCAAGTACAGCTTAGGTGAGCCTAGCGTCGCGACACTTCATTCGGACTTATATGACCCTGAGATACCGCGCAGTGTGAGTGCCCGTTGTCCTAGCTCAGTGACCACGTTCCCGGGAACTGGCAATTGTGGCGCGATGTGAAGGAGCCGCAACTGTAAATTCATGTGTAAGTGCATTGTGTGCCGCATGGTGATTACTGGCGAAATAATCTTTCCGTTAATAAGGATAGCGAGTTGTATTTGGAATAAATTACATTGTAGTCCGCCCCGGGGACACGCGGTTATATTTTAACCTCTACCCGGCGGCGATAAAAGCGCGTAAGGGTGCGTGTGATACTGATAAAAACGAATAGGATAGATTATAGAAAATATTTTAAAGAATTCACAAGTAGTTTATTCTGCAAATAGCTATTGATCTATCTTGTAATGACAATGTAACAGGTGTCGTTCAATAAAGACAACTTCCAAATTTTAATCCTTTTATTTATCCAAGAATAAAGCTGTTCGTAATTCTTTAGAACAAACGAACGAATTTCTAAAATATTATAAAAACAATACACATGTTATATTACAAATATTTTGGGAATTAACGAATATTACCTATAATTGCATTTCTTTTGTATTACGTTGTTTCTTTTGTTTTGGACGTAGTTTCTATGATGTATTTTAATAAAATAAAAAATGTAGACAATGAACAGTACTCAGTGTTGGAAGTGCGATGTCAGAACATGGTTTTTAAAGGAGCTAATAATTTTTTTTGAAAAATGGACTATTCCGGCGAAGGGTTTTTAGGTAACTTCTGTATATCTTGGGTGATTTTTTGGAATTAATTTCTATAAGAAACATATTTAGCGACGACAACTATGAGGAGGGTTGTAGCATTTATGTTTTATTCTTAAATCGTGATTGGAGTTAAAATACTTACTCCACTTAGAAAATATTGCTGTAAATACTGACTGCAATAAATAATTTCCATATCTGCATTTTCTTGTACTTGATTTAGTAAAAAACCACTGTAACTCGAATCTTTAAAATGACATTTGTGACCAATGGTCATGGGTAGAGGTACAAAGAAACACTAATTGGCATTTTAGTGTATTTGATAATTCAAATGATCATAATACAACACAGGCCCGTTTGGGGCTTCTTCACGACGTACGTTATTATTCATTTTTAAATATATTCACTTCACTTAAAATAGCAATAAATTTTTAAACGACAACAAATTTTGAATTACTTTTAAAGTAAATGCGTCATCGCACGTACTTTTAAAGAAATTTTTGTTTAACTGAAATATCCATTAATCATGAAATTAATTTGTTATACATTTTCATCTGTAACCCAAATAATATAACAATATAATTTTCTATGTAAATCCTATCATAAATGTTTCATTGTTCATAGTAAAGACTAGACTTTAATTGAGTTAACACAGATAATGAAACAAGCGACTATAAACCTGATGTGCTTTAGTGGATTGTTCAAAAGCTTCTAAGGGAACAGCAGAGAAGACACTTTTACCTTCTATGTAAGCTGGTTATACAAATGCAAAATCTATGAGAATCAGCTAGCATTAAATTTATACCGGAGGCTGGCGAGAACTTCTTTGAAGGTATAATGACAATATTATGTTTGAAAATATCTTAAATATTTTTTTAGCATGAATATTACGTACTAGAAATTTTAGTATTTCTAGCGTCACAAAATAAAAATACATAATATGTCACTTATTTTATTTATCAGGTAAAGAATAATTATGTATTATATTAACACTGGGCACAAAATATTTTTTACAGAACCGCGGAGACGAAAATGTTCTGTTGAATATTTTTGCCGCGCACTTTGCAGTTATGGAATGGGAAAGGGTACAGGTTTTTTCGAGAGCTACGATATGGAATTCTTTAAGAGGGCAGTGAACAATGTCATTCTTGGTTAGCAACGCAGTAACAACGCTGCTTGTGTTGCAGTTATCCACGGGCGACGGTAACCACTTACCATCAGGTGGGCTGTCAGCCTGTTTACCGACAATAATAAAAAATATATATGAATAAGTACGTAATTAACATTTTTAATATATAATAAGTGAATAGAATACACAAAGCTGTACTCTAGAATAAAGGCAAAGAGAATTACAGAATTTTCACAGGATAACTGACGGAAATGTTTTTGGGGCTCGTTGAGACAGGTTGAAAAAGTACTGAGAGTTGTATTCTGGCAATGGAATGTGACACATATCAAAGAGTCTCGTTGTAGCCCCGCTCCAACAACGAAAACATTTGGAGAATGAGCGTTTGTCACGGGCAGACTCTGTACAATAAATGGCGTATGTTTCGCGCTTTCAGACGGAGACAAACGACACGACAGTTTTCAAATCCTTAGTTTATTTTTGGGTAAATATTTTATTTATTGGTCATTCTTTTGTAATACATTTTTCTGACCAGTCATAGAATGTGCCTGATAATAATAAATAATAAATCAAAAATTGAATTATGGCAAAATAATTGTTCTATTTAACCAACTTCATTACGTCTTTATTTTGACCAATGTTTATTTCGGAATGTTTTCAGTTATACTATAATATGTTTGAAAACTCTATGATATAATGAGTTATTTAGTTTGAATAGACATGTTCAATTTAGGAAAGCAAGGTGATGTAGATTTAAATTAATTATAAAAAGAACCTTATGAAAATTAAGTAAATTTTTAGAAGAGATTTTTAATTATGTTAGGTTTTCTGTAAGGTAATTTAGTCAGAACAAAAAATTGTTTCAGCTTCTATAATAACAAGATGTATCGTTATCTAAATAAGTGTTCAGTGTAAGCTCAGTAAATTTATAAGTACATAATAAATAAATGATACTTTATAGAATTTTATTTAGAAAAGGTTAATAAAAAATATCTCACCTCGGTTATAAACGGCAAGGAGACATAAACAGTAAGCGCTGGGAAGACCGTAATAAAAGTTAGGACAAGTATTTGTGCTGTAGGTCACATACCAAGGCAGCTATTTTTAAACTTGATGAATTATTTTCCCTTTGCGTCTTTGATCTCGGAAGAATTTTTCAATAACGTCGTCTTGCTTTATCGCCGGCACAATTAAGAAGGAAGGTACGAGTAGCTTTACGCATGTCGACTAAAATAGCGTTTGAAAAAAATCTTGGCATTTAAATACAGCGATATTGGATTTCAAATATTTTTATTTATTCACATACTATATGATATATTTATTCGTTTATAATAAAATAAAGATACTTTTACTATGACATGTTCATTTTAAACACATGCTCTAGTACGTGCCAGATTCATAAATTATTTATTCCTAAGGAAAATGTGAGATATATATATCTCATATAGTTATAACTATATTATCTATTTCTGTGGTATAACAAACTCGGTGAGCTCTGTGGTGAGCTCGGCGACTCATTGACTCATTGAGGCTCTTACGTTGCGTAAACTACTCAATTTGGAACACCGACGTAGAGTGGCTTGCCTTTCGGTTTTCTATAGACTATACTCTGGTGAGTGTGCGGCCGGGTTGTATGATTTCGTTCCCCCCTCCCCCTACTACCATAAATTGACAAGACACCGTGCGGGCTTGCACCCTTATGTGGTTGATATTCCAGCTGCTCGCACGAAGCGATTCGCCTCCTCCTTTTTACTGCGAACCGCCAAGGAGTTGATTTCACTTCCTGCGTTTGTGTTTCTAACTTCTTATGACATGGGAATTTTCAAACGTCGATTGAATCGGTATTTGGTAGGCGAGCGCGCTCCATAGTGGGCCTCATCATCACTTTTCATCAGGTGAGATTGAGGTCAAGCGCAAACCTAACAGTAATAAAAAAAAGGTCTATATGACATGATTACTTTTAGTAACTGTGTTCGTATTTCTTCTCTTATTTTGTTTCTATAATATATTGATTACTAGCTGTTACCAGCAGTTTCGCTTGCATTTATTACGTGTTATAAAACAAGTTGTTATATCAGGTCGTGCTAAGCTTCGCATCCATTTATTTATTGTTATACAGACCAGGGATGTTACGGAGCTTCGACTCCGACTCCGATAAGTCGGAACTTCCGATCGTTATTACGCCTTCGGTTCGGACTTCGGTTCCGAAACTTTTTAATCGGAGGTATTCATCGGAGGTCACCACCACTGTTGTAGTCAATTCATTTGATTTTACTTTAAATGTTGTTGAAACATAATATCAATTAATCAAACAATCAGTGCTACTTGTGTTGTGTTGTGTTGTGTTGTGTTGTGTTGACCCAACTTGATATACGCCGGCGATGCGCTTGAGGGAGCGTGCCGCCCAACTTATCCAGGCGAGAGCGCTGTGTGACCCCGGGGTTTTTAGTCGGTGCAAGTCCGACAACCAAAGAGCTCCCTGAGGTCCGTCAACAATATCCCCCGGGCTATCAAAAAAAAAAACCTGATATACGCTTGGAAACAGTCTCGATCCTCAACATCTGTCTACACACGAGGGAGATGTAGAGGGAAATGGATTATGCTGTTGTCAATTCAAAAGTTCTGGCTTATACTTTCGAAGACATGTATCAATCCTGCACCATATTAAAATGGGATCAAATTTAAGATATAATAAATAACATATCTTCACGCTATCACGCTATGTGAGCAGACATACAATAGTGGTTTTATCCACTTTGCGCTTAAATGTCGTGGACTACGCGAACAGTAGCTCAGGTAATCGCTTTCTCACAGTACTATGAAAATGCTAATAAGAAACAGCAATTTTTATTGTCTGTGTATTTGTAAATTTATCACTTTCTAATTAAAAAGGTTCACTGAATAATGTTTTTATTTGTCCCTTAATAAAACTATTTTATTCTGCCGTCACTTGTGACTGACATTGCCTCCGACTCCGATTCCGACTCCGAATCCGACTCCGATAAATCAAATTTAAAAACTCCGACTCCGACTTCAGTTCCGATAAAACTGCCTCCGTTACATCCCTAATACAGACATAACTTTTTTGTTTAATTTACGTTAATAATAAAACTGATAAAGGATTTTTCAAATACAAGTATGACACACAGTATGCACAGGTGGAGTCTAATTAAAAGATACATAATCATAATGCATTTGTATTCAAAACCCTAAATAAACTACAACACCCATAATTTCCTATTTTTTTACTAAGAGGTGGATTTTCAGGAAAATAAAGTTTATCTAACGTTGTATTTAAATAAAACGTTTCATGTTTCTAATTCTATCATTATCGAACTTCCAAAGAAACCCCATTTCATTTCTTCGAGTGCAGTTTTAAAAAATATACAGGTTTTTAACGTTCAAAAGGCCTTAAAACACGATAAGTCCGTCATAGACACATTTATTACACAGATACTTAATATTAACCCATTAACACCGAGATGATCAGAATTTTTACTAACTTTTCAACGAGTTTATTTATTATGTTGTCGGACCAAGAAAATAATGGAATACCTCTATTCCTACGCAAAATTTAATGCTCTTTCAGAATCAAAATTTCGATTAGACACCGAGAAAAAAAAATGCCGATTTAAACGTGAAAGGCGTGAAAATTTACGATTCGCATTTTCGAATTTTTTTTTTTCACAATAATACCGCAAAGGTCATCATAAATTTTTATCATATCGACTTTAATGGGTTAAACAATAATAAACTCGATAAATAGGTATTAGGTACCTAGCGAGTAGTGATGAAAATGCCCGGGACATTTTACAAAATGCCCAAAACTACGGAGAACATTTCGTAAATTCCCGGGAATATTCCCAAGGAAGTTTTTGGGCACTTTGGGAAAATTCCCGAGCATTTTCATCACTACTAGCGAGCTACATTTGCAAGGCGCGGTCGATACGAGACGTCGCACGATTCTCCCTCCTACCGTCCACCGCGGCCGGTGCGCAAGCGATCCGCACAAATATATCGGCGTCCGCAAGAGTGGATCGGCAGAGTGCACAATGCGCAACGCAAGTGCGCAATGCTATCAAGGCCCTTTAATTCAGGAACGCATCCAAGTATCAAGTTGAAACTAGTATCAAATACTGGGAACTGCGTCCTCTTGTGGCCATGAATATAAACATACTTCTAAATCAATGTAATAAAAAATATATTTATATCGTATTTTTTTATTATTTTGCAGTTTTCATATGGAAACTGAAATACTATAAGATACTTTCTGGTGAGTTAGAATCATGAAATTTGGTAAGAAGCAAGATCTTATATCATATGTAAAGGAAACTGTGAATTTGTAGTAACATCACAAAAAAAATGGTTTATTTTTGATTATAAATTTATTTGCATTTGGTAAACGAACCGCGACCTACATTGCTTTATAGGGATAGCCGCTTACCAACGGCAAAGTTATTTTTATCCTTGGATCTCGTTTGTCTTTTCGTTATACCTTAACTTAGTATAGTGGCCACATCACATTTAATGGTAAGCATGATACAGACCAAAAACTGGCTATGACTATCGAGGGAAAAGATAAAAGAAGGTTAACCTATCAATAGACTAATCGATCATTCCGGCCTACAGGAATATCTTCTATCTCTTAATAAGTCGTTTAATGTGTCCAATATTATAGGATGGTATCTATATATACGCTCGCTGGGACTCTATTCCAAAGCTCAATGACTCGCCAAAAGTAAGAGTTAGTAAACTTTCTAGTTCTAGGGATATGATACTATAAACTGTAACTTTGTAAGCCTGCACTCGAGGTTCTATTATAAAAGGAAGAGGATGAAGAAGGAATTTGTACGTAACCCTCTTTGTACGTAATCGTGAGTTTACATTCCAATATGTAAATGTTCATGTTGCTAAGGTAAAAAAAGACTATACTCAAAACTCCGCTATTTTAAACCTCACATGTGGATTTTCATAAAAGTAATAATACACTTTTTATAAACATCAGATGTGATATTCAAGTAGGAAGTTTTACAGTTTTGACTTCATCGTTATCAAATTTATATACCAACTTTCATCCAATTTTGCACCCATTAACCCAACCTACCCCAGGTTTAAATTAAAGACATGAATTTTTATTATGTAAATGTAAGTTTATATTCTAATTCTATTGGCTCTTACGATAAAAATAACTAAACTCGTAAAAATCATATAATGCAATCCCCTATATCAAACCCCAGAGGTGAGTTTCCAAAAAACGTAATAATACACGTCTTACAGCTTTCGATTGTGGTATACAACTACGAAGTTTCCCGTTTTTAAATTAATTATTTTGAAATTGCCATAGAAACTCCAACATCCTATTATATGCCTTAGTTGCTAGATTATCAAAAATTAATTACACATGTATTTCTTCTTTGTATGTCTTTATTCCAATTTTAATAGTTCCACGTAATCATAACTAAATCCATAACAATCATATAACCTCTATTACAATCTCGGGAATTAAATTAAAAAAAAAGTATTGCAATGTGGGGTATTTATTTCTAAAGCAGAATCGTAGTGTGACTACACTACAAGACTTTGTAGCTTTAACTTAATTGGTATCAAATTTTCATTCAGATTTCATCCGCGTATTTCAAACTTATTACCGGTTTAATTTTTGAAAATTCGTTCTAACTTAAAACAAAAAATGTGCATGCAGTCCAAATGTCAAAACTAAAAGTTTTGTAGTTTCCGAGATTTCCCGATGACCAAGTCAGTGACTTTTCCTTATTATGTAATTGTAATGTAATTAAATGTATGTATGTTAGATTGATAACATAATTTTGAAGTTATATGTTTGGTGCATACATATATGGTCTTTTCATAAATATAATTTCTGATTTTAAGTGGAAATTAAACAAGTTTAAACATAGTTGCGTTGTTGAATTGAGGTTAATAGAATTTCGAACTTCATCTCTGTTGCTATCGAATGGTTTTAATAATCTCAAACATTTGAACAAATAAATGGCCTGGATGGTGAATAAGCTTTCCGCAGACGGAGTTCGTGCGCGCACCATCTGTTGCGCAATTGAATGCACTTTGATAATTTCCGTTAAAACTTATTGATGTCGGCAAGGTTTGCTTTATAAAATACATTCAGACTATATTTTACTTTTCCTTTTGGCTTAATAACTTATTATCTTGTGTAAGAAATAAGTTGCAACGCGACACATTACGACAATTTCCAAAGTACATTGTACTTTTACGGAGCTTACGTGTTGCGTGGAAATGTTTGCGACGCAGCAACGTGATGCGTATTTGATTTTTTGCGCGATGTCATATGATTTTCTAGTTTTGTTTACAAAAAATGGAAATATCCATTTTTATTTCCCCGTAAAAACAATCTTTGTTTCCCAAGCTTTTGTAAGTATTAAGTATTTCAAATATGATTCTTTTAATAACCAACATACGGAAGTTTCTTTCAATCACGACAGCCAGAAGTACACGTCGCTTGTAGTAAAAGTAAAACTATTTCCGTCTTTGCCGGTACGATATTTAGTTATGTGCCTATAATATGTTTTGTATTGCGTCGTGTCGCATTTGTTGCTTATACAGGACTATGCCTAGGAACATAAGATAATTTATAATAATTTACTTCGCAAATATAAATTAAATAATTAAATGAATTAAATAGTTAACAATAAATATGTTAATATTTATTTATTTAAGCTGTCTATGGCTGTGTTGTATTGTGTTGTTTAAATATATTCTAGACATACACTTCAGGAAAATGTTCATCGTATTTTAAACTTTCCGCCTGGCCTCATTATCAATACTAAAACGAGAATATTAAACGTATAATAATAATAATCTTTATTAAGTAAAAATGACCCAATTTGTTAGTATCCTACTAAAACATTATGTTATTATGCCTAATTACAAGGTGGTGTGGCGGTAAATACAAATATTCATATAAGGACAGTCTTTCCTGCCGGCTATCATGGGCAGTACGATGTTACGGCTGGCCCGCACTCTGCTCAACAATGATGCGCACCGCTTGCGTAGAGTTGCGAAGAAGCAATCGGTGCGCACCTCCGCGGAACATGGCCGACACAAAGCAGAAGCGAGGCAGTTAGAACAACGTCCGGAATGCATTGTTATATTGAACACGCTGGGCACTGTACGCTCTTTGAGTATAGTTCTCCCATAAACTAGACGTGTAAAAACATGTACACTATGTAAGGCATAAAGCGTTTGTTTCACTACTTTTGAACAACGAGTATAACCCAGTATTTATACTATAAGTATATCTGCCAGAGTATAAGACCGTATATTTCCAACATTTATAACGTATTTCTATGTGTAGGCGCAGAACGGTGAGCAGAGGCGTGTACGAGGGAGATGGCTGCTCCAGCGAGCTGATAGCATGCGGGCGGCGGCGCGCCTGCCCGCCCCGACCTAGCCGATTACACCACGAGCGCCACTTTCACAGGTAATTCCAACAGACATGGAACAATACGTACTCATAAATTTTATTTGTGTAAAGGATTTTATTTTATTTTATTTGTTAGATCACTTAGGTAGTAAATACTGATATATACATAAACATTTTATAGTGAAGACTACTAGGTAAACAAAAAAAAAAAATTCTATAGACACTAACAGCAACCAGAAGCACAATAAAGCAATTTTACACAAAATAGAAAAAAATAAACAAATAGTTTGTTGACTATTTGTTTTGATGTATATGTTACGGAGCGCTGGTATAGATAGCGCGGGACAAATTCGGTAACTCCGCGCATGCGCCTCAGATCGATGTCTGTCACTAAAAACTTACAAATGGAACTAACATCTTTCATTTGCATCCACGATAATTAATAGTCAATTGCAAGTAATTGGCTATAATCGTATCACTATACCACAATCTTCCTGAAATACATCCTTTTATTTATTTCCAAATATATGAAGATCACTATATCACTATATCTCGACATATATATCACATATAATTATAAAGAATGATTATTTCGGATAAAAGTTTTTGTTATATTATTTAGATCACCCTGAGCAGTTAATTGTGAAGTTTATATTGTTCATATGTTTCGAGTTTCTTTACAATAATAGAAAAGTCATGTATTAGCATTGGTTTTTATATGATATAGAAAAATATAGATATTAAATTTATTTTTTAAAATTAAATTAATTATACTGAACGAAAAGCGCTCATTGAGACTACCTAATTCTATACCATTATCCTACAAATCATTTTATTTCTCAAGATAATAGGGACTTAGAATGATTTATAGTGATAAATTAGTTAAATCAAAGTAGTTATTTATTGTCCAATTAAAATATTTTTATTAAATTAAATTATTATTTAATATTATAGTAAGCATGATTTAAATAGACTCTATAGGTCTTTTTTGCATTTCTTTTCGAAATTGCTAATAATCGTAGGCATCATCCGCTTAATATTATAAAAATAATATTATAATGTAATATGAAAGGTTTTTGGTTGAGTAAACAAAAACCGAAGCTTGCTTCCTTTACTGTATTAAATTATGTTTAGATAAAGCCGCCTAGCATACCCACTTCTGTAAACTTAAATTTTGTGGATATAATTTGATATCGGGGACCCTTGTATTCAAGTTTATGAATCAGAACAATCTGTTGTACGTCAAAAACCGCGATTATTTCATATACTGTTAATATAATTAAAGGATTTTAAATAATTAACAACAAAAGTTTAGAAATGTCCGTTTGTCTACTCGGAAAATTAATAACTTTTAATATAAAATCGTATAATTGTGAAATAAATAGACGTCTTGTTTCAATATTCCCTGTGTGAAAGTAAATTTACTTACTAAGACAAGTTATTAGTAAGAACTAGCAATGAAATAACTAACTTAACTATAATATAACTTTTTGTAGAATGTTCTCTAGCTATAGTAGTATATGTAAATCTTTTTATATTTTTCACATGTATTTCGCTTTCTTTTTTTTTCATTTTTTATGCCTGTATTATTAACTTGTAACATGTTGTGTTCACTTTTAAAGGACTTTTGTATTATTGTTTTAAGTTTTGTATAAAGTTGTGTGATGTCTGATATGTGAACCAAATAGAAAAGAAACTAGTTCACATCCTTTTTTGTTTATTACATCATAATTGATTATTAAAGCTAATAAATAGCTAGGGTACTTTTTTATCAGAGACTTATGCCCTGCAGTAAACTTATTTAGGCTAATGATAAGTAGTAGCTATAGTAAAAAGAAAAGAAAGATATCTGATACGATACATTTATTCTAATATATAGTTTAACTTGTTGTTATCAAAAATATCTGCCGTTTTTGAGACGGATCGATCGTTACTGAGGCACTCAGGGGAAATTTTGTGGATCATTTGTCTCAACAGGTCCATGTCTGTATCGACAAGAAAAGACGTATCTTTACAATATTGTAATGGTTGTGAATTTTTTTGCCGGAATTTAGGGAAACTTTGTATGATAAAAAAATTATTGTTTTAAAAATAAGACGTGTACCGAGAAAACTATATTAAACGTTACCAAGTAAACCCTTTTAAATAAAAACTCTCGGAAATATTACTATGTTACTTAATGTTATTAATAATTCTTAGGTACTTATTGTTCTTTATATGCTGTATCTACATATAATACATTATTTTTTAAGTGTGTTTCAAATTTATAGATTTTATTTAAAAACTATATAATTTAGTTGCAACTTTACTTAATGAGTAATTCGTTTTACATTATTAGTGTAAACAATTTTAAAATGCTTGTGAGTTATGTCTAAATTTTAGAGTAATTTTTAATAAATAAGCCTATTTCATTAATATTCATCATTATAGCCGAGAGCAATGTCTATTAATTTTTGTAATTAAATGAGCCGATGTTTAATTAGTCACGATTTCGCCGAGCCAGCAAAGTTGCCTTTACGGAAAAGTTTAGAATGCTCCCTCGACGAACGACCGTGTTCGAGCAACTTAAAACTGCGACATGCTATACAAAAAGTTATTTGACGTACACAGAAACCATATAAACACATCGACCTTTACTACGTCTCAAAATATTTTGTTTTATGTTTAAGTAAACAGTTAAAAATAACTTTTAAGGTTTGTTTACTGTTTTTGAGGATTCTGTACCACAAGGAGAATTTCTGCGGCTTTATCATGCTCGATTGTACGTCTAACTCATTTATTGAGAAAATGTAACTAACTTAAATAAAATTACAATAATTATTTACAATAGCTGAAACCATTGGTTATTGATTCTGTTTCCATATAGACTTGACTTTTTTGCATTATTTTAATCAATACTAATATTACCTAAAAGTAATATTTCTTTGGATGTAGGAGATGAACTTTGAAACTATCCATATGATTTCTTTTTACGATCTTTACGATTACATTTTTATTTAGAATGTACTATGAGGGTGAGCCTAGGTGGTAAATTATCTAGTTCTCAAGCGAATCGTAATTTTAGCTTTAATTCTATATTAGATTTAATAAGATATGCTAATTATGATAATATAGCTTTCTTAAACAGAGTATATATTTATAATCATACAATTGTGTTTGTGATATGCGTCCGACGCCATTAAAATATAACGTTGGTAGATTCATTATTTTGTGGCGTTATAAACGCAATTAAGTGTGCTGCTTTTTATTTCGCTATTAATTAAATTTCAGCATGGTATAAAATATTGAAGGATTTATCGGCTAGAATTTTATATTTTTCACAATATCGATTAGTTTTTTAATTGGTAGATGTGTAAGTTCAATATATAAATAATTAACATTAATCGTTTATTAAATATTGAAACGATAGTCAAATATTACCTAGATTAGTAAAATTATAGTAACAGAAATGTCCACGTATATTTGACAATATTTACTGATCTCTTTATGTTAACAATACAAAACCTTTATAACTTTTAGGTAGTAGGTTTCCAACCTGTTTACATGCATGAGTGAAAACACGTTTGTGGTAGTAGCTACTTTCCTTTGGACATGCATGAATAAGTAAGCGCTTGTTGAAGAAACGAGAGTTTACCGACAGCTTAGTTAAAAGCGTTATACAAGCGTCCCAACTTAGGTACTTGTTTGGACAGGACTGACCTGACGGCGCGTGTCGCGCTTCTGTAAGCAACTGTGGTATTATTAGTATTTGCTCACATCGTTAAACTATATCAAGATTTCCTAAACTGCTGTAAACGGGGAAAATAAAACAAAAACTGGATTGACAGTGTTACTTTACTGCACAGATGGACTTGGCAAATAAAAGATTCTAACAGAATTAAAACTTGATTTCTTGCTACAATGATGTCGGTCAAGGCGCTGAGGGTGGGCGTATGAATAAACACTATGTTCTATGTGCACTGCAATGCGATGTTGAAGTAACTGGCAGATGAACTGCAAAATTCGTACGCTCGACCGACGTCAGCGTAGCAGTAAATCAAGTTTAATCCATTAGCATTAAACTTGATTTACTGCTAGCTACTACTATTAAGTAGTAGCTAGTAGGAATGTCAAAAATATATGGAATTGACCTTGTGATATTACTATAGCCTATATTAGTCCCATACATTTTTAGACTTTCTATTAGTGCTGTAACAGAAAGAACTTGACTTTGTCCAAGCCCTCTGTGCAATTTAAAATAGCTGTTGACTGCTAAGATACAAAAATAGATTGACAGTCATCATCGCATTGCTATCATAAGGTTACATTGTACAGAACGCGCTTGATAGCAGACTATATTGCAACTCAGTGAGACGCATTCCAACATACGACTGCCATTGCTGCTTATCCGGTTCAGTCGTATGTCGGAATCCTCCTTATACAAATTAATACTGCAATTTAGTGCCGTTTGCCATCACGGCACCTGTCACTGCCATCTATTGTCATTATTGCCATATCCTCTGCCACTTTGTGCGCAATGTCACCCTTACATATATCACGTTGGAAGAAATTGTGTGTGATTATTGACAAATGGAAGTAAAGGAGCTGAACACAAAATATGATAGGCTGAAACTAATCACAAGTCGGGATTTGTACCCATATATTTATACAGTATTTGCGGTAATTGGGTAGGTACTTTTAGGTTTTATCAACTCACTGCTCCTTTTTTAGGGAGCAAATAATAAAAAATATTGAGGATGAAAAACCTATGGATAAGGGCAGTAGCAAACTTCTAATAAACAATGTTATGTAATGAATTGGAAAAAATTGATGACCTCAGATCGTCTATTTGCAATCACAGAAATCCCTTGATGTTATAATTTTTTGTATTATACTTAGATGTAAAAAATATATCTCTAAAAGCATTTCTTTTATATATTTGATGACCATCCTTTATCTCGTAATGATTCACTATTAAAATAGTTTGGGAAACGCTGTGCTAAATTATAATATCTAAGGTAAAGGGTTTTGCTCTTGCATAAATAAATTATATGCCGATGGTCTATGGGAAGGTAAAGTAATCCCATAATAAGGACTATTTTGTATGCCTACTTAATATATTGTAAGGGTCCCATTTTTTATATTGTTTATAATAATGAACTTATCTGAATAGTGAAAGTTTTTTAGTGTATCCAATCTTGTACATAATGTGATTTGATCGTGACAATACGTGTTTATTGAAATGGATAAAATCCATATATTTAAACGGTATCTTTTGTATATAGCCATGAACCTACCATTGTAAATAAATTAAAAAATATGATCTATATTTAAAATCTTTTAGTGGTGCATCATAAAACCAACTGGTCTTGAAAACGGCGCTCGCAGATGTGTATGTTCTTACCTTGAAAAGATAGTAAACTTGTATTTACTTTATATTATATTAGATTTATATTTGCATCTCTTTGATGAGTTTAAAAATAGTGTTTTTTTGTAATTGTAAAATTTTCCTCGGACACATTTGTGTAATTCGTAGAAAAATATTGTTTAATGTGTTTGTTTAACTAAAATGTAATGCTTCCTTGTTTATATTGCGGATGTTATCCGCATTTTTAACCTAAGATGTCGAACATCAAAAATCATTTAATATCCAATGTAGTATCTAATATAATATAACTGAATTAAGTGATTTTAGGTTTTTATATACTTCATTAATAGTTTAAAATAATCTGAAAATATTTCCTATCGAGTTTACGCAGCCATTTATCTTAGTATATTTATTTAAATACTTAAAAACACCTTGTTAGAGTAACATGTATACTATACAAAATACATGATACCATTTTGTAGTTACTGTAACTAGGATTATCCGAATATTCGAAATTTTTCTATCTTTATCTATAGCCGAAACCAGAATTCCCTGTTTTGTATATAATTATCCATTTTCATATCCGAAAAGTGAAACATGTTTAACAACTCTAGTTTATAGACAATATATACTGATATATACTATACGTGACTAATATAAAGGACATTTTATGCGTGCACAAAGTACATAGTAAATAACAAATTTTTTGTGCAGGTAGCATGCATAACAGACCCAGTCTATTTCCATTTTACGATTGGGAATGTACTTTACAGGGGCAGCGGGTCATAAACATGCGTAGTTTATGAGAGGTGCGCAAAATAGAAATTTAAAGCCATTTTATCTGCCTGTCTTTCCTATTTTTTAACTGAAAATTTATTAACTTACAGTAACTCAAAAAATTATTAAATAATATTTAACTTTTGTTGCAATGTGAACAGAAAGGTAATACGTTTTTTGTGTTAACTAATTAGTTTGAGAAAGAAAAAATCAATTACTTTGTACGCTATAGCGGTAATTTTGTTGCGTCTTAACTCGTCCATTAAATATCATTGCTTGAAACTGAATTCACAACGTATTATGGAGTTCTATGTTCTTCTTAATTATATATTGACAAATTAGTTATAAATGAAAGTGTAAAAAATTAAGTATTTTGTCAAAATTTTTATTTTATCTGGAAATTTTAACCGGTGCGATCTTGGTAAAACAAGAATGAATTTAAATTAAATGTAATTTATTTTAGTGAAACTATTTCACTCAAATGTGGTTGTTTTTATTATACGTGTAATAGAATTTTAAACAGTACAAAGTAACTGTGTTAATTTCAGGGCTATGAGCTACGAAAAACGTATAGGCGACTACGAAAACCAGCGTAGCGTCCGCTACAATAAGTTTTAGCAGAGGCTACGAGAACCCTGTAGCGCCGGCTACAAATTCAAATGCCGGATGTTCGTTCGTTGTATTTACTCGATGTAACAGATACGCGAAAAATCTCAAGTTTACAATATTTTCGCCGGTATCCGCAGCATTTGACGTCACATTTGCGTCATAGTTGCGGCCGTGACCTGAAAGTAGAATTCTATTTTCGGTAGATGTAAAGTTAGTTAGTGTTATTACAACATTATATATTCGATTTGTGTAATATGTAACTATACACCTTTAACTGCTAAAGTTGGAAATGAAATAGAACTAGAGGTACACAAAACTTTTTCAACTTTGCCCCAAATCCACTCGTTTATCTGTTTCGTTTATGTGTATTACGAACGGAACAACGTAAGCTGGCCTATAAAACAAAAATAGACCCGACCATTTTTGTTACTCTCAATATGCTATGTCATATTTCTGTAGTGAAATTATTCAGAGATATGTTCTTATAAGACAAACAACTATGATATTGGTACAATAGTTTTTATTCTGATTTACAAAAAGAAAATAAAACGACATTACATTTTAAAATATATGTTCATAAGAGTTTATAAATTCAAACAAAGTTCTTCTTGTAGGTAAATACCTAAAAAATACTTTACCTACATATATAATAGTAAAATAGAGATATTCATAGGAGAGTAGATTACGTACTGACTAGAGAAATGAAGGGAATTCAAATATATCTTATATATATTATTATATTACAGTTATATATATAAATAAATATAACTATTTTTAATATATTTATACTTCATTGCTACATAATTTACAGTAATAAACACACATATAGTACAGTAGTTATAAGTAGTTTCATTTAAGTGGTTTAGTCTGTTTTTATTTATATTATATCTACATTATAAATATTATTTGCGTCGTTTTTGAGACGATTTAGTAAAATTAAATGATTATTGAACTAAATATTCTACGCTTGTTATTTTATCATATGACATTACTACAATTATTACAATTACTAGTAGAACAAGAAAAACAATGTCCTACAATTGTGCTAGCAGCAAGACTTTCTCATAAAAATGGCGTAACCAAAATTTGCGTCGACAGTGCAACTCACGTATTCGGCTGCGTTGCCTTAGAATAATATTAGTTCACGATTATTGTTGTAAATATAACCTATTTACTATTTCTAGATTATTTAATCGGACCACTTATTTAACCTAATAAGTATTCAAGCAAAATGGCAATATAATAAAATTGTGTATATTTTAAATGGAAAGTACTTCCTAGATTGTAATTCAATAAAGAAGTTCGGAAAATTAAAAAAATCAGAGCTATAATATTATAATTATATAAAATGGGGATTTGTGGTAAGTTGCGTAGCAATAGTATTTAAAAATGGGTTGACTTTTCTCTGTATATATTTATGTATGAATTTAGCGAAACCTTTCAATTCAAAGTAGAATCACCTGCCGATTGGAAATAACTTGAAATGTGATATATTCACTAAGAGCTGCTGATTGATTATCACCAGGATCAAGCAATGATAAATAATAAGATGTGTTCGACCTGCGCTTGTCCACAGGCAACATTGACCACGAACCATCAGATGAGCTATTAACCTGTTTACCTTTCTTTCACATAAAAAAATGAAATGCTTAAAGATCAGTATCATACAAGAAATATTAAGGCTGAAATTTATAGACGCTATTTCGACTTTGCTTGGCAAAGTTCTCAAAAAATTAATTCGTTTTGACAAAAAACTGAATATATAAAAGGAATTTCAGTACAGCCATAGTGTTCGCAGAGCCAAGTATATGTTGACAAAATTCGATGACTTACAAAATCCTTTGAGATTAATTGAGTAATATAAATTGTAATATTTTTGTAATGTCTAAGCAAACTTAAATTTGCGTCTACTATAATAAATAAATTTGAGCCTAAAACTCTAGCGTCATCATTATACTATAAATGTTCAATTTTATTTGCAGTTTGTTAATCACAGCCTTGCAAGACTAAACAAAAAATTAATCTTCAAATATGATAATTTTAGTTTCAAAAGCGTAGGGAGTTGTTTACTTATATTTTCTTAATGAGTTAATCTTTACCCTTCTTCTTCTTTTACTATAAATAATTTAAGACATCTAATTTTAAATACCCCGAATTTTCTTAATTAGCTATTATATTAAAACATTATTTTTTACATTATACTATTCATGTTGCTATGAAAGCTTGTTTTTTAGGTTTTTTTTGTAACTATATATTTAAAAAAAAGTTATGCTGGTATGACTAACAACATGATCCGTTGTTACCTATAATAACATTTAAATTAAAGGTTAAATAAAAATGAAAAATTGAATGTCTATTTGAATTTTGTTTCTAAAATTACTTTATCTGAAAAACAGGAAAAAGATGTCAGATCACTGGGGCGTTTCGTTTTCATGTTAAGAATTCAAATGGGGAAACGTAATTCAGCATTTAAAATAAATAAGAACAATATCAGTAAAAGTAAGGGCTGAGACCGATTTATGTAGCATTTATTGTCTACGCAGATCAGTTAAAATAGATTCCGTTCACCTGAAAACTGAATCTGGAGTGCATAAAAGTATTAATGAGTGCAATGCAAAAGAAGATTGTAAAGAAAGACAAGTTTCGTTTCATTATTTATGCTTACTCTAATACGGGTTCGTCGTGATGTTTTAGATACATTATATACGTATCTATAAACAGTAAGCTTGCGAGTGAAAACTTTACTCGTAGTTAAGGTTTAACAGTATAGATCCTATTAACACGTCATTGCTTAATGTAGTAGCAAGTTTTAGTCTTAAAATAATCATTATTGGCTTGTTATAATTATTATTGGCATAGAAAATTAAATAAGCAATTATTTTTTTCAAAATAGTCATAGTAAATAAGAATTCCTATATTTTATTTATGCTAAAGTGAGGATGCCGTTTTCAAAAAGAAAAAAAAAATGTTAATATTGCATTGTCTGGCTTTATCATTAATATCTAATATGTTTTATGTGGTAAATGTGTATTTATGTAATATGAAATCATCATAATTAATTTACGAAGATTGAATTTAATCATCTTAAATGTGTCTTGAAGGCAAACAATATTTAAGTATATATATTTGCTTATTCACGTACTGTTCTTATAGCAGCCAATAATATTAAGCAACCAAAAGGAAAAAAGTGAAATTCTGTGTATTCCATACAAATTGCAAATTATATCGAGCGACACCCCAACTCCGTGCGGGGTGTGTGAGACTGCTTGCAATTTATATTTTAATCAACAGTTTCTCCGCTGCGGATATGATTGACTTCCGTTTCAAATGCATTACTGCTGCACTGTACTACTACTTAATATATGTAAAACATTTAAGGTTTAAATTAAATTTAAAATGTATTTAGTACATTCATTTGAAATCGGATACAATTGAAAATTTTTATTTATGTTACATTTACATTATTCGTATTATATGTATTTTTAACCTTTATTATGATAGTGCAAATGCTGATTGAAAGATTAATATAATTTTGGAAACGTGACAAAATTATTTGGGCACATTATTTTTATTTTTTATATCGTTAATCTAAAATCTCATAAATATATATATATTGATTATCATATTTATCTATTTGTATCACGGATAAATGGAAGTTATAATATAGAAGTATATTAGTAGACATTAAAATAATATATTTTTGATGTTAAATGTATCATGAAAACGTTGCTCTGATTCATTTTACATAGAAATTATGTTTTTGCCATCCCTACATTGTTACGTATTATGTTAATAACGATTATGGCATGAATCCAAGAGGGCATTTAGTAGGAAAAACTTCACAGTCACTAATCAACAGCTTCTTATATATTTTAATCTTTACGGAACATCATCGTTAATGATTTTAAGGTTCTAAAATACGAAGATATTCATATCGTATAATTATACTTATTTGTTGATAAATAAATTAAGTGGAGATACATTAGTGGCTGTATCCACTTTGCGCTTATATGTAGTGCCCAACGTGATCAGTATCACAGCTGATCGCCGTTCCCAGGGCACTTACACATGCCATAAGAGATATAGCGTAACGATATATTATTAAATTAAGTTTCATCAAAAATATTGTAAAGAATGAGAGTATTTTAATAAACAAAGTCGTACTGAAACTGTGTTGTTGTTTGTGATTTTATCTCATATATATATTAATATGAATATTAATTCACACGCTGATAAACGTGTATTAAATTTTAAACCTCACTTATTTAGAATTTATTTAATGTCCAAACTTTGTAATAATTTTTTTTAAATGATAAAGAGGAACCCGATCAATGAATGCGCTTGGCTAATAAATATAGATTCCCCGTTATTTGATAATCTTGATTTTTTAATGATTTATAGGCGGACGTTTTTCTTCAATCAGACCTGGTGTAAGGTGAAGATGAGTCCGACGTTGAAACGCGTCCGGTCAATAAATACCTATTCACTCTTCTCTTAAAGACTTCCAAGGACACCGTGGAAATATGGTCGCTAGAAGCATATTTTACTCCTTAGCTGTTCGTATGATGAATGTAGAAGAAAATCTTTTCATGCGGATATAAAGAACATTCACCACATACGGATACTCGTAGTATCCGACACGCTGTCTAGCGGTTTTATGATTAAATGCGGCCGGTAGAATCAGATAATGTAGTTCCTGAGGACAGAGTCCACTGTGCAATGGGTAAAAGACTACGTGGCAGGCGACTCTGCGTCATTGCTCGATGTTCTGCATTTTAATATCAGGCAAAGAATCATCACCAAGGATTCTTGCTCTGTAATCATGATTATATCCCTTCAAAACATTAAAGAGTCACAAAAGGGGAATGCAATTGAGGATTTTGTAGTGTTTTAAAACATAGATGAGCAAAATGAAGTCATGTTAATGATGAAAAATGCAAAATGTAATCGTAATCGTTTTTCATTAATCTGACTACATTTTGCCCATCTATGGACTTAACCAGAATAGTTTTTGATTTTATAAATTTTTGTAAAAAGTTTGTAACTTTAAAAATAAAGTAATAGATGAGTATACTTTTAGCATAATCTACTACTTTGCTTTTAATGATGATAAAGGTTATTCACAGATAAAATAGTTTTACTAAAAGTGTTACTCAAGGAGTGGCTATATCGTAGCCATGGCACGGTGTCCTACCGGTTGACGCAGGTTCTAACGGGGCATGGATGCTTCGGGAGATATCTGCACAGGTCAGCCGGTAGTGAACCAACACCGAAATGCCACCACTGTGACGGATGCCCCGACGAGGCGGCTGAGCACACGCTCCAGATATGCCCAGCCTGGGCTTCGGAGCGGGCCGAGCTGGAGAGAGTGGTGGGTGGAGACCTTTCGCTGCCAACATTGGTTTCTCTAATGGTCGGCAGCGAAGATGGTTTCTCTAATGGCGGGCGGTCCTGCGGTTCGCCGAGGACGTGCTAGCCAGGAAGGAGGCGGCGGAGCGGGTTCGGGAGGCGCTGGCTACAACATCTTTGGCAGCGCAGTCCCCACCTGCCCGCCGGCCTATAAGAACAGGGCGCCGCAGAGCGGCGTTTCTCAGGAACGTCCGACTCTAGCGGCGACACCGGGCGGCACGCTTGAGGGAGCGTGTCGTCCAACAAGGGTGCGAGCGGCGCGCGATGTGTTCCCGCCTGCCGCTCAACAACACAGAGGCAAGAGAGGGGTAGCTCTATACACTACCCCTCCCTAAACGAGTAGAGGCCCATTCACGGCCGCACGCCCAGCCGGTCATTGAGGATGAGACCCCAGTCGTGCCCTCGATGCCGGTAGGCGGAAGGTGGAACACCCCGGGGGTTTTAGTCGGTAAAAGTCCGGCATACCGGGGGAGTGGCCCTCACCACTCCCCTGACGATCCTATGAGGATTTCCCCCGGGTAACAAAAAAAAAAAAAGTTTTACTAAAAGTGTTAAATTAATAGATATTAGTCAGCTATGTTTTAAATTAATGGACTTAACCATGACAATGGGCAAAAATATTCTTTGTATAAATAAAAGAAAGTGATTTTATAAAAGGTTTGAAGAAACTATTTAAGTACTTAGTAAGTTCAATGACTTGCCCATCAGTGAAATAAAAACATCCTCAGCAGTCTGGTGAACAATTTATGGTTTGATTGGATAGAAAGCGCATTAGTTAAACGACACGATATTCGGACTATTATTTTAAAAATATTTAGCGAATATTGGACGCTAAGGAGTTAGGGACCGAACATTTTCCAACCCATGGCCTGTATCTACTGTTAGCTCATAAAATTGTCGAAGTACATTACTAGAGGGTTCGATGCCCAATAGTAAGTACCTATTTACTCCTTTAGATCTGTACAAGCCTTCAAAGTTTTGCAATATTTAAAAATATTTTTCATTTCACATAAATCAGATTTTTTTATTAAAAATTCATCGACTTTATTTTTTGGTTACATCATCATCTGTTTGTAAATCAATGTACATATTATCGAATCAAAACACATTAATAGGTTATTGGTCAGCTGATTGATATTCTTACCTATCGATAGTCGTTGTTCCTTTTTTTATTGCATCATGCTTACCATCAGATGTGGTGCGGTATGTATCGAGTCAGAATAAAAAAAAATACATGATGGCATTATTTGTATGAACTTTAAATATATGGGCATTTCTTTGGCATGGAACACTGTGCGCTATAGGGTTAAACGTTTTCTATTGTACCCTAGTTAAGGAAGTAATAATCACATTTTTATCTAAGATAAGTTACATGATAATATAAGCATTTCATATATAAGTACAAGAGGCGTACTATCAGAGAGCCGGCAAACACTACAAAAATATATATATATATATATATATTGTTGGGTGCATATCTAGAATAAATTAACGTTTGAATATAAAACAATCTATATTTTGATCTTTTTAACATCGTGAGGAAACTCGCATGGTATCTAATAAAAATGTCATATGTGAGTACCCTGAGAACGGCGATCATGCTACTGATCACGTTGGCCACGACATATAAGCGCAAAGTGCATACAACTACTAATGCATCACTGCTCACCCCGATAGGGATACAGTGTAAGTATATATAATATAATTATATTTCGATAAAGTTATACATGTAGTAGGTAGGTACTTTATGCAGGAGTGTGATGCGAGGATACTAGCGTCACCACATTAGACAGTATAAAGCGTTACAACGACTCCCTAACGTGTCGTTGTGATACGTCTTAAGCGTCCGCTATATCTTGAGCTCTTATCACATACGCGTTATTGGAAACCGAAAAGACCTATCATTTTCATGTTCTATTTCTGTCGTTGTTTGTCTTTCGATAACATGCCATGAAAAATAGGTTTTCCTTTAGATGGCTATAATATAATTGTGACATAAATACATAGAAATACATAGACATAGACAAGCTATGAAATTTATCAGTTTTACTGCTTTGATTACAAATGATACCAATTTAGAAAAACAATTTCTTTAATAAATTATATGTAAATTTTAATTTGGTTCTTTTGCGCATTCCTTTGATTGATTAAAATGATAAAAAAGATAACATATAATGTTAACTTATTTCTGTTCAAAGAAAAAGTAAGTTCATTTTTATAAGAAACGTTTTAATAAAAATACATTGTAATTAATCATTATAAAAAAAACAAAGTACACTTTATTACTCAGCTGTTTTTGTATAAAAAAGATTAAGTATAAAAATAAATAAAGGTAATAAAAATAATATTAGTATGACTGTTTTTGGTAATAGACCTGACATTGTAGTAGTGGATCAGTCGTCGCGTCAGGCAATACTTGTTATTATCACCATACAACATGATGAGAAGCTTGTGAAAGGGGAAAAAGAAAATTTTTCAAAATATTTACACCGCGCACACGAGATTACCAGCGTGTGGGATGTGAATTCAACAATTATTGTCCCGATAGTCGTTTCGAATAATGAGCTGATCCCAAAGAGCCTTGTTTATCGTCTTAAGAGCAGGCTCTCGCTTGGGTAACTATCGGTGCCTTGGGCCCTATTCCTTGCCCCGTAGTTCTACATGTTTTTATATTTGAAATATGTTTTTTTATTTTAAATGTGAAAACATTATTTAAATAAAGATAATAAAAATAATATATTGTCACGTTATATCCCTTTAGGTGTAAGGAGAGGTATATTAGTGACTGTTTCTACTTTGCGCTAATCTGTCGTAACCAACATGATCAGAAATGCAGCTAATCACCTTTCTTCAGTGCACTTACACATGACATTTTTATTTGATGCCATGATAGTTGCTCTACGGTATTTTCTATTACCGGTGAGCACGTGGTGCCTTAATATGTACTTAATCTGGAAAAACCTAGAGATAAGTGTCGGAAATTGAATCTACGACCATTTGCGTTGCCACAGTATAAATAAAGATGGTATGTCGAAAAAAGGAGAGCAAGCACCGATGTTGTTAGGCAGCAAGCTAAACGGCTGGTTTATATACCACGTGCCGCTAGCAACTGTCCTACTGTCAATGGCATGTACTGGCAAACAGCATAGATGTTTCACTTTATACAAATCTATATAAATAATTCGTTTTGTTTACTATTACTATACCGGTTGCGTTTTATTTTCTACTGTTTTTTTATCGCATACAATCACACCAGGTGAAAGACGAAGATGAGTCAAACGATAGACTGCGTCTGCTCAATAAGTTATTCGTTCTTCTTGTAAAGGCTCCTAAGTTATAAGAACGCGGAAATTGGGTCGCTAGAAACATATTACACTCCTTAGCAGTTTGCAAGATGAATGTAGATGTGAATATTTGGTGCGGATATAAGAAACATCCACCACATACAGTTAATGTCGGAGACGGCGTCTGGTGGTTGTATAGTGAAAAAGGGCTGGTGGAATACGAGAATGAAACTCTACTGTTGTTGTTGAGGACTTTCTTCTATATATCATCTGGAAGATATGGTTAGACAGTGCATTATGTTGCAGGCGCGCTGGAGGGCGGCTCGCTGGGCGGCGGTGGCGGTGGCGGCGCGTTCGGCGCGCTGCGTGCTGCCGGCTCGCCGCCCGCGCCCAGCCTCGGCGCCAGCCGGCACAGCCTCATAGGTATAAAAGCACATCTACAATAGTTGTATTAATAATTAAGCCTTTTATTTTACATAAAACTACACTAACATAGGACAGGTAACGTTGGGAGATTAGATGTATGGTCTTGATTGAATCGACAGATATTAATGGGATGAGCTGAAGTGTAATACATAAGAGAGTTCAAAGCAGCGGCGTGCATCCCATAAAAGCATACAAAGATTTATTTTCGTTATACTTGGACATTTAATACATATATGTACTTAAAATTTAGTCCTATTTGGACTTTCAGGCCGCTATTTTGGTTAACACCAGATTTTAAGTCAATATTTTTATTAAACGTCCAAGTAAAACGAGATAATGCTTTTTATGCTTTATATGGGATGCACGCCACTGGTTCAAATTGATCATATTTTGTGTACACCCTCCGTCGCAGACGAGAGTCCTAGGACATTATTATTGTCTATGTATCATCGGGACGATTTCAATTGTAATGGATATAAAGAATGTACCACATCATAATTATTTTCATCTTTTAGTCTTATTTACTGAAACCGATTAGTCCTTTGTGTAAATATATAAATTTGGTAATTTTCATGATCATTCTATTTTAAAAACTGTTTCGAGCTTGCGGGTTCACTAATGTGCATACTTTCACTGACGTACTCGGTTTAATTTGGGGGTATAGTTTAATTAACAGGATTCCAAGTCGTATGTCCTAAGGAAATTGATGAGTTGTATAGTGCGAACCGGGAAGTGAGGCGAGCACGGGGTTACTCGTAAATCTACGCTACGTGGCTCCCTTCCGTTTGATTAATTTATTTCCACAAAATCCGTGTTACTCATTTGAAAAGTGTTATTTAGGATTTTCACCCAACGCCACTCGAATTTGTACCTTTTGATTATTCATTGGTATATTTCAAAAGTCAATAGAACGCTACCTACGTTCATTACGAATGTATGTTGTAGGCTGCTCATTATAAATTAACATTAGCCGATCTACCATTGGGAACTGTTTGCGGTTTCCATTTGCAACAGAATTTCTCTTTTTGAATTGATTTCATTTGTGAGCTTATTATTATATATAAGGCCCACACCAAATGTGGATTTCGTTCTTTTTTTAAATTATCTGCCGTTACCTTTGTTGTCATCATCACTGCTTATTTTTAACTACTTAGTAATTAATGTTACTGGACTGTACCTGCCTCTTACGCGACTACGTCACCGCAGCGAGGCTGCACAGGCGTTGGCTCTTCGTCAGCTCCAAACTCCTCGGCAGTCGCACAGGACACAAGTAGTGACTTGTGCGCGTAGTGACGCGCTCGCGCATATATAGCGGAGATAGAGAGAGCAAGTCACTCGCGGAATAGTCTTCGTATTAACAGTTGGCGAAAGTCTTTGTAGAACGTTAGCGCGGGCTTGAGCGGCAGCGGGTGCGGTGTGCGAGTACATACTTCTCCGCGGACTCGGGCGTTTCAATGCTGCAACTTTTGAAGCATTTTGAAAAGCGTCGCTTGCTTATTTTGGCTGCATAGTGCGGTGATTTCATTGGTTGATTTTGGCGGCAACCAATGATTTTTTAACGTGAAAGAAGGATTGTCCAATGTGTGGAAAAAGGCAGGAAAATATAAATGTTCAAATTGGCTCGTCCAGTTACAATATCACATATAAAGTTTTTTTCTATTTTTAATATGAATAATAATATTTTTAGACAATTACCTGCATACCTTAATTTATTTTAAGACTGTATGTACCGATTATGGGTACTAGACAAAATATATACCTAACGATGGTTCGCGAGAAAATTATCTGTTCATAATAATATTTTTTTATGGTACACGAACTAGAATCTACAGCCTTCAATATCACAGGCAGGATCAGTAGCAACTAAAATATCACACCGTTAAATTGTAGGAATAAATTTTAATGGTTCAAATATTTGTTTTTCTTTATAATGTGTTCAAGTCATATCGCCCCTTCATAGTTCTTGATACTATAACATTATCCAACCTTCCCATTGGGAGTCATTTTGTGTATGAAATGAATTGTTTTGAAACAATTTAAGTTTTACTATTGTATATTGTTATGTATGGGGTAAGACCACAATTGAGAAAATTATTCGGTCACAGGTGCTCGTGTGAAACAAATTTACAATCTTGATTTTCTATATAAAGTAAAAATTACCTACGAATCTAAGAAAATAAAATGAATACAAACATAGAGTGCACGATGTAAAGGAACTCTTGAATTTAAATTCAGGAATATGGTGCAATTTGTCGCTGAATATATTGTTTAGACAAATAAGGGTAACTTTGCTTTATCCGGAACGAAACACAGTATATTTTAATATATTAAAATATTTATGTAACTAAAGCCTAGTATGAGAAACATCCTTAAAGTTAAAATAAGCTTTAAAAACTAATTAATCATAAATTTGTATGTAGTTGATGATTAATTAGTTTTAAAACCCTTTGTTTAATTTAAAGAGCGTCTCTAAAACTGGGCGTAACTCAACTTATCTCATAATACTTAAAACATATGATGTTGATACTATTACTAATGCATTGCAATCCATGATATAAATTAATGACACTTAATAAAAAGAATAATATATCATTACGCTGTATTCCTTTCGAAGTGAGCAGATATACATCAATGGCTGTATTCATTTTGCACTTATTTGTCGTGCATGTGATCAGTACCGCAGTTGATCTCCGTTCTCAGGGCACGTACATATAAAATTCTTTTTAAATAACATTCAGGATTCCTCACGTTATTTCCTTCACAGATGGGGATATAGTGACTAAGTTCGTATTGAATCTGGAGGAATGAGCAGGGATTCGAACCTAAGATCATTTGCGTTTCTATGCATGGATACCGGCTCTATACTACGCTGCCATAGCCACACTTAATTTATGAGACGTAATAATACTTTATTGTTTTTAATGTATGTTGTTAGTTTGACTACTGCCAGAATTTTTTAAAGAAATTATCAATGATATGTTAAAAGGAATAAATACTATTGGGCATTGAGGATAACAAAAACTATTCTGATACTAGATTGTTCTTCGTGAGCCCGAAATTCCGTAATTTTCCGGTGAATTTGATAGATTTACATGTGGTGCCATTTGGCACAAATGGTATTTTGCTCGTCGAGGTAGAAGTAACTATACGTAGCTACAGGCACATTTACCTCTGTAATGACATGTCGAATCTTATCATTACCGTGACAAATTTGCAGTTCCGATATTTATTGCCGGCTCGTTCATTTATGATAGTGGTAAATATTGATATGAAACCAATATCCACAAATAAATATGGAAATATGGAATGGTTATGAAACAAAAGTATTTTGGGTAACGCCGGCATTATATGTCTTCTGACAGCAAAAATTATATTACATTTGATATATGTGATCATCTATTATATGGAATATTTAGCAGCCGTACTAAAAACTCGCGTAGCAGTTTTTTTCCCATCACACATTTATATTTGTGAGTTTAAAGAGGAAAAAAGGGACAGTGCTATATAAAAATTGTATTGTATCTCTGTCATTCAAGAAAACTCCGATCAACGATATTATTTAATTTAGTTTGTGATACGATTACAGAAATAAGATGTGCATAATGTATAAAAGTTATGCGGCATTGATTTCCAAATCGTAGACGCGAATAAAATCTTTTGAATGTGAATCTATGTGATACAGGCTCGATGCATCGTCTCCACGTCGTGTAGATCCGGATTCAGCATAATGCGAATAGCCGACGTGTGGTTACGTGATGAAACGTTCGTCTCAAAACGAGCTCGTTATGTGTGACTCGTCTATCCTTAGAACATTTATCGAAATGTTTCCATAGCTGCGTGTATTGATGACGGTTTTTCTTTCCACACCTTTGTCTTTTTTATAACTTGCTATACTTTTTCTTAAATTGTATACTTAGCGAATTTATACTTTACAATTGGACCCTGTCGGTTTCATCCAGGTGAGATTTACATTAAACACTGGCGTTTTTTCAAAGTATAAACCTTTATTACACCCTATTAGAATTGGAATTCGTAAAAGTCTGCCTTCAGTGGGGTGGAAGGAAGTATCCTTCCATAAAAATAACACAATCTTTCTTGTTTCTAATTTCAGTAGCTTAAATTATATGTCAATTAGGGCATTTTTTTATATGTATAAAAAACCTAATAAACTAGGGCATACCTCAACTAAACGGGCCCGTTGTAATTAGTCTTCGGTGATCGATCATACCAGAAAGTCTACAATAAGTCAGACCTGTCAGCCCTTATCACAGAGTCGTAAGTCAAATATGTATATACATACATTCTACAATCATTATACTGATTCACAAAACAAAAAAAAAAAACTATAAATATTATATGACATTCATTATTATGAACGGTGTAAGTTTCTTTTTTTGAAAAACAAAAAAGACACAAGTGTTATAAAGTGTTTGAAAGAGCACAAACAAATTATTGTGACTATTCGGGATGTTGTCTTTTGGATGCGGCTTATGTACATTTAGTAGATGATCTGGACATATACTTAGGGGTCTTCTGTCTTGGTATATGTGGTCTAGCATGACAACTGTGAATTTCAACGGCTTCTCGTCCCTTGGCAGTCCTTCTGTTCTTGTACTTCACTATACTGTTCATTATATGCGATGTGTTCACCCGCACGAGTCAAAATCAAGAAATTGATACTTACCATCAATAGAGGAAATCGTTTTCTATTAAACTACCATTTAGATAAATGCTCTAGAATTCAGAACTGTTGATATAATTATAATTTACTAAGAGCCTTGTAATACGACCATAAGAGGCGCTTATTTCCGTAAGTATATAATTCACTCATTAATTTCAATAATACTCAGCATAAGTATGGGCGGCCGGGTCACATTTCGTTTACGAGATGATGGAAATGTCCGTTTTGGGTTTAATAAAAGCCAGTCATGTTCTGTTTGCTCGGCATTCGATGAAATATGACACGCGGTATTATAGGTGTACGGATAAGGGACGTAAAATTTTTATGACTCTCGTATACTCTCAATATCCGGCCGGGATACGGCACTCCGCCGCCTCTGATCAAGAGTGGGCCGCACAACCGCGCGCCGACCACCGTTAAGTGTTTTTTTATGTTGTCAAATAGGTACTACACACTTCAGTACATCTATCGTTTAATGATTCTGAATATATTTTGTTTATGATAAAGGTTCTGTTCATTATTAAGTTTTTTTTGTTAATGTACATGTTATAAGTTGTCGATTGTTATTAATAAATAAAAATATAATTACTTATATTACAAATATAATAACGATAGAGGGTTTGGGAGGGTTGGGCTCTTTCCATCCACCCCTCCCAGAGAGGAAGCCTGAATAAGGCTGTTCGCTCCTTGGACGTCTGGATGAATTTGGTTTCCCTAGCCCAGGTGTAGCAACTAGAGGGACATACCGAGGTCGCTGCTCTCATATCGACCCTGTTGATCCTATGTAAGATACTTCACTGGGTTACAAAAAAAAAAGAACATTGACGTTAACATTGATATAAAATATTGTTAATGAACAATAGCTTAACTAACAGCTATAGAATACGTTTCATCGTTTTAAAAACGCTACACCGCTTGAACCGGAATTGGTAACAAAGTGAAAACTTTTCGCGGGATGCCCACGTGCGGAGTGCTTCCGAAAATGAAATACTTTAGCTGAAATATGCCACTGTGTAACAGGTACATTTGTATGGAATAGTTAACTAATATTGTTTTCTGAGATATTGTTCATGTGGTTTGTTTGAATTCGGAGCTAATTAATATTAGGTCCTTACATATGAAATTGCCGTTTTGTATGGGAGGAACAAAAAGTTGAATATTTTTTAATATAATATATTTAATTAATCAAAGTATGAACCATTATTTTCTATGCACTTTTGCCATCTCATAGGTAGTTCCTTTACTAAAAAAACCAGTCGGACGGGAATCAATAAAATCTTTGAAGGCGATTTGGACTGCCCCATCGGAGTTGAATTTTTTCCCTTGCAAGAAGTTATCCAAATTTCGAAAAAAATGGTAATCTGTTGGAGCAAGGTCCGGGGAGTACGGAGGATGTCTTAGACTTTCCAATTGAAGCTCTTCTAATTTAGTAGCCGTCTGTTGCGCAGTGTGTGGTCTAGCGTTGTCGTGAAGCAGCAGTGGCGTGGAGCGATTGACCAGCCTAGGTTGTTTAGCCGCTAGCTTTTCCATCATGGTTTGCAATTGCTGACAATAGACATCAGCCGTAATAGTCTGGCCAGATTTGAGAAAACTGTAATGAACAATACCGGCACTAGTCCACCAAACGCTTATAAGTAACTTTTTTGGGGTTAATTTTCGCTTGGGGCAGGATTTGGCTGGCTGGCCAGGATCCAACCATTGCGCTGAGCGCTTCCGATTATCGTAAAGAACCCATTTTTCATCACAGGTAATGATTCGGTTTAAAATACCTTCATTATTGTGCCGGTTTAGTTATGTAACGCAGCAGTCGACGCGCGTTTGCCGGTTTGCTTCAGTCAATTCGTGAGGTACCCACCTTTCAAGCTTTTTAATCTTCCCAATTTGCTCCAAGTGAATTAAAACAGTTTTATCACTAACATCGCAGCCTGCAGCTAACTCGGACGTGGTTTGCGATGGATCCGCTTCCACAATAGCCTTCAACTCTTCATTATCAACTTGAGTCTCAGGCCGTCCACGGGGCTTGTTCTGCAGGTCGAAATTTCCAGAACGAAAACGTTGGAACCAAAAACGAACTGTGTTTACTTTTGCAACACGACCGCCATACACATCATTCACCCTTCGAGTTGCTTCCGCAGCACTAGTGCCACGGCGGAACTCGTACTCGTAAATAATGCGATATTTTAAGTTTTCCATTTTGTAAAATGAGTGACGCAAACAGAAAAAAACAGAAGAAAAAAACAAATGAATGACGATCATCGAAGCACAAATACATGAGTCTATAGCTGTACAAATTTGAATTTGGAATTCCTTACCACAGAGGAGAAATTTGTGATTAAAGTGGCCAGTACGAAAAACGCCAATTTCATATGTAAGGACCTAATATAATAGTCGTACTCGTAGTCGTCTTGTACTATTTGTGTAACTGATATCAAGGTCTATTATAACTTAAATAAAACCCTATATTCCTATACTATAATACCCTAAGATATTATTACGATTTTAATGTCTTTGTAACTATCAGTCGAATATCAAAATTTGCAGTTTTTATATAAGAGCCAAGGCATTTTTTTTACCCAATGGAAATCCCTTCGGAACGTCAGAGGAGTGGTGAGGGCCACTCCCCCGGTGTGTCGGACCTGCACCGAGTAAAACCACTAGGCTGCCAGCACTGCATACTCAAGATCCAAAGCTGACTGAGGCCTACCTACAAAGATCACAGTTCTGATGGAGGGTAATGTCAAAAGTAAGCGAAATTGGAGAGAGTACATGAAGGTATTGTTACAAGGGGAGGTTTACAATAATCTGCCCTCTGCTCATCCTAATAAGGAATCGGGATTATAATGGATAGATAGAAAATTTTATTAGATTGCAAACTGGCATTAATACTCAAAATAATGAATATTTTCAAGGCATACATAACTGTGTTCCTACTTTGCATTTTGTACGTATAAATTATCACGACGAACGACGTGACACTAGAAATTCAATTATGAAAGCGAGATTACTGACAGTGACTGGTGCGAACGTGTTCATTCTCTTAGCAGAGCTGCAGTCTACTTTATTTAGTTCATTAGCCAACGTCGGAATATTAATTATTCTAGGCCGGTGGTCACAGTTGTATTGGCACCGTGTCGTGGGTAATGTATGCACGCCAATTTAACACCTAATTATAGAAATAAGCGTTGTAATTTCAAGAATTAAAATTAAAAAATCCTCTGCGTTGAAGAATAATGATTTCCAAGGTAGTAATTCGTGTACAGTAAGTTAATTTTATCTATCAATGATCATGCTAAACATCAATTGGGATAGGCAAAGCCAATGGAATGCCACTTCTATCTATTTTTGCAAAGCTCTTTTGCTTTCCTAACTTTCATTAATATATTCATGCACTCTCACTGATTCTGCATTCTTGTAAACATTACTCTTCATCAGAATTATCTTTATTTGGTCTTTATAGGTAAGTCTCGAGCAACTTCGGCTCTTACATCCACTCACAGTCATCCATGTTAGGTATTAAGCTGCAAACTCAAATCCAGAGATGGGCAAAATGTAATCTGATTAATGATGAATGATTACAAAATGTAGTCGTAATTTAAATTTTCTTGCTCTGTAATCATGATTCAATCCATTGAAAACATTAAGAAATTTTAAATGTGTATACAATCTGGGATTTTTTAGTGTTTAAAACATAAATGAGCAAAATACAGTCATATTAATGGTAAAAAACGTAAAATGTAATCGTTAATCATTTTTATTAATCTGATTATATTTTGCCAATCTATGCTCAAATCAATTCATTTTTTTGGTAACCCGCATGAAAATTCTACATAGATCCATCAGGGTGGCTGTGAGGGCACAGAAGTCTCCTTGACTAAAAACCCCCGGGGTGTCCCTCTAATCACTCCACCCAGGCCTGGGAAACCAAATTGGTCCAGTCGACCGGGGAGCGAACAGTCTTAATCAGGCTTTCTTTTTGGGAGGAATGGGTGCAAAGAGCCCGCGCCTCCAATACCTCTCTCTAAGGGGGCGCGCTGGACACTGTGCAAATCAATTCATAATGTCAACCTTGTACATCATAGACTGTATAAACTGTTTCCTAAAACAAAGATATATATATATTATACTTCAATAAATTGTGTTTTCTTTTACATAGTTACCAAATATATAAAACGAATACTTTTGTATATTTGCCACAAAATTATTTCCTACTACTTTTTTATATGGTGTTCTATTACATTAATTGCATACAAAGATAATAATTTATATAAAATAAAAGTGCTTTTTGTTTTTTAATTGTAACAAATATCGGTGGTATGTTTTTTATGTAGCACTAACGCTTTTAAGCCTTGTCCGGCTGGTGTCAGTTAAAAAAATATTGTGGAAATAATACTGCATTAAGAAATTGTGAACTGGCCGCAGAAATAAGCCTGATAACGTCATATGAAAGTAGTGTTCTACGATCGTTGAACAAGAAATTGAGTACAGCAATATACGAGTATAATTATTACAGCTACGTTTATTTATTACTCATTTATTGATATGTAGTTAATTAATAAATATAAATAAAAAATAAATAAATATATAACTGTTATAATAATAATGTACTCGTAGTTTAATTTATATTATTCTAGCAATACAAACTGGAAAAAGTGGGTATCAAAGCGATGTTTTAGAAATACTTACTTGTACAAAGTGTTTGACGTAGGCTCGGTGGTGAAGTTTCATTAAGTCAAGAACACATCTCGGACGAGCAGAACTTCCTACAAAGGACTTTATACCTTCTAAGAAATGGAAGCACAATAGGAAAAGCTTTTGGTATTAAAGCTCCTTCAAGGTGGATACTAAATATATTTTCCACAATAATGTTTGAAACCTATTTATTATGAGGTTTTTATTGTGAGTATACAAATATAGTCAGTTAGAAATTAAACGGTGGAATATGGTTATGAAATTATATTATAAAAATATTAAACTTTTAATTAACATAAATAAATATAAAAATTATTGTAAATATCCGGATAATGTAAAAACTTTCTTTGCAATGCTGCAAAAATAAATAAAGTAATGATTACACTATCATTACGCTATATCCTTATCGGGGTGAGCAGATATACATACATTAGTGAAGACAGAAAAAAACTTTAATACATTAAACAATAAATAAAATATGTATATTAATTGATAAAAATAACATCACTGAACATGAAAACTATGAGAAAAAAATGGTAGACAATAATTATTATTTCAAAAAGAGCATTAGCGTGCGTTTTGTGGAATAGATTAAAGTTCTCCCTACTTTCTGGAATTCCGTTTGAGATATCAACCGAAAACCAAAAAGCTTTAATTTTCGGAGTTCAGAAATTTATTTTAGCTAAAAGATGGTTTGGGAGCAATGAAGCGTCGAATGATAAATACGTAAAGTTTGAGTACCGTTCATTATTTGAACGTGTTGGGGTCTGTTATGTGTCGCTAGGCGAACGTTTCTCTTTGAGATAAGCCTCCGAAGTGCCACCTTCTCTGTATTCCCGTTGACGTTGATTGAAATTAATCACTATCTATCTTTAGAGGTTCTCACTGGGATGCTCACGTCTGATACGAATTAGAATAGTATATTCATATTAACAAATGCAATGACACTTTAGAGAGCAGCTTTCTTAATTAATTGTCTGTTTATATAATTAATGTGATTATTTGGCTATAATTAAGTTTTCATAGGTTGTTGAATTGTTTTCTTATATTAGCAAAATACCTATAAATATAATTTTTATTATTAAATATTCGAAATTAGTCTTAGAACTACCTTCCAAATGAGAATTTTGAAATTTATAACCTTCAAGAAAATGATTTTAAATTCCCACCATAATATAATAATCTCATTTAATAGGTAATAAAAATAGAACATCAACTGTTCCCTCTGTTTCACTCGCGTAGAACGCACTGTTCAGGTGAAGTAATTTTTCTATTGCTCGGGAATAGTTGTTTTCGGTATAAAATATCTTAAGAGGTAAAAAAATACATGAAAAGCGGTTCGGTCCTTATGTCCTTTTATGTACCTTAGATAACGTCTGTGAAAAATTTCATGGTGACCGGTTGAGTAGTAAACGCGTGAAAGCGTTACAAACAACTAAGTTACTTATTCGTATTTATTCTTTTTTTTTATAATATAAAAATGAATCGTTAAATGTGTATAAGCGCGAAACTCGAGAACGGCTGAACCGATTTGGCTGATTTCTTTTTTGTTGTGTTTATTGAAGTCTGTGGAAGGTTATTACGGAGAGAAAAAATAAATAAAATTGTTTGAAAAAGTCTAAAAACAACACTTTTCTATATTCCCATACAAAAAATTCGTAATAATATTTAAAAGTCAATTTGAACTTTAACACCATACCATAAAGTTTAAATGTCAGTGGACGGGTTCCGGGAAGGCAAAACAATTGAGTGACGTATAAATATTAATGTCAATATTTGTCAATTTTTATACATATAGCATTAAGGCCAGGTTCCTTCAAACAATTTTCAAAAAACAGCCGACAGGCCAATAGGTTTTGGCAGAATACAATATGACGGGGAAGCTATTAACATTAAAAAAAACAATGTGACTTTGTTTTAGAGAAATAGGGCAGAACAAGGTCTGCCGGGACAGTTAGTTGTATAATAAAGTTAGGATGAGCATAGTTAAGATATAAATTCTTCATTTATTCGCGTGGCTTTTCTCATTTCTGAGAGTCGTTACTCCCTCTAGGATGTTGTTCATCGTATGATGGTATGCCACTCATCTCTATTCTTGTCATCGTGGAGAACATCGATTAAGTTCTTGTTCAGAGTGTCGCAGATTTTATTACTCCATGTTAATAGCTTTTTACCTCTTCCGTCAACCTGACCAGTAACATTCAGCTGTTCAAATTTGTTACCGTTCTTTCCGGCTGTATGGCCAAAAAACTTTAGTGTTCGGTAGAGGCAAATGTTGGATACCAAGATATAAATTATTAGATAATAAATGTTTTATTACGACAACATAACAATTATTTATAATCTTAATCTGGGAAGTAAAAAGAGGTTAAAATGAAGAAATAGTGTGATTATTATAATGTGAAAAAACAGCGCGTTTGCGCTTTGTAGGCTAGGCTAGATCGAGCCGAGAACAAGCCGAAGCGACAACATAGTCGAGCCTCGTGTATCTCCTAATTGAATCGGATAACTTTCTGGCAACTTTCCGAACTTGCGAGAAATTTGATTAGCTCGTCATCTTCCTAGCGATTCTTAGCGATGAGTTCTAATTTTTTAACTTGAACTGTAACTTAAGCCGTCGCGTAATTAATGATTATTTAAACTGTAATCCTTTGATCCTGATATATTTTGCCAATGCATATTTACGAATACTGAAATGTTTTATTTATATACTAACTCGATCAAGTAACTACGCACCGTAAAGCGTATCGTACCTCATGTAAAGCACAGCGTCATCTTAGAACACAGCCGAGCACAGTCAAAGACCGATCGCAACCAATATATGTAGATTCTATTCGTCGATAGTCTCCGCAATGATTCCGATCTAGACAAATATATGTTCAAACATCTTTAAGTCACTGATTTAGTATTGAAAATATTTTTTGTATCATTTTAAAAGACTATCTATGTGCTATGCAAATTATATCAATACAATTGTGTAGTATTCAATTCTTACTTATTCAATTTTTTCCTATTATTATGTCCTTGAAGCGCCAACTTAGACGTTGTCATTTTTTTGCGCTCCATTATTCTATTCAATCGATATCCAGCCTACTGCACTTTAAAAAATGGGGTGTCCAGATTATATTTAATCGAGCTAGTTGATGAGCAATGGGGATGCGATGGCATAGATGTTTTATTGAGCGTTGTTTGCCTTCCTTTA
Organism: Automeris io; assembly: GCA_036320925.1. Classification (NCBI taxonomy): domain Eukaryota; kingdom Metazoa; phylum Arthropoda; class Insecta; order Lepidoptera; family Saturniidae; genus Automeris; species Automeris io. The sequence continues at coordinate 1,100,427 of JAUDJH010000037.1, read as the reverse complement.
TTCAATGGCCAAAACAAAAAAGTCCAAATTATTTTTGTTTCGGTAACTTTTTAAGTAGATGCTCCGTATAATTCTTCGAATATCATTATATTAGTAAAAATATTACAAGATTTTATTACTGTAAGATATTAGTATTTCACGAAATAGTGTCTGTAATAAAATTTATTATTGAATGTTATTTTTAAATTTAATCATTTATATACCTTTCGACGGTTATAAATTTCAAGCAGTATTTTACTCTTTGTACTAAAATTATAAGGGAAAACTATATAAAAATAAAAATGAGTTATTGTTGACGTCATTAGGTTGCGATCCATCATTAAATATTATAGAATAAACCCAACTTCCCCTCGTCGTAACTTTCGACGTATATTTATCTAATTACATACTCCTAACATGTAACCCGTCAGCGCTTCGGAGATTGTTTACTTTGTTATAAAAAATATTGGTACCAAAACAATAAAGATGTTTTATATTTGATTTGCACTAAATTTACCCTAAGTTTGTGTTAATGAGACTAATAGCTGTAAATGTTAGAAAATGGTACCTAGTATAAGAAAAGTTTAACGATCAGTACTTTTAGGACAACAATAGATAATTATTACATTGTATCCTCTTGCAAACAAGAGATATGAAATAAATGGATAAGTATAAAGCTTACATACCATGTACCATCGTGATTTTATTGTTAGAAATTAGACATTTATAAATGTTTTAAGCATATTACGTTAAAAAAGAATAGCAAACATATGCACATCGTGTTACCGCACTAATTTCCACTGCAGATAGGTTTTAGCTTTTATTTACACTTACCACGTTTATCTGCATTCAAAGCGCCGAACTGTGGATAAATACAGCTGGGAAAAGTTCACTCATTTCATATAGGTTTCGTCGCATGTTCGCGTGGATGCGCAGTCATTTAACACTTTCATGTTCATTGGGACAAGCGCCAAATCGTCAGACCACCTTTTATGGCGTGGTTACATTGAATGCTTTTGTATGTTGTATACATTTTAAAATTATTAGTAACCGAAAACGATATCTATATACTTGATTAGTATACTTGTTGCGATTTGTTGTGTTTTTCATGTGTTTGTTATTGTTGTTTAGCATTTAGTTAGTACACTGCAGAGTTATTAAGGAAATAATTTCTGATATGGATATTCAGAACAGAGCATTCCGATTTTTGTTGCGTCTATGGATTGATATAATTTTTTTCCATGTGTACGTACTACTTGGGTTAGGGATATTTTTACAGAAAATAGTTTCATTTAATTATATTATAAGAAATAAATTGCATAGCTAACGCTCAGGTCACAGAGAGACTTTTTAAATTTTAAATCGTATTTAAACAATAATGATTCAGCAATTTGTTCTAATATTAGGGAGCCTTTCTGATGCGGCGCATGAGCTGAATAAGAGTTGATATTCAAATTAAAAATAATATTGATAAAATCGATTAAATATATATATATGTATATATATATATATAGGTTTGAAATTAGAATTTGAAATAGATTGTATATAAACAATCAACTAAAATATAACTAGAAACTAGCTTTCACCTGCGGCTTCGCTCGCGTTAAGAAGTATTATTATTATTTAGGTATAGTTTTTGTGCACAATTTTTATTTTTTGTACACAATATCCTAAAATAATCTGTCATTAGGCGCTAAAACTATCAAGCTATCGGGTGAACTTACTCTTGAGCAAGCAACATAAAACTGTCCATGAGAGAAGCAATGTTCTCTCAAGTCAATACCCGCAAATTTGAGAGTTTGCCTCTGAGACTTGTTTATTGTCATGGCAAAGTAGACTTTTGGGGGAAACTATAATCGTTTAAATTCGAAGGGGATATCATTAGGCATTAATGGGATTCGTGGTATAAATGCAGTTTCCCCTTTCGCACACCCAGTTAATATAGTGGCGTCCACTATATTGCGATGTAACGCTTTCATTTGCAGTCTTGTACCATTACAAAGATTTGGTGGTTTTGAATTTCGCAACAACATAATTGGAGTGCTCACACGCACAATAAGCTTATGATAAGGCAAACCTAGCGGTTTCAATGAATTAAAAAAAATCTACATGGTAATTAGTAGTGTCATCTATATTAACCACAGTATCAATCGAAGTATAGACTTTTTCTTCGCCCTCAAACGACATGAGCAGGATATCGTTGATAGCTGTTGCTTGATCGTTCTATGGAGTAAGTATGGTACGCTCACATAACCATTCTTGGCTTGTCATGTATATGAATAATATCTGGATAAACTGTAAACAACAGTTCTTGAAAGTCTAAGAAGATTTATTCAATTTTTATCTCCTATTTTATCCCCTTGGGGGTGGTATTTATCAAAATCCTTTCTTAGCGGATGCCTACGTCATAATACCTACCTGCATGCCAAATTTAAGCCTGATCCATCCAGTGGTTTGGGCTGTGCGTTAATAGATCACTATGTCAGTCAGGCAGTCAAGCACCTTTGAGTTATATATATTTAGATAGTGCCCCGTTCCCTTCTGTTATAAATAATTTTAAATGATCAAACATGAACACCGTAATACCATAAAAAGTATACCATATTTTTGGATTATACCGTATACACTTTTCCTTATAAATAGACCAGGAAAGGTGCTTTTAAATGTTTTATAAATTATAATCATAGACATTACCGCTAATGAAACTCCTATTTTGTCGAGTTTTCATCTCGCTACGGACGATTGGATGATCCTACTTAATGAATTGCGTTTGTTTTACATTTTTACACGATGCCCCTTGTTGTTTTTGCCATGAGATTTGATTATAGAGTGTGATTATTTTGTATAATTTAATTTTTTTACTTAAAAATAAACGCCAATGAATATTAAATATTTATAGACAAGTACACATATTGACTTAGTCTCGAAGTAGGCTTGCGCTTGTATTATGAGTACTAGATATATGTATACATACATAAATACATATAAACCTCCAAGACTCACGACAACTGACCGATTCTACGATTATGATTAGTTTGTGCCGGTTGTATATTTTTTATATCTAAAGTCACTCAAATCTCTAAATAATTTTCATCCGATGCCTTCAAACTACCAGCGCATCGATAATAAATATTAAGATCTCGAATTTATTTTATTCATAATCTAAGCATATATGATCTGATGTGAATTTTACAGTAATTGAATGATAAACAATCAACTATACATGTATATTAAAATATAAAATCATGTTGTTATCCTCCATCAATACAAAATGGATGCTTCTTACTTGCTTAACAATTTCAGTTCCGAAAATAAAGCCTAAATAAAAATATAAACTCTGGTATGTGTTGAAGGGAAGATTAATATTTTGCTAAGTTAGAAGTCAAGTTCTCACTTTAATTCATTGTTTATTCAAAAACTGCCCAACGGGGAAATATGGGTGAGGTAAAAGCGCAAATGCTGCTAAGCGCATAAAACTCCTGTGAAACAACAATCAATTGGAATGTTTGTCTATGAGCTCATAAATTATTTGAGTACAATTTTGTAACTTTGAAGTTGTTTTTGTTGAAAAGTGAGTGTGGTATGGCTGAAATTGTTATTAAATGCAAGGATAGAATTTTCAAGTTAATATTTAGAGAAGCGGGTTAATCAAGATGGAAACAACATAATTTATTACACATTAATATCGAGAATACTAGACATAAATAAATATTATGAGTCGGAAAGGAATAATAAAGAAGATGACAAAGAAAAACATAAACACTCATTATTCAATTAATTTATTTCTATGCATTGATCTAAATGTATTACTAAGTAAATTATTCTATTTGTTCTATTTTGTAACTATTTTAAAAGAGTAAAAGTGGTAAAGAGTTACGGCTTGACTTTTTTATTGGATATGTGCAGACTAGACCAAAAGTTTAAAATACAATTTATCTATGTACTATGTTCTTTTTTGCTATGTCGTTTTTTTAGGTAGGTACTTCCACTTATTATTATTATTATTATTATTAATATTAATATTATATATATATAATATTAATATTAATATATTATATATATATTGATGCAATTTTTAAAACCAGTATACATCTATATATCATATATTTTCATTTATCTCTATTTTAAACGTACAAGTATTTTTTTAACTTTTTTATTAATTCTTATATTTTGTGATACCGACGAATACATTTACATAATATTACGAAAATAATAATCAAACACTGTTTTTTTTATTCCAACAGCAAGATGTTTTTCTAAATAATCAGTACCCGATAAATAATTGGACATACATTTTCCTTTATTTGGATTTTATACTGGTAGTAATGAAATAGTATAACCGCATTATAAATCACATTGTTATGCTAATGTATGCCATTTGAGCTGGAATATACCTATTAAATAGATGTTGAGATTGTGTGGGCTCAGCTTTTAAGCTTCTATTAAGTGCTCGGAACCGGAAAGATTGCTTGTGATTTCTGAAGAATAGGTTTTATTTCTATTAAGCCTTTAGTCCATTAACAATATTATATTAATTTATATCAAATTATTACCATGGTCAAAGTTATAATATCATTTAGTCTTTGAGAAAACGATCCTTTATTTAAAGTGTGCTAACTTAACGCTACTCAGGTAATCTGTAGTTAGGAATTAGGCGTATAAGTAAAACTGCCGTCTAATTATTTATATTTTAATGAAGAAAATGAATACGATCACATACTAAATTTCAATTCTGAAGCTAGATTAAAATCTTTATTTGAAGACATTACACAGCATAAAAATGAACTAAAACATCTGCAATAAATAAAGCTTTGACTGGTATTTAAACTGCAAAATATAGTTTAATGGGTAACTTTATAAAAAATACAAATTAAATTAAAACTTTATAAAGCTAGACTGTCGGGTGATATATTTATTCACATCAGCAAACTCCATTTTCAGTAGTATTAAAACCGTTGACAAAAATATAACCTGCGTTCACGAAACAGCTGATACTTATGGTATAAGTATCTTTGTAAAAATGTGCATTAGTACTTATTATGTAAAATAATAAAACGTATATTTACCATAACAAAACCCATCTCACGGTTCCAAGTGAGTAGAGTACGTACCTTCTGGAAAAATATAAGGAAAAATCTTCGTAAAATTTTGGTAGATTCTTTTCCTTGCTCAACATTTATTGGGTATTATAATTAACAATAGAAATAATGTATTGTGTAACGACATAATATCTTGTATGATTACAATAATTATTATGAGTAAATAATGCCCGTCCAGAGATCTTTTCGGAAGAAATATTTTAGTACCTACTTATTATTATATCATATATGTTTAACCATCAGGTAATTGGAAAATAATATTCATTCGAATAAAAAAAATTCAATTAGTAATTCGCCACTCTATGTTAAAGTTTCCTTTTCTCAATATATTAAATGTGGTATATAATCGCGTGGTAGGTAGTATCCTTTGTTTTAAGCCATAAAAACGCAGCCAACGCCTCGAATTTCCGCAATGCGACGTAACGTAATTTAAAAATTTACCAAGATATAGTCTGAATTTAATAATATCTTAATTTGCTTTTAAACCAGTTATAGTCTTATAAATAAACTTAATTAAAAATTTTATGACTTTTTGAGTAAAAACTATACATAAAAGAAAATTATAATAGAAATAGCTAGATAATGTTTTATATAAACCATCAATTTATCAGAAGAAAAGTTAATAAATCCGAGAAAGATCTATTTCCATTTACATAAATGCTCATAAATTTCTGCAAGAGATTAAAAAAAAAATTCAGCAATTGAAGTCTATAAAATATTTTAATAAACGTAAGTGACATAATTTTAAGCGAAAGTTTAAAAAAGTTGCAAAAGTCAGTTTTTCAAAAAATGCTTATTTACTCGTATTATATAGAAATCTTAGCATTAGATCAAATGCTACTCTAATTTTTATATTACCAATAATATATATTTTATATTAACTGAGTTCTGTGACTGTTCAAACCTTTGTTTATGTTAATCCGTCTACTAATATTTGATAACTGTAGTCAAAGCTTACCAGTCTTCGTCTTATTAACAAAAAAAAAGAGATTATCTTATAGGAGAATCAAGAACGAGAATGAAGTCAGCGTACTTTAATAATTGCATTGTATTAGAATATTACTTTTTGACTTACTTCGTTAAATAATTTCATCGCGGAACCTGGAGCTATTCTTTTAAGTTCGTAATTTGGGACAGATGTACGAACGACTATGTGGGTGCTTAGATAAATCTTAGTCGACAGTTTACAAAAGAGCAGGGACTGAACAATGAACTCATTCGATTATGCTATATTCAAGTCGTTTGTTTCGCAAGAGGGTTCCCACTTTATTTTTTTTATTATTTCCCTTTTGTTTAGTGACGTCTTTTAAACCATCAAAGAAGTGGACTTATAATAAATTTGAATGTTATCTCACCAATTAGCTTAAATATCTTCTACTTTGGAACTAGATTCAGATTTTATTCAACTTTTTATACGTTGGTTTAATTTTTTGAAGTGTATATTGAAAAGAGCGAATACTAAAGTTTTTTGTCTTTTTGGTAGACTGCTTTCCGAAACAGTGGTAATAAAGCATATAGATAATAGACAAACATTTCTAAAAAAAAATACGATCAATTTGTGTTTCCATATACATTTGCCACATTGTACAGAGTACAATGTTGCAAATGTATATGGAAACTCAACTAAAAGCTGGAATCTGCTAAATAGGTAAAATAATAATGATTCTGTTGGGCCACGAGTAGGTATGTATAACTCATAAACTAGCCTTTACTGATTTAACCTTTAACACGTTAAAGACAGCGCAGATTTTCTTGTTTCGCTTCATTGGACGGCTGCAAAAATCGTACTTTGCTTTATCTGGCGGCGTCTTACACAAAATGTTGTTTACCTAAACTTGAGTTTTTCCTGATATTCGATTTTTGTTAAGCACGTGCACTTAGTTGGTTCTGTAAATATAATGCTGAGTTTTAAATTATTAATCATTGACGTGTGAGCCACCCGTGGTACACGCCGTCCTTAACGTGTTAAACAATGCCGGTGATAATCCGTACAAAGATTAGAAGAAATAAATACTACTAAACGGAAATAAATTATTATAAAATTGGTAAAAAAATAGATATCTGATGTGTTTATGTATTTTGAATAAATATAATACAATATTAGTTCGGTGAAAAAGTATTTTCGCTAATAAAATCTTTTCGGCTGTACTGCTTGCAAATGGCTGATTTTGATCACATTAAAAAGGTTATAAAAATGGTATTTAAAAAAGAAACCGATTAGTAAAATGTTGTTTCCGTCAATTTTTCATCTTTATTTTTTTTTCTGCCAAAATGAGTGAATCTAATAAAGGTATTGATATACATTTTAAAATTTTATTACAAATGTGAAAGAAACGTAATGAACCGTGTCATTTGCGATTCTTTATTGAAACTTGATGAAACCGCACCGTTTTTGATGAGATTGATAACTGGTGATGAAAATTGTATCACTTACGACAAGAATGTGCGAAAAACGCCGAGGTCAAAGGTCAGTCATGTTTCACAGACTGTGCCAAAACCCGGGTTAACTTGTATTAAGATAATGCTGCGTGGATGGTGAGATTGGAAGGGAATTATTAATTACAAGTTTTTACCGCCGTACAGAACCATCGATTAGAATATAGATTCTAATCCTACAACTGATGAGATTAAAGCAAGAAGTTGAGAGAAAGTGGCCAGAAATGATCAATAGACAGGTTGTGAAACGATAACGAAAGACCACACATATATTTAGCCATTCAGCAAAAATTAAGGGACTGGCTGGGAGGTGTTAATTCATCTACCATATTGCCCCGACTTTGCATCTTCAAATTTCCACCTGTTTTGATCTCTTCATAATTCTTTAGCCAGTGTTAGATTAATATCAAGAAAGGACTACCTAAACTACTAGTCGTGTTTTTTTTTAAATCGGAAGTGACTAAATTTCTACAGTAACGAGACCATGTCTCTACCTACAAGATGGCAGAGAGTATTAGAACAGAATACCACACTTTAATACTGTAAATAATTATAAATAAACTTTGAAAAAAAAACAAAGTCTTGAATTTTCATATAGAACGCATAAAAATATTTTCCTCAGCCTATTACGTATATTATATATCTCTTTAACTTAAGCGGGAGGTTCATGTAATGGTATAAATTGAGTAGTGTGTTCAATATAATCTGATACCCTTGTTGACTTCAATCCCTGTTTGATCCTTATATTCAACGAGGGCTTATAATTATTTGTAGGAGATATTGTTTGATTAACCACAGTTGATCTTATGTAACAGTAAAAAGAATTTTGTATTAAGTTGTTTTGGTAAAATTATAAGGAACTAGCAAACCTGGCGAACTTCGTTTCACCAACAGATGACTTCGTTTTGGTTTTTAGTTAGCGTTTGAAAGAACGTGCGCATAATAAATGTCACATGAAATTAACTGAGCAGAGTATAATGAGTAGCTGTCAAACAATGTATAACGCATCGGCGCCATCTACTTAAAATACTGGTGCGATCTGCTACACCACCAAGCTTTATTGGTTTGTAGTACATGCTATGTATCAGAGATGGCGCTGTATGTGAAAAATGATTTTCCCCGTTTTCCTGCTTTTCTGTTGAAATGTTTCCTGAATTTTGTTTGCTATAAACCTCACAGAGCCCGAGACCTTTCCAACGAATGCAAAACCGTGGAAATCGGTTCGTGCGTTCTGGAGTTATAGCGTCAGGAAGGAAAACCAGACTTATTTTATATATACATAAATAGATAATTTTGTTACTTTAATGAATACTAGATTATTGCTAGAATTTATGAAGTCAATTCATAAAATTAAGAAATCAATCAAAATCTGTTATAACGACATCAAAGGGACTACTCAGCGATAGTCATAACAACCAGTGATATTTTCGAGATACGAAGCCCTGTTTTTCCCGAGACCTTTGTTCTGTGTCAATATGACCGGTATGTTGTTCTAAACGATGTCGCTATAAACGTTGTCACTATATACAGACACCACATACACGTGCTGAAAGTGAAGTCAACAATATGTTCTTAAATTGAAGAACGTAAAGTTAAAACAATCTAAGCGAATAGACGCGTTGTGTTCTATTGATTTTAAATCTTCTATCTTATATAAACTTGTATCAAGAAATACTACAGAGTTAAAGAAAATACATAAAATACATAAGCAACGAAAACAGAAATCATGATGTTTCACTTTTGTCCACGCATTTTTTACTTGATTACCAATATACCATTTCTTATTTCTTAATTCCATGAAAAAATCTAATTTATATGAAAACTCTAGTTTAATTTTAAGAATTTCAGTACATACTAAAGATTACCTTTTTTACAGTTATACTTTGATCTTTTATCTCTGTATTTATGTATATTATTTAATATATATAATGATGGTAATTGAATACAGCCACTAATACATCTCTGCTCCACTCGAAAGGGATATAAAGTGACAATATATTATATTATTATTAATAATGATAAGAATAATTAGAACATTTTTTTTTTGTTTTGTAATGGAAATGTTATATGTGTTATATGTTATATGTGTCCCGAGAAAGGCGAACTACGCCACTGATCACGATTTGCAAAATGGATATAGCCACTAATATGTATCTGCTTATAAAAAAGGGATATGGCATGACGATAAATTAAAGGGTGGCCTAGTGCATAAGGGACTGGTTTCCATACGCGACAATGCTAATGGTCATAGGTTCGAACCCCGGTACGTATCTCTGGGGTTTTCCAGATTACGTAAGGATTTAGGCACCATATGCTCACCGATGAAGGAAAATATCGTGAGGAAATCCGCATGGGATCTAATAGAAATGTCATGGTGAGCATGACATATAAGCGCAAAGTGGGTACAGTCACTAATGTATTCCTGTTCGCCCCGTAAGGGATATAGCATGGCGATATATTATAGATTATTTTAATTTTCTGTTGTAATTATTTTAATGAAATAAATTTAGCTTACAGTTGTGATGAGGGAATGCGACTAAGTCTAAAACATCTAACCTCGTAGTAGCACCAGAGAATATATTGGCTTCCTAGTACAGTTGTAACAGACAGTGAACTATCTTGTATATAAAATGCCATTTTTACAGAAATGATGACGTGCCGGCTGAGTTCGAGAAGGCTGGGCGGTTCGCGGGGCTCTCTGCAGGCCGGTGCCGCATGCTCTGCCGCCAGCGAGCTTGATCTTTCTTCGCGGTCAAGACGTGCACATAAAGCCAGGTATGGAGTATCTTAGTTTGTTAGCTCAAAGACAAGAGCGTGTTGTAGCCTTCAAAATGAGATATCATCACTTTTTAGCTACTAGAGCCGCTGCTTAGAAATAAAGACGAAGCTTTTCGGGCTCTATAATACTCGTATAGATTTAATAGGAAATCAATAAGAAGACAGCGACATGCCAGCAAATATGCCACAACGGCTTATGATATAAGAATACTACATTTTAAGATTTAATATCATATCGAGTGATGCATATCGTGATTTTTGATGACGGTTTTGTCAACATTTTTTAATTAACCAATTTTCGTAAAGTTACTATTTAGCTATATTATTTTAAAGGTATACTCAAAGCTGTATTCAAACGATAAACTGGTCGTTGTGTCGGCCAGTCGGCTCGTCGTCCATTTTGCCAGTAACTTAACCTGCGAACACGTTACTCTTTCGTAATGTAAAAAATGTTCTTTACTAGCTATTCCTTCTTTGAGTTTTTTATTATCCATTTACCTTTCAGCTTGCTTAGCGGATCTATTCGTAACATATCAATAGGAAGGCTGTTGATAGCCCAGATTTGTACTCTATATATATCTATTTATCACTTATATTCTTTGAGTATATTGTACCTAGAGACCTTCAGTCGTGTATACCTGTGTGTCGACAGGCGATGGTGATTTTCAATGGACTGTCCCTTGGCGGTCGCTGCCGTTCTAAGATTACATTATTCTTTCCATGAGGCGTGGTGGTGTAGTCACTTTTTTGAGCCAATATAAAAAATATTTATACGTATATATTCCCTTTATTAATATTTTGTAAGCCTTAGATTTAGCGTATATAATAATTATTTTGAAAAATATCAAAAATCTGCATTTTAATCTATACTAATATTATAAAGCTGAAGAGTTTGTTTGTTTGTTTGTTTGAACGCGCTAATCTCAGGAACTACTGGTTCGAATTGAAAAATTCTTTTTGAGTTGAATAGACCATTTATCGAGGAAGGCTTTAGGCTATATAACATCACGATGCAACTATTAAGAGCGAAGAAATAATGGAAAATGTGAAAAAAACGGGGAAAATTATTCATCCTTGAGAGCTTCCATTGCGTGCGCTGCAAAAACGGTTCAAGATACCAAAAATATATGTAAGAAAGAATTATTCCTCTTGAAATGATCTAAAAAAATGTCCGCGACAGTATATGTATATCTTTTAAGATTTAGTCACTAGAACCGTTTTAAGGTAAACAAATTTGGTCGAAATTAATGCATTATTTGTTAAGAGTTGTATCAACGTAATAATATTAATCTTTAACCAAATAAATGTGTTGTTGATTAAGAGTATTTAATTGTGAACAAAATTGTCTTTGACATCACTTAATTTCAATGAACATCTTAGAAGATATTACAAAACCTTATATAGCAAAACAACGTTTGCCGGATCAGCTAGTGTCTAATAAAGTGTAAAAATTGTAATAAAATACTTAAATAAATTATAATTTCATATCGAGGGCTGAAAGGCTATTTGGTTTAAGCGACATTTTTTGGTAATATATTAATATATATATTTTTAGAATCGGTAAAAAAACGATGATTCAGAATAATATTACTATATCACCTAAAAATATCGTTTAAGCCCAATAGCCTTTCAACCCTCGTTATATTTTTACATTACATTTAAACTCTTTTTAAAATTATTTTACTCAATATGGAGCGAAAATTTAAAAATAGTTAATGATTTAGCAACAAAATTAGTGAAAACTTTGATTTATTGAGGTGTGACTTACTGGGATTGATATTCATCAACACAATTATGGGCTGAAAAAGATTATGTATGAGGAAAAGGTGATCTGAAAATCAACGTAGTTTGACTGTATACTTCTCATTGAGTCTGTCCTTTTCTTATGCCAATAATTAGTATACATGGACCTTTTTTCATCTGTATTCTTGATAAAAGATATAAATAATATGACTACGAAATAAGTCAAGAGCAAAAACTTCCGTAAAATAAGAAAGTAATAACTTTTTGAAAGTTAGATGAAAATGTAAAATGCGTTTTAATTTTGTAACCAAGTAATTTGTTTCACGGGCACGCAAAGATGTTATTTACGTTCGTTTCGTGAGATGTTTTTATCAAGTTTTGTTCCTCAACCGCGCGAGTAAGTTGACCAGTTTCTCATTCGCAACGGCGTTTGTATTAATGTAAAGGGCAAATGCTAAATCCTGTTTAAGACGCAATTTGTAAAGGTCGGATTTTAGCCCTCGGCTTTTATCTCCGTAACCTTTTACCAATATTTTTACATTATTTGTAATTGATGCGTAGATTTTCTGAGTGTAGGTTTTATCTCCGTAACCTTTTATCAATATTTTTATAATATTTGTAAGTGTATTTTTATTTTATTACTTTCTTGTTTAATACGATAAAATAAATGCGCTGAAACTATAGGTAGTTTAATGCAATCCAAAAAGAACGAAAGTGAGTCTTGAGGGATAAGGCTTCATACGATAATTACCATTATGGTAACATAGCAGCTTGCATATTTATTTATTTCGTGTTGGAATAAACTTTTTAGTTTTCCCTACCAGCAGTGGTGTCGGCAATGCTGGCAGGGTATGACAACTGGAGAGCCGTGGTCTCCTTCTGTGAGGATGTCATGTCCCAGAAGGAGGCCGTAGAGCGAGAACGGCAGAAGGCCGCTCGAAGGAGACACCAGGGTGCTGGCAACCGCCCTGGCACATCAGTCCCGGCCGATCGGTCGATCCACAACCGGTTGGCTGATGTATTTGGGGTCGTGGCTGCTCAGGGTGGGGGCCCTGAGCAACTGGTTTAGCGGCCCTCGAGAAGTTGGCAGGGCATTGTGACGTGCTCTGCCTACATACAACGAGCAGTATCGGGGAGGGTATCATCTTCTCCCGAGTTTGTGCCCGTCGGGCGCGGCGCGACGGGGCTGTGGCGAATTGATTACAGGTCCCACAGTCCCCGCCAATGGGCAGAAGTAGTCACCTTGGGGTTTTTAGTCGGTATAAGTCCGACACACCTCGGTCGCGCAACCCCCCTGTGCGGCTGAGACCGTCCTATGAGGATTTTCCCCAAATAAAAAAAAAAAAACTTGTTAGTTTAACGTCCAACTCGTTTCATATTTGAAAGAACCCAATCAGGAACATGTTTTGTAATACTAATAATAATTTGAACAGGGGGCTCCTCATACCTAGTCGATTTAACTTTGGATTTTTAACAAGTACAACGACTGTCGTTGCGATTCGTCTCGGCCAGCTGTATTCCAAGATCTGCTCGTGTAAATCCATTTCTTCTTCTCATACTTATCTTCAGAATTGGCATCACGATGGTATCTTTTTTGGTATTATACTTGGTTATGTGCTACAGTAGTCACTATCAACAATAATTACCATCTTTTGATATAAATAACAAGTTCGTCACAACTCGGTCACCACCAAGTGTAGTCCGATGACAAAATTAAACAGGGTCGGTTCATTTCGAGGCACAGTAACCACGTAAATATGCTATCCCAAAGAAATAGGAAAATTAGATACTTATCGAATATAATTTTTCATCATGCTGACTATCTACATGAATACCACATATAAATTAAATAAGAATGTTGGAATATCAACATAATAACGGTGCAACCCCAACGGTATCTTTTTAATTTAGAATATATATATATATATAGGGTATAGTCGGTTGAAAATGGGGAGATTGAGTTTGTGAATGTAATTGTACAATTTAAAAACAATATATTGTGTAGATGTCCCGCTATATAGTCATAGAGCGATTATGGCAAAATGAGATATGGTCCGATATATGCATTCATTCAGTGATATTTACCTATGGATATCTAATCCAAACGAGATTAAGTCATATCATGATATGGTCAAATTGGCAACAAAGACGTACCGATAAATAGAAAATCTTTAAAAGACAACCCGTTAAAGAGGTTCTAAATGAATACTGCCAATATGAATTATTTCTTAGCATTAGGCAAAAGCACATAATGAAAATTTGACTCGTGTCTTGCTTTAGTAACGAGCATAGTAACAGTATTAACCGTATAACTACCGTAAAAATATTTTAGCTTTTAACATTTTTTTTAAAATATTAAACTTATGAATGCGACGCTACCTATAAAAGCTTTACAACGATTACAACTTATCGTCAGAACTAGAATCAGTCAAAGCCGTAGAAAGCGATAAAAGAGATCCATCGTACTCATAACACTTCGAGACATGATCGCTTAGGGGCCTATTTTTAACGTGTCAATATTATCCAATATTTACATTTTCAAGCATACCGTTTTCGGAGTGTTGTGCATTTTCCAGTTAACGTACGTTATGGATTATTCTTGAGTTTATTATTTTTATAAGTAACTAATTGTCATCCATATTTTGCAATACCTGTGAATTTGTGCGCCTATTATTTTAAACGTAATATATTATAATGCGCATGTAATTGCAAATTACATAACTTGTATAATAGTGAGTATTTACTAAATATGGAATTCTACCTGTATTACATTTTTCATTGGACAGCTCTCAGAATGAATTTGCATTTAATATCGCTTACTAAAAAACTTTGGCAAAATATTTAGCGCATGTGTCGAAAAGCACTTAAACTTGATAACATTTATTGAAACAATATTTCTTTAAGTTACGTTGTTAAGCGTAGGGCGGTACCTCCATTAACGCGGCGCGCTTCTGAAGTGGTTCGAGAGGCTGTCTCTTGTTTGCTCAAGGAACGTGAGAGCCCTTTTCTTAAGTGTCGCTTTAATCAAAAGTGTTATCTTGATGAGTTACTTTATTATATGTAGGTAATAGAAAAACTAAAATCGCCCCGGAATCTGCAAATAACAGTCTTTCCAAATTCAACTATCATCTATTTCAGGAACTTTTCCATATGATGGCTTGACACATTGTGCTTACAAATATAACATTATAAACAATCAAGCTGTATTACTTATACGTTTCTCTCAATGTTTGTAAATTTTTAAGTTCTATTTAGTTAAGTAAATTCAAATTAAAGTAATTGTACCCACGTGCCAAAAGTATAAGTTGCTGCATTTTTTATATTTACATCAAATACATTATATGCTTTCAATAATAATATAACGTGACGCTATATCTCTTACAGGAGAAGCAAAGATACATTAGTGGCTGTATCCACTTTGCGTTCATATGTCGTGTCCAACGTGACCAGCAGCGCAACTGATCGTCGTTGTCAGGACACTTACACATGACATTTCTGTTAGATACTGTGCCGGTTTCTTCACGATGTTTTTTTCACTGGTAAGTATGTGGTTCCTAAATCCGTACGCAATCTGGAAAAACCCAGATGTACATTCCGGAATTCGAACCCACCACCATTCGTGTTGTCGCGTGTGGAAACCAGTTCATAATCCCCTAGGCCCCCGAAGTCACAGGGTGGTGGGTGGTGACCTGTCACTGCCGGCACTCGCTCGCGCGATGTTTGGTAGTGACAGGGCATGGCAGGCGGTCCTCTCCTACACGGAGAAGACTATGCAGGTGAAGGAGGCGGTAGAGCGGGATTGGGATGCAATCTCTACCCCCGACAACCCAATCCGCCGCCCAGCTGGGACTGGACGCCGGAGGAGGGCTTACGCCAACGGCCTTCCTCTGTGACCCGGACATACGCCGGGCGGCGCGCTTTGAGGGAGTGCGTCGCCCAGATCCTGGCGTAAGCGGTGTGCGATTTGTTCCCGCAGACCGCTCCAATGACAATTCAAGGAGACGAGGGGGCGCTGGCACTCTACACCACTCTTCCCGAAATGTGTTAGGTGTAAGCGGAGGGCGGCGACTATTTAACCTCCCCCCGCCTAGTAGGTGAGGGCCGAACAAGGCCGGACGTCGCCGGATGCCGAGGAAGATGGCTCGGCTTTGCCCTTAGCATCCGGCAGATGGGAGAAAACACCCCGGTGGTTTTAGTCGGGGCAGATCCGACACACCGGGGGAGCGGCCTTCATCGCTCCTCTGACGGTCCGTAGGGATTTCCACCGGGTTATCAAAAAAAAAGCCACCGTAGTCAGCTTCCATTAATTTATGAAAACATTTAAAATTATATTATTTCCAGGATAATATCAAGTTCCCTACTAATTTTTTTATGTACCTATTTACAAAGCTTTTCAATGTTATTTTTCGAAGCATCTATCAACCCAAAGGTGGTGTGAGCAACCGACCGCTGTCGGCAACGTTTCAACGTAGCTGATCGCATTTTTGAACGGCTGATATCTCATTTTTCGCTACGACAGCTCGGAAGCGGCTTTCACAGTCCCATTTCTACTTTGTCGCAATGGAAAACCAATTTCTACCGGTAGCCAGTCGCGTGTTTCTAAGTCGATTGGACTTCAAAAGATTTCTCTTTTCGAGATAGTGCTCTATATAACCTTTTACAATTACAGAAACGAATTACTTTTAGAATATAAAATTAGATGTCTCAGGCAATGAAGAATATCACCATCTTTTGGTTTTTATGTTGTAGTACATTCTATTTCAAAGAAAAAAATACTGTAAACAGATTTATTTATACATCTTATAATTTCGGAGATATTTAATTTGTAAGTCAGGGTGTAGCGCGTTTTCGTCTCCCGTAACTCTTGACCCAGCTAGTGTTGTTTGCGACGATATTGTTTAAAATACTGAAATCATAATTAGAAAATTGTCTAAATAACTAGTAACGAAAATCGAAAAGTTGTTTTTTATTGCCATATTCGTACCTAAAAGTTGAAAGACAAGGGTGCAAATAATGAACGTAGCTGGCACATCCGGAGTCGAGTGATTTGACGGACCTAATGATATTCCTCTTTAATTAAACATGCTAACGGCTTACATATTAATTTGTAACAGTATGTATATTTATTAAGGTGAAATAAAAACGAGTGAAAATGAGCAAAATGATCCTAATCCTACAAATTTAAGTAATACATAATTAATATACAATAGTGATATTGTATTGCTGTTTTATTTATTTGTATTAAATTAAATCTTTAACATAATTTTCTTTATGTGAAAAATATTTTATTAAGTATTACACAGTGTATAAAATAATAGAGTATGTAAACTGATATTTTTTTAAGTATTTAAAATGCAAATTTGTTTAAAAATTTGCCATTAAAAAAGTAAGATTTAACACGGATTCAATTAATCATTTTAAAGTATAGGAATAATAAAAGTAGGATTATTTTTATTGTCGATTAAGAAGTCCAGTATTAAATAGACACGAAGATTCAAAAACTTTGATTAATAGAGTATGAACTTTTTTTTTAATAATGTCAATATATAATTCACACAAGTATTGAAATCCTAACTAGTGACAAGCCGATAGCATGAGCAAGCGCTGTTATCCGTAAGCTTTCAACAAAACAGATTGCATTTTTGAACGGGCTATATCTCATTTTACGCTACGACAGCTTGAAAGCGGCTTTCAGAGTACCCTATCCTCATGACCGCGATGGAAAAACCAATTTCTGCCCGTCGTACACTTCCAAGTCGATTGGACTTCAAACGATTTTTCCAATTTATGCGTAGTCTTGCGTGCATACGTTTCAAGAATATCTATTGCTTAGTTATTCGTATTTTCTAAATTAAAATTATGATAATTACTTAAATACTATTTATTTATTAATACGAAAACAAACTATTTTTATATAAGTATATAATACATCTAAAACAATACATTTAAATCAATCCAGTTTTCACAGTAAGCTGAAATATAAATTGAAGCATACTGATAAGATAAAAAAGACAATAATGAAAAAAGAAAATGCAATGTTAGATTAATTAATTGGTAATGTCGGCAACACATTCTATATAATTCAAAATGCTATTGTAATATCAGTTTAATATGAGGGAATTGTTAGTTGCGTGCATTGAGAGCTGCTTTCACTTGTTTTTTTTAAACCTACAAGGGTGCTGTTGAAATTATTAATATAGGAGTAAAACTTATTATAACTGTCTTACAATCTGAATATGGATGTATTGTCGACATACCCTTTTTTGGTAACACGGGGGAAATCCCTAACGGACCTCGGAGGGCGGTGAGAGCCACCCCCCGGTGTGTCGGACTTTCACCGACTATAGCCCCCAGGGTGATCACCTGCCACGTACCGGCATCGATGGCACGTCTGGGTTCTAAAAATGTTTGGTTAATTTCTGCCTTAACCAAATTATGCGTTCCAACCTTGTAAAGGGGAGTGCTAACTGTTTCTCATTTTAATAGACATATTGTCGACATACCCCGTTTTTGTGATTGGTACATGAAATTAATCATTAATCATTAATATATCTAAATAAAAACCAAGAGTCCTAGTATTGGATGTATCCTAGTATTGTGTAATAAGGACATATTATATAATTTATAGCTTTATATAAAAATAAATGATCGTTTACTTGTCTATTATTAGTTTCTAAATCAATGATCTACTCGAGTGCAAATTCGCATTGCTATTTTTGTATGTAGCAAGGTTCACGTGTACATGATGTCATAATTATTTGAATAGGAAAGTTTCCCAATCATTATATTTTTTATGTAAAAGAATGCCAAATAAATTGATATCCGATATGTTGATAAACAGTTACTGAGACCTATGGACAACTGTAACATACGAAGTATCGCTGTTGCGCTGCTGAAAAAAGATAGTTTTTATGCAAAAAAATATATTCAGGTTAAAATTGCTTGGTGCTAGCGGGGAGGCGCCACTGCTCGGCGGCGGGTGGCGCAGCACGCCGCACACGCCACACGCGTCCGTCACGCCCGCGCCACATCATTCACACAATCATCTAGCACCATCCCACTGCAACGGAACTGACAGGTATTGTTGGAAATACATCTTTTTCATATCTTTATTTAGTGATTACTAGCTTCTGCTCACAACTTCAACTGCGTTAGAAATGGAAGATGCAAATACGTTTAAATCAAATTACATGGGTACATTTAGTTAGCAAACCTAGTTTTTTAGTTAATTAGTATGGGATATTGATTACTACGAAGAGGTTAAATTGTATCTTATATTTATTTTTGTCGTGAATTAAATTCAGTATGACACATTGAGTAAAGTATTACACATAAGTTAGTGCCCATTATAACAAAATAGGTTTATTTGATTGGGGTCATTATACGAATAAGATAGAGTAAAAATATGTTTCGTCATAATACAATTGCTGCTACCTAAATAAGTTAATAAAGGTTACACACCCGTAACCATATAAGTTGAACGTGACATCGCTAAATTGAGTAAAATGCAGACATTCTTATTGTATTATATTTTCTGTTTATTTCATTTGACTACTAATATTACATAAAGTACCAAGATAGAAGCATCAAGTCAATAGAAAATTTAGTTTTTTTGTGTTGTCAATTAGATTTTTGTTTTTTTTTTCAGCCTATGTTTACCGATAATTATGGTTACCGGAATAGAGTTCTGAAATATTTTTAAAAGGAACACAAAATAAACACAACTAACTTTCTTGCTAGATACGAGATAGAGGTATGAATGAAATATGGCATGGGCAACGACAAGGTTTGAAACTCATACAACAGTTGACAATTAATTAATTTTAACATTTACCTAAGGATTATAATAGTTTATCTTATATTTATATTTTAAAAATAAAACACATAGTTCTATGTAATAAACATTACCTTCCCAAAGTTGTGTTAGCGGCTTATTTGAAGCAGTAAGTGAACCTTTGTCTGAAAAGGTGTCACTACCACGTCTATAAGTTTCAAGATTTTATTTTGTTTTTATAGTGAATTTTACTCGACACGAACGACTCTCTCTTTGAATTGTACTTTCGAAAAATTGATTGGGCACCCTGAATGGCGGACACCTGTCAGATTTGTTTGCGTTAAGGAAACTTTCCTTTTTGTTGTGTATTTTGAATATCAAGGTGGCTTTTATAATAATAATTTATCGCGTGGTTACTTTCCTTCAATGCTATTCTTGTTACATTTAGTTGAAATATGAGTGATTATCCGAGAAATTTCTTTATTTTTTGTAAGTCGTTTTACTTTTATGGTAAGGGAAAAGAAAGGAAAACTTTTTACGGCGGAGGCTAATGACCATAAGCAAATTTTGTTTATACTGCCAGCTTAGAAATATTTTTAAGCGGTTGTTTAGCAGGTTTATTGTCATTTATGGAATCATAAAAACATGACTAAAGGCCAAGATTCAAGATTTTCTATTATCCTATTGTTCATATACCTAAAGGTCTTTTATCTTGGAATACGTGGACCAGCACGGCCATTTGAACTGCCAATAGATTCTCGTCCCTTGGCGGTGAAGCTACATTGTCGAGTCAGTATAGTTTTTCTTCTACTGTAAGCGATACTATTGACTATTAATTAGGCAAGGTTCTATCAAGTTTCAAATAAATAATGTCATAAGTTATTTGAAATTAAATATTTGTATGTTCACGTTAAGATGTTTCGGAATATGTACCTAAAAAGAGCGATGTAATATATTTTAAATTGGAACCATACAAAAGTGGAAACGGATCTACGGAAGTAAATAAAAATAGGTAAAGCTCGCTCGCAGCTCTTGATGCTCAGATTTGAACATTCTATATAGGAGATGTATTTGAATTACACATATCTTCAAAAAAGTTTTTTATTAATACATCTCCAAAACTAATACAAATTGAAACATACATCATGTTGTTCGAATTTTTTATACGATAAAAGCGTATTATCAAATATTGTCAGTTTGGTGTGAATATCTGGAAATTTGTGTTAAAAATCATTTTATACTTACTATTGAAGAAATTAAAAAATATAAAAAGTAGAAACAGTTATATAGTAATCTATGTATAAAAAAGTGTGATTTTGTATACAATATTTATTTTTATTAAAATATCAAAATTTAGTGTAAAACAGAGTGTAAAACAGAGTATTAAAGTTTAGTGTAAAACTGAGTTCCTATAATGTATCCTTCAGAATAATAGTTATCAAAAATTACTTGTTGAATTTCAAACTATTCATGAATCCCCTTAAGAATTGCTTTATTTGATGTTACCTCCAGGGAAATTAATTGTTATATAAAGTATACTATATGTACCCTGAAATTATAATAGGTTAATGTTATGATTTTTAATAACACTTTATTATATTTTAGAAATGTTAATATATACATTTAATGTTTTTTCGCGGATTACTCGAACAAATGTCAATTTACAAACTTCATCATTCAAGTTCAAGGGGTAATTTTTCTTGTTAATGCATGTTTATTCCAATTTCTCAAGTTATATTGTCATTTTAACGTAAAGAGAACCACGTGATACATCATAATAGATTATTATTAGTATAAAATAAAGAAAGTACGCCCGGATATTAATAGTAATTGCTGTTAACAACATTTATGTGTTCTAAGATATTGAATTTGACATTACTAGCACCACGATTGTGATGCTGGCCGCGTACATTAGAATATCGTTGGTATCCAAAGGGTTGATTGGATATACATCCCTCGATATCGCCGCGGCCCTGAGGTGGTGAACGCGATATTCAATTATTCCCCAGTCGGAATCACATATACATATATACAAAGCAATCTCGTTGAATCGTGAACCCAGTCAATTGGTTACCTGGAAACAATCGGCCAATGTAAACAAGCTTCCATTTTTATTGACATTCGAATATTCCATGGCTTATTATTTATCTGAAACAACTATTATTTACCGTATTCTTTCTTCTTATCTTTCCCGCTATGAAAGCCTCTTTTGGGTTTTTATGGCGACGCTGAAATGACTTAACCATTATTGGCATGATAGTTGAAGTTTTTAAATAATTTACAAAAAACCGTTTCTCCTCAATCGTCTAAAAATTCTAATACCTTTTTGTAAATGGTTACATCGCGGAATATTGCGGAAAGCTTAAATCACGCATTCGCTTTTCACATTGTAAATAAAGAAGCGACTCTTTTATTATGAGTAGAGAGTACTGACCACGTATTATTTTATTCGATATTATACTATAGAAAATTAAAACCCTTCGATATATTGAGTCATGATTAATAATTATGAAGAGCAGGACAAACATCTAGATGTTCCGGAGGAAAACTGAGAGTATTAAGACACTGGTTATTACTACGTAATAAAAAATTGTTTACCTGTCTTGTACAGGGATTTGGAACTCTCAAATTAATTACATAGAACACAGGGAATATCGAATAGGCTATTAAAGCTCTGTGAAATTAAATTTTATATACATATATAATAAATATAGCAATATAGTAAAGTAATATATTGCTATTCAATATCATGGGCTCAATGCTTTGTGGATTAGATATCAATTGTTATCTAATGCCTAGATCCGCAAGGATTACATGGCTGTGACGAATGTTTGGAACTTGTAACCTTATGTCAACATGTCGACACCAGTGAGCTTATACAATCAACAATAGTAATGTATACGCATCGGTATGATAAATAGGTTTCTAAAGTATTACCTCGCTTGAATGGACCGCACAAAACCTATTGTACCGACAATATAATGGTTACTCTGAGACGTTAATTGGGTTTCATTTTAGTTAGCTGCGAATACAACAAGACCCTAATCAATCACATTTAATAATAAGAAAATCGCTTACTCATGGTTTGAATATAATGCATGGGATTTTTATGACAATAGCTGCATTGTTAGGTAAAACATCTTAATGAGATTTCTTTTAATTTCGGCTTATATGTATCTCGTTTCCATCATTATTCATTTTAATCTTCTTTATTTACATTTAATTACGTATAATCTGGTGATTAAATAAAAAATCCACCGTAAAAATATTTAAATATAAAAATTTCAAAAAAAAAACAGAATGATATTACTTTTCTCACATATTTTAATTTTACAAAAACACAGTTAAAATTTATAAGTTTCAATATCGAGATACAAATTGTTTGATATTTTCAGAATAAATTAACAACTGAAAAATATATTTAGTTGACAAAAATCGAGCCAAAACAAAGTGAATTTTTCCAATTATAAGATAAGGTTCTGGTAGTTTTTAATATAACTTTTTAAATATAAAAATAAGGAAAAGGGAGAATTATGTCTTTAGAAAATACTATTTGAAATTTGGCATCTTATTATATAAAACATTTTAAAATTTCTTTATCTTTCGACCACAAGCGATACTCATAAAAGTTGTTTTGTAATTTATTCATATGGTTGTAGATATTATATTTAGTTTCCTATTTCATAGTTTTTATAGTGGCACGAGAAAGCTTACTACACTGCACTTGATGATGAAAATAGTGCAATCCAAGATCGGATGTGCTGCGACTACCGCTAAGGAATGAAAGTCCTTGTCGTTGTCGTATTAGACGAAATTTAATACGGTGAAAGTTCCTGGGTAAATAAATAATTGAGTGTAATCTTTTGTGTAAATCCCTAAACGCGATAGGCTGACGCGAGTATTTTTTAACTAACCTATGTACTGTCTTCGTGATTCTACTGCTGTTCGTTTATTATTACCTGGAAGTCTTGTATAGAAACGGTATTTATGATTCAATCTATAAATGCGAGCAGTTCTGAGCTCAACGATTTAATAAAGAATGTGTTTCACAGCGTTAGCAGAACGGGTCTACGCAGACGGTCAACGTACACGAGTGGGCGATTGCGCTCAGGGCCGCATTGGTCATTCGTGTTTGACCCAGCCGGTCGGCTCTGCTACTACTGGTCAATGGTCGTTTCACTAGCATTCCTCTACAACCTCTGGGTCATAGTCTACAGATTCGCCTTCCAGGAAATTAACGGTAAGATACTATATAGTATTAAGTCAAAGATTTTCGCTAACGTTGATAGTAAGACAAATATACGGAACACAATTATTGTTTCTTCATTTAACTATAAAAAATTCAGCAAAAGTTAATAAATCATTTTGTCCGAATAATTTCATAAATAGGTGGTACTAGGTGGTAGGTGGTGGTATTGTGAACATAAAATTGGATTTAAAGGTTACATGGTCATGATTACTAATTTTAAAACATAAAGAGCGAAAAGTACTGTTCAGACGTTAATAGAGACGTGTATTTATACTCGTATATTATATGAGTTAATGCTTAATAGAATTTACAATTTTGTTTTGTAATTGACTAGTCTCAATTAATTTAGCAGAGGATTATTAAGTACATCATTTACTTTGTTAAATGTATACCGAAACTAGCTTTGTAGTCCAAATCGTTGTGATCCGTGAAAACTTTAATAACATGATTATTTGATGAGAAATGTTTATACTTTTTATGATAAAAAATTTTCGTTTAAAGAATATGTTTGGAAAATGGATTTGAAATCAAACCTGTAGGGAGGGCAATAAAAAAAGCTTCATGAAAAAAAAAATGTTTTTGTTTCAGGTGAAACGTTGATAGTGTGGTTTTGCCTTGATTATTTTTCGGATTTTCTTTACCTGGCGGATATACTGTTCCATTTCCGGACTGGTTACTTAGAAGACGGTGTGCTGCAAACGGACGCGGGAAAATTGAGAGCACATTACATGAACTCGACATATTTTTACATTGACTGCTTGTGTTTGTTGCCGTTGGACTTTCTTTATCTCTCTATCGGTTTCAATTCAATCTTACGTTCGTTCCGCCTCGTGAAAATTTATCGTTTCTGGGCGTTTATGGACCGAACTGAGAGACATACGAACTATCCGAACTTGTTTAGATCAACCAGTTTAATACATTATTTATTAGTGATATTCCATTGGAACGGGTGCTTGTACCATATAATATATAAAAACAATGGTTTTGGTAGTAAAAATTGGGTGTATCATGATACGGAGACGGCGGATGTAGTGAAACAATACTTACAAAGTTACTACTGGTGCACATTGGCGCTCACAACAATAGGTGAGTTGTATTATATATTCAACAATTATCGTTCTTTTACAGCAAATTATATTAAACACAGACATATATATATATATATATATATATATATATATATATATATATATTTTTTTTTTCGCTTACGTTGCACCACGCTTCATATTCTACTTTTGTTTTGTTTTGTTTTGTTGTGTGTTTCTAGTTTTGACTCTGAAACATAATGCATGTTGTAACTAAGCATATTTTGTTTAAGTTTTGTACTCGGTCGTGTGTACTTGACTTTCAGGAAGATTCACAGAAGCATGTTTTAATGGAATGAGCTCGAATCAAATCAAAGAGGTAGAGTGATGTTATTTTCCTCATTCGGAATCTAGGATCTGTGGCCATTCTATTAATGACTAATAGAGCCTGGGAGTACTGAGTGTGGATTTATAAGTTGACGGAATCAGACATGGTTATGCTTTAGTAATTAAATTAAAATGGTAAAATGATTAGCACTTAATTCCGCAACAGCGTCACGAAGCTCACGTTGAGTCGAGCGCTTTTTGAGATCAATGACACAGCAACCATTTTTTTTGGTAACCGGGGGAAATTGCTAATGTAGCTCAGGGGGCTGTGAGGGCCGCCCCCCGGTGTGTCGGACTTGCACCGACTAAAACTTCCGGGGTGTTGCTCCTACTCGTCTGCCGAGGCCAAGGGAACAGCATTGGCCACTTCCTCGGCACCCGGTGAATGACACAGCACCCAAGATTCATGACGGATATTTATAGAGCAAGACATATAAGCGCAAAAATGGATACAGCCACTAATGTATCTTTGCTCACCCCGTAAGGGGTATAGCTTGACGATATATATTATTAATCTTTAGAACCTTTATATTACAGTTAAGTTATTCAGGTAAAAGTATTGGTGTATTCAAGTTGTGAACAAATACACTCTGTTTTTTAATTTTACCTCTATTTATACCTTAGCATAAAAAGCTATGTTCTCTTTTATGTAAAATAAAGAGCGTTTTGACAGTTTATTTTACAAAAAAATTCTACAATATCATTGGCCGCATAACAAAAAACTTCTGTGAAATATTTAAGTATAATTCGAGAAAATGCCAGTATCCTCTTTGTGTATGTTGGTCTTCAAGGTCAAATGAAATAGGTTAAATTGGTAATTAATGCGTATTTTTAAAAATAATTTACCAAGCAGACTGACCAGATTTTTTCAATTTCACATTTAAGCGATATAGTTAAATAATTTTATTTACATACATATAAATTTGATTAAGCTATCTAAATTAATTTGGAATCAAAACAAATTGGTCGGTCCTACTTGTATCGCAGATGGCCGGCGGCATTCATATAAATGGACACAGATTAGAGTTAAATAGTATCTCTTTGTGTTACAGTAAAATATAGACAATTATTTCGAGTCATGCTTACCGTGTTAACGTGTGTCTTGAACGATAATCCGCTATTTATAAGTTGCGTTGTGTGGAAACAAAATACAGTTTTAACAAAAGCTCGTTTTAATCGTAGGTGAATTTTTTCGTGTTTACATAGCGTGCAAAAAATAAGTTTTCACTAAAAGAACTTGCTTAATTACCGCAATTTATCTTGTTACGCACGACTTACTCATATATATTGACTTAAAAATTGCAGCATTTCGATACAGAAGGGAACAAAAGCTGCCTCAAGTGCGGTCCGTACTTTATCTAAGCTCAACTGTCCGGTACACAGGTTACAGGCACCCGCCTGTAAGCCACACCAATAATTAACGTTCGATGTTTATGTGACTCGTATATTTTTACTTTAGTTTAACTAGAAGATTTAAATGATTGTATTGCTGTAGATACACGCATATACGTTTAGAGCAAATTTCATTTTGCTTCAAAATCGAAGGAGACCTGAGCAATCGATTCTTATGCTCTGAAGGATGAAAATAGCCTCAGTTGAGAATGCAACATATTGTTTTGACACTTTGGCTCCGTCCCATCATCTTACCGGAAATCTGACAGCCGGTTTGAAAGCCGAAAACTTATCTTCATCAGAGACCTTTGACGTAAATATTAAAATTTGAATAATACACGATTGAGTCGTTGCGAGTGGAAACATTGGGTCTCTAAGGGCCGAATGCACATGATTTACTGAAATTTATTTCTTTGTTTGATGTTACGTGAAATCATAAAGGAGATTAATAATTTTACAAAAAAATATCACAAATGCCGGAATAATTCAAAGCATTCTGTCAAGAAAGAAGGTTACTGATACACTCGTGGCTGATTGTTTATGACAAGTGATAATTTTTAACACACACTTCTTTTTTGGTTGAAATTTTGAAGTTGATTTTCTAAGACTTTTGGTGTATATGTACTTGTACTATAAACAAACAGTTATGAAATATGGAATGTCCAAATAAACGATTTATCACCTTACCTGGAGGAAGCGACAGTTCTAAATGCGCGTGAAATAAGTATCTGTCAGGACTGTTCCGTTCCGTATGCTTCATCCGGCTGTAACCACGACTACACGAATAACGAGTTTTTTTATGTCCGCTTTTTCTAAATGAAATAAAATTTGACAAGTAATTACATTGCATTTCATTTAAATGCTTATGTTTTTCTACAACTCATTTAATTACTTCTTTTACAGTGTAATTAATTTAAAAAATCTTACATATATCTTTTTTTGGTGGTAGGGTGATTGTCAGAACTGGGTCATGACCGCAGTAGACAAGTGTAAAGACCGACATAGACCTCGGACAGTCATAGTGACTCGCTTTGGTCTGTCGCGTTTCGGGATCAACTTGTGTATATTCAGTAACTCATACCTAGAGACCTTCAATCGTGGTATATGTGGGCCGACATGAAGACGGAGACTCTCAATTTTCATTCTTCGATGGTCGCTTTCTTTTTTAGACTACACTGTACTTACCATCAGGTGCACTGTTGTCACTATGTCGAGCCAGTGTAAACAAAAACTATATTTTATAAAGATTAGATACAATTTAGTGACAAATTTTTATAGAAACGCATAGTTATAATGCAAATATTGCGGTGAATATAATAGATGAATATATATATATACACATATATATATATATATATATATATATATATATGTTAAATAAAGAATCAAGGAACTTCAATAGTCATTATACAATCAAATCTTATTTATCTGCAAAGGTTAAATAGATTTGAAAGGGAATTATTCTGTAGTGGTTATAAATTAGGAAGTTTTGCTAACTACTGTGTTGTAAATTCGGGATAACTTCCAAGCAGTAATCTCATCAGTCGGTCGAACTCTATAAACAAGTTGGAAACGTTTAGTGTCCCGAATAACGCAGATAACAGTTAGTTTATCAGAAGTGAAGGAGTATCAAAATAAGATTTAAAATCAAAGGCAAACACAAAATTTTACAAGCGCACAGTGGTTAAACCACTAATGTATCTCCGCTCACACCGAAGGGGATATAACGTGACGATATAATATTAATTATTACTAGTAAGCAATTTATAATTCATAATGCTTAGTTATATCAATCAACTTCTTATAAACTGTAAGTTTAGATAGTGTAGTAGTGGGGCTGCGGCGAATTGATTACAGGACCCGCAGTCCCCACTAATTCGCAGAAGTAGTCACCTTGGGGTTTTTAGCTGGTAAAAGCCCGCCACACCCCGGCTGCTACCCCCTTCGGAGCCGGGACGGTACTATGAGGATTTTCCCCAAGTAAAAAAAAAGATAGTGTAAATGTCCATTTATGCTTAAAATTCAGTATTTAGCTCGTAGACAAAATAAAATTCCTTTATCTTGTAGAAAAGTACAAAATCTACGGGATTGGCATACGTTTTTAAAATATCATCTTGGAATTATTTGATCATTTCATTCATATATTTGAAATTTACTACTAGCTTTACCAATAAACACATGATTTGCCTAGGGATGCTTGTTTTTTTGTTTATAACGGTGGAAACCGTTATAACTAGAATATATAAAACATTTCGGTTTTTTTAGTGCCAAGTGTGTAATAAGCAGGTTGTTCCACTCATCATGTTACAATCTATACTCGTATTATAAAGATTAAATATACTGATACCTATAATTTAAATAACGAGTGTAAGTGAGAATCCGTGTTAACTTAATGAATAATTTATATCCATTTAATAATGTACGTTATAGTAAAGATTAATTTGCATATGCCAATAATTAAACTTAAATTAACAATTTGTCTATTGTATTTAACTTATTAATTTATTTTTAATACAAAACAAATTAAAATTAATTTGGCAGCAAAGAAAATCATTTAAGCTTGTAATAACACGCTTTAAGCTTTCGCTTTTGTACTGATTATAATTACTTTAGCGTGTCTTATACGCGAATAAACTTACTTTTCATTATGGCTCTTTGTTTCAACTTGGTTAGAGAGAGGTTACGAGTTGGCTCAGTGAGGGGACATTACTTCCTCTACCCTCTTTTGTTCTTGATAATTTAAATAGTTACAACACTCCCATCGATGAAAACTATGCGGCACTTCAGTCTGCTCTGGGCCCTGGCTTGTGTAACCAGATCGAAATTTCAAGACACAATGAAAAGTAAGTTTATTCACGTATAAAACCCGTCAAAGTATTTATAATAAAAACTATTAGGTACATTTGGATTATACAATTGTTTTTACCAATTTTTATCATACTATTGTTTTTATTAAAATATAAAATGTCCAAATAGTAAATATCAAAAACACTTATCTACCCGAAAGAGTTATATTTTATTTTTTATTTTATTCGAGTATTTCATTGCCCTTTAATTAAACAATATAATATAAACGAATCTAATATCGATACCGAGTAATAACTTCACGGTTCGGATAGGGTTTTTTAATACATACTGTACACCATTGCTTACTATCATAATTTATTTTAACTCTAATGGCTATCCGGGGCTTCGCTCACCTAGATACTTAATAATAATAGTTGTACAATTGTGGTTTCATATCATAAAGACAACGCTTTTTATCGTATCCTGAGGGAAATTTGAAAACAGCATTTATTCCCTTTTTATTATATAATTACGTACTTACATTTGAATTTAGAGTCGATAATTATAGTTGTAGTAAAGTAGTAAGCGAAAATGTTCATTATTTTTATTTAATATCCCGTGGGTAATCCAAAAAACCAAGCCTTATTCCTTGTTTGACGAAACTGTAAAGGAAACTCCTGTGCAAATCCTTTTATACTGTTATATCATCGAACAACTTTTACATAATGTAATACACAAATAATAAATTGTAAACATTCGAAGCCTGTTTGAATTGATTATTTCTAACTTTATATCCTTTATTGAGTAAATTGTCACATTCTTGGTAACAAAGAGTTGCTGAAGATTGTTATAAAACTAATTGAATGCAAAATTGAAAGATAAAAATGTTGTGGTTGAAAAGTTCCTTCAAGTCGAGCGCTATCGAGTTTAAGTGTCATTGAGACTTGGCTATCGATGGAGAGCGTCTTGAATTGCAGTCTAGCCGGGTGCACTGCTCACTTCTAGACAAGATTGCATTTAACATTATCCTTATAATACGAAACTGCAATGAATACAAGTTATGATATATACACTAGAAAACAAAATGTTTATGACGAAAATTATATAAATCGTATTATGCCCAATATGATTTGGTATATTTTGGTAGAGGCTCGACAAGATTTATAATAAATTAATAAAACAAAGTGCCAAAGCGTATAGACTTAAAGTAGATACAGCCACTAATGTATCTCTGCTTACACCGGAAGAAATATGGCGTGACGGTATGTTATTATTAAAAACAAAGTACTGAAATATAATATTACGTGTTTACAATAGAATGGAAAAATACGGCTTTGTTTTCTTAAAAAGGGACTATATCGCATCTCATGATGATTACTATGTTATTACTATAATCAAAGAACAGTGGCGTGGCGGGCGTAGTCATTTCATGCTTGCCAAAACATACCCTGAAGGCCTTTTAGATATTTTATAGATAATTGGACGTATAGCTGAATCGAAATCGCAATAGACCGAAGCAAGTTACTATGACGGATTTGCGATCTAGTCGGGTCTCTACTACGTCCCTGCTCATCATTTTGCACCACTCGTTAGCCACATGTAGGATGTTGAGACTTATTCATATGGACGTGTCTGTACAAACCAAAATATTTTATAAAAAAAATTACGATCACACACACGACATTCAACGATTCACAGTTTTCTGAACAGAAACCAATCATTTATACAATTTTGTAAATTTGTTCATGGACTGCACGGACACAAAAACAATTGAATCGATTATATAATAAGATAATAACTCATAGCGTTATTAGGTATAATAAAAATATAAGAATTGGGTTCGTCGTTGTAATATTTAATTTAGTGTTAATAAAACTTAATTTTCTTATGCTGGTCGCCGAACAACCTATAAATTGTAATGTCATTCTCTAGTATCAGCTTAACACCCCTTCTTTCTTTCTTACTTATTCCTCTGAAAATCGTAATTAATGTTTGAATAAAACAGATATTTCACTGATATTATAAATATTATGAAATGCTGAATATATCTACTAACAACTACAATAAAATTAACTCTTAAGGAATGTTATACTTCAACTAAATTACTGTTTAGCCGTGTATCATCATCACGTGTGTGCCATTTTAGTTAATATAATTCAGATTAAAGTACATTGGTACTAAGAGGCCCTTTTGATTAGATTTACAAAACCTTGACATAATAACTTTGAAGAAAATTTCAGTAAAGAATACAATGTGTATTTTATTATAATATAAAAAAAAGAAAAATAGTATTTCAATGTTGTTTTAAGTCCTATTTCATTAAAAGGTACTTTTCCTGTTATATTCTTAACAAACGGTATAGAATACTCGTATTTTTAAACAGAATAACTTTGAAAGGACAATTTGTAGATATTTTATGTAAGGAAATTTTCGCTCTGATCAAAGTTATAAATTATGTCTAAGCTTATTTATGTCTTAGTCAATTAACAGTTTTACTATAATATCTTGTTACCGGCTCATAATGATTAGCGGATTTAATAATATAGTTGTAGCTGTCTCTCGCTTGCTTGTACAGGAATTGAGGGCCCGCAACTTTCTCGGAGGTTGACATTTTCCGCCCATAAATAGGGAGATAATTGCAGGAAAAATAGCTCTTGTTTATTCTGTTAACAAAATATAAATTGAGGATTTTTATGTGCGCAAAACATGGCAAAATACGGTATACTATATATTTTTGGGGGATTTATTATAACCTATTGGGTGGACACAATATGGAATTTATTACATGAACCAAATTTATTTATTTGTGATTGTAAAGCAAATTGATTTCGCGAAAAGCTTGTTATTGGAATATATTATTTTCGTTAGCAAGAATGTAATACAACTGTAATTCTTAATATTTTGGTAATAAAAATATGAATTTTGTGACGTAATATAGTATCATGGGCAATTAATACTTACAAAGCGTTATTTATCATGTAAATAATTACAATTATCATATACTTTAACAAGATATCGTGATGTTCGAAAATAATACGCATAAAATAAATAGAAAAAATATCTTATACATAGAAGGCATAAATTTTATTGTATTTTTTAATGTGTATTTTACACGTCTGTAAAGTTAGTGTATTTTAAGGAAGGATCATATATATTTTAATATCTAAAAAAAAAACCTAATACAATTAAATCATATTTATAACTCAATTTGAGAATGTTTTTAAGTTCGTTTTCATTTATTGACAATGTTGAATGGTATGAAATTTGTTTCAATGTAAAGAGCTATTTCGTTTGATGACCATCATTTTGAGTGCCACTCTTGCGAACACTTGAAGCATTGAGAGCGGGCTTTATGGCTGAGAACTGGAAATGTACCTTAGTTAAGTTGGGATTGGACATGAGGTATAAAGCTCCCTCTATTGTTGTTACGGGAAAAATTACTATAATCTGTGTACTTACACATCTACAAACCAGATTATCTACGAGGTTTAATAATGCTTGTTTGTTTTTAAATTTTTTAAATTAAAAAAAATATTTCAACAGTGGAGTTTTTATACAAATTACTTGGACCTTGATGATATGTCAAGAAGCTTAACATGTATTCGTATACGTAATGTAGGGGTTGGAAAAAAGAAATAATAGTACTCAAATTAATTCATAAATAGCGGAATCAATTTTGGATATACATAAAGAATACATTCAGTCGAATACAGAATTTTCTATTTTTTTTAAGTAGATTAAAATTACTAGATAATAAAATAATAATATAATGCCGCGATTTATCCTTTTTGAGGTGAGCAGATACATTAGTCATTGTATCCACTTTGTGCTGTATATCTCCCAACGTAATCAGTTACTTAACTAATCGCCATTTTCATTCTTTTAGGAACTATGCGGGTTTCCTCACGACGTTTTCCTCCACCGATGAGCATATGGTGCCTAAATCAGTACTTAACCCATTAGCGCCGAGATGATCAGAATTTTTACTAACTTTTCAACGAGTTTATTTATTATGTTCTCAGATCAAAAAAATTATGTATTACCTCTATTCTTACTCGAAATTTGATGCTCTTTCAGAATCTGAGCTCAAAATTTCGATTAGACACCGAAAAAAAAAAACCCGATTTAAACGAGCAAAACGTGAAAACTTGCGATAAATAGTTTTTGCATTTTTTTCACAATGATACCACAAAGATATCAATCAACCTTTTACTATGATCAGAGATGATCATGGCACTCGAACGTTAAGAGGAATTTTTTTCAGCAAAATTCATAGACGCGTTTTTTACAATGGCGACGAGAATGAAAAAAAATGTATAAAAAACTTAATCTATCGTTTTCTTAAAAACTATAAACTTTAGAAAAAAAATTCTAGAAACAAAATTATCTTAAATTAGTCAAATACTCTTTAATTATTTCCAAAATTTTTAAAGAAAATTTTTGGTTTTCGTAAATTTCAAAGAATCAAATTTTTTAAAAATTCCTAAAAAAATTATGAATAAATATGAGAGTGTTGCTCAACTAATTATAAGACTTTCTTGTTCTTAAATTTTTTTTGTAACGTTTATAGGCTTAGAGAAATTATGGTATACAAAATTTTATGTACCATTTAAGAAAAAAAAAATTGTCTTATATTATATCTCCTTTATATATATATTTTTTTTTTTTCAATTACTTCATTTGTATATACATATATGCACTGACAAATACATGTATTTTGTCCAGTGATGAAATAAACAAATATAAATGAAAAGGCAAATGGTACAAAATCAGTGCATTTTCCAGTAGAAATAGTATAGTATAATATTTTACATGTCATAACTGAGAGTTAATAAAACTTAAAGTTAAGAAAATTAAAGTTAAAATTAAGGAAGAGAAATTACAACAAACTTACGGCCAATAAACAAAATAGATATAATTTTATACAATAAGACAATATTTAGTCGAGCACTACAATGCTTAATTAACTCTTCCATAAACATGTATGGCCAAGTTTGTATTAATAGTCAATTTGTTTGTTGTAATCGCAGTTATTTTTAAATTGCGACCACTTTTCAAAGGCTTTCTGTATCTTCACTGGGGGTGGCGATTCACAGAGTGAAAAAACCTTTATTAAATTGTAGAAAGATAAGAGAGCAACAAGTAGTTCGACATGTGTCCAAGAGATTAGCAGAGCAGAATCATATAAATAAAAATAATCTCGTATAAAAACGTCCGTCTGACTTCACACGTAAGACATACGAGTATATGAATCATCCAATATGTCTTTGTCAATCACTGAAAAGGCACTCAAAATCCGAATACCTATCAAGCTTTTATTGCCACAGAAGTCGTTCGACGTACTTGTACGGATCTCTAAGGAATAAAGTTTGGGACATGTTACATCTCTCAATTGAATATGAATATTTTGATTGATTTACTCAGTCGAGAATAACTGCGGTCCAATTTATACATTTGCTTTGGTATTCCCATCTACCCTCACTTGTAATAGCTTTACTCTTTTTGAATTCAAACAATGTTTGTATTTGAGCCCACAGGGTTGAAAACTGTTATGCTTGCAGTTTGAAAAAAAAAAATATGATACTGCCTGTATAATAAAAAGTGTGTGTTATTTATATTTGTTTTTACTTTTCTTAATAATGTAAAATATTACTAGAAATACGACTGTAAACGTTTAGAATATTGTAAAATAAATAAAAC
This sequence comes from Automeris io, assembly GCA_036320925.1. Lineage (NCBI taxonomy): Eukaryota > Metazoa > Arthropoda > Insecta > Lepidoptera > Saturniidae > Automeris > Automeris io. The sequence goes on along the minus strand of JAUDJH010000037.1, from coordinate 1,065,078 downwards.
TACTAATTGTTATAAAAATCAAATATAACTGTAATTATTAATCATTCGTTCTCAAAATAATTGAGGATGAGTTAAACAAGGTGAACAGAAAACACGATTTGTTTTCAAAATACGTTGTACTTTTCCCTGTCACAGGTGGCAGGATAAAGAATTGGAACATGAGGCTTAACTTCACACTGGCTCGTATGCGGTTAAATAAATAAGACATTTACATTCGTATTTAGAGGGAGACCGAAAACCCCAGTAACCATTATAAATACATTCGTTTGTCTATATGAGCTATTATATATGGGGTTACATGATCCATCTATAATAATTGCTATTGGAACGTTGGTTTTGATAAACAATATTACTTCCCTGTAAGGCATCGTTACTCAACAATAAAGGGGGGGGGGGGATTCGTTCCCAAAATAAATACTGTATTAAAAGGATTCGCTGTGATATTGATTAGATATTTAACGTTTTTGATTTCACATCACACTATTTTAATAACATTGACTTTGAGGTACCGACCTAGGATAGTTTACACGTATAAATAAACTAATATTATAATTTTAAACTGAATTTTAATAGGTCGTGATATAAAAATAATTAAGAAGTTATTCTGTGAAATATAGCGGCATAGTAATACGTGTTAGTAACGTACACCTAAACATTTTAATATAATTGACAGATCTAACAAACATCGTAGAAATAAACTTTACTCTTCAGTTCAAAGAGTTTATTCTCATAAAGATAAAAATCACTTGCATGAGAAGATTTTGTTAAAAAAGTATCTGAAACAGTAAAGTAGCAAGAGCTCATATAAGAATATATAAGAAGAAATAGAGTATAAACAGAACTATATTTATTAGTATTTGTATTTAATACATTGTTGTAACTTAGTTCTGTATAAGCCAAGCTAGCCCGCGTTTCTTATGCAAGAGGGTAACATTTTGTGAAGCTGTGCTCTCTCAAAAGTGTTTTTTTACCTGTAATTCGACATAGTGACTACAATGCACCTGATGGTAAGTACAGTGTAGTCCAAAAACAAAAGTGACCATCGAAGGATGAAAATCCATTGATGTTCTCCGTCGTCATGTCGACCCACATAAATCACGACTGAAAGTCTCTAGGTATATGAGTTACTGAATATACACAAGCTATTCCCGAAACGCGACAGGCGAAAGCAAGTCACTGTGTTTGTCTTTACACTTGTATACTGTGGTCATGACTCAGTTCGAGCAATCGCCCTACCACCAAAAATTTTCCGTTTTCATAATTATCCGTGCTTTAGGTAGTAGTGCAAAATTGGTCGGAGAGCATTGCACTAAGTATCAAGTGAGATTTTTTTATGAAAAGTAAATTTTGATTAATTTATTTTATCAATGATTTTTTAAATAATTATGCATGTATATAGTTGTTGTATATTTAATAATTCTATTTCATTATATATTGTATTTGTAGCTGTAAGATGGATAGCAAAAAATATGTTTTATTAATTTGTTTTGTAGGATTTGTAATTCATGGAGCTTGATTTTTGTAGCACTGCCCCAAACTTCAGTAAGGTACAATATGTGATACATATATAAGTTACTCTCCTCATTAGAGTTTGTTCGTAGTTCTTCTTAGAGGGGTCTTCATTTCGTATATGTAGTGAATTAGGATGCGCACATGTATAATCAGACTGTATTATGTTTGCTATGAATGGGATATACCTATTTCTTTATTCATCGATAATTTAGTTTAAAGGCTTCTCACTTCTGTATGTCTTTCTAGTAATTAAGCAACCTATCTGTCAATTATTAGATTTGAAGTTAAGTACTGCGCATTTATCTATGTGTCTTATCCTGGAGAATTCTGCCCTTACAATAATAAGTAGTCATGCGTTAATAATGAACTGTGTATTTTAATATATTTGTGTCAAAAGGAAGTTTCAGTTAGCAAAATGAGAACAGCAGTAGCGTTCACTCCATATTGCATGAAAGCATTGCATGCCCTTACGATAAAAAAGTCTGGAATAAAATGTTTTAATTTAAACAAAAAAAAAGGAACTTTTTATATTCATATCGAGGGGTGAAAGGCTATATAGTTTAAACGACATTTTTTGGTGATATAGTGAATCGGTAAAAAACACTGATTATGATATATTACTGTACCACCAACAAATGTCGCTTAAACCAAACAGCCTTTCATCCGTCGATATCTATTCTAGTTTCACGCCATCTATCTTCCTAATTAAAGTAATATGATATTTATTATCATTATATAATATTCGCATTGATTATGTAAATCTGCCTACCCTGTCTAAATACCCTATGCACGTCACTGGGGAACAGCCGTACCGTACAATGGAAAATCATAATATGTACCATTTACATAATTTTTATTTTAAAGTCTTGTGGATTTTTTATAATATTTTAATTTGCCGGAGCGTACGTCATACGTAACATATATAAAATTTTAACTAAGAGAATTTATCAAAGGTATACTTATTATTTAACTAGAAATAATTACTGTAGAAAAAACCCTACTATTGACGCAGACCAATATATCCCCTTTGAAAATTCTAGTTTGTATGCTATTTGTATAAGTGCAATCAATATATAAACCCACACATTTTTGGTTAGGTATGTGTATTGAGCGTGCTGCAATTAAACTGTTATAGTTAAATATTGTGACGTCACGTCGGTTCCGTTAAAATTACGTTCTCGGTGATCGCACCAACCGCATGTCACCGTTAAAACTGATTTGCGTATTATACAATATTATAGCTTTGTAATGGCCTATCTAACTGCCATACTTTCGATCAGTGAATTTGATAATGATATTATTTAACTCATTGAGGTTCATCACTATACTAATTGCTCAATGCTCGTATTAACAACAGGGTTCAATTTACTTTGATGTTGGGTATCAGTGCGTATATCCATTCACTAATTATATCCGTGTGAGCTGTTATATATTCTCTACTTTTATAATATCATAGATTTTATGTAGTAGTCTTTTATTTAGAGATATTTAAAATACGGAGTTGCATTGACTAGTTTTGATTAATCAAAGATTCTGAACGAGAAACGACTTTTTTAAGATTTTTTTAGATTTTTTGTGTTTGAAAATCTCTCTGAATTTAAGGGAATTGATCTATTCTTTTTATAACCTTTTTCAACATAAAATAGGACATGTTCGGTAATGTACAGATAGCTGGTACAAGTCCAGCACACTTCGGTTGCGCTACCCATGTGTGAGCAGCCGGGATGGTCCAATGAGGATTATTCCCAAGTAAAAAGACATGTATGAACATGATCTGTTAAGCAGAATCCGAGATATAACTGGATTAATTTTTTTAACAATAATTCATGAGCGCCGTAGAATAACATAATATAAGCATGTATTTAAAATCTCTACAAGTTTAATTAAAATCAATTAGATAGAGACTGAAATACAATTAGAACCATCCATAGTATTTTCATCATTCACGACGGAAGAACGGGATAAAGTGAAATGGCCATTCATCCATAACATTTATAATATAGTTTAACTAACAATGTGTAATCAATCTAATTGAACTTCAACGGAGGTTTTAATTTTTAATAACATAAACCATGCCGCAGGCAGAGATGGTATGATATAAATTAAATTGGATGTAGTAATGTAACAGGAAATTGATATTTGTTGCTAGACCATAAGCCACTTTATCCACAAATATCCATTTGCAGAAGTAGTTTACATTTAAAAGACGAAGAAAAAATCGGGCTATAAAGTCGTTTTCAAAATTAATTAGCGCTTGTGTAACTGGTTGTAAATTTTTGTAAGTTTTCATTTTGACAAGGGGCTATTATGAAGTCAGAAGGATGGAATGATTATTTTCCTGTTTTCACAAATATCTTCATTCTCCTTAACATACTAAACAATCTCGTTGTGCACGAGTAATTTAGACTTTCCCTGATTTCGAACTCCCTTATTAAGGTACATGTAAGTAATTTCATTAAATAATGGACAAGATAGCATGCCACAAATAGCTTTTAAACAAACCTTTTTTTTCTATCCCGGGGGAAATCCCTACGGATCTCAGGGGGCGGTGAGGGCCCGCCCCCCCGTTGTCGGACTTGCACCTACTAAAACCTCCGAGTGTTCCACCTTCCACCTATCTGAATTGCGGGCACGACTAGAGCCTCATCCTCGATACCCGGCAAGGCGTGCGTGACTCTGGATAGGCCTCTACTCTCTTGGGGAGGGGTGGTGTAAAGAGCCACCCCTCTCTCTCACTTCTGTGTTCTTGAGCGGCACGCGGGACACATCGCGTGCCGCTTCCACCCTTGTTGGACGACACACTGCCAGCTTTTGAACAGACCATATTCAAGTATAACTAACTATATATGAACTGTACCATATTTGTGTAAATAAAATGTATTATAAAAAATATGTTTGTTTATTTGTCATCAACGATATATTTCCAGGTGATCTACCTCGGCCACGGAGCAAAGGAGAATATGTGTTTGTGATAGCGCAGCTGTTGTTTGGGCTGCTTTTGTTTGCAACAGTCCTGGGACATGTCGCGAACATCGTCACATCAGTCAGTACGGCCAGGAAAGAGTTTCAAGGTAAATTTTACTATTTTGTAAGTTAATTTAATAAAGACATAGATTTTAACTAAGTAATACCATACTTGTAGGTAATTAATAACATTCTATCACATATTATATGTACAATCTATTTAGTTTCAAGAGTTCGTGACTTTTTCCTAAGTTTTGCGAACATAAGTGCTTAGGAAACTATATAAGTTATTTATGAGTTATCGTCTCTTATAGTTCGCAAGTATACACATGAATGATAAAAAAGTAAAAGTCATTGTAAATACAATGACAGAATAATTAGTTAAATTTAAAATTGATTAAAGTCCTTTCCATACAACTTTTATAGAAAAAAGGTTTATATTTGGGATTGTAATTAAGCTGTCTTTCATGAATAGAGGACACGAAATATCTTTTAAACACACAAGATCGTAATTTTGAGAATCTATGAATCTATTAAAAATAACACTGAATAAACATAATTCACCTTGTTAAATGTGTATTATTTTTGTTAATTAGAAAGAACTTAATTTCTACTTTTGTAAAAATATATTTTGTAAATATATATTTGTTTTGACATTAAAATAGTTACAAAATTTCATGTTATGGTGATGTAATTTAATATTGCTTTCTAAATACCGGCTTAATCTCATAACATATTATTTGATTTTGTACGCATTGTATTCGTACCTTTCAATAGATTGTGTGAGAATGGGGTGTGAGGCTTGATTATAGGGTCTTATTGTAGCTAAGTAAATAAGAGCATTTAATCGCTACTTATTTTTGATTGTACATCTAATGTAGAGAATATAAATATATTGTTGAATAACGAAAATATATGACAGAAGTAATAATATCATGTTACATAAGTTATTATAGCCTTATCCTAAGGCTTTAAACACACAGAAATTTTAAGCCGACTATTAACACAAAAACACAAACAACAAAACATTAAAACAAAGTACAAAGTATTAAAACATTGTTAAAAATACAAATTAAAGGCGAATGCGACCATGATAATATATATTAAAACCCCTACGAATTTCTCAAATAATACAGAAAACAGCTCTTTCTAGTCTAAAATAACGAATTCCTAAGTAACAACCGTCTAAAACGTAATAATCGATTTGCAAGTTCTGAGATGCATTGTAAATAGAAGTAAACGCATAATGTCAACTACTTTAATTAGCGCTCTGCATCTCGGTTGAAAAGACAATGGCGCCAAGACGACAGAGAGCAGGCTGAATCTGTGACCTTCCTCGGCGGCGCTGCAGCGAAATAGGTCAGCGGCTTGAATGCTATAAATAGCTCGGCGAAAGTCGGGCGCCGTGCCCCATCCCAATGGGAGATCCAGTAATGCCAATTTTGTGATTTTAGCTCTGAATTTAGGGATTTCATAAAAGTGGAATAAAAAGTTTTTAGATAGTTTTATTAGGGCTTTCTAGTAAATTCTAATTTTTTATATTTAAAACAAATTTAGAATTAAAGGGCATGCGCATTATAGCAATAATATTTATAATGCTGCTGCGTTATAATGAGTATATTTTAGCAATCAAAATTATTATACAATATTGTACGAATAACGCAATAAATCTTTAGCAATCGAATGATTATTTTGTCAAACTAGTAATTTAATAGACGTTTAATTTTATTATTTAGGGCTAGAGAGAAAAACAAATAAGTTTGGTGCCTTTAAAGTATTTAGTGGAGATATTTTTTCCTAAACTGGCAACTCTGTGGAAAGCCGAGATCGCGTCCCGCGCTTCCGCTGACATCGATCCGCCGTCGTTGTAGGGACCAGCCGCTTTATGTTCCCACCGCGTCGATTGGGTCTACCATCCGATTGATCAAGTAACCGGCCGATACTGATGGAACTAGATCCTGAACCAGGACTAAATACAAAGGACTGGTACTGTTGGTCTGGAGGGCATTTACACATTTGTTAGACGAGAGGGTGAGCGATTAAGGCCCTCTCAGCCAGTCTCCTGTGGGTTTGGATCTTGGCTTGGACGACCACGGCAAGTCGGGAACAAGGAAAACTGTGTACACTAGACAATGTGCTTCTGTCTTCCTTCCTTCAAAGCGCTCTACATGTTTTTGATAAAAGGCAATTTCTTTAATTTTGAGTACCCAATGAAACTGTCGTTCAAAATGCATTTCAAAAAATAAATTCTAATAACAAACGAATTATTTAATTATTCAAAATTCTTATCTAATGTATATAACTTTGCTTAAAATTCACATCTAGAGCTACGTTGATTAATTTTGTTATGATAAGAGTATTATAATATTAAATAAGTAATTTTTATAATCCATTATTAACTTAACCAGTGAGTCTATACTTAAATGATGTAAAATATAAACTAACCGTTATCTCAAATGTTAAGATATTGCTCCACCTAATATTTTAGCAATTAAAATAATAATTATTATTTATTGTACTATTTTAACAAAATCAAATATTTATGTAAACATATAATGTGAATATTTACTAAAGAACCCTCTTTAATATTTTACTAAGTATCTCAACACTGTTAATGCATGATCACTTATTTAGTTAAGCAGTTAGTTGCTAACTCACGCTCGCAACAACGATCTTAAATCTTTCGAAACACCATATTGAGGAGGAAATTCAAGGCACATTCGTTATTTATAGATCCCTACTTGGAATTACTTATGTCTGTGAGATTAATCCGCTTGTTTTATGTTTATGTTTATTATTTACAAAGGCCTTCGAATAAATACTCTGGATTCAGTAAGGAATTAGAGATCACTGATGGAAGCCAGGTTCAGAGGAGAGTAATGTTAACAATCAAATAAATATGCGTCCACATCGAATACCTTTTTTTTTATTATTTTTACTTGGGGAAAATCCTCATAGGACCGTCCCGGCCGCGAAGGGGTTGGCAGCCGGGGTGTGCCGGACTTTTACCAGCTAAAAACCCCAAGGTGACTACTTCTGCGAATTAGTGGGGACTGCGGGTCCTGTGATCAAATCGCCGCAGCCCCACTACGCCGCGCCTGACAGGCACAATCACGGGGGGGAGACGCCGCCTCCCCCGATATCACCTAGTATACTTCAGCAGAGCGCGTCACAACACACCGCCGTCTTCTCGGGGGTTGCTGACCGGTCGCTCAGAGCCCCCACCCTGAACAGCCACAACCCCTAAGATATCAGCTGGCCGGTCGTGGTTCGACCGATCCGCTGGGACATCGAATACCTGGTTTATATTCAAACTGGCTGACCCATCAAACGTTTTCTGCTATGTATATTATTTCTTGTAACGAATAGAATACAATTTTGTAATACATTAATTTGATCTATCTCGTAAGGTTTAGCCATGATTTGCGATTTAAGCGCACGAAAATTTGTTTGTTATGACAAAACGTTATACATATTTGCATTTTTCGACTTCTTTGTATACATCTAAACCTTTCTCATTAATCACTCTATCTATTGATAATATTGCATTAAAATATGTTGAATAGTTTAAAATATCTAAGCGAATAGACAACGGAGGCGACTTTTTACTACATATATAAAGATTATCGAATGGGTACTTTAAAACAAACTATATACGTGCCTAGTTCGATAAACGTTTTTCCGTTTACAAATACGTACGTAACGTAATCGTAACTATAGTAACTTACTATTAGTATATGATAATAGTTAATAATAATAGATAATAATTAGTATATGAGTTAATTAGACATATTTGTGATATTTATTTTTTATTTTTATAATTAATTAATATCCTCTTTCTTAAATACACAGATTAAGTTATTTAATTATAGTACAAAGAATAGTATGAATTATTGAAGAGTGATTATATTATTGAAAGAAAAATAGATAAACTATATTATTAATCACTATATACTACATACAAGTTTGACAAAAAAAAAATCACTAAGAAAAAATACTTTAATTACTTCATGAATAAATAATCAACGCAATAACCCTTAGTATTATAAAATCTATATGAAAATTATAATCGCTAAAAATAAATTATTATATTGTGGTTTTTGAACATTTATAGACGATTTGATAAAATACACAACGAAATCTCCTTGGAAGCAAAGAGCTAACTAAGCTCACGGAAACATTGTATTAAAGATTTAATTTCACAAAAACATCATTTAAATTCTTTAATGCGTGAATTTACTCTTCAACCGCATTTCTTAATATTATTCAACAACACGTTCTGAATATATTTCCTTGTTTCATAATTTGAGAGGACTTGTATATTATTCTTATTCCAAATTGTGTGAGCTTAAAAACCTCATTAGGTAACGGAAATATAAGGTTTGCCAAATAAACAAGGTTCATTTTCGTGGCTTGCCTGAAAATTTGCTTAAACAGAAAAGGTAATGTAGCGTGCCGTTGACACGACTTGGTTCCGTTGAACTGTTGCCCGCCTGCCGTCTGAGACTAGTGACCGCACTCCGGTCTGTGTTCCCTGTTTGGAGAAGATTAAATTACTCGAAATGTCGGCTTGCTAATAAGGTACTGTCTCCGCTGCGTAGCATTAAAAATAAAACAACTCGATTAGGTATGTTTTAACGTAATAAATAAACATCTTTGTGAATAATTATCCCAGCCCTTAAACGCGGTGGTATATAATATGAGTACTTGTTCCATATTAACGATGTAGTAGGGTAAACTATTTGTTTAGTAAGAAGTGACAATACCCTTAACGGATACAGTAATCATTGTGAGAGTCAAACTATAGTATACCAAGATTATTTTATTATATAGTAGGTACATACTTTAAATGCACATTGCTCAGTTCGTCTGTATTAAACTTATTATAAAGGTAGCCGATCAGTCTTATGGATACAGTACTATTCACTTTATTCCTGTTATTAATTTAATAGTTTAATTATGTCAAAAATTGCTTATATATTTGGTATTAAGGGTTGATATCGCTATTGCTATTTCTATCAGAAGTTATTAAGTACTTAATATTTTCCCTATCTTAAAATAAATATAATGATTAAATAAAAGAATTTTCTTTTGCCTGAATTTTCTTGATATTGAACTATCGCGTTTCAGAGGTGCTGACAGGTATGATTAAGTAGGTGTTATAAAATATTATAATATCATTTTGCCGGCATGAACTTCTGACAGGCTGATAAACGACATTGTTACCTAGAGAGTTCGTTGCAAAAACTTGAAAAGGATGCCTGGGTATAAAGTGTATACAGTACAAGCTAGGGTTGTATATTTTATTCAAGGTGTTAAAAACAAAGTTAGCAAACGAGCAGTTTTGTATAAATTTTTATTTTGAAGATTAATCTATATTTATAAACCCTTGTCCTAATTGACGTAACATAGTAGAATCTAAACTATTGAAGCTAGAAACATGCAATTTAGATATTCGGTTCTTTTTAGGTAAGGTGTTCACTAAGGGCAATTTTTTTATATTCCATCTCTAAAGGAGGAAAGTAGACGTGAAAAGCTTGTTTAAAAACATGTTAATTTTAAATAATGTATTATAAAAATGCTACTTTGATTTTGATTAAAAATAAATAATCTAGAATTCTACATTTCTGGAAAATTAACCCCAAAAGTAGTAAAATAGGGACTGAAAGTTTGTTTGAAAAACCGTAAATTATGAAGTAAGAACTATGAAAGCCGGTATGTAGCTGTTAGTAAGAAATAAAAATTAATGTTTTTAGGTTGTTGAAAATTTCCCCTAATTGGGGTAATTGGGATTTCTATCGGGTTACGCCGATTCTTTACAACTAGTACATTAAAAAGTTGAATATTTAATACTATTGACATTGTTTTATTATACAGATATATTTAATATTACAGTATCATACCTTTTTTTTAAACAATTTTATTAAAGTATGGATTGCTCTAAATTATAGTATGTGGGCAACTATACACCAAGCGAGCCGAATTTCTGTGCCAATAATCACGCACAGTTGTATTTAACTAGTAAAGTACGCCATATATGAATGACTAAAGTTAAAATTTATGCTAATTTGGCCCTGATCAGAGTGCCGCAACAAAGTATGTCACGTGCAGCGCACCTACCCTAGTTTGATCGCTCTTGCTTTTCAAATGTTTTATGTGTTGTCTGATAGGCACACGTCTAGGTCGTATAATTATAGGATATGATACATTATTTTATAAATAAAATAAAAAAAGTTTTAATGAAACTAAAATTAGTGAATATTGTGATAAGGTTTATTGTTACAGCGAAATTGGATGGCGTTAAGACTTATATGCGAATGAGAAGAGTGCCAACACATTTACAAGTGAAGGTAATTAAGTGGTTTGACTACCTGTGGCTGACGCAGAAATGCTCTGACGAGGAGAAAGCAGTCTCTTGCCTTCCGGATAAACTTAAGGCGGAAATAGCCATCAACGTACACCTCGATACATTGAAAAGGTATGACAACTGTTTTTTTCTTCATCGTTTTTGATTTCTCATTATATCTTACTAGCTAACCTGGTGAACTACGTATCGCTTATTATGTAATTAATACCATGTTAACTTTTATTTCATAAAACTTTCTACCCCTTTCGATCTTACGTTTTCCCTACCCTCCAACACCCCCCATCTACCTCTCAACCTGGTCTATCCTCCCTTACCCTTGTACTTTTTCATTCCCTACCCCTCCTTTCCCTACTCTGCCCTTTACATAATATGAAATAACTAATTTTAACAAAATCTATATTTGTGTTCATAGCTTAAAATATAGCTTATATTCCCGTAGTAAATTGCATCCCTTATTCTAACTTTTCAAGTGTTATTTTCGCAACAAAAGGTGACCTATGCACGGGTGCAAGGTCTGATTTATTAATATCTATAATTGACCAAATTTTCTTTTTGTAACCCGGAGGAAATCCCTAACGGTCTTCGGGGAAAGGTTAGGGCCACCCCCCGGTGTGTCGGGCTTGCACCGACTAAAACCCCCGGGGTGTTCCACCTTCCGCCTACCGGCATCGAGGGCACGACTGGGGTCTCATACTCAAACCGGCTAGGCGTGCGGCCGTGAGTAGGCCTCTACTCGTTTAGGGAGGGGTGGTGTATAGAGCCACCCCTCTCGTGCCTCTGTGTTGTAGAGCGGCACGCGGGATCACATCGCGCGCCGCTTGCACCCTTGTTGGACGACACACTTCCTCAAGCGTGCCGCCCAAAAATTGACCAAACTCAGTTGAGTCCTTTTAAGGTGGAAACGGAACTTTCAAAGCTCTCCCCTTGTCACTGTTCTGGGCTATTTGCAACCAGAAAAATCCAGCCGTCTCTTGCTAGTCGTCGGTCTATTTAGCTTCTGGGTGTCCCACACTACAGTTGCCAAGACGCGGACTTCGTTTACTCCAACAGTTATAATTTCTGCGATAAATATGACTAGCCCTTTGCTACTTCATTTTATTAACTCGGTTTCCTACGTCGGTCACTTTCGTTCTGTGTCTAATGGCCTCATTATAAATTCTATCACGCAAAAGTACTCCAAGTATAGCCTGCTTCATAGCTCACTGAGCGACCTTCAGATTGCAGACCAACCTTACCCTCAGTGTCCACCTCTTGGACGCCACGTCAATGTACCGTATGCCATAATATGTAGGATATACTGATTGAAAACCTTAGTCTTCAAACATTATCAAATTGCCAACGACATTATTTGGCTCAGCTTTCGAAAGCTGCCTAGCCCAACTCGATACAGTCGTTTTTTCTACGTTTGTATGGTGACTGTAAATATTATGAGTTAGATCTTTTTTAATCTCTAAATCTCATATTACAGAGCCATTCTTCATAATAAGCCGATATAACCGTTTAAATTAATAATTAATTTAAATTGATGTAGTTCAATGTATACATTATTACTAAATGTATAAGGATGACAATATGACAAAGGATCTGCGGATCCCCCACTTCAATGAAAATAAAGTTGTCACTAGATCAAGAAAATTAGTGACGGCGTTTAAACGTCTTTACCTTTAATTTAATTTGACTTTAGTTTGAGTTGGGGTTATGGTGACTGTCTGAAATTTTATTGAGTAGCTATTCCGGTTTCATTTGAGCTCCGATTATGCATTATTCAGAGGGATTATTCCTCGGTTGAGGTCCGTTTTAGACAGCTGTTTGTATAAAGATTTGCTATATAACTTATCTTAAGATTTTTCACTAGAAATTACGTTATAATCAATAAAGACTAATATAAATAAATAAATAAATCGATTAAAAAAAGTACGGTAATATTGAGTGTTATTATGTTATTATCTTAAATTCTGTTATCTTGTTTTTCTGTAAAAATCAGATATATTCATGAAAACGTGATGAAAAGATAAAGATGGTAATTTCTGTGATATAGCAAGGTAGTCATCCATCCACAGGCAGTTCAAGCTTAATATCCCGTGTTGTATAATTAAAAAGAGAAACATTCGCTTTTTACGTCCATGAATTATGCATAAGTGTTCGTTTATACGATCCGTAAATTTTTGTCGTCAAATGATCTTTTCCCGGCTTTTACTTTAAGCTGGGCCTTGTTTGCATTCAATTCTGAGTGACCTTGCAAAAAAACATTCAGATATACATATATTCTTTGATGTCTGCTGATTTATTATTAAAATATTCGTGTTTTGTTCTGCAGAGTGGAGATTTTTCAAAATACGGAGGCAGGATTTCTATGCGAGTTGGTTCTAAGGCTTCGGCCGGTGCTATTTTCACCTGGCGACTACATCTGCAGAAAAGGTTCTTTATTTTTTATGTATTTTTATTTTGTGTTTATTACAAAATACAACAGGGTAACGCATATAGAAAGAAATAAAAATAAAGAAGGAAAGCATAACGGGCGCACATACCCCCACATACACTTTTAAATTATTGTTACAGCTACTCTTGATATGACAGAACAACTTTTGCTAACTTTTTAACAAGATTATGTTTTTTTTCTAGAAGAATATAGATTATAATAAATAGTTCATAATCCTAGAGATATTTTTAACAATACCAGAGTAGAGAAAGTTGAAAATACTTTTATGTTATCTGAATGCGGATCGCAAATCATTCGTTTGATGATGTAATTAAAGTAATTGTAAAAATGTAAAATGTAAAAAATGTAATTCCCTCTGCAGGTGAAGTTGGAAAAGAGATGTACATCGTGAATCGAGGGAAGCTACAGGTGGTAGGCGACAACGGAAAGACTGTACTAGCAACTCTCAAAGCGGGTTCTTATTTTGGCGAAATTTCCATACTGAACATGGGCACGGCAGGTAAACAACTTGGTAAATATCGCCACGGCCCGAGACGCCACGCCATTATTACACATATCTTCTGTTACGAGTTGAAAAGTTTGGAAAGCAAACCTTTCGAGGAGACGCTGCAATCAGGCCGGGGGAGCGGCCGCCACGCCAACAGGTTTTGGGACATCGATCACTAACGTGAACTAAGCGCTGTTCCTCGTTCATGCTCTTTTCTTAAATCTTATGCTGCTTCATATTGTTGAACGACTGGCATTAACATTATCCTTATAAAGTAATTCTAGAAAACGCTTTTATTACAAAATAAAATTCATTAATTTTTTAAATAAATATTCGCTTTTAGATTATTTTCAATTATTTTATATTGTATTATACTTTTCTTACATATTGGTACTTCAATCGAAGAAATATTGTATGGTGAGCTTTTACTGATTTAAACGATTTTTGATTTTTGGTTATCGCGTTTATTGGCTTATGTTAGATACTCCTCCAGGATTAGTAGCGTCTTGTGATATGTTTTCGTTTGCGTATTCGTTTTTATCTCCTTTGATTTGTATTGAAGGCAGTGTCCCCGATCGCTTTGCATCCTCCCCGGATACTTTATATATTTGGCGTGACCTCTTGGCGCATGTTACCCTTTAAAATAAGTGTCACCCATGTACGCATACAGTTCGAATAAAGCATCGGTTATAAGTTCTTTTGACTTCAATTTAGTATCCTACGCATTTAAAATCGTAGAAGCTTGGTTCTTTTACGAATTTTATATTACTTACAATTTTTCATAATAGTACAATTTTTATATCTTAAAGCTTTATCTTTGTAATGGAGCACAAGAGGATCCCCATAGAGATGGCTTGTTATTGTTGTTTTGAAATCGATTTATTTTTAAAATGTGAACGTAAATATTTTGGACTGGTTTACCCTGCGTTTTATCTGAACTACAAGATAGTTTCTATATTTCTCCTTTATCAGCTTCATCCAAAGCAATTACTCTGTTTTTTTTGAGAATTGTGTGTTAATATTAATGATCAGACTTGACTGCGGTGTTCGGTTGACCCGGAATGTTATGATCTGCTCTGGCTGGGATTTGAAACTGGTAAGCAATAGCGAAAGCCAGAGCTGTTCTTAAATGCATGGGGACCGAACACCGGTCGGCACGGAGTGTGTGGATGACACGTCGGCAGGCAACCGTCGGACAGCGTCTGTGCGATCCGTCGGCTATTCGGATCTGTTCGTGCTCAGCAAGACCGATATGTGGGACGTGTTAAAGGAGTACCCCGCAGCTAGAGTCCGCCTCGAAGCCATCGCAGTCAAGAGACTTGAAAAATATAAGAAAGCGCCTCTCGAAAAAGGTATAGTAGAAAGTTTATCAAAAAATAAGAGACACTAAGAATGAGACCATACTATGCAGTAATAGATCTGCTCGAAACAATACTATATGATCAGGAGTTCTATTGTTGCTTTTATTTTAAATAAACAATATCTGGTCGTATTATACCTTATCCATCTTTATTTATTAATATAGGATAATAAACCGATAATCTTAAATAATTACGTAAGGATTCCAATAAATGTTTTGTAAAACAAGCTTAACAAAGTTTTTCCTTACGTTTATTGGTAAACAATAGTATAATATAAGAATAGCAGCTATGGTAGAAACAATATAATCTATTGAATATACACTTGAAGAAAATTACTAGTTAACTATACATAGAAAACTGGATATATAGACGATGATCTCGAAACGTGATCTACCAATGTGAGTTCATAGAACAATCTCACCATTAAGTTACCAATGATCACTCACTATCTAGTACAGTGTTAGCCCCCACCGCATTGCTTCTAGTTTAGAACCATGGAGGCCATATGTAGGGTTTTACGAGAAATATGTCCGGGCACGATCAACATCTTACCTCAAATATTGTGAAGGTAATTTTTATGTTTGTTATAGTGGCCATGGGTCGATGTCAGTCGACTCCTGGACTAGTCGAGACAAGCGGTCGAGTGCCCATAGAGGAGATGCACTTACCGCCAGCGCCGGTACCAACTTCCATGCACTCCTCACACCCGCCTTCTTACCGGGACCAGCTCTATAGGTGACCTCACATACTATTACCCTTTCCATACAATTTGATTGTAGAATTAGGTATTACATAAATACATATAAATTTTTTACATAAATTCTTAAAGTTTATATGCGTAACCTTGCCGATAAGCGGAGGCGTTGTTATTGTGTGTACATATTTTACAATACTATTTCAACCAAATATATTTAAAACCGGTGTGTGATGGTTTACTGACTTATGCGTGCCGATATACATAAATTAAAGTAACTATATAAGTAAGTAAGTGTGTAGTAAGTAGTATATTGCTTATACGTTATAACTACATATAATGCTTTATCATTAGTTGTTATGAAATACAAAATCAATACTTAAATAAAAGCTCAATCATATTGTTTTAATATTCCTTTTACGTATTGAACCATGCAATTAAGAACGGTTAATAATTCATAAAACATACAGTATATAAATGGAAAAGCCTCTTTTGTTAACGTAAGAATCAGTTTTGTATCATTATTGTACGATAACATCGATAGAATTTAGTAATTAGGGGAAACGACAACTTGCGTAACGAGGACTGACAAAAACTATGAGAAGAGCCAATAATTGCAATAAATGACATTGATTCGGAGAGGTCTACATTCAGCACCGTACTAGAGTGAGCCAATAGTCTACGGATTACGTAAATCATTCGATTTTGTTTAGTTTTATTTACATTAATACGTACTTGGGTACATATGGGTATGGGAGACATTGAAAAAGAAAAAAATAGACAAAGTGTGAAAAATAACACATGTGTTTGCCTCAATAAATAAAGGGCACCACAGAACGCATAATACTGATTATTTAATGCCAGCTTACATTTTTTTTTTCTTCTTCTTAGAGTGCCTCTCCACTACCGGAGGTTGGCCGTCAGCTCAGCGAACTTTCCTCTATCAAGCGAAACAGGTGTTCGACGCTGGCAATACTAGTCCACTCCCGGATGTTGCGCAGCTACGACTTCTTTCTCCTTCCAGCGCGTCGCTTTCCGTTTATTTTGCCCATCATTATTAACTGGAGGAGTCGATATTTTTCATGTCGTAAGACATGACCTAGATACGCGATCTTCCTCCTCTTGACGGTTTGCAATAACTCTCGGTTTCTGCCAACGCGCTGGAGAACCCTAACATTGGAAACCTTCTGCACCTAACTAATGCGCAGTATTCTACGGTAGCACCACATATCGAAGGCCTCGAGATTTTTCTGTGTGTCAGCTTTCAGCGTCCAAGCTTCGCTACCGTAAAATACGACGGGCCAGATGTAACAATGGAGCATTCTGAGTCTGAGCTTTAGTGATAGTTTGCGGCTGCACAATACTTTCTCCATCTTTTTAAAGGTTGCTCGGGCAATTTCAAGCCGGGTCCGAATTTCTTGTTCGCTATCCCATTCTTCATTTACCCAAGCACCGAGATATTTGTACATTCGCACTCGCTCGAGATCTAACCCTGCAACTCTAATTCCAGGATTAAGGTGGTTATTAGATATTACCATGAGCTTGGTTTTGGACACATTCATGCTCAACCCTGCCTTCAAACTGCACTCATGGACTCTGTCCAATATCTTCTGCATGTCTTCTTCAGTTGAAGCTATAAGTACTGTGTCATCTGCGTATCTCAGATTGTTGATGATTTTACCATTTACTTTAACTCCAATCCCAATCCCAAGTCCTTCTAATGCTTCCGATATTATTGCCTCTGAATGTATGTTAAAGAGCAGGGGAGACAATATGCAACCTTGTCTGACTCCACGACAAATCTCTTTTACATTATAGAAAACAAAATCAAAATAAAAAGAAAAGAAAATAAAAGACATAAACTTCATATAAAAAAGCTATTATTGTAGAATACAACATTCCTGTAACTATAAACACAGCTACTTATTGTAAATTATTTTAAAAAAAACCTAGTCACTATCCGCATGCTGTTTTCAATTTATTGAGATAAACAGATAGGTCTATATCGTCACATGGTTTACTTACTGCTTGTTGTGATTGAAATATTGTTTGACAGTTCGTCAGTAAGCCCACTACGTGTAGCGTCACCAGTAGCGTCTTGCGCGTCGAGCGCACGCAGCAGCGCCGTCGGCGGCGGCAGCGTCGCGGCCGGAAGTGTCGCGCCACGTGTCCTGCTCGACTCGCATGAAGCCCTCGAGTGTGAGATCAAACGGTTACGTGAGCGACTGTACACTGTTGAAACGGAAAACGCAGCCATGTCAGCGAAACTCAGCCAGCAGCAGTGGGAAGTTGATCAAAGGTATCATTCCATACTTATAATACATTTACATATCGCCGCGTTTGTCTGCTTGTTCGTGATAAACTCAAAAACTATTGAGCGGTTTTTCATTTACTGAATAAACAGATTTATTCGTGAGAAAGGTTTTAGGGTAAAATTTGAAAAGGTTTTGTGTAAATTTATTGAAATATGACGATAGTTAGATAGACGAAAATGTCGGAAAAAGTCAGGCCACTTGGGAGCTTTTATTGAAAACACTGCCCTATGAGTTATAACAAAACAAAAGAAGAGAAGAGTGAGAGAGATCAACAAATAATAATAAATTTGTTGGAATTAAAGAAGAAAGTTTTTTTTACATCAATAAAGTCAATATTTGAATTTCATTCATTATAAAAACAGATAAACGAAAATATTCCTTAAATATTCAGTATTGAAAGCTATTACTTTAGCAATACAAGTTGACACTAACCACAATATTCTAAAAGTCCTCCTCTCAACGTTTAATTAGTAAATACAGATTAAGTAGACTGCAGAAGTATACTCCTCTTGTCACTTTAACTTATTGCTAAGTGTTATATATAGTAAGTAGTAGTAAGTAATAGTAAGTACCTTAAGTATAAGTGTATAGAGTAGAAAGTGTTGAAGAGTTCGACGTCTGTAGGTTCATAAGGTTTTTATACAAATGAGAAAAGTCATATCACGATGAATTTAGAATGTGTCACATAAGAAAATTATGGTGTCATAAAAATACGTAATATACAAAAGTGCGATCTAAATATGGTTTTTAATTAATTCCTCTGCGCCTGCTTCAAAAGGTTATGGGCCCAGGCTACAAAAATGGCCTCTATAAAAATAGATGCGTTGAACGGTGAAAATTACGATACATGGAAAATTCACATGAAGGCTATTTTGAAGAAAAATGACTTATGGGAATATGTATCAGGAATTTTACCAAAACCGGATCGCACTGATTCGAAGTATGCAGACTGGATTAGAATGGACGGTAAGGCCGAATCAGAAATTTTATTGGCTGTATCGGCAAGTGAACTGATTGCGTTAGATGGCTTGGAAACGTCAAAAGCGGTATGGGACAAGCTGGAATCTATGTACCAGTCGAGCGGGCCTGCGCGAAAAGCGTCATTATTAAAAAGGCTAGTTTTGACACGAATGCAGGAAGAAGATGACCTGCGTCAACACTTATCGGATTTCTTCGATGTCGTAAAAAAGCTCAAAGAAATCGGTTTGGTTGTCATTGATGAATTATTAGCAATTTTGCTTATATATAGTTTACCTGATTCCTTTTCAATGTTTCGAACTGCAATCGAATCTCGCGACGATCTTCCGACAACAGATATATTAAAAGTAAAAATTTTAGAAGAATATGAACATCATAAATCGAAGATCAAAGAGGATCAGGGGGCTATGATTGCCAAACGTACGAATAATGCCAACTGGAAAAATTATTCCAAAGAGAATATAAATGATAGAAATATCAATATTATATGTCATCGTTGTGGTAAACGTGGCCATGTAGTAAGAGACTGCAAAGTCAAATATGTAAACAAAATCAGACAAAGAGTACAAAATCCGGAAACCAATATTGTTGCACAAGAAAATTTATCTATGCTTAACACTACCGAAGAGGTAAACTGGAGTGAGCAGAAAAATTCAATTTGGTGTATTGATAGCGGATGTACCGGACATATGTGCAATGAGAAGAATATGATTCAAAACTTTAAAGAAATTGATACACGTCTAAATTTAGCGAACAATGAATGTACTCAAATTACAGGAACAGGAAAGGTAACAATTTCAGTCGACACAGGAAATAAAAATCATGATATAAATATTGAAAAAGTATTTTATGTATCGGATCTACGAACAAACTTATTGTCAGTTGCTAAAATCACTGATCATGGTTTTGAAGTACATTTCAGAAAAAATGATGCTATTGTACTAGATAAAATGAATAAAGTTCAGATGCGTGCTGACCGAAAAGGTAATTTGTATCACGTTCGTATGAGTCATTCTGCTAATAATGTAGAATTAACGAAGAAGCCCATTGACGTATGGCATGAGCGACTAGGACATCTCAATGAACGCGATTTGAAGATGATGGCAAGGAATGGTCTTGTTCATGGACTAAATTTTAAAGAAAACGAAAAATTGTCACAATGTGAGACTTGCATTAGTGAGAAGATTACTTGTATGCCATTCCCTAAAAGTAGTGCAAAACGCACAAGTGAATTGTTAGAGATTGTACACAGCGACGTCTGCGGTCCAATGAACCACCAATCTTTTTCAAAGAAAAGATATTTTGTCACTTTCATAGATGACAAGTCGCGCTGGTGTGAAATTTATTTTATTAAAAATAAAAATGAAGTATTTGACGTATTTCAACAATATACAGCTTATGCTGAAAAATTCACGGGAAATAAAATAAAGACTCTTCAGTCTGACAATGGTGGAGAATATGTGAATCATAAATTTGATGAATTCCTGCGAAATGAAGGGATTAGAAGGAGGCTGACCACGCCCTATACACCGCAACAGAATGGTGTAGCCGAACGGAAAAATAGAACATTAATCGAGATGACAAGATGTATGATGCGTCAAGCTGGTAGTCCTCCGGAATTTTGGGCTGAGGCTATGAATACTGCAAATTATATTAGAAATCGTTGTCCAACGGCAGCATTGAAAGGAGAAATTCCGTTTACTGTATGGACCCAAAAGAAACCTACAGTCATTTATATGCGACTATTCGGAGCGAAAGTTTATTATAAACAAAAAGGTTCTAAGAAAGGAAAATTAGAATCAGGAGCTAAACAAGGAATCTTTATGGGATATGACAGTCAATCGAAAGCTTACAGAGTTCATAATCCCAAATTTAAGACAACAGTTATCACACGTGACGTAAATTTTTTAAATGAAACTGCATTTAGACATGAGTATACAGATATCCTTGATGATGAAAATGTTGATGATGTAGACATATTACTTGATTCAAATGATTCTGTAGTTAATAAACATGTAGAAATCAATGATGATAATAAAAAGGATTACACGTCAGATAATAATATAAATGCACCAATATCTGGGAATATACCACTGGAACCCCCAACAAGAGGTAAAGGAAGACCAAGATTAATAAGATCAGGCTTACCAGGTAGACCACGTAAAGAGTACACACCTGCTAAAGTAGTGTCAGAAAGCGCTGATGATGCAGAAAATGATGAGGCACATGAAAGAATAACTGCGAGTATTGCTGTTTGTGAACCGTTAACATGGCATGAAGCTGAGAATTCAGATGACTGTGATGCATGGAGAGGTGCTTTAGAAGATGAATATTTGGCACAAATAAAAAACGGAACATGGGAAATTGTTCCGAGACCAAATAATGATCGGAAAGTGATCGGGAGGAGATTTGTTTTTAGAACTAAAAGCACAGGAAAGAAAGTACGTCTTGTTGCAAAAGGTTGCGCACAGCGACCAGGAGAAGATTTCCATGAAACGTCGTCACCAGTAGTAAGATATTCATCGATAAGATTGCTTGCTGCAATATCAGCAGAACTTGGACTAACTATCCATCAAATGGATGTGGTGACAGCATATTTAAACGGTTCACTAGATGAGGAAGTATATATGAAAATACCAGAGCAACTAAGCGATGTTTTAGATAGAATACTCGCAAAGAAGAAAATAATTCAAAATTTGATAGGTGCTTTAATGTTTTTGGCTGTTTGCACAAGACCAGACATTGCATACGCTGTTAATTATTTAAGCCAATTCAATACTAACTATAACTTAGAGCATTGGAAAGCGGCAAAACGTATTTTGAGATACTTGAAAGGCACATCACATTATGGCTTAGTGTATAAAAAAACGAGTTCACCACTCTATGGTTTTGTTGATGCTGACTGGGGCGCGAATGTAATTGATCGTAAGTCATATTCTGGTTTTGCATTTATTCTAGCTGGTGCTCCTATAAGTTGGGAAGCACGGAAACAGCGAACAGTAGCGTTATCTAGTACCGAAGCCGAATATTTAGCACTTTCAGAAGGTACCAAAGAAGCGATCTATTTGAAAGATTTTTTGAATAATTTAGGAATCAAATGTGATTGTGTGACTATGTTTAATGATAATCAGGGAGCAATCAAACTTGCTCAAAGTAAGAATTATCGCTCTAGAACCAAGCACATAGATGTGCGACATCATTTTATACGAGACGTGTATGAACAAGGCATGATAGATTTGAAATACTTATGCACAGAAAAAATGCCTGCGGATGTTTTAACTAAGGGTTTGAACAGTACAAAACATTATCAGTTTGCTTGTGACCTAGGAATGAAAGATGTGTGTAAGTATGAAGACAGTTGTACCTACGACTTCGAGGGGGGGTGTTGAAGAGTTCGACGTCTGTAGGTTCATAAGGTTTTTATACAAATGAGAAAAGTCATATCACGATGAATTTAGAATGTGTCACATAAGAAAATTATGGTGTCATAAAAATACGTAATATACAAAAGTGCGATCTAAATATGGTTTTTAATTAATTCCTCTGCGCCTGCTTCAAAAGAAAGTAAACATACAGGGCTTTTAAAAAAATTAAATTCACCACATAGTTTATTAAATTATTTATGAAATCACTTACCATATATAGTCAAGATCGATATTTATATGAATATATATATATATATATATATATATATATATATATATATATATATATTTGTAAATAAATAAATTATACACAAGATATACTCCAAATACAACTACAATCAAAAGTAAAGATTAATGGCTAAGAAAAAAATATGAAAATACCATTATAATGGTAAAACTCCACCAAAACCATTTATGTATTTTCGGTGATTATTTTTTCCTCTACAGCTGCACCCCTGTTTTTTTTTGCGGTATTCTTATATTCTTTTATTGGTGGGGTATGCTTATATGATATGTGAGCACACTTATGCCGTTAGTAATAATTAGAAAAAACTAAGGTAGTGTTGTGTTAATGAAATGTAGGTTAGACAACAACTGACTTTATTCTTAAATACTATCCATATATATCCATAACAGGTAGCAAGTTATATTTAATATAAATAGCAGAACAAATTCCCGAGAGTATGCTTCTTTTATTTTTAAATGTTATATCAGATTGCAAGAGATCGAAATGCAGATTTGCGGCGGCAGTTCGCTCAGTTCACAGGAAGAGAACGAGCGTAATCGAGAAAGCATCATTTAACGGCGCGCCTCGCCCGAGCGGCTGGGGTCGCGTCCTTACCCGCTGCCGCCGCCGCCGATGCCGCGGCTCTTCGCGGTCTATTGACTGAAAACTAGAGGCTTTCGAAAAGGCGAGTCTACACCTACGCACGAACACGAACTATGCAGTCCGCATGGAGCTTACAAAAATAGTATATTCACGTTTGCACAGATGCGCAAGCGATTAACAACTACTTCACGTATAATCTCTAATATTTACTGTATATATATTTGTTATTACATGAGTTAGTACAAAATGTACAAACATAGTATGTGCGCATCCACGAATCTAGATGAAATTTCAACATAAAGTGTTTTTTTAACAATTTTTGAAAATATATTAAGTACCAAAAAAAAGAACATTAAAGTTAAATATGAATGTAATATATACAGTATAATTTTTACATTAACATTGTCAGGAAAGTTCTACACAAGTTATAGTATGACTTTTGAATATCTAAAATACGGCAAGTGAATACGAACTGTATGTAAACTGTTCGCGAATTGCCTGTGCACGCGCAATGAGATGCGTTTGAAGTTGTTCGACATGCGTTATGTGTACGGTTCGTGCGTTTGCGCAGGTGTGGATCCACCTTAAGTTTCTATAGTCCTTTGACTGCAGTCTTGTGTCTCTGGTATCCGTTTGTCCCTGCGTCATACCCTAGTGCCCCTGCAAAACTCATGTGGTGAACACTTAGTGTTTTTACGAATAAATATTATTACGGAATATTTAAATACGAATTAACTTTATCAAATTTATATATACGTAGTATATACGACTCGCTGATATTTAACGAGTGTCGTGGAGTGAGATTTTGCCAAGACAATATTATCTTAAATGTATAATATCGTTTAGGTACATTGAAGTGAATAACGTGCGTGGTGTGTATGAAACGCTACGTGTTTATGCGTACGCGCAGTCTTTATTCTACTTATAATTTGATTATGTTATCGTCCTAAAGGGCAAGGTTGTTTTGGAAGTAGTGTATGTACTTTTTATTGTTAGTTAACATAATAAATAATTAATTTTTAATTAGCTTAATTTATCTGATGTGACCTTTTTAGGCACTGGTGTATATTTCATTCTGGAGTTGAAGCGTTTGTGTACAAAATATTACATATTATGTATTGTAATT
This sequence comes from Automeris io, assembly GCA_036320925.1. Classification (NCBI taxonomy): domain Eukaryota; kingdom Metazoa; phylum Arthropoda; class Insecta; order Lepidoptera; family Saturniidae; genus Automeris; species Automeris io. Next base: position 1,040,580 of record JAUDJH010000037.1, on the reverse strand, counting down.
AATCAGTAATGGTACTGAGTGCCAAATTTAAAAGCAAAGTGGATGTGTTATGATTAAGATTTCGTTACGTTAACTCAGGAATAGAAAAATAATATGGATATTTTTTTATCCATTAAATTTGAGCTTTAATTATTATAATATCCCGGAAGACTTAAGACATTATCTTTAAATTATCAGATTTAAGATATTGTGTCTTTATTTAAATCTAAACTCTATTCATCTTTAGGTATTAATAAAATAATTTTACTAAATTTCTTAAATTCTATATTTACCATTCTTACAATCAGTTTTATGATTTGTAAAACGTAAATGAAAAATAGTGTGTTATAATTTGTTAATTATGATTTACTATTACATTTATGTATTATGAATTGATAATGACGTCAGTTTTGATGACAAAGATCACTACTGCCACACAATAATTAAGTAGATCAATTTGTAAATGTAAAAATATATAACAAATTACTTAATAATTTTATACCTACTTGAACTCTTTATTTATCTTGCATTTATTTTTAATGTTATTAGGTATGTTATTAACGTAAATGTGACTACATAAATGAATTTTATTGTGAAATAAATAAAGTTCAGTGCAAATTATTTTTGTGTTATATTAATTTATAAATGAATAAAATAATTATGTAAACCAGGAAAAACAGTACCAAAATCAGAGAATAAAAGTATTTTATATTCGAGCTCTAAATACATTGTAAATACTTATTATAATATTATGTAACGAGTGTTTGTAAGCTGTTTTCATTAATACTTTAATTTATTTTCAAAGCCAAAGCTACCCCATATGGATTTTTCGGAGGATAGAAGAGTGGTGTTATTGTAAGGATTACAAATAAGTTTTTACAGTAAACAATATGTCGTGGTCCAAATGTACTATGATTCGGCTCATGCCAATGTACCTATATGTATGTAGGTACCCCCTATTTGTGAGCTAAGTGTAGTTTGATAATATTATATAACATCTAAATACAAATAAGTTACGTCAATAATACGGATTTATTTGACACTATCCTAAAATAAATAAATAGGGAGTAAAAATTTTGAAACCAACTGTAAATAATATATTTATTTATTGTTATTATATTCCATAAATTTTCTTCTTACATATTTCTCAATTATGAAATTATAAGATGCATTACGCAACTGAATATTTATAATTAACGAAATCGCAAGTGCTTTTTATTGAATTAAATATTTAGAGTTATAATTCTTTCCAATGCAGAGGGTTAAGGTTAAAAGAAACGCAATATTTCTTTAATTTTATAAATCGATGATTGATTGATATATCGGTGACAGTCATTTAAAAATGATATCACGGATGTCTTCTTTGATGGGTAAAATAATTGCGAACTGATTGCGTTTCATTTTATTCTTACCTCGCCGGGCAGTCGCTGCCAAGGTGCACTGCGGTATATGAATTATAATTCATTTTATAATAATTATTGTAAGTACGATTTTTTGAATTCACGACGAACAGCGATTTTAAAGCGGTCATGTTATTTGGATCGAGAAGGGTTTGCGGTTCAGTAGTTTGCAGTAACCAGGCTTGTGCATCTGAAATTGAAATTCAATTATGTATCGCACATGATTCATTTCATTGTTAATAAAAATATTATAATAATGTGACTTCAGTTTATTTATTTAACCCAATATCTTATTAAAATATTTAATCTAAATTGTCCACTGACATGTTGAAAACTATTTTATAGTTAACAAAATATTATTATAAACCTATATACGCATAAGGTCAAAATCAGAAAAATACAGATGTCATACTGTAAATATTGGAATATGACGTTATCTGAAATATAAAATATTATCCAAACGAATCTCAATAATTATTCTATATTTTTGTCCATATCTTAATATGACATACCTACAAAATATCCAGTTCTCTATAGTCGCTCCGCTGAATATGGCTAACCAATTCATATAGTGTATATATTACGGTCATTGTGATTAGTTAAAAATAATTATTATTATCGATTATTATTTATATTTACTAACTTTCAACATCAAGTTATAATGGGCAATGTTCAAATCTACTTCAGGCTATATCAACCATTATAATAATTAACAGTTAAAATTAAATAACATACATTGAATATAGTTATGTTTATTAAACAGAAAGCTTCATATGATTATAATAACAAAGTAGCTCCTACCAGTAACATAATCAACGTTGGCAATGATGATTAGGGTATTTTCAAATCCTCTATTGTAGTACTACTGCCGAAAGATCAAGTTGTCTCTTTGATTTTTCTAAAGTGAAAAGTTTTATGATCATACAGATTTAATTAATTTATCCACACGAGAAAAATAAAATAAAAATGATATCATTCTGTATTATGATCATCCTAAACAAGTGTTCTCCAAGAATTTGCCTTAGATACGTCATTGGTTACAGAAGTTTTCACAGGCGTGAATTTTCTTAAGAAATAACGGCGTTATAGATTTTTTTTTTATAATTTATAGACGAACGCTTGACTTCAATCACACCTGGTGGAAGGTGAAGATGAGTTCGATTATGAAACGCAATCGCCTAGCAATAGCCTATTCACTCTTCTCTTAAAGACTCCCAGGTCATAAGATCGCGGAAATATGGCTGCTGGAACCATATTCCACTCCTTAGCCGTTCGCATGATAAATGCAGAAGCGAATCTTTTCGTGCGAATATAAGGAACATCCAGCACATACATGGTATCCGACACGATGTCTAGTGGTTTTGTGGTGGAATGGGGCTGGTGGAATCAAAGAATGTAGTTCCTGAGAACACTCTCCACCGTGCAACCGGTAAAAGACCGAAAGGCAGGCAACTCTACGTCGATGCTCGATGCTCTGCATTTTAACTTTTGTCAAAGAGTCGTCACCATTAAGTCTACGAGCTCTACGATCAATCGAGTCCAAAGTCGCCAACTGATATTTAGCGGATCCGTCCCAAAGATAACAACAGTACTCGACATCTGACCGCACCTGAGCCTGATACAGGTTAAGAAGTTGCGAAGTTGAGAAGAATCGTCTGTCCTTAAAAAGGATACCCAATTTTTAAGCAGCTATTTTCGCTCTGAAGTCTATCTACCGCCCAAAGTTCAAATCAGCTGACAGCTCCAAACCGAGGAGCTCAAGACTATAATAAGTTAGTTACATATTTTTCAAAAGGTTTATATGATGTATTTTTAAGTTTCTCGAGGATTGTAGATTTTATGTTTTTGTATTATGTTGAATATGTATGAAGTTGCATTTTTAGCAACCACTTTTAAGTTAAAAGAAAAAATAAAGGTAACGAAATCGATTTAAAGCCAAAAATTTTGAGAGGTCCTGGCGAGAACGTGTGCTGTTGTAATCCGTCTTTTCAATATGATCAAATTCAAATAAAGACATAAAATACTGGATGTCCTTCGAGAAAATGAATATACTACAGCCACATATTGCGCGTAACATTTAGAGCTTTTGAAAGAAGAGTGAGTTGGCATTTATTAAGCAACGACGTTCCATCATCGACCTCATCTTGACTTTTCACTAAGTCCTATTGAGGTCAATCTATGCGTTTAAACTATTAAAACTTCCTGTCATCTTCTTACGTAATAAATTCACAAATCCATCTTTACGGTAGCTATTACGGTAGGCCTGTAAAAGAAATTCATCCTCAAATTTTTAAGTTTTTTTTTAATATTTAAGATTCGTTTACAAGTACGAAAGTAATTGTATTTCTCACTTTGATATACGTATAGTACAAATTGTATATATATGAAGAGATTTACATCAAATGAGTTACATTTTCAATAAGCAAAGGAACGCTAGCAAGGGCTGTCTACTTTGTGTGGTTACCAAGATTCCAGTAGGAACTCGTTTAATATTTCATTTCGCTCTAACGCGCAATCTGCTCGCGGTTGAATATCTGTGGTAGGATTTTCGTATCTTTTATTTACGTTTTGCTTCTTTCCTGTATCACTTTTAAAAATGTGTGGAAGTAATGTTGTATATAGTGATTATAGGGAATATTTACTAAATATATTGTAAATAGTAAATTGTGTGTTTTCTTATTCTGGATTTTTTTAAGCTGTTTGTCATAGTTTTACTGTCTCATATCTAAACCCATTAAATCAAACAGTTCTGTCTACTGGAATCAGAAATAAGAAAGTCTGGCTCAGATTACCAACGTAAACTCAAAATAACATAATTCGTATAGGCCGATAGCAAATACTTTGAAATCGAAAAAGAATTTACTATAGATGTGGAAAGCTGAAACTACCGATATGCACTTGGAAGAAGGAAAAAAGTAATTTTTACAATATACACTCGTAGGATACAATAATTAGTAGTACCTAGTGAATGTTGTAGAAAATTAAACGTTTTATTTATTGTATGTATTTTTAGTAGTTGTGTGCTGTGGGCAATCGGAGATTGTTTTTTTTTTTACTATGGCTAGACAAAGTGAGTACAGTACATCTGAGGGTAAGTAAAGTGTTGTCCAATTACGAAAGGGAGTAACAGAGGACGAACATCTATTGTGTCTATGTCGACATGTGGGCCCACATTTTTCAGGTAGAAGAATAGTCTCTAGACTTTCAGTTGTTATGTATATCCCCGAGGACATACACAAGCTGTCATAACTAATAAATTCTGTTTATAAACATAAATGCTTTTGCTCTATAAATTTCTATACCTTCTATCAGGTACGATGTTAACGTCACTTTATTTAGCCTGTATATATATAAGAAAAAGGTTAATATACATTACTCTTAATCCCAAGTAAAACATCTTATGTGTAATCAAAGCTATTGTATACCACAATGGATATTCATAATCGTATTCGATATAAGCAAATTGAACAAATTGAATAAAACTCTAGAACAAGTATATATTATTCTTTGAAACAAATAATGAAATGAAATCACATTACTCACACGCGATTATGAAAAAATTGGATATAAAATAAATTTGTAGCAAACAAACTGGACATGTAATAACAATGAAATCATTTTAAAACAAAAGTGGGTGACAGTAAAGCTGCTCCTGATACTCTAATCCTGTATATTACTGTTTGATGGCAATTGCGACCAAGCCAATCTTCTACAGCGTGTCTGCAAACAAAGTTAGGGCTCGGCGAATAATGGCACTCGAAAATCAGATAAACGTCCACGTTAACTGGCATAGTCGTGTTTTATATATATTTTACCGTCACAAATTGGGTTCACGGTTAGTATAAACGTACACAAAAAATTGTGATTTCATAACGATGGATGTTAGCCGCTAGATACCGCCTATATCTATACTAATATTATAAAGCTGAAGAGTTTGTTTGTTTGTTTGTTTGAACGCGCTAATCTCAGGAACTACTGGTTCGAATTGAAAAATTCTTTTTGAATTGAATAGACCATTTACCGAGGAAGGCTTTAAGCTATATAACATCACGATGCAATTATTAGGAGCGAAGAAATAATGGAAAATGTGAAAAAAACGGGAAAAATTATTCATCCTTGAGGGCTTCCATTGCGTGCGCTGCAAAAACGGTTCAAGATACCAAAAATATAAGTAAGAAAGAATTATTACTCTTGAAATGATCTAAAAAAATGTCTGCAACAGTATATGTCTATCTTTTAAGATTAAGTCACTAGAACCGTTTTTATGGTAAACAAATTTGGTCGAAATTAATGCATTATTTGTTAAGAGTTGTATGTATTGTAATAATATTAATCTTTATCCAAGTAAATGTGTTGTTGACTAAGAGTATTTAATTATGAACAAAATTGTCTTTGACAACACCTAATTTCAATGAAGATATTACAAAACCTTATATAGCAAAACAACGTTTGCCGGATCAGCTAGTACGGTATAAAATGTAGGCTGCCGACAAATCTTGCCACATTAAACGCATTTCTTGGTTTATTGTTAATCAAAGAACTGAATTATTAAGTGTAGTAGTGTGACAAGATTCTTCAGTGACTTACACTGTGTGTTTATCGTGTGTAAAATGGAAACCTACTTGCCTGCAATAATTAATTGAATATATAGGGGCTAAACTGGCCCAAAGTAAAAATTTTGTGAACTGAAATGTTACACGTAAATGTCTTTAAGTAGTAAGAGTGTAATTTTTCTAAAGTCCCACTGGGTATAGAATAAGAAGCTTTTTATTTTTGCTTTTAATGTTGCCTTATTGAGTTACTATAACTAGGCAATGAAACCAAATATGATAAGCAACTAGTAATTGTAACAAAAACCGGAATATTTCATGATTATCGGGATTCCTAAAATTTTGTATCCGTTATCATTGTAATTTAAAGCATTAGAAGCGGCGGAATAATATTAGTGTAATTTTATTTAATCTAAATTCTGAATTAAAAAAATATTATTTTGATCTAACAAATATATCATTCAATTTTAATTGTTTTCAATATATTTTGACATAGACATTAAATATTTTCCGAGCATAATGTTCAAATTTAAAACAAAACTTGGTAATAGGCTGCTTGGAAATTAATGATACTTTAATTAGGAGTAATGCCTGATTTCAAACACTGACCGAGTAAAATTTTGCTTACTTTCCAGTTAACCAATCATTAGCAACAGGGGTACTATAATATTAAATAATTCCTTTGACGCAAAGTCGGTCTTTAATTTTATAGGTTTCATGATTCTACTAAGATTCAATATAAAAGGGAATAAAGATCTATGCACTTTTTGAAGTCTATGTATGCTATAAAGATTATGTAAGAAGTTTTGGTTAAGGATATACAAAACGGAGTAAATAAAGTATACACATGAGTACACATAATTTACTTTCAGAATTATACTTATAAACAAACTATACCCATATTTTTTTCTAAACTTGTGGAAAATTCTCATGGACCGTGCCGTAGGCAGCGTCATCAGAGCTACAGCTGCGGTGTGCCAGCTCTAACTGATAAAAGACTATCGGGCTGCCATTTTCTCTCCGCATCCCATCATCTTGGTTTAAATTATTTTATTATAAAGTTAGCTAGTTATCTGTCCAATAATAAGAGGTGGTCTATGATTAGTTATGGTGATTCATAAGAATTACACATTAGTTTCAATGTGTAAGAGTAATTTATATTTATTTCATTAATCATATGGGTTTTACATGGCCAAATTAAATTAACCTGACTTTTAAGGCTTAAATATGTTTTCAAACGTACTCTTTTAACCAGATATGGTTGTTCAAACGAGTAAAAAATATACAATCAACCACTCCCGGCTCGCTAACAATACCGAAGTATTTTATGCTTTCGACTCAACACTTTGTAAGATAAATGATAAATACAGCTTTACGAAGCCGTTTATACGCTTTCGGCTTTTACTTAAATTGTTTACGAATAAAATATGCATTTAATGTATATCTATCAACTAATATTTATTTCTTTCAAATAACAAAATTGTTTATTGTAAGTAAGTGTACTGATTTCTTATGTAATATATTCTGGAAATAATAATTCGACTATTATTATCACTATCAATACCATTGTCCGATAGTAAAGTTGCTCCGAAGATAACACAATAGGTATTTGATACGTCAATTTCTAGATATTAATTTTTCCAGCCTGTTTTCTTTTATGTTTTGTTAGTTACAGCAGTCTGGAACACAGAAAATTGATATCGATCGGCAAATTCCTTGGTATGTTTTTGATTCCCGGTTCTGATGAATTTTAGTTCACATATTTTCAATATGATAAAAGTGCATGTTAGCAGCTTTAAACAAATGTGTTTTTATATAATAATAGTACAAACTTTAATAATTATTTATTTAAAAAATGTAAAGGTATCTTGGTTTAATTGGTTTGTTTTGTAAATATTGAAGCTCGCATTGATAAAAATAGGTCGCGACATATAAAAATCTCTCAAAAATTTACACGATATTTCGTAAATGTAAATCCTCAGATTATATATATATATATGTCGTGTAGATCATATAGTGAAGATAATATTCAAGAACTAGATTAATTTGTATCCAATTTAAAGGTATATTAGAATGCTTACTTAAAATTAGTCTTTCAGGATTGTTATTAATATTATTGTAGTCTTGTTATTAATTATAATACATCAATTTTAGGAATAAGTTGTGCATGAATGTCTTTGGACCACAACTTGAACACTAACTATTGTTAAGTTATTGTAATTTGTATTCTGTTTTATAATAAATAAATGAAAATACTCATAGTAGATATATGTAGACATTAATGTACCTCTGCTCACTCCGAAAAGGCTATTATAACGCTTAAAGAAGTAAAAACACGAAAAGTCCGTCACTGATACCTTTATTGTATAGAAACTTACATTAAACCATAAAATTAAATAAATCAGCAATAATCAAGAGAGCTACGTATTCATGTGATGTCTCTCGATCGACCGCGCGCCTTTCAAACGGAGCTCACTAGATTTTTATAGTTTTATCTAGTTTATATTGTTAATTCTAAGTTTTTCGGTCAATAAACGTATCAGTGGTGGACTTTGTGGTGTTTTATTGCTTTAGAACGATACACTATTGCATGACAATATATTATACTATTATTATTATATTGATAGCATAAACGACCAATACCTTTTCTTAACAGTTATAAATATTCTTATACAATATCTTATTAATAAAATATATTCCTGTATATCAACTATCAGGTAAAGATACAAAAATAATTACGTACTAAATTTTATAGATATAGAAGTTCATATGAATTGGTAAGAAATGCGATTCACAAGCTCATTAGGGGCGAAGGAAACCGCGGAGACAATAAATGGGTGTCATTTGTAACGGCTACACCATCCGCCATGTTTATTACAACACTCTTACGGAATTATTATTTCGAAAACCTATTCTATAATAAATCAGTATATTTGCAGTAAACAACTTTTTGATACGACAGAAATAAATATTAATTAATATGTAGATACATATTAAATGTATATTTAATACGTAAACAATTTATATAATAAAAAAATTAGATTCACATCTACGGCGTACACAAACCGTAATAATAAAAAATAATATGCCAAAAGAAGTATCGAAGTTAGCATTAGTGGGAAAAGCACGAAGTGAAGCTAGCAATTTGACATAAAACCGAAGCATTATCCCGGAACCCGTTAGCTGACCGACATGTAAATGTTGGCGATTTGTCTACCTCTCGCGCCAGTTCCTGCGTCCTATTAAGACAGCGGTTCCGATACTTGCCTCATGGAAATTATTATATAAAGAGATTTGGACCCAAGCTGTATGCAGGTAATGGACAATATGGAATTTTGTCTCTGCCTGCTTCTAATAAATTCTTCTATCACCTATTTTTCATGAATGGATTGGTAATGAGTCTTCTTAAGTAATTTTTTAAAGGCTCAATTATTTCACACTTCTGATCTTAAAGCTTTTTTAAGCAATTTTCCGAACCACACAGATTTATTTGTATACAAAAGTTATTTGTAGAATTTATTTGTGCTGTCGATATCTAGCTGAAAGGTTAAGAACCGCTGAATTAGAACAATGACCCTCTCAAAAAGGCACCGGGATCAACTTTTCAGCCTCTTTAAAACCACCGATAGTTGCCTTGTCAGAACATAAATATATCTAAAATCTGCCAATTAAGTGGACTTAATGATTGGTGGAAATAGCGACTTGCACATTGCCCTAAATAATACATTTTACTAGTTACCTACGTTTGTTTCTCCACACATCACCAAGGAATGCTAGCATCGGTAAAGCTCAATCTAGCCCTAACAAGCCCTAAACAAAATAATTGGAGTTAGTGTGATTATTTTTATACCAAAAATTGTCATGCCCTTTGTAAAAGCCGAAATATTTTAATTTTACTTGTAATGTTATAAAATCCTTTTTACTTTGACAAATGGCTTTAACTTTCCTACCGTTAAAATTAAGGGCCTCTAATTTAACTTTTGTGTTACGCACTTATTTATGCTCACCTTCATTAGAATTTTCACCTTATCATTTGTGATATATTACATAAAATATTACTCTATTTACATCTTTCTGCCACCGCGCTGCATCTCTAAAAGGATAATAATCAAGAAATACTTTTATTTGTTTCATATTTATAAAATAGTATTTCTTTAATTGAAATTTATTTATAAATACTCATTACTTCCCTATATTTTTGAATGTATCTATTAATAAATTGTTTCCAATTTGGTTTAGGTGATGGTGGAATTAACTTCAGATTTAAAGTATTTAAGTGGAGTTCTGCAATTAAGCCTTATTCATGTAGGTTAATCAATTCCACTACCTAATTGATATAAATAAATTGAAACTCTCCAACGTTGATGCTTAAGTGGAAAATCATATTGAAGGATAAAAGACTAATTGACATTTTAAGTCTCTTTTTTCCAAAATTTAAGACTGCTGTCCTTTGGAGATGTAAAAATTTATTTATGCTAAATAATCTTTCAAGCTTTAATATCCATATATTTTTCAGCTTTAGGTTCACTAAATATAATATTAGGTCCTTACATATGAAATTGGCGTTTTTCGTACTGGCCACTTTAATCACAAATTTCTCCTCTTTGGTAAGGAATATCAAATTCAAATTTGTACAGCTATAGACTCATGTATTTGTGCTTCGATGATCGTCATTCATTTGTTTTTTTTCTTCTGTTTTTTCTGTTTGCGTCACTCATTTTACAAAATGGAAAACTTAAAATATCGCATTATTTACGAGTACGAGTTCCGCCGTGGCACTAGTGCTGCGGAAACAACTCGAAGGGTGAATGATGTGTATGGCGGTCGTGTTGCAAAAGAAAACACAGTTCGTTTTTGGTTCCAACGTTTTCGTTCTGGAAATTTCGACCTGGAGAACAAGCCCCGTGGACGGCCTGAGACTCAAGTTGATAATGAAGAGTTGAAGGCTATTGTGGAAGCGGATCCATCGCAAACCACGTCCGAGTTAGCTGCAGGCTGCGATGTTAGTGATAAAACTGTTTTAATTCACTTGAAGCAAATTGGGAAGATTAAAAAGCTTGAAAGGTGGGTACCTCACGAATTGACTGAAGCAAACTGGCAAACGCGCTTCGACTGCTGCGTTACATTACTAAACCGGCACAATAATGAAGGTATTTTAAACCGAATCATTACCTGTGATGAAAAATGGGTTCTTTACGATAATCGGAAGCGCTCAGCGCAATGGTTGGATCCTGGCCAGCCAGCCAAATCCTGCCCCAAGCGAAAATTAACCCCAAAAAAGTTACTTGTAAGCGTTTGGTGGATTAATGCCGGTATTGTTCATTACAGTTTTCTCAAATCTGGCCAGACTATTACGGCTGATGTCTATTGTCAGCAATTGCAAACCATGATGGAAAAGCTAGCGGCTAAACAACCTAGGCTGGTCAATCGCTCCACGCCACTGCTGCTTCACGACAACGCTAGACCACACACTGCGCAACAGACGGCTACTAAATTAGAAGAGCTTCAATTGGAAAGTCTAAGACATCCTCCGTACTCCCCGGACCTTGCTCCAACAGATTACCATTTTTTTCGAAATTGGGATAACTTCTTGCAAGGTAAAAAATTCAACTCCGATGGGGCAGTCCAAATCGCCTTCAAAGATTTTATTGATTCCCGTCCGACTGGTTTTTTTAGTAAAGGGATCAATGAACTACCTATGAGATGGCAAAAGTGCATAGAAAATAATGGTTCATACTTTGATTAATTAAATATATTATATTAAAAAATATTCGACTTTTTGTTCCTCCCATACAAAACGCCAATTTCATATGTAAGGACCTAATATAACAGCTAATAAGAATTATATAAAGGATAATTAATATGGTAACGTGTACTTACAATAACCAGGGCTAGACATCTCACATGTAGATGTTTGTAAAATTTTTTCATTGAGTAAATATATTATTGTTTAATTCAATGTACTTTCGTCCTTAATTGTTATATGTGCTGGCAGAAAATATTACAATTTGTACTTTATTTTAACAATCAGTACCAATAAACATATCGCTGAAATCCCTATACGAAACTAGGATAACACATTATAAGCACCGCTTAATGCAAGTAAGGTATAAAGCGAATGGAAAGGGGTCGCAATGGCTGCCACTTATCCCTTACCCTATAAAGGAAATGGCGTGTGTGTATGTATATTATTTTATCGCTTCATCATCATCATCATCGTCAACCCACTTCAACTAACTTCGGGACTAGGCCCAAAAGGCCAACGACAATCATTCATTGTTAGCCGGTAATTTAATACAGTACACACATTACTGTTACAATACTATATACTTATTTAGTGGTTTTATATCTACAATTACAAACATAGACTTAATATTTCGTGAGTTTTTACATTACGAGGAATATTAGTTCTATTGCAGACAAAGAGATTAATTTAATCTTGTTAATATAATATATAATAGCAAATTTTATCCATACGCGGAAACGACAATGATCGTAGCTCCGAATTCAGGAAATCATTTTTGTTTTTTTTTTCATATTCGTAACGGATTTAGGCAACGTAAGCTCACCCGATAAGAAACACCGTGAGGAAACCCACATTGTATCTGAAAATGCCTTAAGAACGGCGATCAGCTGCGCTATTGTTCACCTTAAGCGCAAAGTGGATATAGCCACTAATTTAACTCCGCTCACCCCGATAGGGATATACCGTGATTATATACTACTATAATATAACACTTGAACTCCCTTTTTTTTATTATTTACTGTTACAGAAATGAAATGAAACGCATATAATTAGAAAATTATTGTACCATAGCAAAATTTTGAGTATTTATATGTTGTGATTAATTAAAGCAGCAAACACAGACCGGATTTTTTTTACACAAAACGATTAACCAATTTCTTGTTTAGATTCCGACCATAAGAAATAATTATGTTTTAACTTACTGCTCAAACGATAAAATACCTACTTGAGCAAACAAACGGCATTCATTTATCTTACTATGTTCGTTTTTTTAATATTAATTTAAGAACACTAAATAGCAAACGACGAACAATCATAATAAAAAATGAAAACAAAATTGAAAATGCAACAGCACGCAGGTTACAAAGTTATTTCTGAACCTAATATTGTGCCACTGAAAGTGTTTACGTAGTCGCATTTTCTTATGCAAATTGTTTTGCATATTATAAGGCGAACGTGATAAAATGTCGCATCTTCTGTATTCTCAGATTTTAAAATTAAAAATAATATTATAATACTGCAATTATTTACGGTTTTCTGAATTATGTAAATAAGTGTATTTTTGCCAAAAGTTAGTTTATTAAAAGTAACTCTAAGAGTGGTTAAATACTACGTCTAATCAGAATCCGTGAAAATACGAGCCTTTTTGGTAACCCGGGGGAAATCCCTAACGGACCTCAGAGGGTGGTGAGAGCTGCCCGCCGATGTGTCGGACTTGTACCGACTAAAACCCCCGGGGTGTTCCTTCTTCCCGTCTGTCCGGTGTCGGAGGTACAGTGTTATCCTCTTCTCCGTCCCGCGGCGACGTCTGGCCTTTATGTCGGCCTCATCTCCCTGTTGTGAGGGGTGGTTTAAAGAGCCACCCCTCGCTCTCCTTAAGTTTTGTCTTGAAGCGGTGTGCGAGAACACGTCGTACACCGCTCTCACCTGAATAAGTAGGGCGGCGTGCTCCCTTAAGCGCACCACCCAGACGTCTTGTCAGGTTTTAAGGTAGAAGGCCTCTGGCGAAGGCACCCCTCCTTTGTTCTGTCATACGTGAATTATTTCATGCAACTACTAATGTTCGAGGTTTATGAGGTATGAACTGAAAATTCTCGTTACGGAATAAGAAAGTTGTACGCTTTCAATTATAAGCACCGTTTGCCTAGATTGTCTGGATGTTCTTGAGGCGCTCGCCAATACGGCTGATTACTTCTGAAAATAGCATCTACTTTCTTTTGATACTGTCTTTAAACGTAAATTTTAAATTTTTGTAAGCACTTCGTGTAAAGTCTATTTCATTCTTATTTTATATTGAATTTATGACGCGTGTATTTAGTAGAAATATAATAATTGATTATCTAGCATAGAATTCTTTACAAACCAGAGTCTATTTTTTGTAGTATAATTTTATTTGTTGATACAAATATATTTTATTAGCTTTATAAAATTGAAACTTACAGGTATATAATTTCAAAAGACTTTTTGGTCTCCAGGGATACAGTAACAATAAACTATCCTTTATAGACAAAACTTGAATCTAACTGGTTCGTCCGTTGAGAGACCGGCGATGAACCCATTCTAAATTTTTGTGGGTAGTAAATTTTCTCTTAGTCCTCCTTATGGCAGACAGCCAATGTTACCAAGTGTTCATATAATCTAATTATATTTCCGTGAATGCAATTGTACATACAAAAAGGCAAGAAAACTACCTTTTTGGTTTCAAAGCAATTATTCTTGTTATATTTTTATTAATCATGTTTATTCACTAATAATAAGTTAGGCAAAAAATTTCATCGCATTTTATATGAAACTCAAGACTCTTTTTTTTTTTCAAAAGTTATTTATATAGATGTTATTTTATTTGATGACTTTCTGCCATCTTATAGAATGGAAGATGAACCCGATGCTATTGAAATTTTGAAACTTCTGATCAAAAGGACGCGACAAGAAGTTTTGGTAGTCCTCTCTTGTTGTTAACCTGACACTACCTAAAGAATCCTAAAGAGACCGAGACAGGTGGTAATCTGAAGGTGCAAGGTCAGGGCTATATGGCAGATACATTTACACTTCCCAGCCAAACTCTCTTAATTTTTGCTGAGTGGCTAAAATATGTGTGGTCTAGCATTATCTTGATGAAAGATAAACACTTGTCTATTGATCGATTTCGGTCGCTTACTCTGAAGTTCTTGCTTTAATCTCATCAGTTATTGGCAGTAGAAATCTGAATCGATGATTCTGCCCGGCGCTAAAAGCTCGTAATATTCAACACCCTTCCAATCCCACCATACACACAGCTTTAACTTATTGGGAGTTAACCCGGGTTTTGCCACAGTCTGTAAAGGATGACTGACCTTTGACCACGACCTTTTTCGCACGTACTTGTCCATTTTTCATCACCAGCTATCAATAAATCGGCTTCAAAAACGGTTCGGTTTAATTACGTCTCAATAAAGTATCGGAAATGAGTACACGGTTCATTGAGTTTCTTTTAGTGGACTCGTGTGGTAACCAAATGGCATATATCAAGTTTTTTGTGTACCCAGCTTTATTTAAATGGGCCAAAACTATTTTGTGGTCAATTCTCAGTTCTTCAGCTATGTCGTACCTATTTATCTAAGCTATTTATAAGCTGATCTTGCTCCTCTATTTTAAAAATGACGGCCGTTTTATCCGTAGTAGGGCGACCAGCGCGAAGTGCATATTTGACATCATATTCTCGAACTGAAAATGCTTTTTTGTTTATGGTATCCCGGGGGATAATCCTGCATAGGACCATCAGGGACGCTGCGAGGGCAGCGACCCCGGTGTGTTAGACTCCTACTGACTAAAAACCCCCGGTGTGTCCTTCTGATTGCATCACCCGGTCCTGGGAAACCAAGTTCATCCAGATACCCAAGGAAAAAAAAGCCTTGTTGAGGCTACCTCTCTGGGAGGTGTAGGAGTAAAAGCCCACCCCTCCAAAACCTCTCTCTCATCCGGGCAGCAGACTCCCTCAAGTCTACTGCCCGGCTATTGTCACCGGGGGATATCATGCTCGCTCTGGGTGAATGCGTCCCTCCGGCGACGGTGCCTTGGTCGCCGATTGGCCAGAGAAGATGTTCGCTCTGTGACCCTTTCGGCGGCCTCCTTTTGCTTCATCATTACCTCACAGAAGGATGATATTTCCTGCCATGCCTCTTTGCTGTCGACCATGGCATTCACCCCCGCCGGCAAGGAGAGGTCATCCCCAATGTGGTCCTGAAGGACCTTCCTTTCCTCAACCTAGGCAGGGCACACCTCAAGGGTGTGCTGTGCCGTGTCCTCAGGTGACTGAAAACACTTAAACCAACTTTGTGCTACTCTTATTGACACTCCATTAGCTCTATAAACGTCATAATTTTCGCGGCTTGCGTTGCATTATTTTCTTTTTTGTTAAAAGTTTTAAAATGCATCGAATATCTTCATTAGATTCAATCAACTGAAAGAAAAACAAAGGAAAAATAGCTGGAAACAACATTTTACTATTTTTTATTTTTAACGTCATCAAAACCAGCGAGATACAAATAGTATAGCCAGAGATTTTATTACAAGTTAATTACTAAGTTAAGTTTACTTACTATATGCGAAAATACTTTTTTCCCGACCTAATATTTGAGAGTTAACTCTTCTTTATAAGTTCAATATATTTCGAATTAATAACATTGCTGGTGTGGGTTGTAGATGAAATGACGGGTCATATTCAAGCGTAATCAATAATGTTTTTGTATCAGGGTATCGTCTCGCTAGTTTTAAAGTCGTGCTTTATTTTTAGCCGGGAAGAAAAAGCGGTTGCAGACGAGAAGATTCTTGTTACAGTATAGGATGATGTCTTGACGAATTACACGCCATCTGCGCTTGTGTGGAAGCGCAGCTTGCAGACGCCGGCTTTGCTCGCTGTCTACTGTCTAGACTTGAGGCGGAAATGCCTCGAATGTGTATTATGTGTAGCCTTAACAAAACATATTTGAAAAAACTTGAAAAATATATTAAAAAAACCACTTTTCTTGATTAATTTCAATATATTGCTGTACAAAACATATTTTTTTACTTTGCATTTTGTAATATACACAATTTAGTATGGAAGTTTATTTATTGACATAGATTGTAATAATTCTGGAGAAAATTCACAAAATATGACAACAAAATGGGAAAAAACTGATTTTTATTTATGACGGTCGCTACCACAGCACGATTACTTCACTTGCTGAGCTCACGCGGCTTTATCACCAAACAAATTTGACTGAAATTTTAAAACATTATTCTAAATTAATTCAGTTATAATATTTAAAAAACGTAATAACCATAAATGTAGCCTAATACACCTTTTACAAAATCCAATCTGGAGTAAATAAATTATTTTTGTTTCCTAGGATATCAGTTGGGAGACTAGGTATTGAAAAGTTGGAACAGAGTTCGACTAGATATTGACTTTTATTCTTAACTAAAAAGACACGCCAATTCCCAAAAAAGTTTAATTCCGAAATAGAATTAATCTATAACGAGGAATCTTTCACAAGGGTCACGGCGCTCGCCAAGCTTAGTATTACACGATTCATATTATCCACAATATTATCAAATATGTCAACAATCACTAAGCAATATTCATAATGAGCGAATAAATTGTAAATAATTAAGTTTAAATAATTATCGATGAAACAACTCAATTTGACTTGAATGATTAATACCGACCGGATATTATAAATAAGGCTTTTATTTATCAATTGGCTTTTATATATATCTTACTGGACTATTTACATATATGGGATATATTTCTGGTTATATTTCCCGAAAGAAATTCAATAGATGCGAGAATTATCTTGACAGAGAACGGTTCGGATAAACAAAAACCATGGCATTATCTGTTGTGACGGACAGTTTGGTTATTGTTTTGTTCTATGTCCATAATAAACACAGTACTGTGAGTTTTCCACAAATTACAGAACGAATTTCGGGTCATAAAGGCTGTACCGTCATTAAAAGGGATAAAAGGCGGAAACGCGCATAAAGGCGTGACCCGGAAGCGTTTTACCGATAGCTGGTGCTGCGTTGTCAATATTACAATAACCGCCTATCGATCATTGTGTTTATAACGCGGAGAACAATAGTTTGGACAGAGTGATTGTAACATTTTTTAAAAACACCGAAACTTAAAAAAACGTAACACTTATTTCACACTGTTAGGATCACTGGATCGTCTGTCAAAATCGTCTTTGGCAGGAATACAGGAGGTATAAAATTGAAATTGTTATAATAAATATCAAACACTACCGATATATATCAATGAATATCTTCAGTCCATTTTAGCTAAAAAAAGGAACCTTCTAACTACGCAATTAAAACATCATATATAACTTTTAATACTAAACATAAAGTTAGTGTATTGAAGTTCAACCAAATTATACTAAACCAAAATAAACCAATATAGTAAAAATGAGTATGTGTTAATTGTATTATGTAGGTAGTCATTTCAATAAATCACAAAGGAAATTACTTGGCAAAATTATTTAAAAAGACATGCATAATTTCCTGACATAAAACAAGAGCAATATGCAGTCACATAATGCACTAAATAGTTTCATGGCAGGCGTCTCTTGGATTAGTGTCCTTTTAAGCCTTGCAAAAATTATGTAGATAAAACCACGCAACGAATACGAAGAAATAAAGAAATCCAATTTATAACGTAATTACAAACTTTTGATATAAAAATACTTATTTAAAACGAGACATTTTATAAGCCATAATATATTTATTTAACCATCAAGATAAGCATTGATGAATTAAAAATATTTCCTTATAGAGTCTGAAGATTTATATATAACATAATATAATATTTTGAAAAATTAATAAAATATTAATATACTTAATATAATACTAGGCGAATGGACCAATGAATAAAATCCTTACGCTTATGTCTCGTAGGGCATACAGTAATGATGGATAATTATAACTATTATGTTATAAGTTCCCATTCAGTTCGAGTTTATTTAGGATAATAATAAACGTAGTGAAGAGTAAAGTAAAGAAATTCAAACGCGAGCAGAAATAAGCCACTAGGCTATGGAATTTTTGGAGGGCCCTCATTAATTCGAGTGCGGCGACAATTTCTCGCTAAATCCATTAGTATAAGCGACTTTGTGATCTTTTGCTCAGTCTGACATTTGCCACCCACCAATCTAAAACTAATTATCGGATCGAGAGCACCAGCTTGAATTTCATTCTCGGTCTGTTTACTAAATATTTTCCGCTGAAATACGACAGATTTTCTAAATTAACTCGTTAAGCTAATTTTCAGCTTTAAGCTTTTGAAAATAAAAGCATCTTTAGTTAAAGTTAGTTTAACTATAAAAATTAAGTTGTGGCGTGCTTAATCTGGTTTTAATACTTGATTTGTGTTTGTTACATATTTTTTAAATTTACAAAAAGAAAAACGAAACCATTATAGGATCACTTTGTCTTCCATTTGTCTGCTTTTCCATCCGTCCGTATGTCTGTATAGATCCTTTTTATCAAGAGCCCATAGAAGTATTAAGCTGACATTAATACCAAATTCTCAGGTCTATAGTCTGTGGTGGCTCTGAAAAAACTTTACTTATAAGTGAGTGCATTCAAAAGATAATATTGGTTTTTGTTGTATTTTTAATTGTTTTTACCGTTGTCGCAGTGTGTGACATCCACCTACAAGGATTAATCTAGATCGCAGGACGAGAATGGATGCAAGCTGCTTCCGACTGGTCGTTCTGGAAAACATAAGGTAACTCCTACGGCCAGCAGTGGATGTCTTGCGGTTGATATGATGATAACGATTCATTGAAAGCACTCTCAATATATTAGGTCCTTACATATGAAATTGGCGTTTTGTATGGGAGGAACAAAAAGTCGAATATTTTTTAATATAATATATTTAATTAATCAAAGTATGAACCATTATTTTCAATGCACTTTTGCCATCTCATAGGTAGTTCATTGATCCCTTTACTAAAAAAACCAGTCGGACGGGAATCAATAAAATCTTTGAAGGCGATTTGGACTGCCCCATCGGAGTTGAATTTTTTCCCTTGCAAGAAGTTATCCAAATTTCGAAAAAAATGGTAATCTGTTGGAGCATGGTCCGGGGAGTACGGTGGATGTCTTAGACTTTCCAATTGAAGCTCTTCTAATTTAGTAGCCGTCTGTTGCGCAGTGTGTGGTCTAGCGTTGTCGTGAAGCAGCAGTGGCGTGGAGCGATTGACCAGCCTAGGTTGTTTAGCCGCTAGCTTTTCCATCATGGTTTGCAATTGCTGACAATAGACATCAGCCGTAATAGTCTGGCCAGATTTGAGAAAACTGTAATGAACAATACCGGCACTAGTCCACCAAACGCTTACAAGTAACTTTTTTCGGCTTAATTTTCGCTTGGGGCAGGATTTGGCTGGCTGGCCAGGATCCAACCATTGCGCTGAGCGCTTCCGATTATCGTAAAGAACCCATTTTTCATCACAGGTAATGATTCGGTTTAAAATACCTTCATTATTGTGCCGGTTTAGTAATGTAACGCAGCAGTCGACGCGCGTTTGCCGGTTTGCTTCAGTCAATTCGTGAGGTACCCACCTTTCAAGCTTTTTAATCTTCCCAATTTGCTTCAAGTGAATTAAAACAGTTTTATCACTAATATCGCAGCCTGCAGCTAACTCGGACGTGGTTTGCGATGGATCCGCTTCCACAATAGCCTTCAACTCTTCATTATCAACTTGAGTCTCAGGCCGTCCACGGGGCTTGTTCTGCAGGTCGAAATTTCCAGAACGAAAACGTTGGAACCAAAAACGAACTGTGTTTTCTTTTGCAACACGACCGCCATACACATCATTCACCCTTCGAGTTGTTTCCGCAGCACTAGTGCCACGGCGGAACTCGTACTCGTAAATAATGCGATATTTTAAGTTTTCCATTTTGTAAAATGAGTGACGCAAACAGAAAAAAACAGAAGAAAAAAACAAATGAATGACGATCATCGAAGCACAAATACATGAGTCTATAGCTGTACAAATTTGAATTTGGAATTCCTTACCAAAGAGGAGAAATTTGTGATTAAAGTGGCCAGTACGAAAAACGCCAATTTCATATGTAAGGACCTAATATTTTACTAATTATATCAAATTGAAATGCAATTCTATTCTTGACATACAGAATAAATCTTGTCATATCTTTTACTATTAACACATAGAATGACAAAGAAAAATGTGATAGGTGATCATACAACAACATAGTGGTACCAACCAGTATGTTTTATTTGACCCATGGCTGGCAATGCTGTCTGAGGTTTAGAATGAGTTTATGATTTTTATGAGCTTTCACTCGTTAATTAATGTATTATAATATTGAAACCTTGTGTTTCTTTAAAATGACACGGTAACTTTGATTTTGATAAAATTAGTTTTTTCGAATATCATGACTGACTTGGTAAATATAATTGAGTAAAGGATTTTTTATTAATTTTATCACATTTACACTATTTGTAAATTTGTTTGTCGTTTTTACCCAAGTTTTTCAAGTCATACCCATGCGACATTATTGTTCGGACGTACTGAGGTGTAGAGATGTGAAAAATAATCAATTTTTATATAAATTTATTATTTTTCATACAATCGATTTTTAAAACACAGTGTTAGGATCAGAAGTTATTTTACTCAAAAAAATAAATAAATGTCAGGATCAAAAGCCATTTTACTAAAAATAAACAAATAACAAATATACGTGGTGACTTAAACTAAACACGATTTAACATTTACTGAGATAACCAAAACAACGACTATCAGAGATTCGACAACAATAATACAATCCTCACGTAAACTAACAAGAGCTCCGCTCCGCACAGAGCCTCAAACAAGAATCCCCCGGCCGACGAATCTACACCGGCTTATAAACGGTTTCTATATTGGGTGTATAGAAACGGTTTATTTTGTTCCTATTTTTCAATCTATCTAATACGGCCTCTCCTGACTAAGTGTCGTCCTCGACACGAGCTTTGTGACTGAAGCCGCTTGGTACGGTGTAGTCTTCACCGATGTCCATGTCTGCATCCAGTAGGGGCATCGACAGTCCGAGTCATATACCTGGAGTCCTTACTGCTTGCCTGCTGCCTGACCAGCAAAGCCGGTAGCTCCAAGATCTTGATCACCATCTGCGTATGAAAGTAAAACGCCAAGGCAGACATGCCAAGGCAGATACGCCTGAAGTTTAATGAACACCAAGACCATGTTAGGTCATGTAGTTCATCGAACGCCAGCGCAATTAGACCGAAGTTCGTTAATATAACGCCAAGGCTTTTTAGGCCTGAAGTCTTGATAGTGAACGCCAAGGCTAAATAAGCCTGTAGTTTAGATAATGGAACGCCAAGACTACGTTAAAGGTCTGTAGTTCAACGAACGCCAAGACCACGTATGGTCTGTAGTTCAACGAACGCCAAGGCTTTACACCTGCAGTTCAGATAATGTCACGCCATTATATGCTACGCGAGTGCCACGACTGTACAGTAAACAAACAATCCTGAATTATGGCCTTGCAGTGATGGGTAATACTCTAATTATTGGAGACTTTCATCACATAAAACTTATGTTAACTCGAGAATCCAAACAAACATTGTTCGAGTTACAGTCTTAGCTAAATATTGAACAAGGTTAATTCGAGTAAGTACATGTCATCTTGTAATACATACGTGTCTTCAGAGTTACGTAAGTAACCCGGACATCACAAAATACATACAAGTCTTCCGAATTGCATAGTAATTCAAGTATCGCAAAATTAATACACGGCTTCCGAATTACGTAGCAATTCAGGTATCACAAAATTAATCAGGAGTTTGATATCAGTGTCAATCAACGCATCATCCCAACTCCGACATCACATACAGAACTGTTGGAAGCTATCCACTAACTAACTCCCTACTCTAAGGCTTCACTAAGTTCTAAGGAATGTAAGATGTAAAGTTTGCTTTTGTATGCGTAGTATGAAGTGTGAAGCTCAAAGTTGATTTGCTGAAACCTAATATGTAAGGATAGCAGTCAACAATAACGTAAGCAACGCTTATAGAGCTGACATAACGGTCGTCAAATACTTGCTGTCAAAGACCGCGCAGCACGTGCCTCCAGGCATCATTTGCCATTCACAGTGCCGCCGTCCGCAACGCTCTGGCGTTACTACCGCTCGACGGTGACAGCTCGCAACGGCCGCTCAGCAGCACGCTGGCCACCTAGTAGGCGCCACGTACTCTTCGATTCAGCTCTCCTGTGAACCGAGAGGACACAAACAAAATTTCCAAGCAAATGTTTCGTTACTGGTAGGGTTCTAGTGCTTGGATCTCGCAGTGCAACTCCTGCATTTGACTATTAGTCCAGTATGCTTCATGTTAATGCCAGAAGGAAGCCAAAACTCGAATTACTCACACGCTTATATCTCCAATGCAACGTGGGGTAATGCTTTTACCTGGCTCAATAGTCGTCACCATATGAAACATTAGAATCAAGCTAATTAAAAACATAAGCGGACTTCTTGAGAAGTCTATAATACTAGTCATCAAGTCACAATTGTACACATACACGCGTCACAAGTACGTCTGTCGAAATTATTTCCAACCAGTCAAATCAGATTTAGCAGAATCAAAACAAACTTAACGAACACTTTATTACCGCTCGG
Organism: Automeris io; assembly: GCA_036320925.1. Lineage (NCBI taxonomy): Eukaryota > Metazoa > Arthropoda > Insecta > Lepidoptera > Saturniidae > Automeris > Automeris io. The sequence continues at coordinate 1,017,238 of JAUDJH010000037.1, read as the reverse complement.
TCATTCTGACCTACACTTAAGAATAGTTTTTGTGAAAGAAAAATGACTTAGTGCTACCATCATATACTGCCACGTTTGTAGTGAAATATGGAGTTAAATTAAATAAGAAAACTTTTTAGTATTCCATACTATGCCTTCCAAGACAGGACAAGTCAGTTTATTTTTAGATGACATCCAACTACTTTTGTCTCTGACAATCTAATCATTACTTTCCCGTAATCTTGCCTTCTTTTCAACGAAAAATTAACCAGATTTTTACTCTGAAACAATCTCGACAGGAATTTAGTGTACTAGTTTTACCGCCAACATGACTCAATCATGTCCCTGTGATGTTAATGTAGTCAGCACGATGTCAGTAGCTCACACGTAAGCCCGCAGCTCACAGACACTCAAAGGCTGCATGTGCCTCCACCGTGGCGTCTCCGTACGGCAGAACAGCATCGCGGTATGTACCGCGGTGGTGAGGAGTACCAGAAGCGGCACTGCAGGGTCAGCAACAGTAGCGGCATGCCATGTTGCGTATGCGACACGCACACACCATAGCTGTCGCTACGGCGCACGACACGCACAGGCGCGTATCGGCGGTGCGCAGCGCCGTCGCGCAGAGTAGGAACCGCGCGGTGACGGCAGCGACGGTCACCAAATGCCACGTCGTGCATATGACGAGGCACTGACCATGATGACTCTGCAGCTCGTGGCAACACGCTCCAGCTCCAAATGTAGATAGCGTTCCATGCAACAAAAGAACACAGTAGTGGTTTAGAATTGCCCAGCAATGCAAAGATAATGACGTAATAAAATTCATTCTTTACAGTGATTTGATTAAGAACACTGTAGTCGTTAAATAGACTATCCAACTATGTATGTTTGTTTAAAAAGACTTCAACTATATTTTATTATCATTAATACTCTTGAGAGTACTGTAACCTGGGTTTGTGCTGACACGAAATATTCCAGCATGATAAAAATACAAGTAAAATATTCGATGCACTATTATTGATAAGCACATTCACACATACCCTCATTAAGATTTTAATAATTTCTTGAAGCACAGTCTCATGTTCCATGGTCCAGTGAAAACTGCATGTCTATATAAGTCAAACGCACAATGCATACAGTCCTGATGGAGTAATCTGGGATGTATTTTCGAAAATATCCCGTTTATTCAAGAAATTGCCTAACCTGTTTGACCTTCTGTGGTGCCGTGGAACCTGTAAGAACCTGAATCTTACCAAAAGCACGTCGTACTTCCTAGTTAGATATCACCTCAGGTACTCTATTTCTGTGCATAAATGGAACATTTGTTTAATTTTAAAGAAAACCCAGCCTTCCTTTAGCGTTTGAGGACTTTCCGTAGGGATTATAATTCTTCCTCAATGAAAAAATACAGGATTAAACAGTCGTTGATGTATACCAGAGCCTTCAGTAATGACTTTCTGCAATGAGTAATCTTTGTTTTTCGCCTTGCGACAGCTTGCACGGCCTGTAATGAACTGTAGTATCGTCCTTCAGGCAAATTCACACATGATGCCCAATGTGACAGAGGAAGTAGCTGTACCTGAAATCGTATGTTTAGAGAACTCGTCCAAAATCTCATTGAGGACAGCTTAGAGTGGACCTTTTTAGATGTTACAAGTACGTTGTAGGTGGTTAATGGTCACACAAGAAACAGTAAGTTTCGGAGCTCGTATGACTCACTGCAAGTAGTTTGTTCGTACGTAAGTCACGCCCTCTTCATCCAATGCGTCGGTACCAATTATGACAGGAGCATTCATACGCTTGTTAGGAACAACCAAGAAGTCAAAGTCTAGTGTAATGTCTTCCAGCGAAGAGGTAGTGTTTTTAGATGAACTGCGTGAACTGTATGACGCCACTCACGAGGCCTGGTTCAACACAAAACAAATAAATGCAACGTAACACCACTGTAACACAAAACTACCTTACCAGGAATAATTAATTGTAACCTTATACTTCACAGACACCTACACAAACAGTAAACAAACCAAAAAGGAATATTTAACTTTTAAATATGTCGGCACGCTTGCATTTTATTTATTGCCCGGTGGATGTTAAAGCAAGTCCAATAAAATCTAGCCAATCATTGACTGTTCCACTATTGTTATGAGTGATTCCTGCAACATTAGAAGTGATTAACAAACCACCGACCATAATTTATTGAAATACCGTCTCCATCCCAACAATCCACGGCCGCCTTAAAGATGGAGAATACTTCTGATAATGGCCAGAAGATTTCGAGTAGGGTCAGGGAGGCAACAGTGACTCACTTTTTTTCCAAAGCTTGAAAAAAATAAATACGGCTCTAACATTGGCCTAAAATTTGCTCACATTTTAGATACACTATTGAACTGTAACTGAGCACTCATGATTTTCCATTATTTACTACTTTAGTGAAAGTAGGAACCTAAAACAAAAAAATGATAATTGAGCCACTGTGGACAACTAGGTGTACACACTGACTCACTACCGTGGTACACAGTGGCTCTAGTGGTACACAGTGACTCGGCAGTATGAATAAGAAAAGAAAATGCCCATTCCACGTAGATCTTTTATTAGTAATAATAAAAAAATGTTACAAGCTACTTTTATAATCAATCAACACAACTCTTAGAACTTTTAATGCAAAATAATCAGATCTTAAGTCATCTCAGTCTCTTCGTTAACAATTTTAGTCTCTTTTTATCGGTTAACAACCTATGGTAACTATTCAAATCAAAATTATTCAATATAATAACATATATAATGATGTATTAGCATCTGTTACACTTAGAAAATACTATGGTTTAAGCAATCAACGATAACAATAACCATTTGGGTAACATATGGTTTATTGAAAACAACATAACATAATTAAAACAACAATCATTTGTATTATCTTCAGAGTAATAAAAAAGTATCAACTAATTTCTAATAAATGATAAGACGAGTAAAATCAATCGAGAAATTGTAGAATGGCTTAGAAGACGTACCAACTAATGTAGGCTTTGGAAGAATATATTTTATATCATTTTCCTTCACAAGGGAAAGATCCGGTTTAACAGGCATATGAAACTTATAAGTACCAGCCTTGCGTTTCAAAAATGATACATAATATTCAAGGTCATTATTTCTTTCTTCTATTACCTTCCCAATATATAACAACCTCTGCTTTTTAGTTGCCAATTCGACTATAACATATTCTCCTTCCTTGGGTGGATGAGGTAATGAATTCTTTAAATCTTTTTCTCTTAGAATATTCTCATTATTATCTTGATCTGCTAGTGATTCAAGCCATCCATCGTCATTGTCGGATTCTGTTAATCGAACTTCATCAAGGCCCTCTGTTTCGTCGTCGCTATCTAATATCGTTCGTATAATTTTACTTTTCTTTGCATCGGTCTTTCTTTTAACCGCAGTTTTTTGCTCTATCAAAGTTTTCTCCGGCGTGTCGGTAAGTATCAAACTACGTCCAGGCTTCCTTCGTTTCCTGTTAGTTTTTCTTGGACCAGCTTTTATAGGATTTCGAAAATCAAAAGGCGATTTGAAAGACAGTTCTTTGGCTGTCTTTGGTGGTGTGTTTTCGTTAGTAGAATCTGGAAAATTGACTGATAGATTCTGAGATGTGGATTGTCTAGAAAAGTGAGCAGTTTGATCAAAAATTGGTTCAGATATTTCTTTTGCATCATTAGCTTTGTTTAGATTGACTTTTTCAGGACTTTTAACGGGAGATGACATATTTAAATCAAGTGGCATAATAAAATTTGGTTCAGCTGGTTCTACAAGAGCATCAAGATCACACTCTTCGAGAATACTTATGGAGTCAGGTGTTGAATTACCTTTATCCTGTAGATCTTCTGGACAAGGACGGTCAGTCACCGAACTAGGAAGGAAGTCTTCCTCCGTGAAAATGTGTCGGTCGAATGGATAAATACACACTTTGCGAAGGCGTTTGTAATATTTCTTATCGTCATTGCCTTTTCAAAGGCAGATCCGATTATTTCGCCCAAATCATAAATTGTTACAGGTTTTCCCGGATTTCGCAACAGCCAGGAGTCAATGGCAGCGTTGTAGTATGTTTTGAACGGACCATAGATACCAACATCTAGGGGCTGCAACTTAGCCGATGTGTGGGGATGAAGAGTCAGAATATGCACTCCCGCATTTTTGGCGATATCCAGAGCTTCTAGACTTAAATGTGATTCATGGTTATCCATGATTAAAATGCATGGATTTTCTTTCGAAGCATTTGTACGTTTGACGAAATGTTTCATAACCTCCGGAAATATCGACGAATTCATCCATCCGGTAGGTGTAGCCAATCCGAGAGTTCCCGCTGGTGTATTTTTAATCATGTGATCTTTAAAATTCTTTCTAGGAAAGACCATGACTGGGGGCAAGAAATTTCCACTGGCACTCACGATACAGCACGTCGTAACTAATGTCCCTCTTTCTCCGCTAGTCACCTTACCAATAACTTTTCGACCTAATGGGGCTAGCACTTTTTGTGGTTTTTGTACAGTCGTCGTGGATGTTTCGTCCAAGTTAAATATCCTGTTTCCATCAGAGAAAGCGCTGTTTCGTGAAATCAGATCTTCTAAATTGTCGTAAAATTTCCCGACATTGCTTTGATTTAAAGCTGTTGCCCTACTAAGGCTGCATGGTTCAGGCTTTTTTAATGTGATATTATGTCTGCGTCTAAATGAAATTAACCAATCCTTGCCAGCCATTTGCTTCGTCTCCTAAGAGGCAGGCATTTTCAAATTATTTATTTTAGCACACTGATATGCTACTTTTCGACTTTCTTTGGCGGTCAATCCATAAAACAAAAGAGCACAGTGCGAATAATAGTTTTTAAGTGCAATCTCTTGGCTATCAGTAAATATTTTATTGACCGAATCGTTAGGTTTTAACTGAATGGGTAACAATTCATCAAGTGTCTCACAGTTCTTGGTCTTCCAATAATACCTTTTAAGTGTAGCAAACGGTACATTAACTTTTGTTGATGCTTTTCTTATAGATTCTCCGGTCCTTATAAGCTGCAAACCTTCTTTAATTTTTTCATACGAAGAGTTCCCTATTTTTCTCTCGGATTTTTTTCGTGGCATTCTATAAATAAAATAACAAAATACGATTAAAAAGTTCGAAAAATATTGAATTTACATAAGCTACAAAAGTACTGAAATTGAGCCACTGTATACCTTTAAAAATTGAGTCACTGTGTACTTCTACGCCATTTTGAAAACTTTTGATCAAAGCATCCGAGATGTAAAACATAGAAGTCAAAATACGGGTTAAAGACAATTAATACAAAACTTACTATCCGATAAATATGATGGCTATTACATATAGCAACAAACAAAGATATGAAAACAATCGAAACTCACCTTAGAATGTAATTTAGTGGGCGCGAAAACTGAAATCACTCCCTCACACTTCCCCACGGCGCTCGACCTGCGAGCAAACTGGTTTAAACGTGCTCGGGTACCAAGACCTTCGAATCGGTAAAAGAGACAAATATATATTCCTATCCCTTTAGGTCGGCACACGGCTGAGCCACTGTAGCCGACCGAGTCACTGTTGCCTCCTTGACCCTATATCAAAATGAACGTCCAATGTGGGTACAGTGTAGAATCCACTTATTTATCCAAATGTTTGCTTCACCCTTGAGACACGACTTGTTCCTCCTTTCTGTGGGCTATAAGTTACTTATCCCGCTGCTGATGTTAGGATCAGAAGTTATTTTACTCAAAAAAATAAATAAATGTCAGGATCAAAAGCCATTTTACTAAAAATAAACAAATAACAAATATACGTGGTGACTTAAACTAAACACGATTTAACATTTACTGAGATAACCAAAACAACGACTATCAGAGATTCGACAACAATAATACAATCCTCACGTAAACTAACAAGAGCTCCGCTCCGCACAGAGCCTCAAACAAGAATCCCCCGGCCGACGAATCTACACCGGCTTATAAACGGTTTCTATATTGGGTGTATAGAAACGGTTTATTTTGTTCCTATTTTTCAATCTATCTAATAACAGATATTCTAATGATTGAATATCGATTTTTAACAATTCGATTATATTAATGACTTTCTTTATAGAAAGTAAAATAAACTTTTTTACTCTCTTTTTTTAAGTTATAAGATTTTATATGCTTTGTTAAATTAATCTAATGGAGCTAAACTACATATTTTAATCGAATTTGCAAACTGCACCATTTGTACGGCAAATAAAAAAACGCAATATATGGTCACTAAATGAAAAAAATAATAAGTCTTTCGAAAAATAGCGCCAACTGCTACTGTAACTAACTTTTCATGTAGATTGTAAAAAATCGAGTTACAACCAAAAATGCACAAATTTTTAGTGAATTATTTTTTTACAAATCGATTTAATATTAAGAGAGAGAAAATCAATGATTTAGTATTCAATTTTTTCCATTTCAGACACCCTACGTCTAATGCATTGTTTAGTTCACCGCAGATCTCAGGCTTGTCTAATAATATGACTGGGGGTCTTGTAAGATTCTAGACTTCGAAGAGTCTATCTTATTACGAGATTTGTCCCCTGCCCTCCGGACTATGGAAGTACTCGCCGGCTTATCTTGAAGCGAATCACGTATCTTCGAGTGGACGACAACGTGCCCCTAGAATGTTTAAGGAGCTAGCAGCGGGACATGTGAAGCGTAACCTCTTTTAAAAATGAATACAATTACTGTTTAAATTGCGAAGAAATATTTAAATTTAATATTTGACAGTTATAAAAATATATTTATCTTTATAACTTACCGGTGTATGTTAAGTTTACAGAATATGTTAATTTTTTTATGTTAAATAGACTAGATATCCTGAACAGAGTGCGTCGATTTTTCACGCCTGATCAACTGTATCTATTGTATAAGGTCCAGGCCAGGCCTTGTATGGAATACTGTTCGCGTCTCTGGGACGGTTCTGCCCAGTAATTACTCAATGCCCTAGATAGGTTGCAGCGCAGCGCTAACCGCATAGTGAATGATCCAGACGTTTCTGAGCATCTAGAACCGCTCCAATTGCGTAGAGATGTTGCCTCATTGAAAGTTTTCTACCGTCTGTATTATGGCGAGTGTTTTGAAGAGTTGTTTTACTTTGTTCCACCTTCTTCCTTCCATAGCAGAACCATGCGCGCTAGTATACGGAGTCACAGCTTTTCAATATCTCACATTCCTGCTAGGACTAAGAAGTTCTCTAACTCTTACTTTTGCAGAGTTGTTGAGCTGTGGAATGGTCTTCTGGCGAGCGTGTTTCCATTGTCTTATGATATTGGGTCTTTTAAGCGAAGCGTGAAGAGATATTTGTGCAGGCCGGCATGATTGCTGCGATTATCGATGGTTTTTGTTTTGCTTTTGGTAGTCGTTGTCGTTTTTAGGACGCACCATGCTTTGCATCAGGTATGGTGTGGTCAATGCCGTGTCAGTTTAAAAAAATAAATTTCCTACACGGGGGCTATTGGTTACTATATCATATTCAAAACCAAAATATAATAGAAAAAAAGTTTGGATTACTATTAAAAACATTAAAAATAAAATAAAAATGTAGCTTAAGGGGAAACAACAAAAGTGAAGTATGAGAGAATAAGTTGATTACATTTGGAACATGATATACGCTAATTGGGGATGAACTCGTAGTAGTAGCATAAAATAATTGATTGTGTTTAATTAAAATATGGCAATAATACAAACGTTGAGAAATTAACATTACATATAGGAATAATCTATTGAGGAGTAGGTACGGAGGTTCCAATTAAGCGTAACAATTACTGAATATAAAGTTCATAATTATAAAAGTTACAACAAGTAGTCATTTGTTTCACTTTTCCAATGTCAATTTGCTGAAGCTTTAACGAGTTCCGAGCGTAATTAAAACATTAGTTTTACCGCGTTCATAAATCAAGCTTATTTAAAATTTATAATGGACTTGCGACAGCGCCGACAATGCTTCTCTTATAAATTATGAAATATAGAGAAAAAGTTATAAATTGCAATTAAGTTTTCTACGATCGCATTATATAAAAAACCTATCACCAACATTACACGCTCATTCCACAATCAGTCGCTCTCAAGATTCGTAAAGTATTTTTAAATGATAGTCAGGTAGATTAATGTCAACCTAAAACTAATCATCATTCAATTTCATGTAAATACCAGTCATTAAATTATAGATTATCCAGCACCCATAGTAGTGATTGCGGTTAAACTGACAACAGCACTAATTGTATAATACGTGCCTATAGTTACTAATTATAATAAAGCATACTGATCTATGTGACTAAATTTTTGTTTTAAAGATTTGTAATTATTTTTAGAATACGGTAGTGTTTTTTGTATCCCGGGGGAAAATCCTGCATAGGACCGTCAGGGACGCTGTGAGGGCAGCGACCCCGACAGACTCTCACTGACTAAAAAACCCCGGGTATTTCTCTGATCGCTCCCCTCGGGCCTGGAAAACCAAATTCGTCCAGACGCCCGGGGAACGAGATGCCTTTATGAGGCGACCTCTCTGGGACGGGTAGAAATAAGCTCACCCCTCCAAAACCTCTCTCTCAGGTGGCGCGCCGGACACCAAGCACTGCCTCCCTCTCATCTAGGCAGCAGACTCCCTCAAGTCTAAAACGATAGTTTAATGGTACTCTTTAACTAGAAAAATATTTGTTCACATATGATGCAATTAAATACATTGCTTAATTATTCAAAAATATATTTATAATTGACAGGATTTTTTTAATGTAATGTGAACATTATTTAAACACGTATTAAGATTATCCCTGATTTTATATTTATAGTAATTATTGATTATATCTAAGTAATCCACGTGTATTTGAATGTAGCATTTACAGATCGATTAAAACATACATTTTAATGCGGCTTTTTTTGTATGGTCACTATAAAACAATGAATTTTTATTATGTTACAGTGTAAGACCATTACTGTGTGAGAATGAAAGCCGCAGATGGCACTAAGATTTTAATTCGGTTAGAACTTGGATCTTGTACTTGGGACTTGTACGCGTTCATACAAAATGACGTCCTATAACGACACAACGAACTAAGACTGAAGAGAGTTTGTACGAGGTTGGAGATAGAAAACATTTAGATAGCAAACATTTTTCGCCGAGACGTGCACGAGAAATATTGTAATCTGATAGTAAATATGCTATAGTCCAAAAATATCCACAAACGTATTGACATTTTGACCATAGATGTTAGGTTTGAAGGTATATTACATAATATTTTTATGCATCAAGCAACCCAGTCAGTACGAGAGAAAATTTTATCAAACCATACAAATAGTGTAACCTAGATACCTATAGGAAGTTACGTTATAGCTATATTTCTGTACATCAAAGTTGTAAATAAAGGTAAAGTTCCCAGCAATATATTACGTTTCCTCTTATATTTACTTTCATCCATATGCCTCGCTTTTCTCATAATTTGAAAGAATATTCTCACCTGTGAACATGAAAATTCAATTTGAGTTTTGCAATTCTTGAGTTAAATAATATTTTTACTTTATATTGCAATTTTGAAGATAAGGTTTTTTTACTTTTTTCTCTTTTATCCAGAGGTGTATTATACTTCTCTTTCAATTTTAATTACCCTTCTATTCATAAAGAGAACTTACAAAGAATGAAATATAAAATTAGTTATAATGTAATAATTAGTAATAATAACTTTAAAGCGATGCACTAATAAGATTCTAATAGACTGATAGCTCGAAATTTATGTTTATATATAACTAGCTGTCCCGGCAGACCTTGTTCTGCCTTATTTCTCTAAAACAAAGTCACATTGTTTTTTTTAATGTTCATAGCTACCCCGTCGGCTGTTTTTTGAAAATTGTTTGAAGGAACCTGGCCTTAATGTTATATGTATAAAACTTGACAAATATTGACATTAATATTTATACGTCACTCAATAATTGTTTTGCCTTCCCGGAACCCGTCCACTAACATTTAAACTTTATGGTATGGTGTTAAAGTTCAAATTGACTTATAACAAATCTTTTGTATTAGAATACAGAAAAGTGTTATTTTTAGACAGTTGCAGGGAATTTTTAAAATTTTTCTCTCCGTGTTAACCTTCCTCAGACTTAATCAAACACAACAAAAAAAAAATCAGCCAAATCGATTCAGCCCTTCTCGAGTTTCGCGCTTATCAAGACATTTTGCGATTCATTTTTATATTATAGATATAGATTTGTGTAATTATTATATCTATTATTTTGACCAGCAAAATACCACTATTCATAGCTATTAATGGTAGAAAATACGAATGACTTTTGCTAAACTACAATAATAGATTATACAAACAGTACGTCAGTTAGTTATTATTTGTAAGTGTTAGTTTGTATATATTTTATTATATAATTTAGGTACTGTGGTCGTCTCGGTCTTGATCTTCAATAAAACTCTTATTATCATTTTTAATATACATATGTATATATTTTGTGAAACTATTATTACAAATAAAAAATTTATTAATGTTTTCCTTATTTTAATATAAAATTGTCATTATTTCCTTATGAAAACCTAATATGCAATCCTCAAAATAAAATAAAATGCTTCTAATTTTCAAATTCCATCGATCTTCCCTTGTTTAATAATTCTCTTTATTTACTAAGCGGCCGATATCATATTTATGTCACAAATATATAATCTAATTTAAGAACCTTCTTACAAACAATCACTACAGTACCCATAATAAAGGGTTAAATCTGGTTTAGGATGAGAATATTTGTATCCATAACTAAATATATCGAGATGATTTTCACCAAACATAATAATAGTAATAGAAATTCTAGAGATAGATACCTGGAGAATATTAGTTTATATAAAAGGCCAAGATTTTTCGGATCTTCCACTGAAATAAGCTTTAAATAGTAAAGGGAGCATCTGCGCCCACGTACCAGATGTCATCATGCCCTCTCTCGGGTCATGCATTTGAATTTATTCCACTACTAAGACTTCTGATTATTCTTCAATGATTTCACATTTTCTTTACGCATCAAGCGTTACTTGTATATTAAATAAAAATTTATTTAATCTTGAAAATATTTTAGTTGAAATATATTAATAATAATGGATTTATAAAAGAGCAATATCAATTCTTACTAATAGTATAAATTGTTACATATTAATAAATACATCTATATAGTACTCGTATTAGTTACAATTCATACAAGATATGCATTTAGAAAAAAAAAACAGAAAAAATTAATTGATCTTACAAAATTAAGGTGCAGTAATCTTATTTTCAACAAAAGTGCATACTTTATAGCATTCGTGCCAAACGGTCGCGAACGACCTGCGCGGAGGCGCAACCTTCATATTTATTATTATATTTGTAAAATAAATTAAGATTATTACTTGTAATTACAATAGAGATGTCACTAAATTATATAAAAAAACATCACTAAGATATCAAAAAATGTTTTATTGATAAAACCCAAGTATAAACGCAAAAGGGAAGACGCTAGCTAATAGCGTAGTAAATGGCTTTTCCACGTAGTGCTTCAATATTTCACACTGACCAAACTTTTAGTAATCTAAGTGATAGACTATAGCAATAAGGAAGCTAATATTAAAATCACAGCTCCGTTACATACCCTAGGTGTTGTCATAAGTGGAAAATCGACAAATTCTCTTTAACATAAAAGGTTTCGTTCGACCAAGCCCACATCAAATTAAACCTTTGCGACCCTTGAATCCAATTTAACTCTTCCACAGATAGGTTCAAGCTTGGAGCGAAATATATTAATAATTTATGCCCACATAAATTATTTAAACATTCTCCTTTCCTTTACTCAACAAATACTCATAAATTTCAGGGATATGCATTTACTTCGCGTATTACGTTGACGATGTGAAATTTGTACGTTATTTCATTGTATCGAAGTAATATATAAAATTAATTAATAGCTTAAACAAATACTCCTTTAATTAACATCGCCTTGAATCACGTTATTTATGGACTAGCTTATACGCGCCACTTTGTTTCCGTTGTCATTGGCGAAATATCTCGATTGTATTTAATGTAGATATACAAGTACAGTATTTTAAAATAGTTAAATATTGAATTTATAATACTATAATATACACAATTAATATATTACTTTTAATGTTATTATATCTAATTGCTAATTCCTAGCATACTAATTGCTTTGTAGCCTGTATTATTTTTGTGGATAATCAATTAGGGTAGAATGAAAGATTGGAACGCCACTTTTCTTTATTTTTGCAAACGTCTTGTTGAGTAATCTCTTCACGCAGTTTCATCGCCGATTGTGCGCTTATTGAATTTATCCTTCATTGGAATTCTCATTATATGTGTAAATAAGTCTAGGCTGATCTCAGCTCTTACATTGACTCACATATTGTATATATTTTTCCTATTTCTCTCATCATTCATTCTCTTCACGTGTCCAAACTAGTAAAAAAAAATCATTTGTGCATGTTTTCGATGACACTATCTCTTAATCTAGTTTCTTCGTTCGTATTGCGTTCCGCAATCGCTAATTCGTATATAAAAAGCAGAGCGTACTTTCATTGTTTTTTGGCATACTCTGATTTCATTACCGTACCTATGGTAAGTATGACTGGAAATAATAGATACTATATACTAAATATTTCGATTAAGTTTACACGAGTGTTGAAGTGACTAAACAAATAAATATAATCTGCTAATCTGATATATTGAGAAGACAATATTAAAAAGATTTGGATTGGGGAATATTCTTTATGTAATATAAACTAAAAACGGTATATCTGTCCGTCTATGTTCGCTTACATTTTCTATGCTAGACTGTCTTAACGCATAATAATGCGGTTTTTATGATTGTTTAGGAAATGAATTCTAAACCGTTTGTGTTTATCTTTGATTTCAGTTTAGAAACCATAGAGTACAATAATATATTATATGGAGAAACTGTAAGAAGAGAGCTTTCTTGCCCTTTTTTCTTACGAATGTGGAAAGCCCCCTTGGTTTGATTTGGAAACACGACTGGTTGTTGCCAGTCACTCAGACGGTCGCTGAAACCGTAAAGTATGGTATCTAGTCCGTCATCGACACTCTCTTCACACATAGAAACAGAACAGTTGTACCTAAGATACTTTAAAAGGTATAGAGACTCACAAAATATGCTTCGGCCTACACTAGTTTCAACTAAATAGAAAAAATATGTTAATCATGCATAAGCTCAAGCTCGAGCTAATATTTAAACAAATAAATATTTAACTTGTATAAATATCTCATTGTTCCAAAAGAGAGCTTTCCTTTATTGCTAATACATCTTATGGTTCGGATTATTCTTATAAACTTTCTGCGTATTTTTACATTTCATTGTTTTGAACAAAGGAACACGCTAACGACCACTTTTCCTACTTAGCTGCAAAGTTAATTAGTCAAACTTCGAACATTAACTTCACAATAAACCGCACAAAAAGTACAGATATAAAGTACACAGTAAACAAAAATAGCTTTCCTATAGATCACAACAGTAGCAGTTTCCTTGTTTATAGGCTTTTAAGTTTTACGATCTCCTGAACGTCTGACGTTAAAATTACTGCTAGCACCTAGTAAAGAATATGCTATGAAACTCAGATCCATAGCTAAAATCTAGCAGCATTACGTTGGATGGATATTAAAGATCCGACAAGATTTTCTTAAAAACTATATTGTTTCTTCATTCTTGCGGTTATAAACAATGTTATACTATTACGGAATCTCATTGAAAGCGATAATCACATAATGCAGGGCGCCATATGGCCGCGGTGACCATCAACCATGTCCAAAGACATAAATGGGCACGTTGTCGTCACAGTTGGAATGCCGCGGTGTATGGCTGGCGGCAGCTTCGGCGCGGGGCGAGGGGCCTCCTGCGCAACCTGCTGCCTTCGTCACTCCTCACAGTCCTCACAACCACTGCCTCCGTCTCGCCCGCACACGATCTGTGCGCACACGCGCTACTCAAATACGAACCATTGTGTCTAAGCATCTACAAAATAAGCGATCAAATAGTGTACTTGTGACGTGACAGAAAAAACGAATCATGTGTTTGTAGCAATAGATAAACAAGGTAAATTGCATAATAACACGTTCATGCAGTTATGTTTACTACATATTCGTTGTCAACAAGGACATTTGAAGTATGTGCAGTTTAATCGCAATACTGTCATTTATAGCGTGGATGATACCGCAAAATATGGATAAATTAATTTAGTTTTATAATCGTCTCTGAAGTGTAGTAATTTAAAAAACAGGTACATTGGATTTCGCGAATGAATTGAGAGTACTTATTGCCGACCGGCTCGCTTGCATAATTGATGCTTAGTAGAGTAATGTGTCACCGTAGCTTAGGCCTTTTAAGCAATCTTTTATGAGGAAAAATGGTTAAAGATTACAAATTGTAATGACATCACCTGTACTACCTTAAAGTTAGCACTCCACCCACAAAAACACGTGCCTTTAGGTTATATGAGACACCGTTGTTGTCGTTATATGAGATACAGTTAATCTAAAAATATTTCATTTTTAAATAGTCGCCCACACAACTTTTTTACAAATTTATTTTATTGGTTTAAAAATATATATATATATATATATATATATATTAGATAAGTATAATAGTGAAACAGCATCAAATACGCCCCTATGCTTTAAAAATAATAAAATAAAAATATACGAACTTCAATAATAAATTATCGCGATAAAATATTACTTTACTCTTTAGAAATAATTATGAAAGTACGTATAGTTGTCATAATAATTTATAACAAACAACTGAATTAAATTGTATTATTTTTTTATCATACAAAATTTATTTCTTACAGTTTAAATCTATTTTTATAAACATATAACAATTTTGTCTTATAATTTGAAGTATACAGGTAATTAATAATTTATATATTTAATTACTTAAAATATATATGTATATATATTATTAAAGAAGTTATATAATAAGAACAATCATACGGAGATATGTAATGTAGATGTAATAAACATGTAATCATTATTTCTAAATGATTTCGTCATAAGAAAATAATGAAGTCATCGCTTATAATTGGTGGTCATCTCTTTTGGGAAACTATATTATTTGGTAGGTTTTAAAAAAATAGTTATCACACCATATCGTCGACGTCGTTCAAAGTGAGTATAGATACATTATTAAAGTTGATTCTACTTTGCGCTTAAACTTACTTACACAAACGTTGTTTTGTTAAATAGCATGCATATTTCTACATATTTTTCTTTACTGGAGAGCATATAATCTGTCTATACTCAAACTTTAGGAATCCTATAGCAATTCGTATTTCGCATTGACCCTTTTAGTTTATTTAATTGACATCCACAACTCAAACATTTCATCATACATTTCAAAGCCTCGAATTGACTAATAATTATATTAGCTAAGAATTAATTCAATATATGTCTATATAATAATCAGAAGCTTTAATTGTAACACAGAAAATACTGTTTGCAATATTTATTAAATATTTTGTATTACAGTCATATCTTTTTTTACTAGTCTAGTTAATCTTGGAGAAAATTCTCATTGGATCCTTCCGGCCTTTCACACGGGTTTGGCGCAACCGAGGTGTGCCAGACTTTTTATATATTTAGCAATAACCTCATAGCACATTTCTTTTAAATTAATTACACACCGTTCAAAAAACTACAGTGTTCTTTCTTAAGTTCTTCTTAAGCTCCATCTCCGGGTTAAATAGGAGCAAAAAGTTCACCGCTCAGGATCACACGGCTATAATGGCTAGCAAAAAAACCCCAAGTTGACCACATCTACACATTAACGGTGACTGTGGAACTTATAATCTGTTTTCTACAGTCCTGCAGTGTTGATACTTAATATGACTTTATAAAATGTAATAATAATAATACATCATTACGCTATAAGCTTTTTCTAAATACAAAAATACGTCAGTGGTTGTGTCCCCTTTACGCTTATATGTCATGCCCATCGTAACGAATCGTACAGCTGATCGCTGTTTTAATGGCATTAACACGTAATATTTGTGTTTGATGCCAAGCGAGTTTTTCACGATGTTTTCCTTCACCGGTGAACATGTAGTGCCTAAATCCGTAATTAATTTGGAAAACCTCAGATGTATGTGCCGACGACAATTCGCGCTGGCGCGCGTTATTACTAGTCCCTGGCCCGATAGGTCACCAGTCATTAGTATTAAAAACTATTATTTATTATTAAAATATCAACTGGATAGAATAATATTTAACTATAAAGTATCTTTAATCGTTAACGGAGTTTCCATACTAATAACACGGTGCGGCGCGACGAACATAGGTACACAAACGTTTCTACGTGGATGGCTAGCGCTAGCACATTATTGAAACCAGCGAAGCACGAACAACATCGTTAGGCAGCCGCTTGTTAAAAATAAAATTATACAATTTTAGCACCCTTTCTGAACTTTATTCCTTTCTTACACCTACACGCCTTCAATATTTATTGAAATAAACACACTTAATACTGATTTATCCGATATATTTTTATTATAATTACAAAATTTTTCGTCATCATTGTTAATAAATCTATAAAAATAATTGATTTATTAACATTCCCAAAACAGTTGTGTTTTAATTAGTGTTGTTTTACAAAAGCTTCATGAAAAAAAAGTAATATGTTATAATACTTATTTGATTATAATGATAATATCTTTTTATATATGTAGACGATAATAGATAATCAGGTAACAAATATTGAATTGATGCTAGTATAATAAGTTATATTAAATCAACTCTAGTGCATCGTACACGCATTGGCATCACGACACCGGAACGAGAAACTACTTCCTATTAGTCAGTCATTGTTCTGGGATAATCAAATTATAATATTAAAAAAAAAATCCTATTGGCGAGTCCCACAGTCCTATGAGTTTTCTTTAAACGAAGTGTGAAGAGATATTTGCGCAGCCTTTTTTTACTGTTGATAGTCATCATCAAGCATGGTGTGGTCACTGTGTCGAGTCAAAATAAAAAATAAAAATGATGCACTAGTAAAGACAACTGACACTCAGTTATTGTCTTTTATTCTTCACCAACTCCTTGGCTTCACCAACGTAGCATGTACTTACATTGACAGTGTGATCAAAGAAAAAAGTTCCTATAGTTTCTACTTACATCGTTTGTAATGTTATAATATACTATATTTTACAGATCTTAAAATAATATGAATGTTGTTAGAGTTTCATCTAAATTATTCATGTCTTCGTAAACTTTGTGTAATTATAATATACTGGGGAATTGAATACAATAATTTAATGGGCCCTTGCGTGCTGTAACCCAATATCTAACTATTTATTTTTCTGAAACTCGTATCTTGTACTCCGAACAAGACGTTTATTTGCATACTTGAAAGCATTTTTTTTGTTAAACATAAATTGATCTTTATAAGATATCTTCATAAATAATAAGATTGCATATCGTGACACATTATTCTTAGAGTTCCTGTAGAATCTTGGCATATCATTAATCTTTGTCATCTCTTTAAATAAACATGAAAGAATATTCTTATGACACATTTTGCTAATTGACAATGCAAAACATATTATTACTTCTTTGGTATAGATATGTAACTTTATATATGTATATATAGTGTGTAGTTTATTTGTTTCCTATATCGTTTTCTATATCTGTCACAACCCAAAAAGTCCATTTGGAGACGTGTCAGATCATGTTATTCAGGTATGTAACTACTCAGTACAACCAGTAATAAATTTAGATGATAATGACGAGAAATCAATTTGAAATTGTGTAAATTTGTAATCGATTAAATTATATTCGAACCTTTCTTAAAGTCTTATATTTTTCAGCTTCAATCGGATAATACGCAATTGTAAATGCTATTTAAAATTATGTTTAATGTAGTTATATAGTTATTTCAAACAAAGGTATATCAACATATATTGCGACGTCTCTAACGTAGGCAGTGCCTGCGTAATGATTATACTTCATCCTAAATATGAACCCAATGCTAATACTGTAATAGATATAATTGATTGATATACTCGATAGGAGATAATGAATTAGACAACATTTTTGAATGATAAACCTAATGTTATTAAAAAAAATATTAAAACAATCGGCAAAATTCTTGAAATCAATGGGCGCAATTAAAATAATTGATTAAATTCCTGTTTTGAAAACGTAAACATAGATTTCCGCGATATTTTTTAAATCGTTAAATCTAACATTGTCTAATAATATTTGCATTTTAGATTCTCTGAAGATAAAACATGCAAAGCCTTATGCTTATTACATCACTTTAAATAAACAGTTTTGCAAAAAATCAGACAAATTTACAGCTGCAATTTATTTATTTACAAAGCTAGACGGACTTATATTTTACGAGTAATATTTTTAAGATTCTCTTTTTACATAGACGACGTAATTAAAGTCTAAATTCTGTGGATACCCGTAACCAATTATGTCATATATAAAAATGTCGATTACCTGTGTTCTTTGTACAATTCTAATTTCATATTTCAATCGACTTACATGATTAATCCTCACGAATTTTCAATATTTATCGTTTACTCTGGTTAATTTTAAATTAAGTTGTTTTCACGAATGGCACTCATGCCATAGTTTTTCAAGCCTGATCAACTGTACCTGTTGTGTAAGCCCCCAGGTCAGGCCCTGCATGGAATAATGTTCGCATCTCTGAGATGTTTCTGACCAGTACTTTCTCGATACCTTGGATAGATTGTAGCGGAGGGCTGTCCGCATTTGGAATAATCCAGGCGTTACAAAGCATCTTGAACTGCTCTAGTTACGCAGAGATGTTGCCTCATAGAGCGTTTTCTACCATCTGTATCATGACGACCGTTCTGAAGAGTTATTTAACTTTCTTCCACCTTCTTCATTCAATAGAAGAACCATGAGCACGGGTTTACTGAGTCACAGCTATACAGAAATTCACACCCCGGATAGAACTAAGAAGTTCTATAACTTTTACATTTGCCGAGTCGTTGGGCTGTGAAATAGTCTTCTGGCGCGCGTGTTCCCACTGTCCTATGATATTGGGTCCTTTAAGCAAAGCGTGAAGAGATGATTGCTGCGACTTTCGATGGGTTTTTTTACTGTTGATAGTCCTTACCATTTTTGGACTGCACGAGGCTATCCATTAGGCGTGGTATGGTCACTGTGTTAGGATAAAAAAAAAACATTTTTTTTGTACTGTATTGACAAAGTGACGACAGCGTACTAGAATCTATTGATTGTCGCTGTCGTCATGGCAGCCCACATACTCGTATACCACGACTGAAGATCTCTAGATATTTGAACAACTGGACGCAAACAAGCAGATTAGTTTCGGGATTCCGAAACGCGACTGGCCGAAGAAGATATTTTAAATTTCTTTATTACAATTACTTTATGCGTATTAAATATTAGGATTAGACAGTTTGGTTTGTAGTTGTGTTCTTACAAAAGCAGGGTTTTTATATAATTATAAGTGTTTTACAATAAATAAACACTAACATATGAAGTTAATCTATGTAAATTAAAGCAATCAGTCAATAAATTATTATGCATTTACTTATACGCGTATCCTAGTACATAATTAATTAGATTCACTGGTAAGATCACACTGTGTAGTGTAGCGCCATAAATTAATTCAAATAGTGTGATCGTAGGTGGGTAAAACCATCGGCACTCAATAACAAACGGCCCACAACCTTATCCTGCTTGTGCCGGCATGCCGCAGCCGTTGTGGCAATGAAGTGTGATAATAATCAAATTAGAACTAATCAAATAATGTTACGACTGCCTATTTCGTAACACTACAACTTGTATTATAAATATTTTATCTTTGCATGTTTTATATTTAGTGCATTATTTTAGCACATAAAGAGGTAGAGTTCAATCGCGACTATACATAATGAGATGGTAAGGCGATAACCCAAACAAGGTTGTGACTATAGATAGGCAAAATGTAATCAGATTAACGAAAAACGATTACGATTACATTTTGCGATTTTCATCATTAATATGACTGCAATTTGCTCATCTGTGTTTTAAACACTACGGAATCCTCAATTGCATACAAATTTAGGACTTGTTAATCTTTTGAAGGGATTTAAACAAGATAACAGAGCAATAAAATTGAAATTACGACTACATTTTGTAATCGTTAATTAATCAGATTACCACAATACACAGGTGTAAAAATCGTCATAGTATCTCGCTTTAGCTTTTCGCTTTTTATCGCGTTCTACATCAGCATGTGTACATACCAGAAAGAGCTTCAGTCATGGCGTTGTTTGGCCGACATGAGTACGGCCACTGTCAATGGATTTTCGTACTTTAATAGTCGCTGTCGTTCTTGGACTACACTGTCCTTTACATCAGGTTCACTGTAGTGACATTGTCAAGTTAGTTTAAAAAAACACGCCATATTATTTACGATTTGTTACCTGTATCTCTTTTTTCAGCATCTTACGTAATGGTAATCTTAAAGCATCGAATAAATCGGTATTTATTGATTGAGCGCGCTCCGCCACGGCTACCATATCCATCTTGTGAGATTGAGCTGAAGTTCAGGTCTGATTATAATATTTTTTTATATTTATAATAAAGTTTTACATTTCGAACCATTCATAGCATAGTGTATTATGTATTTAAGTATACGAGGGGCACTATTTATATTTCAGGAATAGCAAATAATAATAAACATTTTTTTTATGAAAATAGCTTTTTTGTTTTCCGCAATATTCCCCTTGATGATCAATACACTTTTGCATTCGTTCAAACCATTTGTCAAAGCAGTTTTTCCATCCTTATTACACCTCCATATCATGGTTTTTGAACGCTTCAGCTGCTACTTCGGTGCTCGTAAATCATTGATCACGCAGTTTATCTTTGATATTCGGGAACAAGAAGAGGAGTCATTGGTTGCCTTATTAGGATATTAAGGAGGATGAGCCATCAATTCGATGTTTTCACTGCTCAAAAATCCACCTGTTTGACGAGATGTGTGAGAGCTTGCATAGTTGTGATGGAATGATTCGTCTTTGGTGGTTAATTTTATAAATTTCTCTGAAGACTTCCGGTTAACAAATGGCACACACAGTCACTCAGAATTGACTGCTCTGCGTTACTCAAATGGAACAGTGGCCATATAACCCAATCGGCCGAAGAAACAGGCGACCATTTGCTTCGCTGTGCTTCTTTCACGAACAACTTTTGTTGGACTTAGCTAGTTTCGGAATCTGATTTGATTTCGAAAGCTGTTTTCTTTCCGGCTCATACGCATATATTTATGCTTAATCACCAGTTATGATTTTATACACGTCTTTTGAAGCACCACGAACGAACTTTTTAATCATTTCCTTCCATCAATTGATGCGAGCCTATTTTTGAGCGATTGATAAATTATAGGGTAGCCAAAAGAAAACATTTTTTACGACTTTTACGAATGTATTGAAGTGGAAATAATGTGTAAGTATGCCTCTATCTCACAATATGTCACATGACGATCTTGGATTATCAGTTCACGTACTGCATCGATGTTATGTGACGCAGAAACCAATTATGGACGACCTCCACGGAAATCGTCGGCGACCAAACTACGACCACGATTGAATTTACTATACCAGCGATATATTGAGGTAAAGGATGGTACATTATCGCTATACAAAGAACTGAGTTCATCGACACATTCTTGTTGAGATAATCCACGGCGAAAGTTGTGAAAAATAGTCCAGCGAAAACCTACTCTTGAAATTTACGTTTCTTGGTCAAATTGTTTTACTTAACTCACTATAATAAAACAAATAGCACTTGTACATTAAAACTTTTGTGAGTACGTTTATGCTAAAAAATGTCCAACTTTATTATGGTGTTGCCACATTTTACCTATTGACATTAGTGTTGCCAATTCCCGAAATATAAATAGTGCCCCTCGTATATCTTTGTCTAGTATCCGTAATACAAGTGCAAGCTTAGTTTGGAACTAGTTGCATGTATGTATGTGTGTAATTGTCCATAAATGTTATATGGTAGAAGTCCATATAATGAGACACTGTCCCTATTTATGATACACAATGTGAATATAATAATTTATAAAAAGAATACCAAATTATACTTTTAAAAAATATAATAAACACATAATTTTATCGTTTTTGAAAGAAATTAACGAGTCTAATTGTTAATTATTACTTGTATGTTTTAATAAATAATTTAAAAAGTATGAGGTTTGTTGTTGGAATGGAATTGGAATTGGATGAAATTATATATTTTATTATATTTATATAAGTGTATTTATGTAAGTGTTATCTAAAAGCTTATAAATTATAGATATTGTATGTTATTTGCATTTATGTTAATTTATAGTAATATTATTTTATTTTTGAGTGTCTCACAATACCGACATTTGTTAACGTAGACGTACCGATATATGGAACTCTTTACACCGCGTATCACTCAATACGGACATCAAGTCAATCAATTATTAAATATAACAAATTATTTATGAGCATAACTTCAAATAGTTATTTCTGAGTAAGTATTTTCAATTTAATTACGTTAATTTCAAAACCTAACCTAAAATCAAAACATTAATTTTGCATGTTTTTTTTTTCTTAATTTTTTATTTGAATTTATTGAAATATTTAAAATATGTTTTTTATACATTTATGAATTTGTGAAATATTTTAGGTTACGTTTTTTTTTTACACTGGCTCGACATAGTGACTACAGAGTACCTGATGGTAAGTACAGTGTAGTCTAAAAACGAAAGCGACTATCAAAGGTTGAAAATCCATTGGTAGTCCACATCGTCATGTCGGCCCACATATACCGCGACTGAAGGTCTCTAGGTAAATGAGCTACTGGATATACACAAGCTGATCCCGAAACGCGACAAGCCGAAACTGGTCACTATGACGGGCTTTACACCCATGTACTGTGGTAGCGATCCAGACGGGTACCGACGCCCTACCACCTCGCTGCTGCTCGTTTAGCACCACCCAGGAGTCACGGGTAGGGAAACTAGGGTAAAGCCTACGGACGCGAGCAGCTTCGACTCCCAAAACAACAGTGAACAATAAAAAATTTTTTATTGAAAATCGGAGTAATGGGGAAACAGCCGTCTCAATCAGCAAAAAAGAAAGTGTTGTGTTCAAAAGTGGTTGATAAAAGACTTACATATGACCCAATAGATGTAGAAAATGCTTTAAAAACATTAAAAGATACTGGGTCATCATTACGGTGAGCAGCCGTTGCCTTCGGAGTACCTGTGGCTACTCTAGGCAGGAAAAAAGTATTGGGCTAGATAAGATAAAAAAAATCAGAATCAGAAACAGTCTTACCGTCTCAGGAAGAAGATGATATTGTCAAATGGGTGCTGGACAGGGCTGCAATGGGAGCACCTGTAACAAAAACTGAGTTATTGGATTGTGTTCAAAAATTAGCTGTAAAAACTCCGTTTACAGAAAGTCGTCCTAGTTGCCACTGGTATGAAGGGTTTAGAAAACGTCATTCAGAATTAGCTATAAGGAAACCCCAACATTTGTGTGTTACAAGAGCAGCTGTCACTTGTAAAGAATTGCAAGAGTGGTTTAAAAAGTCTGGAGCGTATTTTGAAAGTAAAAATGTATGTAATATTTCTTCTACAAGAATTTTAAACTGTGATAAAAGCAGCTTACTCCTCTGTCCTGAAGCAGAGAACGTGTTGGCAGAAAAAGGGTCACCATTCCACCGCAAAACCACTTAGACATCGTGTGGGATACCATCCGTATGTGGTGGATGTTCCTTATATCAGTACGAAAAGATTTGCTTCTACATTCATCATGCGAACGGCTAAAGAATGGAATACGCTTCCAGAGGCAGTATTTCCGCGATGTTATGACCTGGGAGTCTTTAAGAGAAGAGTGAATAGGCATTTGCTGGGCAAACGCGGTTCATCGTCGGACTCATCTTCACCTTCCACCAGGTGTGATTGAGGTCAAGCGTTCGCCTATAAGTAATAAAAAAAGTTACAAGAAGAAAAGAAAAAACTGATGGACAAAGTAAAAGAACTGCAGAAGAAAATTAAAGAAGAAAAGTGAATTAAATATTTTTATAATTTTCATTTATTTCTCATTTAATTTAGTAAAGATTAATTATTTGTTATTTCAGTTTCAAGTTTATTATCTATTTTATAAGTATTGTGATTTAAAATTAATAGTTATTTTAAAATGAGTCTTATTGATTTCTAAACTGTCTCAAAAATAGGGACATACATCATGAGACATTGGGGCCATCTACTTTTTAAGTATCTCATAAATAGGGGCATAGAGGTTCCTCTCATAAAAGGCTTTAATATTATTTTTACAAATTAACATTCAATAAAAACTAGCTGTATTAATTAAATAATCATAAGACAATTGTATGATACGATTTAAATAGTATTTTTGACTTAAACAGATTATATAATAGCGGTAATGTACGACCAACCTGAAAATGTGTCTCATAATACGGACTTTTACCATATTATTTGATTATAATCCAATCGAAACGAATATTAACATTACTCGCCATCATACATTACAAAGGTGTTGTATAGAACTATAATTACTCACTAAGATGATTATTTATATCACCGCTAATATAGATAAAGTCCAACGCAGAGACTAGTGAAAATAAGTTATGCGTATTTTAAGGATTTTTGTACCGCAATATAAAGATAACTTAAATATTTTCACGTTTATGTCAAAATGTAACCAACCTTTTATATTTTCCTGGAAACCGCATCATTAAATTGATGTTGTGAGTCATGAAAGTAACGGCACATTAGCTGCTATTTCGTACATAAATTATGTACGTGTGAGTATAATAATGGTGTGTCCTTTATACAATGTAATCATGCAGAATGTAAATGTAATAAACGTATAATCGTGTCAAATTTACAATTTCGAATTGTACTTATAATATACTTATATATATATATATATATATATAATATGTAATGATTGAACAGGCTGGAATAATTGCGGTGATTTAAGTTTTAATTCTTGGTCTTGGTCTCAAAGGTACTTCCCAATTGTTGAAATGAAAAATAAAGTTAGCTGTCGTAGTTACTTCAATAGACCGGTATATATACGCGAAAAGACGTATGATTGTAAACTCAAATCTTACTACAAACCTTTACGATTCACCCAGTTGCGTTGAACCAATATATGCATAAAAGCAATGCATACATTATAATAACTAAGTCTTGGATAAATTACTAAAAGTTAAATACAAAAAAAAAACATTCATATCATTTGCATGCCCAGGGTAAATTTGTTATGTTCCCCACTGGTTTCACCAGTACTTTTTAAAATAATGTTTAGGTAAATATGTGTCTTATTTGGGATCGACTAAGACAACTTAATACTGTCCCGTTATCTATTTTAAAATCTAAGCCTGAAAAATTGCGTATAAAAGTATTTTTGATTCAACTACATTATAATAGAATGTATTTATTCAGACATGATATGGATTTCTGTTTGACATTTGCAGTCGAGTCTATTTATACCGCAGTAAATAACTGCAATGGTCCGAAACAAATTCTCTAAAAAGGCCATTTTGTTATGTTCCACCGATGTGTTCGACTTAGTATTATTAACATTTGTTGCGGTCAAAGAATGTGTGTTTATAAAATTTACATATTCTTTACGATTGCCACTTGTATCTTCATATGCCTTATATGGAATTACAACGGAACAAAAGACCATTTGAAGCATGTATCTCAACTCTATACCAACTAGTTTTTCTCATTCTTTGTGCTCTAATAATTAGAATTTTTGCATATCACAGTGGGTTTATGATAATTCCACTTTTGATTTAAATAATTTAAAACTATATAAGCTATTTAAATGTCTATAAACAGTCCTTTTCTTTTGGTAACCCGGGGGAAATCCCTAAACGAACCTCAAGGGGCTAGATGAGGGTTGCCCCACGGTGTTTCGGACTTGCACCGACTAAAACCCCCGGGGTGTTCCTTCTCCCGCCTTTCGAGTGCTAAGGGTAAGGTCGGGCCATCTTCTTCGGCACCCGGCGACGTCTGGCCTTGTTCAGGCCTCGCCTACTTAGCGGAAAATGGTTGAATATTCGCCACTCCCCGCATCCACCTAACACATGCGGCGAGGATGGTATACGATGCCACCCTCCCCTCATGCTCTTGAGTTTTCACTAGAGAAGTGCGCGCGAACACATCGCAGATCGCTCACGCCTGGATCTGGGCGGCGCGCTCCCTCAAGCCTCAAGAAAGAGGGCCTCTGGCGAGTCTATAAACAGTCTTGAAATATACATCATTATCGTAATAAAAACATGTTTTATGAGCATTTTCATGTGATACTTTTTATTTCATACAAATACTTAATATAAATTTTTGATTTTATAATAAAACTACGTCATCAGTTCAGTATTTGTCTGCACTCAGACTATGATTAATATATTATTACAGGTATAAAGTGATGATAGATCAACAAATAAAGACATGACGGTATAGAACAAGCAGCCCACAACAACACAATATACGAGTACGTACCGCTTCGTACATAATATTGATGGTCCAATTTAAACCTGGGTCGGCCCACGCTAGCCGTAGAACGTTCCAACACTTATTGTACTCTTTTGTGGGCCTTCAAATTTGCGATGTGGGTAAGCATAATTTTCATTTATTGCTATTGATGGTGGGGCAATATTGACAGTATATATTAAGACAAGTTTTCTGTATTAACTTGATTTGATCGGCTTTTCTATCTTAAATTTTGAGTAAAGAATTGTCTACGGTAATAATTTTAAATTCTGCAATTATTCATTTAGTTCTTGTACGAAATATGCAATTCACATTTAAGGAAAAATACAAATAAAATGAACGATTTAAAACCATTAAAGAAAAGTATATCAATAAATATTTGTTTTTAGTAAAGTTTATCGCTTTATGTTTATTTATCACACTAAGATTTTCTGTATGTCATACATTCGATCCTCTCAGTTACAAATAAATTCATAACCAAACTGATGTGAACAGGTTTGCTAGATTAATCTATAGTATATACATCCAATCAACGAAAGATTACTGCATTCTTGTAACGGATCAGTCTAATAAACTGCACTCCAACGAGTATAAAATGTCCAAAGGATGCGTAAAGGGCCGAACAAAATTAGCTTCCTTTCAAGTTTTTAGTTGCTTAACATAGGTTACTTTACACTAAATTACCTTTAGTTATGCTATTATAAGCACTAGATATTATGATACTCATAAAATTTACATTAACTTGACGTAACGGACATATTAAAAATGGTTATAAGTTAGATTTCATAATCTTAATTGGTTGTTACGTTACGCAATTACATATCTACATTGTAGCATAATTATGTATATACTTTGATATGAAATTTGTCTTTCTATTACCACGCCGAATCCCTAAAGGAGTAAGAGAAGAATGAAAAGTCACTTTACTCTTTCGTTGCCGTTACTAATAATATTAAACCAACATTTTACTCTCGATTAGAAGTCAGATTACTCTTTACATTATGAGTTTCAGAAGTATCGGTTAGTCTTGCAATTCATTGCTTCTTCATCTCAATTTTAATGAAGAAAAAAAATGTAATGTAAGTTTTAATATAAGGCAAGACAAAGAATACAATATTGCAGCATCGTGCTTAATATATTATGTACAATGTTTTTGTTATTTATCCTTTCGTCTTACTTTCATTGCTTCGGTCTTGATTGGAACACAACTAATGCAATTTCTTGGCAGTAACTATTAAGTTACCTCACTCGAAGAATCCGAAGGGACCTGCATTTCTTTCTTTAAATAAATTCTAGCATATCGAATATAATTACTGGAATATTGTTTGTATCTTTTCCTGTTATTTTATATTTTACTTTTTTTATTTACATTGCAGCCTCTTAGTTTCAATGGTAACTTAAAAAAATCTTTACTAGGGTTCAATAAAAACATCTATTTATGAGATACTTCAACAAAATTCAATTCTAAGCATTTCAAGTCCTTTTTTTAACATCCAGTTATAATAAAAATCTGCCGTTATATTCCATTCGATATGTAAACTTTATATTGTCACGTCATACTAGAATAAAGTATTTGAATTAACTTGAATTGAATAACTACTCACTCTTTATAAAGACAATCAAAACTTATCAAACAGAGAAATCCACGAAAATCCATACATGCGTGTCTAATGTTGTTAAATATACACGACTTCATTGATTGTTTAGCTTTGCTTTTGATAGTAACCATTTGTACGCGTAACGTAATTTTAAATTATTATTTTTTCCACAATGTTCATCGGTTCGCGCGGACTGGCCAATCACAAGACTCTATATGAGTATACCGGGACAGTGCGTCACCATTATTGGTTCCAAACCAGTGGTGGGGTCATCGTATGGTCAGCCGCGCTGAAATACTCTGTCTAACAACTATTCGAACAACGGCCAAATAACTATCGTGTGTGTGCAAAACGATTATAAGGCTGCCATATCTTGACATTATCAACAAATCGTGCAAAGTATAGTGCTACTTTCGTGTGGTGACGAGACTGGATCCAGCAGAAGACCATCAGACGCCCTGGTTTGGACTACCACACTATCCTCAGGTACATACTTGTTGTTGTCCAGATCCTCGCAAACTTGAACTGATCGAATTTATACCGGCGGAGGAATCTCCGACCCACAGAGTGACATTCTGGGCTACGTCAACAGGCTTAGGACGTCACACCATTCAATTGTATGATTTAAAAATAGCTTTATTAGACTATGATTTTATTTCAGAAGCTCTCTATGTTAATAACTTCTTTGAAAATAATGCTTAATTAATTCATGTTTTCTTGTTGAACCTCCAGCCACCGAAGACTGAGTGAAGGTCTATTGAATTGTTAAAGATCGCTTGTTTTGTCAAACCAGTTTCACCCAACCACTTTGTCAGGTCATCGGTCCATCTGGCCGTCTGTCTATCCACATTGCTATGATCAATTCATGATCTCCACTCGCTCCGTTTCTTCCCCCATCTATCCTTGGGGATAATGAGTTACCTATGTTTAATTTTATTATATCTTACACAACTAGAGTTGTGAGTTCGATCCTTAACCAAGTTTACACTTTGATGTAGTCATAAAAAAATGTATTTTTCTTAATAAACGAATTACATTTTTTTTTTGGATAAATATCAGTTCTGATTTTAGGCAAATTTTAAAAAATGTCTCGCTATTTCTAGTTTAGCTTTAAATTTATTCCAACCTAACGAAGCACTAAAGATAACATCAGAAACTGTGGCACGATAGGTTACATCAAAGACAGATTGCCTACAGGGGTTCGCCGCAAATTCCGCTTTAACCTTACTTGCGGCTTACGATGATTAATTGCATCGCATTACAAATTTCAGTATCCACATAAGAAATAATTAGACACATTTACTTTACATATAACATAGAAACTATGGTTGTCTGTAAATCAAAAAATAATGTTATTTCTAGGGAATTGGAAATCTTCATAGAGTACAAATTTAAGTTATTAATTTTGTCACTTTTTTCCCATATTTTTTTAAACTGCGCAACGGATTTAATGCACTTCTGACAATAATTTAGCAAATTTTTTTTTTTGATATATTCTAGAGTATACACTTTAAAAATTAAAAAATACTGTTTATAAATGTAGAAATATTTCTCATGCGAATCAAACCGGTTCTGCTTGTATTAGATATAGATATCGTGGAAGGCAACGTTTTCCACTTGAGATTGTGACCGCAAGGGCGCACCATGAGGAATCTGTGGAGCATTGATTATACTAGATCCCACAGTCCTCTTCAAACTGTAGAAGTAGTCATCTTGGTGTTTTTACTTGGTACATGTCCAGCAAATCTGCCTATGCAGCTGGAAGGCACGTATGAGGATTTAAGCCAAGTAAAAAAAAATAGCTAGAGATGACGAATAGCATTGACAATTGTTAGTAACGCTTATATTTGGATTGAAGAATATTGTTAGTTATGAATAATAATAAAACATCACACTATATCGCTTTCGGGGTGAAATAATTGCCTCGTTGGTATTCCAGACTAAATCGTGGTTGGAGGCTATTAGTAAACCTGGAAATGTAGTGGTATAAGCAGCTATTATTAATATTTTACATATTTTGAAAACAAATCACTCATTAGCACCACAATAAATCAAGCTAAGGAGTTAGCATATTACAAAGCGCTTGTAACTGCATCCGGTCCTGTTAGATTCAAGAAAACGACATACGAGTTACATTAACCTTGGTAACATAATCAACAGCACAAAAGACGCATATCCTGTAATTTTCTATATGACTTATATTACATACATATATTTATCTAATTATTATTATATGATTTTGCGAAAAATACTAAATCAAATGTAACTGTAGGCTACAAAGTTAAAACCAAGATGACAGTCCAAGCTAGGCCTGATAATAATTCGTTTCTTATCTGTATTGAATTAAAAATATTATGGCATAAAGTTTATAACTAATTGCTAATAAGCTTAACTTTTATAAAATTTAGTCAATTCATTTAAGTTGAACGAAAAACTTTATAAATTATGATAGTAATCAATAAGAAACAAAAAAAAAATTTAAGTACAATTTTTTTTTTGGCCCTTTTTTCTCTTAACATTATTGCCTAAGTAGAAAAGCTACAAAGACAAAATTAAATTTAATAAAGTATTAATGAGATGATGCTATATTTAGTGAAAATCATATCCATTGATATTTATGGAACATAAATTATCTTTTTCATCTGTTCAAGTACCAAATTAGCAATTCTACAATTAACTAATGGATTTTGTTATTGAGACATAAATTCTAATTTATTAGTAAAATTACACTAATTGCTTTTAAGAATGTGATGATATTTTTAAGATAACCACTCGTTTTATTACAGGACAGAACAATGCGTCGTTCCAAAGAATATGTGGAAATTATTTTAAGTATATTAAATAACTGAAAAATACCAAAATGGACGGAGTGAGGATGACGCATCAAGGCGTCAGAGCCCATTCGGCCGAGGGCTCGGCAGGACGGATCACTCAAGCCGGACTAGCCGCTCGAAGCCCTGAAGGAACAGCAGCTAAGGGTATGGCTATTAAAGGGCACGAAGACCTTTGGGTGGAAATTCAAGCAAACACCTTTAGAAATTGGGTTAATGAAACTTTGAAGCCTGTAAACATTAAGGTAATATACTTATTAAGAAAAATTTCTCTTTTTGTATTCAGGTTAAGATTCCTAGGCTTTTTTTACTTGGGGAAAATCCTGGCCGCAGACGTGGGGTCATAGCCGAGGTTGGGCTTGCACCAGCTCGAAACCCCATAGTGACTACTTCTGAGCATTGACGGGAACTGAAGGTTCTGCAATTAATCCGCCACAGTCCTGCTACGCCGCGCCCACTCGGCAAGAACTCAGGAGAAGATACCGCGTCCTTCGACGAATTATTCGAAAACTTCCCAGACATAACAAGATGAAATTTGAAAATTATGTTAACTCTAACATAAGCTACGGGTAAACAATGAACAACAGATATGCATATAACTTGTAAGTTAATAACGCTATGAGGTATGATGGGGAACGCGCCCTAAATGCATTTGATAAAATTTAGCAAAGGTTTGCTTTATTTGGCAGAATAAAAGCTACCTTTACAGCGATATAGAGCTCCTCAGAATAAAAAACATCCTTACGAAGTAACGAACGTCTTATAACCCAATAGTAATTTATGTTTCTCAATTACTTATATCCTACATATTTTGTTGCCATATTAAAAATATTTTTAATTTAAAATAATCGATTTAAGAAACTGTTATCTCAGGTTGTAGATTTAGTGGAAGACCTGCGCGATGGTACGGTGTTGTGCTCGCTTGTAGAAGCATTGCAGGGGCGACGGTTGAAGGGCTGGAATGCGAAACCGAACAATCAGCACCACAAGCTGGAAAACGTTACCACCGCTTTGCAAGCCATTGAAGATGATGGAGTCAAACTTGTTAACATTGGTACATATTATTATAGTTTACATATGTTATTATTTTTAACAATAACGATTTACTGTTTGTAAAGTATGAACATTTTCTATATCTTCTTGTTTCGCTTTACGAGCGTAACAAAGTGACTACATTATACCTGATACTACACACACATAACAGACACAACACACACACACACACACACATACACAAACACGCGCGTGTACATACACACACATACACACACATGACACATACACACATATACTGCATACATACATGATACATGTACACATAGTACAGTCTAAAAATCGACTACATTTGCTAAGAAATAGGAATCTGTTCGTCGATAGTTACCGTGCTCATGCCGGCCTGCTGAACCGTCCTAAGTTAAAGTTTTTAAAGTTCCATATTCCTTTTAAAGCCCTCAAGGAATTAATTTTCAAAATGCTAAAATCGTAATTATCATATTGTAATTCTTTTGTCGTAGTAGTCGAGCATACGAATTCTGCGCTATGGGTTTTGAGTTCGAACCCACCGTAAAACAAGTATTTATGTTACCTACAGGTTATTCTGTGTCAGGGATATTTGTACATGTGAAACTTATCTTTGTAATTTCAAACACGGCTTATAAGTAAGTTCTACTGTGAGGCAATAATTAATAAACATTTTTCTCTATTACAGGAAATATTGACATTGTGAATGGGAATCTGAAGTTAATTTTAGGATTGATCTGGTCTCTAATAGTACGGTACCAAATAGGAAGAAGTAAATTCCCACCGAGGTATTGTGTAATTTTAATAATTTTATCCATTATGATAATTCTTCAACAGTTTTTACCACCCACGCTTTCGATGTTTGATTGAGTAAAATAATAACAACATATCATATTATTTTATTTCAATGCCCAGCTTGTCTCTACGAATAAATATAACTGATCAATTAGTAAATATTCTTGTCCTTTTAATATAAAATACTATCATTACATAATAAGGTTTCATTAATAACTATGATCACTTTTAAAATGTGTTTAAAGTATTAGTTACCACAGAAAATATGATAATGCTGTTAATACTAACATTATTTAGGTATTTCCCATTGATAAGAATCCTTAAACTTAACAAGAATCAATTTCTTATACCAAAAGTAAAAGAAACAATCCGAAACCGGAAAACTATAAATTTATTAAGTTACAATACAAACATTCAATTTTTTTTTTATTATATGCTTAAACATACATGTTTATATGAAACTCTCGATATACGAGTCGGATTTATTCTTGGCTGATCTTTGTTTTATTGAATCCGAGTACTTATGAATGATTTTTAATTACATAAAACTTAGTTACGTAAAATAAACGTTAATTACTTAGATGCCACAACATTTTTATAACTGGCATGAATGACAACAAAAGTAATAGTCATATTCTCACGAAATTTATGATCACTATAAAACACAGTGATGTAATTCAACAGTCTATTTGTACAATATTCGCTGAGCCTTGGACTCGCAAACTAACTGTATCTAAACAGCATATAACGATTTTTTATAAAGTATGGCGCCCACATCACATACTATACGTTACTGCTTTTACTGTAAATATTATTTCCTTTAGTATGTAAAACCTATATTTTTATGTATATTGTTTTTTTTTTTATTATATTGATGTTGTTTTCGTAAGATAATCAAAGCCTTATATTTGACGTGGATCTAGAATCGTTAAATTTGGCAAGATAGTATTTTATTCTTTTTTTTACACTGGCTCGACATAGTGACTACAATGCAGCTGATGGTAAGTAGATTGTAGTTCAAAAAACGAAAGCGACCATCAAAAGATAAAAATCCGTTGATTGTCTCCGTCGTTATATCGGCCCACATATACCACGACTGAAGGTCTCTAGGTATATGAGTTACTGGATATACACAAGCAGATCCCGAAACGCGACAGGCCTAAGCGAGTCACTATGATTGTCATTACACTTGAGTACTGTGGTCATGAATCATGATCCAGTTCGAGCAATAGCCCTACCACCAAAAAAATTCATAACATTCGTGAGTAGCATTCTAAGTAAAGGAATAAAACGAAAACTATTAATTTTTAGTTTCGTCGCGAAATATTTTTACACGAAATAGTAAAATATTTTTGCATTTATAAAATACTGACAAGTTTGTAAAGAGAACTCTCGGTGCGCGAGGCCGACTCGCAATTGATCGGTATTTTTTAATGCAATGTTTTTCGAGGTTTTGGTAACGGTTTGCTTTATTTTAATGTATCGCTTTACTTTGATAATATTTTATCATGGATAACAACCTCAATATCAATTAACGTAGTCCGCATTTGCTCATGCAACCGCACATACGTATCTCGATATTGCGTTTAAAATAAACAACATAAGGCAGATGCGCTTAAAGGAATTGCCCAACCATTACGATGTTAGGAAACCTACTACAACATTTAAAGTTTCACACTCTTCTCGGTTAAAATTGGGTTTGATTTTAAGCATTTAATAACAATTACTGGAATACATTGATGTCAAACCGATGTCATTCAATGAAGATGAAAGAGTACATAGGCACATAAATATCATCAAAAATATTATCGTTTGTGGTGGTAGGGCGATTGTCTGAGCTGGTTCGTGACTACGGTACACAAGTGAAAAGACTGTTATAGTAACTCGTTGTGGCGTGTCGCGTTTCGGGATCAGATTGTGTATACCCAGTAACTCATATACCTAGCGACCTTCAGTCGTGGTTTATGTGGGTCGACATCACGACGGAGACTATCAACGGATTTTCATCCTTTGATGGTCGCTTTCGTTTTTTGGACTACACTGTACTTACCATCAGGTGCATTGTAGTCACTTTGTTGAGCCAGTGTAAAAATGTATATAATCTTATTAATTCCATGCATTGCGCGCTATTATTACACTGTATCCAGGGATATTTAATTATTAACAGGTAAAAATAAAAATTCCTCTGTCAGAACTTAAATCAAGATAGTTTTAATAAATATTTAGTTGAAAATATACATATTCGTAGTTAGTAGTTTCTGATCTTGATATAAAATAAGTAGCGACAAATAAAGCGGTGCAAAGTTGCTTATAGTTTTTATGACGTTAATCGCTTTAGTTTGCAAATTGCACGCTCATAGCTGTTTGATTACAGAAAGTTGATGTTGTCGTGGCTGCAGTCGGCATTGCCGGAGTGCCGCGTCAATAACCTGACGACGGATTGGAACAGTGGGGTGCTCCTCTCGGCCCTTCTCGACTACTGCAAGCCCGGCGTATTTCCTCATTGGCGTGAAATTAGTTAGTACTGATTATGACAGATTCCATTACAAGCCTCGATGTTTGACGCAAGCAATTTACAACTAAGCCCTACGATTGCTTTGAAATTAAAAAATGATAGTTTGATTTGTGCAGCAGATCTTAGCGTTATTTTATTTTAGAAATAAAATCAATTTCCTTTAAATATAAAATCTTTTTAAAAGAATTCTCGTGAGTTTAAAACATTTTATCTATAAGAATACAACGTTGACAAACAAGTGTACACAAATATTATCGACTAGATTGAATAATACTACAACTCTAAGCCCCAAAATATTTCAATTTCTTATACGTATATAGTTTAGACAGGAAATATAGATAGAAAAAATATATTAAACTTGGATAAATAAAAACGCATTTAATATTAGTTCTACTACTTTTCTATATTATCTTTCTCTTTTATATGAACAGATTAGTATGTGTTTACACACCGTTAAAAGTAGGTCCTCAGCTACACGCAATGCGCATTTTTTGTTGTGAAGAATGTTTTATCTCACATAATTTAATTATTGTGTACGAATAATATCAGTTTTTATTATTTTTAAATGTATATTTTCTATAATTTCATTTACTATTTTATGCTCATGGACATAAAGCATGATGTTTTTAATATACAATGTAGATACACTTCGCTGTCTTTTTATCATCTAGAAGATTGTACGTATATTAGGTACATGTTTTCTTTTAGACTGACTCGACATAGTGACTACAGTGGACGTGATGGTAACAGTAAAAGTAGTTGGTACAGTGTAATCCAAAATCGAAAGCGACCACCAAAAAATGAAAATCCATTGATAGTCTCCGTCGTCATGTCGGCCCACGACCACGACTGAAGGTCTCTAGGTATATGAGTTACTGGATATACACAAGCAGATCCCGAAACGCGACAGGCCTAAGCGAGTCACTATGATTGTCATTACACTTGTGTACTGTGGTCATGAGCCAGTTCGGGCAACCGCCCTACCACAAGTAAAATTTTACTGCAAATTATCAATATCAGAGTGTGTGTGTGTGTGTGTGTGTGTTTATACATCATTTAAAAAATGTGTAGATCGTCACGAAGCAATAGAGAACTGCAGGCGAGCTATGAGATTAGCGCAGCGAGAGCTGGACGTGCCAATGATCCTGGAACCTGAGTATTTAGCATCTCCTTGGCTGGATGAACTGTCAGGAATGACATATCTCTCCTACTTCATGAAGCCTGAATCGGCAGGGTTCAGATCGACCCTAGAGTGGATCAATTCCAGGCTGGAGAGAGAAATTACTAATTTTACGGTACGTTTTAACTGTAATTATAGTTTCCTTGGAACCGCATAGCTAGAAGGAAAATCAACTTTTAAAGCTTACGTGTTAAAAGTTTTTAATATAAACCTTAGAAAGTGTCACATTGTAATACCAAATGTGGCATCACAGGTGGAACTACATTTCACAACTTTGTAGTACTTATGTAATTTCATCTATTTTGTAATTGTAAATATGTTGCACTGAATGTTTGATTTGTACGTAATATACGTAAGCAGTTGTTCTATCATAGTAATTCGTAGTTTTTATAAGAATAATAATTATAAGCGAGTTGATAAGTAAGTGTATGTTTAAGTGTCTAATTATGTTTTACAATTTTAGTGTTTTTCAAGTTAGAAATTAAATATCTACATATTTATTTCACAGAAGATGTCCACCATTTGTTGATGGAATGTGTCTGATCTGAATCTGTGAGAGAGGTGTTTGTGAGTGCCTTTGGTATGCACAGACTAGACGCTGGGATATTTAGCAAAGTCTTAACAGAACTGTTATCTGATGAGGCGTTTGGCCTGTTCACATCAATGGCTCCATATGTCATATGTTAGGTATTTCTATATTAGGGTACCATGGGGCTGATATACGTACACGCGTAAAAGTCTCCTAAATAAATAGAATAAAAACAAAAAATAATTATTTACGCTCTGTTTAATTGA
Organism: Automeris io; assembly: GCA_036320925.1. Classification (NCBI taxonomy): domain Eukaryota; kingdom Metazoa; phylum Arthropoda; class Insecta; order Lepidoptera; family Saturniidae; genus Automeris; species Automeris io. Next base: position 979,931 of record JAUDJH010000037.1, on the reverse strand, counting down.
AAATGCATGGGTTGTTTTGTGTTTTTTTTTTAATACAAAGTTACCCCGTTTTTTGATTTAAACTTGTGTTTGTGTGCGTTTATAAATCAGAATTCAATACACACATGCATCCAGACACGGAACAACTATAGCTGACCCTGCAAATAACTATGTTTCGTGTGAAAGTCGAATCCGCAGCCTAGGGATTTAACGATTCAACTGTTTAATCGCTCAGCCACTGCACGAACTGTATCATCATATTTCCGAGATCGTTACAACGTTACCTAATTTTTAAATTCATCATTCATCATCATCATGAATTACGATTATAAATTAACGCGATAAGCACAAATGTCGACCACAATACAGCTGAAATGATTGTTTACAGACAGATTGGAATGACGGTCGAGTTGCGAATGAATTGGTAAGATCACTTGGTGGCCCCGCGCCACCGCCGACCCGACTGCGTAGGGATCCGGCCAAATGGGAAGAAAACAATCAAATGGCTATTGATGCGGCTAAAAAGCTCGGTAAGCCATCTTTTTCAAATAGCAATTCTAATTTACTAGAAAATGTGATATCCACTTTAAAAAGAAACATTGTGTTTACACTTGATATATTTAGAATTAAACTATTACAATTAAATTCATTAAAGAAAAATCTAATAAATTATATAGTTCTGGGTATATCATATACAATTAACTAATTAGTTATTTATACGAAAATGTTATAATTGTATTTCATTGATGTGTATTTATAAGGTTTTTTTTTGACTGGACAGTGACAAACATCTCATTTATCTAGTACGGAACCAGATATTTATCTAATACGGAACGAGTACTAAACGTTATTCCTTGTATATAGATGGTATTATAAACGTAATAAACAATTTGTGGATAAAGTATTATTTTATTTTTTCGACATAAATTCATCTATAATCTACTCTTGCTTATATATACGCTAAGTTACACGTAAATATGAAGTCATAATATCGTTTTTAAGGAGGGTTTGAATTAAATGCTACTGTTTGTGAAAATTCACGTTATTTCTTATCATTACATAAAAATCTATAAATCTAATGCCTTCAAACAGGGATACAACCGGTACTGTCGGCACGCGACATGAGCCAAAGCGATGTCGAGCATTTAGGAGTGATGGCATGGGCCACGCAATTCCGGAACGTGGCCCCGCGACCGCCCGTGCATGATATGCTGCGAGTCGCATTAGATTCCACATCCGGCAGGGTTGGCGAGCCGGTAAGTTTCTGACCATTACTTGGTGAAAAACCTCGTAGGGCCGTCTTAACTGCACAAGCTTCTCAAGGCCGAGATTTGCTGTGTTATTTGCCTAAAAATCCTACGGTGACTACTTCTTCACTTTGACCGGGTCTTTGATAGGGGTCTATCCGTGTATAATCCGGGGGAAGGGGGACGCTGTCTTCCCGAAAATACACGGTGTATTACGGCAGAGCGCGTCACAAAATTTTGTCGGCTTCTCAGAGGGAAGTTTCACCCACCTATGACAATGTTCCTTAACTGAAGTACTCGTATGACGAGACTAATTTCAATTATATTGTGTCGTTTATATCATGCTTGTATCGAGGAGCAGTACAGAGTTTAATAAAAAAACGTGATAGATCAAAATGAGCAGGAATAAGCTTACAAAACCTACTAAATATGTTGTTTCACCTTTATCCGTGCGTATTGTACAGGGTCATTCTTCTATATATTTATTAATTTCATGGTAGAAAGACAAAACGTTGCAAGATGATTACACGGGTAGTACATGATGGCTATCACAATTATTATTTGATCCGTATCTAACGCCTCATTTTCATTCTGGCTCTGCAAGCAGTATTTATGTATATTTCGATATTTTTAACATCTATAAGTATGTTAATAATCTGACCTATGCTATGTACAATCGTTACCGCAAATACGAGACTACTAAGTCCGCTTCCCTTGACGTCATACGTTCGTGACGTCATATATGCACTGCAAAGTTCCCGGATCAGATCCCAAGTTATCGACACACGTTCAAATAAATTCCCTTAATACTTACAACGTGCGCTAATATCCACGATTGTACAACAGTGTGACTTGTAATAATAATAATGACATCCTCACATTATATCCCTTTTGGGGTGAGTAGAGATACATTAGTGGCTGTTTCAACTTTACGCTTATATGTACTACCGTGTAAAGCACATAACCCGATATAATGCAAATACTTTACAGGGCAAATTATTGTTTCAGACATACATAAAAGTAGAAAGTATAGCAAACGAACTTTCCGTGTCTGACGTGAAAGTATCCATCGTCAATCCCCTGGAACAAGAGTTAAAACTTAAATTAGATGCTCGTGGTGCTGGGGAATTTGTTCCTGAACATGCTGGAATGCACGAGATTGTACTCACCGTTGACGACATAAGGTATATAATTTTTTTAACACTAAAATGCATTACTTTTGTTTTTGATATATTCAATATTAGTCTATACCGCGAAGTCATAACTTGTTTAAAAAGGATAATTTGTCATCAGTGTACTTAAAAAAAAAAACAGATACAAACTCACTTTTGTTACGATTAAGTCAAAAAAAGATTTTTAAGGATAGATCTTATGATACACAAAAAATCAAATGTTTGCTGCAATTAACGTATTTTTATGGTATAGGTACAAATACAAACATGATGATCCTAATTTTTAAATAGCCGTTATTATTGTATTTAGGTATATAGGATATCCCATCACATTTATTGTATTATGAATTTCTACAATCAGTTATAATTACTTCTTTTTTTATTTTAAGCCTAATGGTTTCAAATACAAAAGCAGGTTATTAAATTCTATTTCGACTTACTTTGTGACGTAAAAATCTCACTTTTGGTTTTGCAAAACATTTTGTGAAAGTGTTCAATTTCTTTTTTATTAAGATAGGAAACTTAGCCATAAAGATGTTCAATTTATACGATTCCTTGAAAGTGATTTCACAAACCAATCATGCATTATACGATTTCATTCCTATGACTTTTCGAACTTCGAAATAAGATTGACTAAAATACACTGTATCCTATAGGTATCACATATTACGAGACAACAGTGCTCTATTTTGTTGAAAACGCAAAATAACGTCTTCACCAGAGCGGTCATTGACACATGATTTACAATTTTCTACGTTTTACAGTAATTGAAAAAAAAAGTCAACAATTTCCAGTGCTTAATGACGATTGTGAATATTACGCAAAATAAACTTGAGCTTAATAATTATATTTTATTAGATTAATTATGGCGTCGACTTATTATAATCAATTCTTTTGTCTCGATAGTCGATGCTTTCCTTAGATTGTGCTGAAAGTAAGCATCACCAAATATTGTCATATCATCAGGTCACAGTCCAAATAAATGAGACTATAGAATCGTTTTATTTTTTTTAATATAGAGTGGATGGGAGATACTTCTTCAGAGTTTTGCCGCGGCTGGTATCTGTAGCTCCGCCGGGTATGGCGCCGTGTGCTGCGGGGAGCATAGTTGAAGTTCTAGTCAGCGCAACAGGTAAAAATTATAAACAAATTTTATTTTAAAACCATAGCTGATGTTTTATTCTATATATCTAGATTACAATGTACGCATTTTTATAATATTGTTTCTTTGTAAAGTATATCATATTATTTCATGGTAATCTAAGCATCGTAGGCTAAGGAACTACTACAAAATAGGTTATATTTGATCATTTAATACAATTCATTTTTATTATCTACATCGAATATCATGCGTAAACCTAAATTTAATTATTGTAACATATAAAAAATTATAATAAAGTCGATGGATGGGACTTTTTATATCGTAAATTGTTTTTTTTTTTAATCTGCTACAGTATACTGGGTGTTTGAAAATCTTACCTTGATAACCTTTTAATTTGTTGCTAATACTCGGTAGGAGCACCAAGAAGACAAGATATAGACGTCACGGCACATTCACCAAGTGGACGCGCGGTACCATTAGAGGCTCGGCATCCTCCACCCTCTGCGCCGGGGACTACAGCCTCAAGTGCCACCTTCGAACCTGACGAAGCAGGCACATGGACTATAGCAATCACTTACAAGGGCGAGCATATTCAGGTCACTCCAGTCTTACATTATTCTGGCTACTTATGTTATTCCTTGTCTAACGTTTTGGTAGGCAGTCTTTTTATCTCGTTTATTCTTTTACTATTTAATTAATTTACTAATGACTTTTTGTAAATGAGAAAGTTTGTTCGGACTAGATAAGAAACCTAAAATACTTCTCAGCCGTCGACTAAGTTGCTACTACAATAATTTTGTCCTATTCGTTATACAACTTTTTTTATACCAGTGAGGTTTCACCCACACAACCCGTGGACTTAGTCATTAACTCTTTGTTTATGGAGCATTATTTAATCACCAGACTTCAAATAATTGACCATAGCTGTATTGTAGCTCGTAAAATATTCTCACTAAAATCAAGTAATCCCTTCTGATAGGAATTATATAATCGACGATGTAAAGCACTCGTTGCTTGATAATATCCGCGCTAATTAGAGAAAACAAGCGAAGAGAGTAAATTCCACTCTTAAACAGTACGCAATAAAATAAGGAGGTTAATTGTTAAGTACGTAGTAATGGTATACTGATAAGGCAGTTAAACTGCAAACATAATTCGATAAGTACAACAGTAAAGATATGATTAATTAGTTAATATTTTCTGTTTCAATTGTATAAAAACCTTAATATTTATTTTTATTGAAAATAGGGAGGTCCTTTTACCTGTGAAGTGTTCAATCCTGCTGGTGTTCGACTTAGTCCGGGTGCTTTGGAAGGGGCCAACCCTTTAAAACCACATTCTTTCGAGCTAGATACAAGCGGATGTGGCGTCAAAGGCGACTTACAACTGGATATCGTCCATGACAAGCGAAGTGTTATGTGCGCTCTTGAGAAATTATCTGCAACGAAATATCGCGCTACTTTTATGCCCAAAGCGCCTGGAAAGCACAGGGTAGGTTAATTTCAATCTATAGTTTAATTTTGAATATTACATTACTTAATTGGCATTATCTTATAATTTCTATCAACTTGTTAGTTTCTTGTTATATTATAACGTTAACAAATTAACTGTTTCTGAAAATTTCTTTTATTGATAAACATTGACGCATTACAAAAATAAGCATGTATATGTAAAAAAAGACGAATTTATGTACAGATTTATACGTAATTGAAATAAAATAAGAAAATCAAATATCAAATGTTTGCTTAAATTAATTTATAATATTATCGTAGTAATAAAGAAACTTAATTAATATAAATATAATTGACTATAACTGTATAATTATTTACAGCTGTATATTTATTTCAACGGATACGACGTTCACGGATCGCCTCACGTATTCAGAGTGGGATCACGTTCTAAGAAGCATCGCGACAGTTCGAGTCCCTCGTCTCCCGCTTACGCTAGAATATCAAGTCCAGGTTAATTATAATCTTACTGTATTACTTATTTATTTAAAAATAATATCAACAAAGATAGAAACCGTAATTTTCTGAAATTTGTATAACTCTGAGAAACATCAAACCGAGGTTCGTGCCTTTAGGTAATATTCGTTTTGCGTTACTAGTAACTCCAAAATTTCATTGCCTATACGCATCACACATTCGCCTCTATCATTTCGCGAAGCTGTAAAAGCGTATCCAGTCCAACATTTCCTTTTTTTAAAGGAATGTATTCACGTTGTAGAATCGGATTTTGCGATGAAGATAATACATATTAAGGCATTTTTTCCTGTAACTTAACATTATTATTCTAAAGTTACAATGAAACCATTAAAATTAATTAATATGTACCAATGTTTGCTTTCAAAACAAGCTTTCTTGATAATATTTCTGTAATAATTATAGTATTTTATTCCAGTGTCTCGACTTCGGTCAGAAAGTCCCAAGAACCAGTACAATATATATGATTCAACTTCAAAACATAATATAAGCTCAATCGATAGACGTGAAGAGAAACGAGATACCAGCGACTACTATAAATCATCTTACGGTTCGGATGTCAAAGAGAAAATCTACGATGTTACCGATTCTGCGTACACCACTTCCAGGGTAAACAAAATGGAAGGCTTTGCTACGCGATACGGCTCGGAAAGCCCTAGGAATAGAACGGCGAGTCCGATTACATCAAAGCATCTTGGTAACGGTTCACGTCTAGAAATAAATCGATCGAGCAGTCCCAGAATAAGCCCGCACAGAACAACAAGTCCAGTCGGCCGAACAACCAGTCCTCTAACGAGAAAAGACAGCCCGTTGAATAGGACGGCCAGTCCAATTAACAGGTTCGTGGAATATTCGATAGCGCCAGACATGAATAGAGGAGATACATGAATGCTAATTTGCGTAGCGCTCGGTGAGAATGTAATCGATACAGATTTTCTACGGAGTCTCAATAACCTTTCTCTATTATAATAATACTACTTGTATTTTCAAGTACTTTATTTAAATACAGTTAATAATGAAAACAATGTTTTCTTTTTAAATTAAATTATAAGAGCGTAACAGTAATCGAAGTCAAAAGATGCGAGTGATGGTGATATGATTCTTTCAATTAAAAACAAAAAAGAGGCATATCAAAATTTCAAAGATAATTAATATACGTACTTTATATAATAATTTCACATAAATATTATTGCCAGTAGATACGTTTACATCATAAAATACTTATTTTCTTGATTTGATTTCTTAGGGTCAGCAGTCCGACGGATCCTTACAGTCCGGCCACGACAACAAAACGTGTAGTGGAAAAACGTTCGAACTACAAGATGTACAGCTCTTACAGTGGATCACAAGACAATTTGGATGGAAGTCCGTATTCTTCATTAGAAGTTGATCGCACCAGAAGACTTGGCAGTCCAAGTAAATATAGATATTGTTTATTTTTATTTAAAATATGTAATTACCTACTAAAGATAACTACTACCTAAATAAATATTTTATTAGAATGTAACTTAATCATAAAATAATGTTCCTGCACATTTTCATAACTTATCATCATTAATATTAAATTGTATTCATATTTATAAATTTAAGTAAGTAGCTACATAAATATATAATAATGTATCATTATTTCCTATTTCCAACCATAAAAATATAATTAGGAGACTTGCAAATATTCGAAGGTGTCATTAAAAAAATTACTCCATTTTGAAACTACGAAGTTTTAAACTCAGGATAAGCTCAACTCTGGAAAACGACGTTCAACTAGTTATCTTTGCGTTAATAGTTTAAAAGCAGTCTCTTCAACCACGTCTGCATTATGTTAGTCTTAAACAAAACAATATCGTGTTATATATGACGGAGTCTACATCGATGAAATATACCTTAATATATATATATATATATATATATATATAAAGGTATATATATATATTATAACGTCAGGAATATATATTATTACAACATTATAATATAGTGGATTTAAGCTAATCATATTGGTTTTGTTAATTATGTAGTCTATGCTTGTAAAATTGCTTTCTCCGAATTCACTGGCTGCCCGTAAGCCTGCTATATTTGTATGGCTTCACAGTCTTTAAATTATGATTTATTCTTCTTTGTAATTTATAAGTAATAAATAAAAAAAAAAATTATCAAGAGAACAACTTAGACCGAATGTCTCTTAGTGTCTGATTTTTAAACGATTTTATTATTGAATACATCATTTTGATTAATGATGTTTAAATGACTACAACTCAAAAATGAATCAAATGAACTCATTTTGTTTTCTTTTAGGTACAGGTGACCTGAGTGGGAAAGCATATCACACGAGAAAAGATGCCTGGGATACTGTTGAAAGAACGCGACAAATGTTGAGTTCAAACAGGTAGTTACTACAATATCTAAAGGTTTTTTTTACAGTTGTTCGACATAGTGACTACAATGCAACTCATGGTAAGTACAGTGCGGTCCAAAAACGAAAGCGACCATCAAAGGATCCATCGATAGTTTCCGTTGTCATGTCGGCCCACATATACCACGACTGAAGGTTTCAATACTGAAGGTATATATATATAAGTTACTGGATATACAAAAGCTTACCCCAAAATGTGACAGGCGAAAGCGAGTCACTATGACAGTCTATACACTTGTGTACTGTGGTCACGACCCAGTTCGGATAATCGCCCTACCACCAAAATCGATTTTATCATTTTTTTACATATTTTTATAAATATCGATCAGCCTTAAAATTTGATCCAATATTAAATATTACTAAATACAGCCCCATTTCTGTCAGATAGTTCCCGTTGTGTTGTGGGGTAAAGCACTAATTTACATGTGATGCAGTAATAATAAACTTGTGTGTGTAGCCTCGAATCAACTAACAGTCCGCCTGACCGCTACCACGGAGAAAGCACTCTAGACCGGGAGACAAAACGCAACACTCAACTCAACAAGTTCAGCGATTACTCGAGAGACTCTTTCAACCGCCATCTGGATCGGTTGGCTGACGACCATGACTCCGATACTTATACTACGAAGGTGAATATTTTGCTTTCCTATTTATGAACTTAATTTGACAACATTCATTGTTAATATTTCATAGTTTTTTTGTAAAAGTGAGGTTGTATGAAGAATTATTGAATCAGCTATACGCTTGAATATAAGTCCAATATAATGTAATCACTTTTTTCTATATTTTTATCATTAACATAAGAAAAAAAAAACATAAAAACACTCCTACAATGAGCACTAACTACTAGTAACTTATATATGAGTGTTTTCTAATTGGCAACCATTAGATGGAAGAAGAAAAAACAAAAATTCATTTATTCAAGAAATATCTAATTGTGGATTTGCTTATAATTTATACAAACAACCTAGAATCAGTTAAATATAAGGAACCATTTTTTATATTAAAAAATGTTATAAAGAACATAGACATTACAGTTGCAGGTAATTAATAAACTCTATAATGAACTTTACCATAGGTCTTTGGTTAATAAATTTCTAAAGGACAATAAATACGCTGTGAATTATAGTTAAATAAATAAAGATTATCTTCCTATCTATGCGCACCTGAGGGAAAATATTTATTACTATTTACGTCAGCAAAAAGACAATCTAGCAAACGCGCCCAGTCGACAAGGGCAAGGAAGCTTAGTGCGGCGAATATCTACTCCTTTCTTGTAAATACTGGAAAAATCCAAAAAGAAACAACGACAGGAGCTTAACCAAAGCAAATGCCTGTGTCTGAGACATACTAGATTCAACCGTTTATGCTCTGTTAGTTTTGCCTCCGTCTGAAACTATTTTACAGTGTATAAATAGCATTTTGTAGATAGTTACATTTGGATTTTTTTTAATGCTTAGTAAATGTTTGCGTAGAGATTTATAACTGAATATACTAAAAAATTCTGCTCGGAATCGTTATTAACTACGTACAAGATGCACCTACATGCAGGTTCATGAATTGAGGGGTTTTACGTACTCGTATAATATACTAGAGAGATTTTCCGGAGTTAAAATTAAGTATTAACAATATACCTATTACCACATGATTATGATTAATAGTATAAAAATTAATTGTACATACAGTATTTAATAAAAACACTGTCCGGTCTGTAAAGGCGTTACTCGGTAACTATTTTAGATTCTATTTACATTATCCTCTTTATTTAAAAAGCAATAAATACCCGATTTAAATAATATTTAAAATGGAAGAGTTTACTTGGTAACACTGGGAGCGTGTGTAGGTGGTAAGCAAAGGGTCATACTAGTAGGTCATGACGTCATAGAAATTATGACCCCCATACATCCCAAGCACCGTTTATCAATAAAATCGTTTGATTAGTTTTGTCACTGATTTAGTAAGTAATCCGAGCTTAGATTGCATGTAAGGTAATGACATTCCTTCAATTTTATATGACAATATTTTTTTAATGTTTTCGAATTATACAGGGTTATAGGTAACTAACGCACAGTCTCTTAAGGGTGGCTTTGATTTATCAAGACAGACAACTTTTGTTGTACGACTTTTTCTAATTCAATTACTTTTTTTCCCATACAAAAAAAATAAAAATCAGATTTGCAGTTCTGAACTTTTTAACTCTTCGTAAGGCGACGATCGCGCCACGCTGACAAAGGCGACCGAAGACAGACTTACGTAGTGCGCGGCGTCTTGTGTCGCTACTAACGAAGAAAGGGGTCTGCGGCGCGGTGAGCGGGCGTGGCGACATGTGCTTGACTACTGTGTAACACGGGTCATGTCAGTCGCAAATTTGCTTGCGTGTGCGCCCAGCCTGTGTTAGTTGTCCCAGTGACGCGTTCGTTTCATAAATCACAATGTCAAATCGATACACTAACATTGAATATACCGAAATGGTGCGTGTTTATGCTCGGTGCGGTGACAATCTGTCTGAAGCTTGCCGTGAGTCCGCGAGACTATTTCCGAATGTGTTGACACCGAGTAAATAGATTTGTGAGTATTTTTGTAAATAGTTTAATTATTGTAAATAGAGTGATTCCACTTTTTAAATACGCCTACATTAAAAAATAGTTTGCAATTATCTATCTTCAAACAGACCGCGCGCCTCTTTTGGTGCGATGAATTGCTTGATTACGTATCAATGTTCGTGTTTTTCTATTTACTTTTTTATTTTTTAGTTTAGCCAGTCCTAAGCCTGGATAATTATGAAGGGATTGTGGATTCAGTGTATAAATATGTACAGATTGTACAACCTTTGAAACATTAACTTACGTAGAGGCCTTTACCTTGTTCATTTTACGATGTTCCCTATGGCTGACAAATAATAGGTTGGTTTTGTTTGTGAAACAATTATTTAATGTTTTATTTTGATTCTAGTTTGTTTTAATAGTGTATTAGTACGTCAATCAATAAACATTTATTTTCACTATTTAACTAAATATGGAAATTTACGTTCAAATAATTGTTATAAGCGACTTTGTAAAATAAACAAGGTATAGGGTTAACAAACTTTCTGCTACACGATCCTTAACGCTGCGTAGCAACGTAACTTTGCGCACGACTGCATAGCACCAGCTGATTGGATACCTACGCCAGATCGAATGAAAGTTGGAATATAGAGCTAACGATGACTAGATATTCACACTAAAACTAAAAAAAAAAAAAATCTAACGATGTATTAGGTTTTGGCAAAAGTCGTACAACAAAAGTTGTCAGTCTTGATAAATCAAAGCCACCCTTAAGAGGCCGTGCGTTAGTTACCTATAACCCTGTATAATTTCCTGATGTATTTTGATATTATTATCGTAACACCAATATACGGCACCCCTTTCGGGTCAGACAGGGTATTTATTACACCCAATATAGGAGTACTAACTTTTGAAAGCCTATGAAGTTTTTGAAAGCTGGTAGTTCTTTGCATAAATTAATACTATATTCCGACAAAAAAGGTGATATTTAATTCTCAGCAAGAGTTCAAGAAGCGGGAAGTTCGAGAAAGTTCCTACGTAGTGAGGGACTCTTCGTATAGCAGTGTGGAGGAGAAAGAACAACAACAGCAGTCTTTTTTATCCAATAGGCCCCCCCGCGACCCTACCGGGGGGGCCCGTACTGAAATAGACGCGGCACACGCGCGTTTCAGGTAATTACGTAATTATATTTAATGCAACAATAGTATAGCAGTTCATAGTTTTTGTAATTTAAAAAATATAAGGTCCTGATTACACATTTTTTAATTATTACCATAATATTTTATTCTAGTTTAAATAATTGTTCATATTTTCTTGTTATAATAATTGTTTTGTATTATTTTAGGGTAGAGTATAAAATATACCCTTATATTATTGGTATATACGTATTTAAGTCTGTATCATGTTACTGGCAAATTGATTTGTGGCATAAAATTAACCAAATTATATTTAACATTTACACTTGTCTCTTACTGTATTTTTTATATTTTTAAAGGGCAGTAATTGTTGTTAATTTTTAAGATAATGAACCAATTACTTCATTATTAAAATACTTTAAATGTTCAAATTCGATAAAATTTGCGTCGTATTTATTTAATGTATTTACTGTCTATATTAATTTGCAGGCCATTACAAAGGGATAATAATAGAGGTGCCAAAGGAATTATCGTAAAACCAAGCTACAAAGGATTCGTGGGACAACCTGTTGAATTTATAGGTGGGTTTCCATGGTGTAAAGAAGGTAAACAACCGAGAACATGATCATACGGGACTTTATCTACATGCGTATTTATCGCAACTTGACGCTTTGGTGTTTTCCTTTACTGAGTTTCGTCGTGAAAAATGCCCTGTATGGAGACCATATCTGTCACAATTTAATATATCCACTTGGTCACTTGTGAAATTAACCTATTTTGGTATGTAACTCTTTAAATCGGTAACAAATTCAGCTGATGGTGACATTCAATCGATTTGAAATTATGTGCGTTTGTAATCAGTTAGATTATATTCAATTTTTTCTTAAAGTCCAAAATTTTCTGTTTTGAATTGCATCACTAAAACGATAACCATTTTTAAAATATTATTTAAAAAGGGGTTACTTAGTCTTCGGAACAACCGTATATCTATATTTGGCATGTATATCACATAGGTAGTATCTGTGTAATAATTATACCTCTTTCTGAGTATTCATTTAATAATATTGGAGATCTTTATATAAATAAATTATATATTTTGCTAAAATCAAATTGCATCGGAGAAATTAAGAGAATTCATGCGGTAGCAACACTATTACTATAGTAAAAATATAAGTATTAAGAACGTATTTTTTATTAAATGACGTAATAATTTAAAATTATATTTTATTTTAGTATTCACCAGAGATTAGTACTTAATATATGTTCTATCGTATTACATGATATCGTATACGTAATATATTTTAAAACAATTATTAAAGGAGTATATAATTATTTGTAATTTCGTCGAATTGATTAAAAATTATATTCTATCTTAGCTTGTGGCTATCAAAAGGGCATTCTTAAATTATCATAGATATAGTCAACGTAAAAAAATATATATGTTTAGCGTGGTAGGTATGATGGTGGATAGTTGACCTACCTTGCACTATAGGGCAGGATAGCGTGATAGATGAGTTGGTGAAGAATAAAATGAAGAAGTCCAGACAGCAAGTAGATAAACGTTTAATGAAGCACAGTACAAAGTCCAGTAGAAATAATGAAGCACAAGTATGATAGTCCAAGTGGAGATAGATTACAGAACACAACAATACGAATACGAACACGAAAATAATAACAATACTTAAACTATAAGTAGCGAGCGAGTGGTCCGTGGAGCTAATCTCAATGTGATAGCAAGACTAGTTTACCGGGTGCGCGGGCGCTCGCGTCGAGTGCACATGTACAATCCCCCCGCGCGCCCCGGTATCCCGCGGCTCTCCAGCTTAGTACCGTTTCCACCGCATGACACGATATAGTAAATAAATATCAAGTGTGTTAGTGTGAAATGAGTTGATAAAATTACTTAGATAAATAAGTGAAGATATAATAATTTTATTTAAAATAGTTGTTATTTATAGGTTAGTATAGTAAAAAGAATTAGAAAATAGATAATGTTAAAGACAGAAATAAATAAATAGGTAGTGAGCATGCCACATATGTATATATTCTTAACGCTAAAAAATGACCTTGCTTCTAATGAGCCTCCAAAAATTCCTATTGTTCCTTGACTTTTTATGAAATATTATTAACAATAACAAAATTTAAATTCAATAAACTAAAAAATATGCCGCTTTTTAAATGTAACTTAATAAAATAATACCGATGACTCCATCGGCTAACTAATGATTTTCTCAAATTTCGAGCTTTTATGCTTTACGCAAATACGTCCAAGTTTATTTTGCATTAATTGGTTATGATGGTTATTAATGTATTCATATAGTGACTATTTAATTTTAAAGCTCCGTTCAAATAACGCCGTGACAAATACGCACCGTGAAAGTGGTTCTTAAATGATAAATTATGTATGGTACTAGATATTCAATTAATCTTATCCACCTGAGTGTTACAAGTAACAAATGTAAGCAAATACTTAGACAAATTTGTGTGTATGGCAATACTTCCTCACTGAATTCAAAGAACAGGACAATAGTAGATTAAATTAGGCATATAGTGTACAGGTTACGACGTAAAGGTACAAAGTGAATATAGATATATATACCTATTTCATTTTATACTAGTTGATAATACATACTCAAACAGGGAAGTTTATCAAATATGCAAAAAGCATAACTGTTATAAAATCGTTCTTAGGATATCAGAAATTTATTTTGGAATGATTTAGAATGATTTTCGTTGTCGTAGTGGACGGCAGAAATGCTGGGCCAGGTCACTTGGAGCTGGAAGTATCAGGAGGCAACGGAGCTTTGGTTGCAAGCTCAGTACAGCCTCTCGGAGGACATCGATACGCAGCTTCATTCACTCCTCGAATATCTAGACCACATACAGTACGCGTCTCCTTTAACGAGGAACCTGTACCGGGTAAGTTAATTGTTGCTTATGCAACACATTACCCAGTGGTCTGAATTATGATTTTAAGTTATCGTTGAAAAATGCCATTATCTAAATAATATACCACACCGGAGGACTTGTATATAGTATTGATAACTGGACGTGTGTGATCATATTTTGTGTTAATTACTACATATAAGGTTGGTACGTGTAGGTAAGTTTTTTTCCTAGGTACATTTATTCGTTTTTTTAAAATATAGACAGGATTTTGCTCGTATTTTTTACGGCAATCACAGGATATAGTCGATATTGCAGTGTGACAAAATAAAAAGTCAATAAATTGCTTGAACCGAAAGAGCCCTTCGCATGTTTCTTGGAAAGTCCATTGTGAGCTTTTGACGAGATAGTTTTGTATTCTTTTTATACCGATAACAGAATATTAGGTCCTTACATATGAAATTGGCGTTTTTCGTACTGGCCACTTTAATCACAAATTTCTCCTCTTTGGTAAGGAATTCCAAATTCAAATTTGTACAGCTATAGACTCATGTATTTGTGCTTCGATGATCGTCATTCATTTGTTTTTTTCTTCTGTTTTTTTCTGTTTGCGTCACTCATTTTACAAAATGGAAAACTTAAAATATCGCATTATTTACGAGTACGAGTTCCGCCGTGGCACTAGTGCTGCGGAAACAACTCGAAGGGTGAATGATGTGTATGGCGGTCGTGTTGCAAAAGAAAACACAGTTCGTTTTTGGTTCCAACGTTTTCGTTCTGGAAATTTTGACCTGCAGAACAAGCCCCGTGGACGGCCTGAGGCTCAAGTTGATAATGAAGAGTTGAAGGCTATTGTGGAAGCGGATCCATCGCAAACCACGTCCGAGTTAGCTGCAGGCTGCGATGTTAGTGATAAAACTGTTTTAATTCACTTGAAGCAAATTGGGAAGATTAAAAAGCTTGAAAGGTGGGTACCTCACGAATTGACTGAAGCAAACCGGCAAACGCGCGTCGACTGCTGCGTTACATTACTAAACCGGCACAATAATGAAGGTATTTTAAACCGAATCATTACCTGTGATGAAAAATGGGTTCTTTACGATAATCGGAAGCGCTCAGCGCAATGGTTGGATCCTGGCCAGCCAGCCAAATCCTGCCCCAAGCGAAAATTAACCCCAAAAAAGTTACTTGTAAGCGTTTGGTGGACTAGTGCCGGTATTGTTCATTACAGTTTTCTCAAATCTGGCCAGACTATTACGGCTGATGTCTATTGTCAGCAATTGCAAACCATGATGGAAAAGCTAGCGGCTAAACAACCTAGGCTGGTCAATCGCTCCACGCCACTGCTGCTTCACAACAACGCTAGACCACACACTGCGCAACAGACGGCTACTAAATTAGAAGAGCTTCAATTGGAAAGTCTAAGACATCCTCCGTACTCCCCGGACCTTGCTCCAACAGATTACCATTTTTTTCGAAATTTGGATAACTTCTTGCAAGGGAAAAAATTCAACTCCGATGGGGCAGTCCAAATCGCCTTCAAAGATTTTATTGATTCCCGTCCGACTGGTTTTTTTAGTAAAGGGATCAATGAACTACCTATGAGATGGAAAAACTGCATAGAAAATAATGGTATTACTTTGATTAATTAAATATATTATATTAAAAAATATTCGACTTTTTGTTCCTCCCATACAAAACGCCAATTTCATATGTAAGGACCTAATATTAAAAATGAGATTGATATAGATATATACTCGATATAGGTATACAGAAAAGTCGTGGGGAAATACAGAATACAGTATACAGAATACAGTATACAGAAAATTTTTGTTGAACTTATATAATCTATTAAAAACATCTTGTAAATTAATGTAAATTACATATTATTTACTTTTACCGGTCATTTCCTGCCTAACTTTCAAATATTTAAATTATGATAGAATATAAAGGCAGTGAAAGATTACATGTTTAAAAATAAACATATTATATAATATACTCAATTATATCTTAAGTATACGTTAGTTACTTAATACATGATTCTACAAAAGAATGAATCCTTTTTGTGGTATTAAGTAAAACAATTGTTTATTAAAGAACACTATTTCAGGTCAAAACCGAATAAACACCAATACGATTATCACATGGGAATTGTATCTGATGAAAATAACGTCACTCGTGGGGCAAGCCAACAGTAATTTAGCTAATTAAGTGGTTAATCTGCAATAACAATTTAATTTACTTATTTACGAAGTTTGTTGACTTTAACGGGATTACAGTGACCTTCAATTTTAAGACCAGTTTTACATTAGGCACATAGACGGTATTTAACACGATTTATACATTTATTTATTTCAAATTATTATTTCTTTAAGCACTGTAAGAAGCTACGACTAAGAAGTCCTCTAACTTTTATTTTTACCGAGTAGTGGTGCTGTGGAATATTCTTCCAGATGTTTCCACCGTTAATGATAGTAGATCCTTCAAACGATGCTTAAATTGACATTTGTACAGGCCGGCATCATCGATGCGACGATCAATGTTTATTTTCTTTTTTTGTTTTTGACTGTCGTACTCGTATTTTATACTACAACATATTTACCATCAGGTGTGATGTGTTCACTACGCCGAAACAGGATTAAAAAAAAAGGAAAAATATTACTCGTATTTTAAATTATGGTATTTTTTCAAAACGTCGTTGAATTTAATCAATAAATATTATATATTTTCATAGCGTCTGAAAAGCTATCATCGACCGTTAAAGAAAGGAATTTAATCTTAATTTTGAATATAAGTACTTTTTTGTAAAACGTTCGAAACAATATTGACTTTCTCACCTAGGTTTCTTCTATGTTTTAGGTTTAATATACATGTATTAAAATAAATTGTATGGAGCAGATATGTTTTTATTTATTTTCTCTACACAAGGAAAAGCTCTTTGGGTGTACAATTAAGTTTGCACAGGCACGGTACTGCAATACAAAGCTAACTGGAAATAAATGCAATTTATTCAGAAAATGGTAATATGAAACAGTTTTAATAACTTCTCAGAAAACATCTGGATTCCTGGAACTGTTTTGGTTTTTACTCCTTTTCGCAGCGAGGAAAAATTTGTTTTGTAAAAAATGTAGGTGAAATAAATGTAGCAAAATTGAATACTAACCAAACAAAAATTCCTGTGCTTTTCGCTGTAAATAGTGAATACATGGTAGCTTATTTATTTTAGATTTACCTAAAAGCCTTTGCAGAAACTACTTTGTATTATTTTCGCTTTATTAAACCTACGAACTCTCTGCAGCCGTTTGTTTTAAAGTAATTCTGAGAACTGTGTTGAAAATATAAAAATAAATATTGCGATTAAAATTTTCATAAAAGAAATTGTTTTTCGGTGTATCAAATTCTTTCTTTTATGTTTTGGCACCGGCTTGTCACTAAGCCATCTTAGTACAGAACAACCCAAAAATAATTAGTTTTGAACTGCAACTCGATCTGTCTTTTAAATATGTATTTCAGCAACAATTTTCATGCAATACAACTCTTTAAAAACCGATTTTTAACTACGACATAAATCGATTTTATGTTATCCGTGAGTTGCGTTCTCAACGCGAGTCTTTCGTCTTTGTTTAGCAAAGTTCTCAAATAATAAATTAGTTTTGACAAAAAACTGAATATATAATAGGAACTTTTTTTTTGGAATGCACCGAGACCCATCATAATAGGAACTTGAACATAGCCATAGTATTCGCAGAGCTAAATCCATATTGACAAAATCGGTGACTCACCAAATCCTTTGATATTCATTGGGTAACATATTTAAATTGTAATGTTTTACTAAAGTCAACATAGCAACAAGTCAAGTAAAACAAACTTCAAGTTTCACCTATAAATCACAGCCTTAGTTGCCCCATATGAAAAGTCTCTGAATATATTAGGATTTATTTTATGAGTATTTAAGTATTATTCAATTAAAATGTGTATTATTACTCTAAGATTCTATTTATCTTGCTTGCTAAGTTATCTATAAATGTATTTATTCAAAATGTAATTATTTTTTAACTATTGTGAGTACATATTAATATTTTTGTACGTTGTTTTATAGACATAATAGCAGGTAAATACTAGTCTGCTTGATCCAAAATAACTGTCTACTGCTATCATATCCGCCTTATAAACATCCGCATTCTTTGTCTTGTTATATGTCAACTTGAAATTAAGTATTTTTCATATTATATTCATGTTATAGGCATACCGATTTTAAAAAGCTAGAATATTTTAATCTACAAAATAAAAACTTTACATCAGAAGAAAAAATTATCATGACTATTATTGTATAATCATAATTTATTTATTGTGTAATCTTGAAATAATTTTGTTTTTAAATTACGTCTGTTATTAGTAGCTATTAGCCATTAAATCTACCATTAAAGTCATATTTTAAGTTTTTTTTGTTATTTACGATAAAAAAATGGCTTTAAGAAATACATTAAGTTTTAAATAGCTGCACTCGGCTTTAGAATAGCAGTAAACAATTGGGACCCAGACCATTTCACACGCCGTTTTCAGTCAATCATGCTTACATCATTCTCACTTTAACCACGATGGTTAAGATAATGCTATCAACTCGAAGAAAGCGTCGATTTGGTGACTATTAGTTAAAAGGAAATAAATAATATAATAATTACAAGTTCATTTTTATAAGTATTTTGCAGGAATATATAAACTATTGTTAAACAAATAAATAAGATGACAAATATTTTATTGTTCTGAGTTAATTACGAAAATATTATTATATAATAAATAGTTTAAAAGTCAATTAAATTATTACCAACGATAATAATAAAAATTAACATCATTTATTAATATATTCATCATGATTATAATACCTTACAAAAGAAACTCTGGCTGAACCAGGGCCGTAAAAATTGTTTTGGGATAATCGCAATATATTAATATGATATAGGCTTATAAAAGTAAGTCCTTTTTTAATTGGTATAACTTTCCCAAATAGGCTTTATCAAAATTTAATCTGAATGACATTAAATGATGAATGATATTTAAAAAAAAAAGAGAATTCATTAGCAATTTGAATATTGAACTAATACTAATGATTTAAGTTTCCTAATTAACCAATATAAGATAAGAGTAGATGAAAAGGTCAAGCTAATTAATATTACATTACTTATTTAAATTGCTGATTTGCTTTATTCTCAACATTTTCCATTTTAGTAAGAAAAATTCAATAGTCATTCTATAACTTCTCTTATAATCTTAATATATATCTTAATATATATAATTACGTATCAGGTTGCTTGTCCGTGATGGACTCCTAAAATATTTAACCAATTTTAATAAAATTTACACACCACATGTATTTGGATCTAACTTAAAAGATAGGATAGTTTTCATCTCAATTTATAGTCACGTTATTATTTAATTGTAAATTATTTGTTTATTATTATTATGAGTTAATACCACATTCAAGGCAATACAAAGTTCGCCGGGTCAGCTAGTTATATATAAATAATTTTGTACCTACTCTCTGTGCTATATTACTGTTGCGAGTGTGAGGTAGCATTTAGTAAGGAGCTGGTGTAAACAGACAATCGATTTATTAGATCAAAAGTTAGTAAAAGGTTAACGTGTCGCAGAAAGGTCGCGCAGTACATTTGCCGAAAGTCCAAACGCAAACAGTTCGTGTCCGTGTTCATTCTAGTAAAAAACTGCTCTCGGGTTGATCTCCTCCGATATTTGTATCCGTGGTAAACGTTTCTAGAACAATGTAAAAATATTTGGAGTCAATTTGTCCTTATGCACTTATTTCGATGTTCCAGAACACTTTATAGCCATTTCTCGAAACGTCAATCTAAAAATATCTCGGATCGATTTTCACATTCCTCTAAATAAACATTAGAAGTGATGATAGCACCTCTTGTACTCCAAGCGATGTTTAATAACTATTGAGGATTTATTTAACAGTTAGTTCATTCGGAGTACATCAAAACAAACTTCGCATTCTAGCCGTGGAATACTGGACTTTAGATTAGACTGGGAAGCCTGGACTTTAAGTTATGATGTTATCAGCCAACCGAAAATGAACCTAATTCGAGGAGCAAAAGGTTCTCTTGTAGTACTCCTTCTTTACTGTACAAAGTAGTACGAAAATTATTCTGGGAAACTGTTGAATCTTATAGCTTAATCGCGCTTTATTTTTATTCGGCCGCTAACAGTTATTTTCACACTGAGTTTGTAACGGTTTGATTTGAAGATATCCTCGACAGTTGTATCGTTTAATTATGTTAGTTCATATTTAGGTACTACAACCTCACAAAATACAATAAAATAATAGAGAACTATAAATGTATAACATCAATGCTTGCATTGTTGGAGGTGTAGGTTTATACAAGTTCGTATGTGTATTACACTCATATTTGTTATTGCATTGTTTTAAAATTGATTGTAATGTATAAGTCGCCTGTATAATTTGGAAGTATTAATATTCATTATAAATATTTCAACTGGTCTTACGTGTGAATTTACTTAATTTTAATTATGACTCGACGTTTTGTCCTTGTGATGTGTTAAATGAAATACGGCTATTTAGCCAGGCAGTAGACTTGAGGGAGTCTGCTGTCCGGATGAGAGGGTGGCGGTGTGCAGTGTCTGGCGCGCCGCCTGTGAGATAGGTATTGGAAGGGTGGGCTCTTTACCCCTACCCCTCCCAGAGAGGCAGCCTCGACAAGGCATTTCGCTCTCCGGGCGTCTGTATGAATTTTGTTTCCCAGGCTCGGGTGGAGCGATTAGAGGGACACCCTGGGGGTTTTTAGTCAGTAGGAGTCTGACGCACCGGGGCTGCTGCCCTCACAGCGGCCCTGATGGTCCTATGCAGGATTTTTCCCCGAGAAACAAAAAAAAACGGCTCTTTCAGTTTATTAGACAATAATATGTACCGGAGTTGATGGCGGGTGCTTATAAAACATTTTTTATGTATAGCTACAATATAGCGCAGTCCTGATTACACAGGCCATAGACTCGAGCAAATTAAAGCGCCGCGGAGCATTCGTAAGAGACAAGAAGTTACAAGCGACCCGTTAAAGTATTAATAATGAGTATAAAACGCGAAAGTTTAGAATATAGTAGTATTAATATTTTATTATATTTTCTTTAGAAAGTATCGCTAGTTATCTACCTAGTTATCTGTTTAAAATTTATGTTTATCGAAACATACTATATGTTCACTTCCTTTCCCTTATGAAATACTAAGATTATGTAAAATGTGCATCGATGCTAATCAATTATGGTGTACTCGTATATTGGAGAAACTACCTTCTCTTCTAATTGCAAACTTTCTTTGATCATCAACCTTAACGTAAATAATTAGATAATAATCTGAAATTATGAATTTCATGTGAAATCAACACCCTCTGAGTTAATGTCAAGTTTTTTATAGATTAATTGGGTAAGCCTTGATTTGATTTTTTAAAGCATTTACTATTCCTAAATTTTTGATAGATTAACATGAGAAATAATTATAAAAGGATAAATAAATAATACATAATAATGTAAAAAAAAACAAAATAACAACGTAAAGCAAAATATTGCTTTACGTTTTTATGTAAACTGGTTCATTTATCGACTTAATTTAATACCTTTTTTTATTACCATTACAATTTTTTACTTTATTTGGTCATAGTATATTTCAACATTTAAATACGCGGAAACTATACCCGTGAGAAATGGCTCAAAATAAAAATGTTCTATTAGGAACCGCTAAGTTTCACTAATTTAGAAATTTGCATATTCATTATGGGTTTTATACGACCATTGAATAATAATGGCCTAATGACTCATTTCTAACAAAGTCTTACCATATATGAACGTTAGTACAATTTGCAGAATAAGCCATTACTTTGTCAGCTTGGTATTAACACTACAACAATTTCATCGTTTCACTATGAATATAATATCTTATTTGAAGACTGGGGATATATGTTGCCTTCAAAATGTTGACAATTTATAAAATTCTGTATTATTGGATAATAGCCGAAGACCGGATTCAATGATGCTTGTTAAAACAGGCTGATTATAGTGCTCGCCTGGTTTATTGTGAATGTCTATACCTGCCATCAACCAATAACAAGACGAAAAAAAAGGAGCTTATTATGTCTAGCAGTGGACTAGGATGAACTGATGATGATGTTAATGAAGATGTATCGCTTATGTATTTTAAAAACAGAGCATATCTTTTATCGATCAAATAGAAGATGTCCTTTTTTATCATTGTATATTTTTCCAGTGTATATTACGGATGGCTATACTTAGATACATGTGCGTAGATTTTTTTATTGCGACTATTTCTTATGTGTTTCGAAGTAATATGTGCTATTTCTTAGTAGTACTTTTTATTTAAAAGTTGATTATTTTATTAAAAAGTGGCTTATATTTTCTAATTAATATACATTTAAACTGTATAGAATTTAGTAAATTAGGATGAAGTTAGCTATGGAGGGCAATTTCCTAAAAAATGTCGATTTTCGGCAATTCTTATGTAGTACCTTGACTGAAAAATAAACACCTTCGTGAATTTCTTTCTTGGCCTTACGTTTTGCAAACTAGGAGACTTATTCATTCTTCTTAGAAACTATTTATAGTTTGTCAAAAAAATTGGGAATAAAATGCAAATAACATCGTATTCTTTTGCGTTTGAGTCATTTGGCAGAGTGTGGAATTAAAAGAAATCTTTTTGAAGAAATGTCTAGTACATATTATCAGTTATCCATGTTCATTCATTGATAATTGTTCTCAGAATTTATTATTCCTTACTTCTTGGAGACCGACAGGGATATTTGCAATATAGGGACAATAGCAATACGCAGACTAATTATTTACTTCCAGGTATGTACTTGGAAGAACAAATGGGATAATATATTCATTATAGGTACATATAGTATCTACTCGATAAAAAAATAGCTTACAAAATGAATAATGTCTCAGAAGTTATTTATTATTTGCTGTTAAGCCCACCCACAGTGAATATATTAATACAGTATAAGAACTAGGAATAATATTGCGTAGGTGCTGCTAATGTAGTCCAATCCAACGCAATGTTACTAGCCAAGTTCTGCCACAGATGTAGGCTCTCAAATTCCATGCCGCCATTTTGAAATACCACAGTGACGTCAGGGCTGGGCGCGGACGACTGCGCTCGCGCACCGTCTATGCCTCACCACATTCGTACCGCGTCCGCGTCTGAACGAGGCTATGCCTCCATATCAACAAAATGCAATATCGTCGGATATACTATCGCTTATGTGCTAATTATTGATACACGTAACACAGTGCCTCTCTGATCTTTGACACAAGAGCAGTTGAGCTACATTTCGTTACAGACTAGTGTAGTGTACAGAGTGTTATTGTTGTGATTTCTTTTCATCCGGTCAGTACAGTGCCCCACATACTCCCTGCTGAGGTGTCGTTAGTCTCCGGAGGTCACTTTGTTCCCAATAAGTGAGTGTATTTGCATACATTGTTCATATATCCGTGTAGTTTAACGTTGTGTGGGGTGAGACACGTCATTGCTCACCTTTGCATTGCCTTTTTCAGTGAAGTAATTTTAAAAACCTATAATTATTTATGATTACCTTCCTGTAACTAACTATTGGCGGTTTCTTTTAATTATTATAACATAATCATGAATTCGGTAGCACACTGAGACGTAGATGTGGGTATCTCCCTGTTTTTTTCTAATGTAGATATTCTGTTATGTTAAAACAATATCGATTGACCCACATACGTGCATATTAATAATTAATGGCAATTAAATTGTCAGTATTAGTTTATTACACACGTAATTCATTCTACACGATACACATTTCAATAATATTACACAAAGTATTAATCAACTCAACGTCCTTCTTGGCAAACTACCTCAGTAAAAAATGTAAAAAAAAAACTGTGTAGGTTGTATTGTTTCTATTTGTAATTATTTTGTTCATCCTTTGATACAAAATGATTGGTATTGTAGTAAAAGCTTTGTTTTGAGTATCCTGGAACTGGGCTATAGTTTTGCAGTAACGTCATGCAAAGCGTTCGTTGAACTCTTTTGTAAGGGCCGATTCTCACGCACATCCCTTTACGGAAGTATGCTAAATTGCACTTTATGCCTGTTGGCATCAAGGAATATTATTAATTCCCACCCTTAATTTATTTATCTCGAAATGGATGAGGTGTTTTATAGAATCACCTTGGCACACCTGTTCACAGTATTTTTATTGAAGTTATGTAGGTAAGTTTCGCTGCTTCAATCAATACCACACGTCGATCAACTATATGATGATATCCTAGCCGGTTTCGGCCACGGCGACTATTTCAATGCCGATTAAGAAAATTGAGGGTCACTTTTCGGAAACAGTCAATTGCGCAGGAGATATTTAAGTGCATAACTGGACGCGCAGCCAGAGAAGCACTCTCTCGTCCGAACTCCCTCGGACCCGAAGGAATGGAGAACCAGTACGATCGGGAGGGAGCAGGATGCAGGTTTGGTCGAGTTTTCCTTCTCTGAACAACTGGTTGAATTGCGGTGTTAAAGTGATACCTTAGTCGCCTTTTACGACACCTCAGCAAGAAGAGGGGGGTGCTATTCTATTCTGCTGGCAGCCACCACGGCTGAACAACTATATATTTGATATATGACAACACATAATTAGATACTATTTTATCATAATCTTTTTTTTTTTGTAACCCGGGTGTTTATCCTTCATAAGACTATCAGGGATGCTGTGAGAACAGCGATCCCGGTGTGTCAAACTTCTACTGCCTAAAAACTCCCGGGGTGTCCCTCTAATTACTTCACTCAGTCCTACGAAACCAAATTCATTCGGACGCCCGGGTAGCAAAAAGCTTTGTTGAGGCTACCTCTCTGAGAGGGGTGAGAGTAAAGAGCTAATCCTTCAAACCTCTCTCTCAGTATCTCTCTTAATAGTTAAATATATTATGTATTAATATATTTTAACATTACTGAATGTTTAAAATGCTATTTTGCCTAAAACTATTTTTTAATTCTTAAAACATAAATAAATTACCATTTTACTCACCAAATAATCAAAAGTCTTTCTTTATATGAGATTTAGAATTAAAAATCTAACTAATGTTATTTTAAATGTATATTATATTCTTCACATTTGTAGACTTAAAAGATAGTCTATTCTATAATAACATAATTTATAATTTTGTAAATGTGCAAAATTGTGCAGAAAGCATTAAAACTTTCAAGTTCTAGTTAAGTTTTTAGTACCGATATCGGATAGTAGCTACAAAGTTACTATTAATATAAATATAAGCATGTGCTTTATAGAACTGAAGGGTAAAAGGACTACTTTCTTTATGTAAATAAAAAGTGGTATTACGCAAATAAAGATTCTCATCGGTTGGTTGACACTTTCTTCACTTTCAAATAGTCATTTCAAGCCATTGTGGTATTAAGTATTTCGCGCCAACATTCTATTTACACTTAAATTCCATTTTTACTATACCTGTATTAATGTCAATAAATATTTATTTTGGACTTATTATATTTCATTGTGAAGTAAATATTACCTTTTAATAGAAACAGAACATAATAAAGCGTCTAACGAAATCTTAAGTTCGTAATTTAAATGTATATATATAATTAAGAATCTTGACGATTTAATAATTAAATTATAAATATTATGTAAAAGTTAATATATTATTTTATCGTAGAAAGCTTATCATCTGACATTTTTACGTTTCCACATTTCGAACGCAAAGTGATAGAGTGAAAGCACTCACCTGGCCGTAGAAAATTGAACATATATGTATATACATGTGCCACATGCATAAAAATGTTATTACATTATTTTACTTTCATTCAATGCAAATTATTTAAGACATAATATATATGTTAAAGTTGACCTTAAATAATATAATTAAGAACAACCGACGTATCATCAAATAATTATATAAACATGATGTCATCAGTGCAATATTAATTATGTTCAATTTTTTATTATTATTTATAGATGAACGCTTGACCTCAATCTCACCTGGTGGAATGTGAAGATGAATCCAATGGTGAACCGCATCCACCCAACAAATGCCTATTCACTGTTCCCTTAAAGACCCCCAGGTCATAAGATCGCGGAAGTATGGCCACTGGAAGCATATTTCACTCTTTAACCGTTCGCATAATGAATGTAGAAGCGAATCTTTTCGTGTAGATATAAGGAACATCGACCACATATGGATGGTATCCGACACGATGTCTAGTGGTTTTGTGATGGAATGGGGCTGGTGGAATCAAAGAATATAGTTCCTGAAAACACTCTCCACTGTGTAGCCGCTAAAAGACTGCAAGGCGAAATATTGTTTATTATTGATACGGAAATTTTTTATTGTAAAGTTAACCATTGAATAAAAATATGGTACGATTATAATTGCATAAGAAGATTATTGTATTAATAATATGTGAACAATATAAAAAAAAACACTGAATAAATAATAAGCTATAATATTATACAGTATATACATTAAAGAAATTCACACAATTGCAAAAACTGTGTAATTAATACAGAGTCGTGACAATCCGGACCCTACTTAAATATTTATATTTATGTAAATTGGTTAATTATTCAAATATTCAAACTGTATTCTTAATTTGTAATTATAATAATGCGTAATTATTTAACATTATTAGTACACAACTTACACAAAATTAAGGTGAGATTTTGATAAAGGACAATCTAAATATATTGTCGGTTAACATTAAGATGTCTACTTATATAATATTTTTCAATCAATTTATAAAGAGGTAGTAATAGAATGATGAGTAGGAGGTGTGCTGCAGTGTCTTAGTTGATAATGGAAAGGCTTCCATGCGCGACAACGCGAATAGTCGTCGGTTCGAATCCCGGCACGTAACTCTAGGTTTTTCCAGATTACGGATTTAGGCTCCATGCGGCATTAGGCTCATCGGTAAAGCAAAACATCGTGATGAAACTTTTATAGCATCTAATAGGAATGACGTGCGTATCTGTCCTGAGAACTAAACTGCGATCAGCTCCACTACTGGTCACGTTGGGCACGACATATAAGCGCAAAATGGATACAGCCATTAATGTATCCCTGCTCACCCGGAAAAGGATACAGCGTTCCAATATATTATTATTATTAATAAATATAATTTGAAAATTAGTTTGTCATTATTTCCACTATTAGTTAACTACATTCATGATTAAATTACAAAATTTTACAATAATTCAGAAACTTTTTGTATCAGTTCATGACATTTACTTTTTTTGGATTATTATTACACTAAACAACAATCATCGTAAAAAAAATCATGCCTCATGCCGAAAATAATCAAGACAGCATAGATAACATTATAAATAAACTATGTATGATGTATTAAACAAACAGCTATAATATTAGGGATATAGCTAACGTGAACCACACGAGGGAAGCCACATGGCATGTGCCGGTGACATTACCATAATAAGTATGTTATTAATATCAACAAACGGCCACTACAAGGTGCATAAGATATTTCTCTCGCGTCTCAGATTGCGTGTTCCAATGCAGATATCGGGTTGCGACCGCATTACCGCATCCGTTCTCAGAAAGTTCGCCTTTTCCTTCTGTTTCAACTAATTGCAAATGGAACAAACTTCTTTAGCATCGGTTTAGTTTAAGCTGTTTAAATTTGCAACTGAAATTGCTACTTTACTTATTAACATTTTATTTTTAAAGTTAATATTTTGCTCAGGTTTTTGATAAAGTAAATAAATATGTACTTACAAAATGACATTTAATCGCACTAGACTTAGATTGAGATTTATAGACGTGACTTTATATTTGCTTAGAAATTATTAAAACATTACAATTTATATTACTCAATGAATATCAAAGGATTTGTAAGTCTCCGATTTTGTCAACATATACTTGGCTCTGCGAATACTATTGTTATACTTATGTTCCTATTACGTATTTAGTTTTTTGTCAAAATGTTTTTTTTTGTTGAGAACTGTATTAAGCAAAGATGAAATAGGGTCTATAAATCCCAGCTTTACTGTTACTATGTACTCATAGCTCTGTGAAATAGAAACTTGACGTAATCACTAACTGAAGATACTATTTTAGCTCCTTTGTCACTATATTTATGATAAATACATTGACCTAGTTATATTTGTATATCTGTTGATAGGTATTTGTACAAATCACTTTGGTATATATCCGATCCTCTTATCGGACCCTTTACTCTGTAGAAAACATTTTAACTTCCGGGCCAAGTAAGTTTGAGAAATAAAGTTATTAAGTTAGGCATGGAACATGAGAGTACGCACGTGACATTTTATAAAAACCATATATGTTAAGGTGCCTAAATTAATTTTAACAACCAGATATTTAACTACGAACATTGATTTCTATAGAAATGCTGCTCAGTGTTCATATTAACCAATACTATATTACTGCTATATTTATTTTTGTTTAATCTAAAGAGCATTAACACATTTAAGGCATACATAAATATTAAATAAACCTGTTTTATATGTACTCTAGTGTCGACGGATGTGTTACCTGTAAGAAAACTGGAAAGAAGTGCATTAAATAGCTTTCGAAATACCCTAGGGAAGCAAGTTTATACTACTCAGCTCTTCATTATATAAGAATTCAAGTTACTAGCAAACTGTTTTGCTGCTGCAGAAATTGTTTTCATCATAATTGCTATTAGTAATGTCGTAGTTATGTTAGTATCATGATATGATAATATTATAATATATTGTTTATATTATTCTAACGCTTAATCCCGTGAACTGCCCATAATAACTTATTCGAGTATATAACCACTACAGGTTCAAGATGTTCAAAGTTGTAGGTAGATGTTAATGCATTCTTAACAGTTCCTCAACTTCAGATATACTGGAGATTACAAATTGTGTTTAAAATAATCTTCATAACTTTTTGTTCTATTTATTTGAGGAACTTTTACGTACGCATATCAGTCCCATCATATCTTCATAGCTGTGAAAGCTACAGTTGTATGAATTTATATGTATAAGTTCCTATATATTCGCATAAAGGTGAAATATATGTATGTATAATTAAAGAAAGTGTAGCAAGAACATGTGAATATAGTTATATCTTAACAAAAGTAGTAAAATTTTTAAACTTAAATATAAGAAAATAAATATTAGGTATATATTATCAAAATCGGATTCGCTTTTGTTTGACATATACATTATACATGTGTTAGTTTATTTTATTTCTGATTTTCAACGCTAATGTTTAATCATTTGTATCCAACTTGTTTGCTCCCGTCAATTCTATAATTAACTTGTTTGTCTACTTGATTACAGTAATTATATCACGTATTTAGATGTGCTTGTAAACGATATTGTTTAATATACAAATATTAGATAAATGTAACTAAATACTTCTATTATTGACTACCTGTTAGGACATGGCTTTGCTTGGGTAGAAATAATTTACAACCTTAGGTATTAATTTTTCTAAAACATCGTCAAATCACTTGCTTTGCAGTTTAAGATTCCAAGAGTAAAAATTTCGAAAATAAAATACCAAGTTTTGTAGCTTATTAGAAACTACATAAATTACATCAGTTTTTTTTTTAATTACAGAACACATCAAGTTTTTTTAAGATATAGCTTATTGATCTTTATCAAATTTTTAGGGTGAGTGATTAAGAGCTCACAATTTTCTTATAAATGTACTAATGCATCGATTTCAGTAATGAAACTTTCTAATATTGACAATTTATCTCAAAACAAAGTAATAAATAATTTGCATTTTAAAACATCAGAAGTTTTTAGAAAAGTCTTAAAATAAAGCAGTACCAGATACAATTTGCTAAAACAAAAAAAAATCGATTTTAAATTAGCAGAATCAAGATTTCTTAGTATCAATATACTCACAATAGATGCTCGCGATATCTCTCTGGGGTTGATCTTGTTATCATTACCTGCAAAGGTCTTTGAGTACATTCAGAAATAGATTTGTTGCTCTGATGGCTTACTGGCTAAAGAAATGGTATCCTTACGCGGTAACGTGAATGTTTGTTCAACTCCCGGCACGCAGCCCTGGGCTTTACAGATTAAATACGGACTTAGAACCACATTCTTGCCTGTGAGAAAATATCATGAATAAATGGAATGGCATCTAATAGAAATGTTGCGTATACTAGAGTAATAAGAAGGGCAATCAGCTAGGCTTCTTTCTGGACACGTTGATATATAAGCGGAAATTGCATACATCCACTAAGATATCTCTGCTAACCCTGAAGAGGATGTAGCGTTACGGTATATTATTATTGTTTTAATTATTTGCCTAAAACCAAATGATTAAAACGCATAAATACATTAATGAGTTTTTAAGCATTAATTTGGTTGTCACCTGAGCCTACATTGAGGTCGGCTGGACAAGTTATTTCACGGACAACGAGGCTTATCCGCATTATCGTCAAAGTAGACCTTTATAACTGACAACCGTCATGTCTATACATATGTTCATACATATGTACATGTCATCATGTACGTATGTGTCCTTTGTGAAGATCCATCAGTTTGCATGTAACTTAACACAATAGGATGTTGTTTTACTACATATTTAAATACATTCCTCACGACTACAAATATAACATCCTTCACGTATATTTCCTTTAAAAATATGAATATTATTATGAATACGGAGTGAGATTTTCGGAATTGAACAATTTTTCTACGGATATAACAATATCCCAAAAAAATAATGTGAAAGTTTCATATAATAACCATATGAAATAAATCATTAAGACAGGCGTTCTATAACGTTGTAATATGGTAGCTATGCATGCAATCGCACATAGACTCTATTTATCTTCCTGATAATTATAAAAATGTTCTAATAATCCTATCTAATTATTTTATTGTTTTATAATTAGAAATTCACCCTTTAATCGGATATTATGATTGGATTATAAATTATATGCTAAAAGATAGTTTAAGAACCTTCAACTTAGTTCTGGGATCTTTTCCTAATAATATAAATATAATATATTGCGACTTCGTAAGTAAAAGTTATATTTATTGTATTGTATTTTCTCCAATCAAGCTAAAAGCTGTAAAGAATATAGTAGAAAAATAAAATATGTACCTATTTGTTAACATGTTACGCTGTTATTTTGAACTGCAGCTCCTAAAAGGAGGTCAACAGGCGTGCCGGGCCAGACAATGTAAAGTATGTAGGTATTATTTGATATTACAATGCGTATAGTACTCTTGATAATTTAATTTTCCAAATTCTTAAAGCGAATCCTATTCATTACTACTGGAAAATGTGATTGATACATATATTTTGATACTGTATTCCACCAATGTAGTGTTTTTATTATTTAATTCATGTGTCAATAGATCAAAGCCTCTATAAAAACTGTACGGCAATATTTGAATTCCTAAAACTTGATATTTGTAATATTTATTAAGATATCTTTTAAGCTTTGATTAATTTTAATTTAAGTAATATTTATTACATTAGATTCGATAAAATAATAATGAAATATATGTCTGGATGAAATAGATTCCATTTATTTTTGAGGAATTTTATAATAGCTAGTAGTTCTAAATTATGGTGCCTGATGAATGTCAGTGATTAAGAAAAAATATAACGTATTTTGATTTTTAGAGTTACAAAATAAATATATAATATAAAAAATAAAATAAATAAAACAGGTTCAAACGCTTCTGATTTTAGAAAGTTATCTAGGCCTAAAAGTCCGTTATAAAGAATGAAAAGCAATAATACATACTATTAAACTCAAAAGTTTGACATTTCTCTTTAGGAATGTTGAACAAACACTAGTGGTCAAACAATAGTGGACTCGTGATATCCGCCCTCCATGTCGGCATTAGGAAATAGGAAACGGCTGGCACTAGTATTAGGAAACGGACTTTATTCGAAAAGTGCTCATGTTTGCTAACACTGCAGCCTTTTACAGAGAAAATAGTTGATCGGTAAGCGCCGTGGTGTTACGAACACATATTATTATATGACTACACTTTCTTATAGTAAATAGAAGTACATTTTTATAAATAAATTGAGATGAAACCTAAATTATGTTTATATTATGTTATGCTACAATATTATATTTCAGTTAGTAATAAATAAAAATCAATGTATTTATTTAAGGGACTTTTACGTGAGTATATATATCAGCCCCATCATACCTTTATATTAGTCCACTCTCACGCAGCCTTGAGTTTCTTTCAGCGTTTTTTCTCAAGTTAGTCGCTTCCGTAACACTAGTAGATCATCATAGGTTCTTCCTTTGGCTGGCCGCCCAAGTTGAGGTCGTACCTACAGGGGTTCCTTTGCGTTGCCACCTAACTTATAAATTCGCTGGCTGAACACCTTCTGTGCTCGCTCCCTAAGCCCGGTTAAGTTGTAAAGTCTGTCCCGGTCAATCAACATTCGCTCACATAAAAAAATATATATTAGAATATATAATTTATGGTGCCATTGATCTGAACAGAGCAGAAGCTTCATCCGATAATCGTTATATAAGGATTTTCATAAAAATCCCAATGTCTAATCTGTTCATACCAAAGACCCTTATAAACGCCTCTCTCACAGAGTCAGATCGGACACATTCCACTAACAAATGATGGATATCAACTTCAAAAAGATAATATTTGTATGTATATGGTATGTGAATTTCTCAAAGAGTTTTTCAAATAAATATAAAAACAAAACAAATAGATTGTTAAATTAAATAATAATTGTAAAAATTAAATAATATATTGGAGATATAAATATATAAAAAAAGAAATATTGGCAAAAATTAACACATATCCGTAATGTAATATTGTTATTTGTAATAATTTGTGATAACTTTTTGCTTCTAACTAAAAAAATATTGATTATAGGGTAAAATTGGTGAAGACTAAAGTTTTAAAGAATTATATAATCTTCCTGCCTAATTCGCCGTAGTCGGCTTAATATCAACAATTTTATTCTTTACCATTTAAACAAAGGAAAATACGGGAATTATCGAAAAAAACTTAAATTCAAAATGGCGTTTAGCATATCGGTGGTATTTTGTCGCCATATTAAATTAACTTAGACGCTTTTATTAAATTACTAGCGAATCCCATAAAGATTAGTTCAATGAAATGTCTGCCAGGATTTTTTACAAGAAAAACAACTAATTTGACTACCATATAAAGGATTAGAATCATTATGCGCTCCCGAAAATTTTACAATTTTTGGCACTACATTATTCATATAAATGTTTTTTAATTGTCTTCAAGACATGTAAATTACAAAATTAGTATGTTTGACAGATGCTTAGTACCATTCCGTATTTCAATTTTTAGGGTAACATGTGAAAACTTTGAGTATAAAGGTAAGCGGGGCGCATGTATCAGGCCATGTAATCTACAAATTCTGATTGATGCTTGAATTTTTTGGCCTACATATGAGCGGACTCCATCTAGACATAATAATAATCTTAGTATATATTAATAATCTTAATATATATATATATATATATATAGTCGAAACGTAGAAAGGACTACTTTGAAATGTAGTATAGGTCATTCAAAAACCTTGCCACGTTAGATAATTGATTGATATAAATGAAAGGTTGACTACATTTCAGGTTGGTTGACCATCAATATATATTATACATACAATGTACCTATACCTACTAAATACCTTCATAAAAAAAATTGCGAGTGCGATATAGATAAAAAAATTTATAATAGGTTTTATTGTCTCTAAATTTCGTAATGTAATCGTTATTATTTCAAAGCTATGATATTGCTATAGCCAGGTACCAGAAATATATTTATAGGCAAGTTTTAAATTATTCATCTCAAATATTTTTTATGAATCATACATTTCTATTTTTTATTCAAGATGATTCATTTTATTTAATATGATTCAGTTTATTTCAATTACATTCAAACTTAAGCTGATATTCTTATACTATGACTTTGCTCACACTTTATACCAACAGGTATAAACAATATGTATGTGACAGGAAATATTATTACAGACTTTTAAAGCATTACTCTAGAATTACTCACTTTCATTATACATAAATATCATATTGCGTGATTTATTCAACATGAATTACCTACAGTAGACCATAGTAGACATAGACATGTAGACATGTAGTAGTAGTCCATTGAGTTAACACATCGAGCGCCTCGTCCCCCGGGTTCAGAGGGTAGTGGGTGCCTTGCATCGACTCCTACCCAATCTCGGGGGACCGTCTGAGGGAGTGCGCCGCCTCTATGCCGGAGTCGTGCGGTCCGTGGCTCTCTACGGGGCGCCAGTTTGGGGTCACAGACTGCGCGTCCGCCGCTGCAGGCAGAAGTTACACAGTCTGCAGCGGTTGATGGCCATACGGATCGCACGTGGCTATCGAACAATCTCCTATGAGGCGGCGACGATCCTGGCACGCTTTTTGCCCTTTAATATCCAGGCGGAAGTGGACTTGGCAGTCTTCAACCGGGTCCACGAATCCCGCCTGAGAGGCGAAAGCGTGCCTCCTATGGCGCTCGAGAGGCTGAAGGCGCTAGAGCGCCGATCAGCCGTAAATACGTGGCGCGTGCAGCTTAATGAGGAGCGCTGCATGCGCCAACGCGTGGTCGGCGCCATTTTGCCGAACCTCGAAGCCTGGCTTGATAGCAGAGATCACGTCACCTACCATCTGACACAGGTACTCACGGGTCATGGATGTTTCCCTGAGTACTTGTGCCGGTTTGGACGAGAAGCAACGACCCGGTGCTACCACTGCAGTTCGGACCTAGATTCCGCCCAGCATACGCTCGCACATTGTCCGGCGTGGGACAGCGAGCGGCGGGACCTGGTCCGATGGATCGGACACGACCTCTCCCTGCCGGCAGTGGTGTCGGCCATGCTGGCAGGGCATGACAACTGGAGGGCCATGGCCTCCTTCTGTGAGAAAGTTATGTCCCAGAAGGAGGCTGCAGAGCGAGAACGGCAGAAGGCCGCTCGAAGAAGACGCCGGGCTGTCGACAACCGCCCCGGCATATCAGTCCCAGCGGATCGGTCGAACCACGACCGGCCAGCTGATGTCTTAGGGGTTGTGGCTGTTCAGGGTGGGGGCTCTGAACGACCGGTCAGCAACCCCCGAGAAGACGGCGGTGCGTTGTGACGCGCTCTGCTGAAGTATACTAGGTGATATCGGGGGAGGTGGCGTCTCCCCCCCGTGATTGTGCCTGTCAGGCGCGGCGTAGTGGGGCTGCGGCGATTTGATTACAGGACCCGCAGTCCCCACTAATTCGCAGAAGTAGTCACCTTGGGGTTTTTAGCTGGTAAAAGTCCGGCACACCCCGGCTCCCTACCCCTTCGCGGCCGGGACGGTCCTATGAGAATTTTCCCCAAGTAAAAAAAAAAAAAAAGAAAAAAAGTAGTCCATTGAGTTATTATTAATGTACCATAAACGTATTACGCAAAGGTTATGTAGTCATCGGCGTCGGGAGGTGACGGCCCCATCGCCCATCGGATTTGTCCGATGCAATCAGTCCGAGCCACTGGTCAAAGTCCGGGCCAGTGATTCGTCCCTATCTCCTATTTCCCACCTTTCCCTTTCCCGTTTGTCCCTTCTCGTTTCTCCTTCCTTCCCCAAGTTTGTTCCTTCCCACACCCACTCTATCTCTATTCCCCCCTTCTTCTACTTTTATCTTTTTCTTCATCACCTTCCCTTTATCCCTTTCCCCTTTTTACTTCAGTTTCAATTCCGGGAGATGCCTGAAAATTGAGGAATGCTAAAATAATCATGGAGTCACAGCGTCAAAAAGAACTACCCCAGGAGGGTACCGGCCGCTCTGCGGCCGGAGAATCCCTTCACCTGTCCTCGGACCGGTGCAGCCCCACGTTTTCTGGGGGGGGCAAACCTGTGCTCCGCAGTGGCGGCTCTTCCCCCGTCACTGCTCCGACGACCCATGCAAGCCCACGGATAACCGATCTTGCGCCACAGAAGGAGCTGGATTCGGACGATTCCATGTCCAGTCACAGGTCACTAGACTCCGGCTCGCTGGAGCGGAAACGGTCGTATCGATTGGTCTGCTCCGACAGCGAGCCGGATGTAGACGTTCCGGCGAAAATTGTCGCGAACCCCAAAAGGGGCAGAGGAAGGCCTCCCACAACCGGCCAATATGTCGGCTTATGGGAAGCCAAGAAAAAAGTGATTGCTGCTCAGAAGGAGGAAGAGAAGCGGCTTGCAGAGGCTGACCTTCTGGGCACTGCCCGGAGCGCTCGTCCTCGCCTCACGATGCGTCTCGACGCAGTTGGGGTGGAGGCGACGTCCATATACGCCCAGAAAGAAATCGTGGACAAGGGCTTCGAAGTACTTTCGGAGTCCATCGCTAAGTCCTCTAATCTAAAGGGGACGGTGGTGAGAGACATCAAGGCTGCTATGGCGGCTATAAAGGAAGCGATAGAGGTCATCGTCTCGACCACCGCAACCGAAGAGACCCGGAAATTACACCGGGAGAATCTCCGGTTGCGTGAGGTCGTGCGTGATCTCCAGGAGGACGTGGCCGCTATGCGCTCCGAAATCCGCCAGGCGAATCGTCGTGGTACCACGCAACCATCTGCGTTGGGAGACCTCGACTCTCAGGAAGCCACCCCCACCTCCGGAACTAGCGTTCTTGAACGCGCTGTCGCGGATTTGGTAGGGGAGGTGCGCGGTATGAACGCGCGACTGGAAGCAACAGAGAGGCGTCTACTCCGCCCACCGTTGCAAATGGATAAGCCGACCTATGCAGCAAAAACGGTCGGTCGAAAGGCCAATCAGCCCAAACCGACCGCACATGTTGCCAGGGTCTCTCATGGTGATGACAACGAGGTGCCGGGAAGCAACTCAACCCCTATTCTACCTAAGCCCTCTAAGGGTAAGGCCAAGGGGAAGAGAAGCGCCCCGGTGCCCGTGCCGGATGAGATTACAGATCTTGTGGCTCCGCGTCCACCTCCAACATCATCCAAGCCCACCGATCTTCATGGTGACTTCATAGAGGTGGGAAAAAACGGAAAGCTCAAAAAGAAGAAGGAGGGTAGCCCTAAGGAGACTCCCCATAAAAAGAAGAGCAAGCAGAAGACGAAGGCTCCGAGGATACCCCGGCCACCCAAAATGGCGGCGATATCCCTCAAGCTAACGCCGGACGCTGTGAAGAGGGGCGTCTCTTTGGAGACGACTCTCCAAGAGATGAAAAGCAGGGTTTCGGCGGTGCTGCAAACGCAGAACATCACGGACCTTCGTATAAGGGGTACTCTCACCGGTTCCAGGATTCTTTTAGTTCCTGGCGAATCGGAAGAGGCTGAGAGGAAGGCGGGAGTCCTCTGCAGCGAGCTCAAGCGCATCTTCCCTGAGGAAGATGTGAAGGTTTCACGCCCCGTCAAATACGTGAACCTGAGGATTTCCGGCCTCGATGACTGCACCACCAGGGCAGATGTTAGAGGTGTCGTGATGTTCGAGGGCGGGTGCGACCTCGACCAAGTTCGCGCAAGCGAGCTAAGGCGCACTACGTTCGACCTCGGCGTGATGTGGGTGTCTTGCCCAGCCACAGCAGCGCAAAGGTTTATGGAGAAGCAGCCCGTGATCTGCTGGGTCAAGCCTCAGATCCGATTGCTGCCACCGACCGTACTCCGGTGTTTCCGCTGCATGGAACCCGGGCACGTGTCGGTAAAGTGCAAAGCAAAGGTCGACCGTAGTGCGCTTTGCTTTAGGTGTGCGCAGCCAGGTCATCGTGCCCAGGGCTGCACGGCCAGCGTCCGATGCGCAGTCTGCGCAGACGCCGGGAGACCGGCGGGGCACAAGCTCGGCAGCGAGAACTGCGCTGTCGCGACAAGGCCGTTGAAGGAGCCGAGAGGCAGTAAGAAAAAGGCCCCCGATGACGCTGCTAAGTCGGTGGAGCCCATGCAGGAGGAGTCCCGGGCTGAACATCTGCCCACGGGGCAAACTCGCGGAGCGTCAGGTAGCGCGCCGGAGGGGGCCGTTACCTGACTCAAATGCTCCAGTGGTGTTGCGCGTGCATCCGCACGCCACTTGGCGATGGGGGGTGATGTCACTCTTCTCTCACCCCCCTACCAGTGAGATGAAGCCTTTTGGGCAGATCACGCGCCGGACCGCGGTGAGACCAAAGTCACATTCCCGTAGTCCGGCGCACCCTGTGCTTGGCGATGCGCCCCAGTGGTTTTAGTCGGTGAGAGTCCGACACACCGGGGGGTGGCCCTCACCGCCCCCTGACGGTCCATAACGGATTTCCACTGGGATATCAAAAAAAAACAAAAAAAAAAAAAAAAAAAAAAAGGTTATGTAGTCAGCACTTTCATCAACTTCAGGTGTTTTATTATTGCTTATACTAAATCAGCATTCGGATTTGTATTGAGTGTATTTTACGAGATATTAATAACATATTTTTTTTGTTATTTATGTAATTCTTTATAAAAAGTTAAATGATAAAATACCTAGAAACATTTTAGAGTTAACTACATTGAAATTTAAAGAAATATAAAAAAAAATTATAAAAAAGGGAAAGGAAAGGAAGGGAAAGGGGAAGGGAGGGGAAGGGAATTTCATATGTAAGGACCTAATATTTAGTGATGCCACGAATAGTGAATTGGCCGAATACCGAATACCGAATATTCGGCAATGCTGTCGGCCGAAGCGCCGAATATTCGGCCGCTGAATATTCCTGGAAGTAGCGTGTTTAGTAATAATAATAATCTTTATTTCAACACAAAACTTATGTATATACACAGGGTGATAATTCTCACCAATTAAGTAAATCTTGTCTCTGGTGAGACTTGCACTTCCGTTCGGGTTATTCAAGGGTGTTTTGTGTTTTATATGGATATTCACGGTATTAGTTTATTAGTATGTGTGTGAGCGAGAGAGAGAGCGTGTATGTGAGAGGTTATTTTCTGAGGCTGGTAACATTTACGATGAAAAGTGTAATCGTTTGCTACCAAAAAATGCTGAAAAGCTTGTTTTTATCCATCACAACTTACCACTGATCAATTTAAATTACTAAAGTGTTGTAATTTGGAAATAAATACATAACTTTGAGTAATATAACGTGTCTTTTTTACATGATTTGGTATTCGGTATTCGGCCGAATAATATGTACTATTCGAATAATACGGAATAATACGTACTATTAGCAAAAAAATTGGCCGAATAGGCCGAATACCGAATAGTTGCCGAATATTCGTGGCATCTCTAATATTATTCCGTCAATGATTGATTAATTGATAAGGAGTGATCGTAATATTATTGTTTTTTTTTTCTACTGAGATATCCATTCCTCTGTGTATTATATATTTGTACCTCATTATCTTAAAAGAGCAACTAACAGAGTTTCTTGCCTGCTCGTCTCTATAAATGTCTGCTTGATTATTTTTCTTTTTCTTTTGATGATTCAAAAGCGTTCGGAAGTAGCCGTATTTAAATAAAGTTATATTTCATTTACTTTCATTTGAACTATTAAAAATACCAAGACCAACCATCAAGATACCTAGTAAAGGAACCAAAATTGGCGTAGATGCCTAGATATTAGGCAGTGAGATGCATTATTAAAAAGGTATCTGCATTAACTTTAAACAATCTAAGTTTAAAATATCTTGTAAGTCTATTATATTTAACTGCCTTAAAATAATTTTTATATGACATGACAATATTTATAAAGTTCCGTTACAGATTAAAATTGTTATATTTTACCTTAACTATTGAAAATCTTTAACGGTAAAGTTATCTGTCTTTTTAAAAGGAAGATAGAGATCAGGCTCAATTGCTAAATAGCTTAATTCATATCTATTTAAGATATTCAGTGATTAATATCACCACATGTTCGACAAAAGAAAGACGGATGGAATGTTATGTATACCATTATAACCGTTTACGTATTCGGAAATAAAATATTTTATGACCAAAACAGCTGTGAAAGCTATAAATCTGGGGCAAATTATATAAGATAAAACTCATTTAATGATGCTGGTAATAAACGATTTTTTTGTTGTCACGCTATCAATTTATCATTTATTTTATAGTATCACTTCATTTAAATATTAATAATTGTTTTTTATAAACCTTTATTTTTATTATTATACTTATTACAATATTATTATAAATTAGTTAACAATTACTGTATTATATAACAAGTTTTTTTTTAACCGTCACTAGATTTATGCTTATAGAATGATAATTTGGTCTCCAGTAATAATTTCTAAGAAATCCTATTTAATATAAAGAGCTTGATTAGCATAATGGTTGAGCCACTGATTTCTGCGCTGTGAGGGTCTGGTTTGGACTCCACGCGGAACAAATATAAATATAACAAACAAGTGATTGTGGTTTCGGTTCTGAGTATTTGTGCATGTTACGTTTGTAAATGCTCCCACGACACAAATCCTATAGGGGGTAAGAGGTAAAACATATAATTTAATGTCTACGAATTTCTGATTCAAGCAAAACCAACCAAGAAAACAAAATTTACAACGATTGTCATTTAACAGCAATATATAATATTTAATTAAATAAGTACGTAACGTAGATAAAGACTAGTTATCAAATATATACTGCATTAAAATTTACATTCGCTTATTTTGCGGAATTAGCAAATAAAAAAGGAAAAATAGCAAATAAAAAAAATATTACTTGTAAAATAATCTTCATTACGCTGCTGATAAAGATCAAAGGTTTAAAACTAAGGATGTCTGTTTCGTAAGAAAAGCGAACCGCGACTTACTGTAAGACGTCATATTTTAAATTCCAAACCAGCAACTGCCCTATAACCCACACCTTCATAGACCCGTTGAAACGGTATTAATAAGCCATTATAAATTTACCTTAGATATAGCGGAGATCCAAGAAAATGTAATCTTGCTATACAGGTTTCCATATTGTCTACTTTCACTTAGTTGCTTTCTTAGTATATGTGGCATATATGTGTGTTAATGAATGAATAATTTAGCGATATTTGATATGTATTATGAATAATAAATTTTATAAAGAAATACGTTACTTAATAATGATATTTTGTCTTTGAATAACAAAATACACTTTGTTACGTTAAACGGATGCTTATCTTCATTTTACAGTTCATTAAAACTTGCATGCATGCTGTTATAGAACATTGTGTTTGTAAACATGGAATTCGTGTAAACGGAGAGTTAGTAAAGTAATTACGTTTCAACTACTGTAAAACGTCCTTGCAAGCCTGCACAGGTGCATTTATCGACCCCTCGTACTGTGACCAGTCGACCATACCGACTAACAGTCAGGTAGCGTAAATAATAGGCAGTTATTGATTAAACACGACGTTATTGGTACGGAGAATATTCTGTTTGCATTTTGTTATTGAAAATTCTTATTTATCGGAACAGAAGCTTATTATAACTATGAAAATATATTACCGAATGCATTGAGGTACAAAAAATCAGTCTTATTAATCTTTTAATATATTTTTAAAACTAAACTTAAATTATTAAAAAGTAGTATCATTAATTTACAAATACTGCAATTTCGTAATTGCTGTATTCCTTTTTTAAATGCATTATTAAACACTAGTTATATGCATACAAGGAAATGCCTATGACCACTCTTAGGTATCGAGTAAGAATTTGAATTGTAAACGAGAAAAATAAGTAATTCAAACATATTCACCACCTATAATAGAAACATGTGTCCCGCTAGTTGTTCCCTGTTCTTCCTTAAAGGTTGCCTAGCCTTAAAGGATACTAGTAAGTTTCTTGAGGAAAAAGCTTTTATATTACTTAAATACAGTATTATATAATGAGCTCAGGATCCTTACATGCTAAGAGGAAATTTGTTAAGAAAGCAGTAATTACCAACTGTGTTTCAGTCATAACAAGTATTTCAACATGAAAGGGCTTATGGTACTTTCAAAATTATTAAATTAAAAAAACATTTCCTGTCTTAATAGATATATAATGGATATAATTACCCACTCGGTAAAGCTATTTTATCCGGACAGCACATAGTTTGCCACACGTGGAATATTACATTTTAAGCACGGTATTCGATGTAATGTAATATCACCTAGAAATATTAATCGAAAATATACTATTATATTATATAATAATAATATATCCTCGCGCTTTATACATTTCAGGGAGAGCAGAGATACTTAATTTCTATATACTTCACATCGTTTAATTCAATTTAAATTTATTTTAATAGGCTTTCAGAGTGTGAGACTGATATACGAGTATTTAACAAATAATAATAGAAAATATGCTTTAATCAATTACAGTAGACCACTCCAATTTCATGGATGCACATATGACACATTGGACACAATGGTGATAATGGTATTGAATTTGAATTGGCAATTAGGTAAAAGATAAGTAATTTTACTAATAAAAATCGGGTTAAATATGGTATAGTCGAAGAACCACGGCGGTCTCCAAGTAAACCCGATAGTATGGATATTGCCCCGGTCAGTCTTGTTTCGGGAGCAACCCTTATTTATCCTTTTCCTTTTCTTCTTCAAGGTGAGATCGACAACAGAATTTTTATTATTA
The DNA here is from genome assembly GCA_036320925.1 of Automeris io. Lineage (NCBI taxonomy): Eukaryota > Metazoa > Arthropoda > Insecta > Lepidoptera > Saturniidae > Automeris > Automeris io. Next base: position 936,896 of record JAUDJH010000037.1, on the reverse strand, counting down.
CATTCAGTTGTAGGCGATAGTTGCTACTTTTCTTCAGGTAATCTATAAGCTTATTTGTCAAATTTTGGCATCAACAGAATGTTTTTTTAGTCACTGTCGTTATACCAACCTGCCTGTACCTACTTAGGTATGCTAACCAAACGAACACGAACCGACTCTAAAATCTCGGCGTGTAAATATGACAATCATTGAAGCATCCGCGTATTTTGATTCCGGTTCAGTAAACTACCGAAACAACTTTCTTAATGGGTTGTTTTGTGGACAAAGCACAGCACAAACATGTGCAAAATAAACCATGTTAAAAAAGTTCGAAGCCATAATCGACACAGTTCGCGAGTTCTGCGTGTTTGATTACAGACTCACTGTAATCGAACACGCAGAAGCTCCACGGCAGCAGAGCCAACCCAGTTTAGATTGACTATAAATTTAGTCAGCCTTTGTGGAATATAAAACCGCTACTTTCAGGATTTTATTTGGACACCTTCACCTTTAAACCTTTTTTATTTTCGCAATAAGCTTGTAGCTGGGCTATAAGATTTCCATAATCAATGGAATCACGACCACATATAATATTCATATTAGCAAGTTACGGGCTATTGCGTTCTACAATCAACTTTTTAAAATGATTAATTTTAGATTTTTTAGCGACAATTTTTATGGTTCCAGAACTAAAAATTAAAAAAGAAATCGTTACAGGATAATTTCGTTGTCCTTCTGTCTGTCCGTCAAGATCGTTTTTCTCAGGGACTCATGGAGATATCAGCTTGAAGTTAATATGTAATATTCAAGTCTATAATACGCTTAAGTTGTGAAAAAAATTTAGCTTTTAAGTGAAGTGAAGTTTATCCTCGTTACGGGAGTCCGACTAGCATCTTTCCTAGTTTTTAAACAAAATTCTGCAGATGCTTGATGTTTTTTCAGTCCGTAGGTTCCACTTTCAATACCCTAAACCTCCAACCATGCTAAACAAGCATGTATGAAAAGGAAGACTACCTGTGCCCGACTGAATCGCGACTATTTAGAACCACTGTACATGGTTACAAAGATTGTTGTAGAGCCACAAAATACATAAAAATATTTTATAATACAGCCTCGATCTGTCGAGCTTAGCCAGTTAAATAAATAAATAACACAAAATAAACAACTCTTAAACAACTAAACAACAAACAAATAAACAACTCTAAAATGAAAACAACTATAACAAATGAGTAAATATAAACAACTCTTTTTCCTGTTTCATTTTTTTAGATCAATACTACAATATAAAAACCGTCAGTAGCTCGTATACCTAGAGACCTCCATTCGTGGTATACTCATATGTGAGCCGACATGACGACGGAGACTATCAACGGATTTTCATCCTTTGGTTGTCGCTTTCGTTTTTGGACTACACTGTATTTACCATCAGGTACACTGTAGTCACTTTGTCAAGCCAGTGTAAAAAAAAACAAACAATGGCAAATCTTTTTATTTTGCACTCGGTTACAGGCAACTGTCGCCTGTGTACATCATGTAGGTTGTTTTCTAAAAATGAATGTTTTGTTGACGCAGGATCTCCGTGGACAGTCGAGGTGATGGCAGGGCCGGTGGGCGGCGGAGGAGGGGAGCCCACTAGGCTGATCCCCGCACGTGTGCCTGCCGTTTTTGAGATATCTACTTCCGGAACAGCCACTTTCAACAAAAGCGATGTAAGAATTTCTGGCTTTCTACTTATTATAATGATTATTTGTTTATTATTAAGGGACTTAAGCTTATACTACTATCTTTGTAATACATTAACTATATTAATCAATAGATACTTAAACAATATTATATAGATTAAACACCAAATATATCAATCCGTCAAGGTCATTACATCAGGTACACAAATAGTTTTCAACATAAATAGTCTGCAACACTAAAAATTAAAAGAAAAACGATTGTAATTGACAAATTAAAACATGTTTTAAATAACATTTGAAAAAGGAAAAAGTATAAATATGATGAAAAGATGGATTTTAGTCGGTGTACATGTTTAATTAATCGTCGCTCCAATGATTACTTTTCCAAACGAGCATTCAGTGTGTTTGCTCAGTGTCCATATAAAAATAGAAAGTATACCCTAATTTATACTCATCCATAAAAAAATATTTATATTTTTTAACATAAAATATTCGTGTAATTAAATGAAATGTATAAAAGTATTTTAAATAAATCTTTTCATTTAAAACAGAAAAAAAATACTGCGTGCTATAAAATAAATATTGAACTAAAACGTCAAAATAGGTATTAAGGTACTGTAATTTAAATGATATCGGACGGATTTACAAACAAGTGTTAACTTAGTAAAGGCTTAAACAGTGTTCAAGCCTAAATCTTGATTAAAATGAGCCTATACACGATAAATCTAGTATAACAAGGAAGATCTTTATCAGAATTTCACTATATTAGCTTTAGCCTTCAGTAACCTTGCCGTACATTCTATTAAACAAAATAAAAATCATAAAAATCTCTCTACTTATGACGGAAATATAACAAAGAACGTGTTTTGCTGTTGTCCATCCAAGCATTGTGGCCTATATATTAGGTCCTTACATATGAAATTGGCGTTTTTCGTACTGGCCACTTTAATCACAAATTTCTCCTCTTTGGTAAGGAATTCCAAATTCAAATTTGTACAGCTATAGACTCATGTATTTGTGCTTCGATGATCGTCATTCATTTGTTTTTTTCTTCTGTTTTTTCTGTTTCCGTCACTCATTTTACAAAATGGAAAACTTAAAATATCGCATTATTTACGAGTACGAGTTCCGCCGTGGCACTAGTGCTGCGGAAACAACTCGAAGGGTGAATGATGTGTATGGCGGTCGTGTTGCAAAAGAAAACACAGTTCGTTTTTGGTTCCAACGTTTTCGTTCTGGAAATATCGACCTGCAGAACAAGCCCCGTGGACGGCCTGAGACTCAAGTTGATAATGAAGAGTTGAAGGCTATTGTGGAAGCGGATCCATCGCAAACCACGTCCGAGTTAGCTGCAGGCTGCGATGTTAGTGATAAAACTGTTTTAATTCACTTGAAGCAAATTGGGAAGATTAAAAAGCTTGAAAGGTGGGTACCTCACGAATTGACTGAAGCAAACCGGCAAACGCGCGTCGACTGCTGCGTTACATTACTAAACCGGCACAATAATGAAGGTATTTTAAACCGAATCATTACCTGTGATGAAAAATGGGTTCTTTACGATAATCGGAAGCGCTCAGCGCAATGGTTGGATCCTGGCCAGCCAGCCAAATCCTGCCCCAAGCGAAAATTAACCCCAAAAAAGTTACTTGTAAGCGTTTGGTGGACTAGTGCCGGTATTGTTCATTACAGTTTTCTCAAATATGGCCAGACTATTACGGCTGATGTCTATTGTCAGCAATTGCAAACCATAATGGAAAAGCTAGCGGCTAAACAACCTAGGCTGGTCAATCGCTCCAAGCCACTGCTGCTTCACGACAACGCTAGACCACACACTGCGCTACAGACGGCTACTAAATTAGAAGAGCTTCAATTGGAAAGTCTAAGACATCCTCTGTACTCCCCGGACCTTGCTCCAACAGATTACCATTTTTTTCGAAATTTGGATAACTTCTTGCAAGGGAAAAAATTCAACTCCGATGGGGCAGTCCAAATCGCCTTCAAAGATTATATTGATTCCCGTCCGACTGGTTTTTTTAGTAAAGGGATCAATGAACTACCTATGAGATGGCAAAAGTGCATAGAAAATAATGGTTCATACTTTGATTAATTAAATATATTATATTAAAAAATATTCGACTTTTTGTTCCTCCCATACAAAACGCCAATTTCATATGTAAGGACCTAATATCTGAAGACTTTAATCAGAACTACACCATATTAAAACAAGACCAATTTCATGATATATTCAATAGATTAAAAAACTTAAATAAACATAAATAAAAAAAGACATACAATCTAATACAGAACCTCTTTCTTATTGAAGTTATGTGAAATACGCTATTACTCGAATATTGTGAATATATCTTGTCGATTCGAAACTTTATAATAACTAACTTGGCCACTTTTTAAGCCTTGATTTAAGTTAAATACTAATTTCCTGTAAGCGCCTATAAGTAATAGTTAAAGGCCTTTAAATGTTTGCTTACCGAGGATTCATGGAATTTTCATTTCTTAAAAGCAAGTGGTATTCGGGAATCATAAATACTTCTAAGTATTGTCGTGAGGAAGCCTGCATGACAATCTAATGGGAATGTAAAGTGTAAGTGCCCTGAGAACGGCAATCAGCTGCGTTACTGGTCACGCTGGACACTATATATAAGCGCAAGTTGGATATAGTCATTAATGTATGTCTAATCACCTCGAAAGAAATATAATGACTATTATATTTATTATTATTTTAAGTATCATAAATCTCAGTTATTCTTGATATTCCTGTAACGAGCTATGTACTTACAGGTGGTATCGAGAATACGTTCACGTATCTCAATATTTGCGGATCGTGACGATTGCCTCTGTTGTCAGACTTAGGAATTTTTATCACGTGAATAATGCAATGCATACATCTTGTGTGATTTTTCTGTTGCAATAGCTTACATTTCTCCATTTTATTGTAAAAATAGATACAAAATCCAATAATTATTTAGAAACACATATATGTACGCATTATGCTAATATGATAACCTAAAAATCAGTTTAAATTTACTTCGTATTATTATAAAATCATGATTTGAATAACAAAATTTGCAAATAAAGATGTAATACTTAAATTTATTTAAGATTCGTAAATCACGTGGACACCTCTTATTCGCAATGAAATAATTCATTCAATCTGTACATTTATACATATCTGAATTGTTCAAAAACACTTTATTGAATTTCAATATTTTGCACCCTTCAAACTTCCACTTGATTTATACGTTTCATTTATTGAATCTCTTTATTTCAGCTTCGTGCTAACGTAGTCAGCAAAACTTCGATATCATTATTCCACAGTTCGTAATTAAAATTACACTGCTTCGATAAAAGTTTTGGTATATTAGGAATTTTTGTTATATAAAATTACATATTATCATATATCTCATAGATATGTACTGTGAGCCTGAAATTTTGTATTCGCTTACTTATCGTATCTTTCAGGAATGTTACTTGTAACCGAACTAAAGTCTATTTGTTTGAATAGTATAATTTTACATATACATAAATTATATTATTCCTATTAAAAAAATGTGGATGTTTATTTGAATATATGTATGTGATAGCATCATGACAAAAAAAAGTTAATACGAGTAAGCGTTAAAAAAATCGAACATAAGTATTAAGGGATATTATATTTTTATGTGATATTCAAAATTGATTTATAATATGGTATATTGTTCTGAGTGATCTGTAGATATTTATTTTTATGTCTCATACCAGGTGAACGTATCCGTGACAGCTCCATCTCGTCGACCAGTCAACGTTCGAGTCCTGGAAGTAGCTGAAAGACCAGAACTGTACCGCATCGAGTTCACGCCAACTGAAGTAGGCACTCATTTGATTGATGTGAGTAAATCGTCTTACTTTATAGAAGTAAATTAAATAGGGATACAGCTACTAATATATCTCTGTTCGTCCTGAAAGGGATGTAACCTGACAATATATTATAATCATCAATATAATATATTATATCATTATAATTATTTATGAAATTAAGTTCACCAATTATATAAAAAAGAATCAATACATACAAAATTCGAACATAAAAATAAGTTCTTCAATAATTTCGAAAAATCTAAACAAATCTCTTAAAAGACGCTGTCATTTGTTTAGAAGCTTATTAGTATACCGCAGAATACATAATGTGTAATTTTTAAATGGAGGTTACTTTTCCTTTAGTACATTGAACGTCTCCATCGCTCCATGAAAAGGTTCATGAGAATTAATTGCATTTATATCTATACTAATATTATAAAGCTGAAGAGTTTGTTTGTTTGTTTGATTGAACGCGCTAATCTCAGGAACTACTGGTTCGAATTGAAAATTCTTTTTGTGTTGAATAGACTATTTATCGAGGAAGGCTTTAGGCTATATAACATCATGATGCAACTATTAGAAGCGAAGAAATAATGAAAAATGTGAAAAAAAAAGAAGAAAATTATTCATCCTTGATGGCTTCCATTGCGTGCGCTACGAAAACGGTTCAAGATACCAAAAATATATGTATGAAAGAATAATTCCTCTTGAAATGATCTAAAAAAATGTCCGGAACAGTATATGTCTATCTTTTAAGATTAACTCACTAGAACCGTCTTTATGGTAATCAAATTGGGTCGAAATTAATGCATTATTTGTTAAGTGTTGTATCAACGTAATAATATTAATCTTTATCCAAATAAATGTGTTGTTGATTAAGAGTATTTAATTGTGAACAAAATTGTCTTTGACATCACTTAATTTCAATGAACATCTTAGAAGATATTACAATAACTTATATAGCAAAACAACGTTTGCCGGATCAGCTAGTATCTAATACTCACTGAACTAGGTCGCGGTTGAGGTATCATAAAGTAAAACTGAAAAATTAAATAATAATTTTGTTTCATATGATATATTGCTTCCATCCCTTTGAAATAGGTCTTACCCATTTAAGTAAAAGAAAAATGAATACAGAGACCCCTTTTAACCCCGTTCCATCCCGAAATAAATCACAGATTTGAGCAGTACATATTTTTCAATATTGTAAGGGATATACGCATGTTACTAGGTACCAATTTATACACCTGTGTATGCCATTTGTATCGTAAATGTCACGTAGAAAAATAACTTTGACCTTCACTCCAAAGACCTTCGATGTTTATGTATCAACACTTACTTGGGACATCTTACTTTGCTCGATGAACTGTTATTTGTTTACATATGTTTCTATGACACCACTTTACGAAATGCATGTTTAGGTACTGTTCTAATAATTTTATTTTTTGAAGTTCTCATAATAAAGTTCATATAAATAGTATAATATGAAAAATATCATAAGTTCTTACCTATTAGAAATACTCTGGAATTCTAATAATCTAAATAATAATGGCCTTCTTCAGTGCAGGTAGCATAGTGAAAACTATCTAAGTCAGAATTAATACTCTTTTTAATTAATGTCATTAAAAAATAATTTTTAGTAAAAAAGCTTTGTATAATAGTTTATACGTTCCGACCATAACAAAAAAAACAAAATAATAAATATCGTTTGTCGTCATACTATATCCTTATTGAACTAAAGATGGATTAGTAGCGGTATCTATCCATTTTGCGTTTATTTGTCAACAAAATATTTAATAATAATATTATATCGTCACGCTATATCCGCTATATGTTGTAAATGGCTGTATCCACTGTGTACTTTTATGTCGTACCCAACGTGTCCAGTAGCGCAGCTGATCGTCAAAAAATATCTACATACTAACATTAATTAGCTCTTGTGATGATGGATAGTATATTTTTAGTAGGTATTTAATAATACTTTAATTTGACTGTGTCTGAAGATTGAAATAGTGAAAGAAGAAAAGAAAAACACTCTTATTGCTATTTATTTATTGACTAAATCTATGTAGGTTTAGAGGGCACTGTGGTCAATTCTAGACCTGTTACGTGATATGTCTCTTTTATAACGTGCGCGAAACTATTTCTGACTGTAGCAGAAAACCCAACTTATATCTTTTGAACTCTATTTAATAATTTTTTACTGTATTTTTTGATGACCAGACTAACATCTCAATGTCGTATAATAAAATTAATTCAAATTCAATCTCATAAATTATCTGCTCTATTGTACACAGGTTTCCATAGGAGATGACAAGCTGGGCAGTGGGCCTCTCATAGCGAAAGTATATGACGCCAGTTTAATTAAAGTAACAGATGTAGGCAACGCTGTGGTTGGACAACAATGTCAGTTTAAAGGTGAGTTTACTCTTGAAAAATCTGACTCTATTCTAGTTAATTTACTTATAATACTTGTTCAATGTATTCCTAGTACACATTTATATCGAGTATTACACGGAATCTGTTTCAGTGCTTAAGAGGTTTATCCTTTCGTTAAATATTTCCGTGCTGTGGTTTCTTACTCATGTGCGTTTTTAGTTTATTTGTAGTAATTATGCTATGAAATACATTAGAATTAAAAAAAATGTTTATATTGCCAATTATTTTAAAGGAAAGAGTGATCCCAAAAGGCAAGAATTTAATGGCAGTTACTATATTCATATCTAATTACCACGATGGAAGTAAGTCCTTATATCAGATGTGTAATCCGTGTACAGACTCCCTATCCATTACTTTACACTTATATTTTTCATACTTAAATTTAGCACCAATCGGCGATTATGTACAATAAGGCATGATCCATCTTTAATATAAGTAATTATATGAGAACTTTCATTCAATTTAAAATTATAATATATAGTAATAATTCGTTTACCATCCTGATTTTTGACTGTTTTAGTGGACGCCAGCGCTGCCGGGGAGGGTCAGTTGGAAATTTCTATAAACGAAGGAGAAGTCCCAAATCACGTACAGGTACGACTCGCATCATTATATTACAAAATTAAAAGGCTTCTCTGTTATTCTATTTTAATTTAAAACAGGGTTAATTACACTGTTAATAATTTGATCCTTTGTACAAGAATATACTTTCATAATTTCGTAATAAGTAAATTCATTTTCTAATTTAACATTCAAAATTGGGCCTTTGTATGGGTAAATCGGTTTAAAGCTTTTATAATACAAATTATATAATCCTATATATTTTGGGAAATTTAATATTCCTTAAAATTTTTCATTACCCTTGTAAAAGGTGAATTAATGGGTATTATGAATGAGTAACGACCGTATTATGTAATCCGTTTATTGGTTCATGTAGGTAATGTATTTTTGGCCGTGAAAGACAAAAATGCTATTGAAATATCTTTAGCACCATTCGAGGGTTTATATAAAGATAACACTAACAGCATCAACACTTAAATGATTTTAACTATTTTTGAACCGCTTTGTTTCTGGTAGCTTGAAATATTTAGTTACAGTATTATTCTTTCAGGTCGTAGGTGGAGGTAAATGTCTGGTATATTGGAGGCCAGAGGGACCGACGCCCCACCGCGTTGATATAAAATTTAATGGAGAACCTGTACCTTCATCACCATTTGTGTTCCACGTGGCGCCTGCACAAAGAGTTACTATTGACACTTCACAAATTGGTAAGTTATTTCATAACTTCGTCTACATTTTAGACAGATATAAGATACCAATTTCTCATAGGTACTTGTAGGAAATTATTAGATTATAATCCATGTATAGTGTATAAATCATAAGGAATATCCACAACTCATCCACAAATTATACACAGTTTGCATAAAAATATATTTTCACGGTGTATCCCTTTCGGAACGAATAGAGATTCATTACCAGTTCTTAATGGCTATAGGGGAAATCAATTTAAAGTGGATATCCCAGGCAAAGCGTATAGATAGTATTTATTAATCCCAAATTGTTCGGTGGCCGGAAACTACGTTGTTATAGCAACGGTCTTTTGTTGCCGTTTAGTCCACAACAACTACTTAGTCTAAACTTTGCGTCCTTTGGTTCCAGTGAGTCGACGAAGTGTATTTTTGTGCAAAAAAAATTAATCAACACCGGTTAATGATTCGTCTATAATGATAATGTTAATTATGAAATGTTATACGAGAATACTTCTACAACGCGTTTTCCTATAACGCGGAACTAATCTATCGTGTTAAAGGTGGGATTACTGTATTTCGTTATATAATTCATAAGGAGTAATCTATTAAAACAATTTTATCTAAGAGCAGACTTCCTACGAGTAAACTCGATACCGCAAATCAGCAACGCCTCTAGCCTCATCTCAGTATAATTCGCAGACCACTATAAATACATATATTTTCAATACTCACATAGACCTATTTATTATTCTCATAATCTCAAACCTAAATAATTAATTAAAAAAGTGTTGACCCATATCGACGCCCAGGGTTTGATGACGAGCTGCGAATTTGATTATTTTCACAAAACTTCATATTAAACATGACCGAAACTATAAATAAATATAGATAGACCTATAATTTGATTTTATCAAATATGGCTTCATTCCGTCTTCGTAGTACAAGCAGTTGCCTATGTGCCTTTTATGCAATAAAGTTTTAAGCAATGACATGATGAATCCATCTAAACTGGAGGATCATTTGAGAAGGTGGTGATAGTGTAAGCTAAGATATTAAATACTTTCAAATACTCCAAGATAAAATTCAGAAATAACTCACACTGGATAAAATGTTCAGTTCGACGTCACGACGAGATGATAGATGCGAGCGCCTCAACATAACATCTCGCTACTTATAACAAAGTCTGGAAAACCGCATACTATAGGGGAAGAATTAATTTTGCTAACCATTTAAGATTTGACGACCAACTAACGCAATGGTAATGACCCTGCTTGCAACGTTGAAGGTCGTGAGTTTGAGTCGCGGTAGCGGTGAAATTTTCTATGATGAATAGGCTAATTTATCACGGACCACAGTTATGTTTATACATTTATCTTTGTCTAGTACCCATAACAAAAGCGCAAGTTTATTTTGGGAACTAGGTCAATGTGTGTAATTGTCCACAAATGTATATATTGAAGATGTTGTAAAAACTGTTTTAGATAAATGTTTATCTGATATTATTAAAACAGTTCCTTTAAAAAACATCACAGTTCAAAGGCGTATTGATAAAATGAGTAACCGAGTTGTTTTTTGTGTATTTATTTGCAAACAACCAATTTCTCTATACAGCTGGACGAGACAACCTTACCTGGTAATGAGGTATTATTATTATTGGCATATATCATGTTATTATAGATTCCACGAATAACTACTCTTATCGAGAACATGGACAAGTGACAATAAAGACGAAATAATATTTAAAGTTGTGAAGGATTACTTCATAGATAAAACAATTGCTTTATCAAATATATATTTAGTATCAATTTATATGGCAGCATAGCCATAGCAGGTATGCTATGGTTGGGTGCTACCGGGGATTTATAAATTATTATATAAAACAAAATATCGTTCTTTATATATTCATTACAATAACGTCTGTCCTGTCAGTGACAAGATTTAATAAATTGGACTTTTATATTTTATCCTAAATCCTTTGACAACAAACCTCCAGAAGCTCTCTAGCCTCAGATTGAGAAATACAAGTTCGTAGTGCATGGCTGTATGCTTAAAATATCTTGTTACTTGTTGTTGTTTATAAAAAAAGTGTCGAAATACCATCAACGGCTGTTACAAGTTTAAAGACTAATATTATAATAGGCACCGATATTAATATTTTTATTGGTAAATACAGTACATGTGCTTTATTTTAAATTGTGTACTGCAGAATAGTTTTCATCTGTCAAATTTTGTTTTAGAATTGATACCAGTTGGCGAAATAGCGTCATGCTCGGTTCGCGTAGAAGGATCAGCTGGTGGAGAACTTATAGTGACGGTTCGCGGGCCACGGGGCGAAGTCCCCGTTCGCCTGACTGGGGATGCAGTCACAGGACTTATAGCGAGCTTTACACCCAAGAATGTTGGCCCTCATACACTTACTGCGCATTACAATAACCAGCCTGTGCCGGTATAGAAATTGTCATACATTGTACAATAATAATCTTTAGTACATATAAAAATAATCTTCTGAAATTGTAAAATATTTTAAAAAAATTAAATGATATTTTTATAAAACATAGTTACTTTTTTTTAGGGTACACCATTTGTATGTAAAGTATATGATGGAAAACTAGTGAGTGTCAATGGTGGAACATTAGCCAGAGTTGGTGTTCCAGTGCAATTGGCTGTAGATGCTGCTCAGGCTGGTGAAGGGAACCTTGAAATCACAGTAGCTGCTAGAGGATTAAACATTCCGACTCAAGTACATCCGCAGGTAATATCTGTAATATGTATATAATGTTTTTTTTTTCATATTACTCAATTTCATAGTTTTCCAATGTTATTTTTGTGAACATATTTGTAAATTTAATTTTGTTATTTATTTTTAGGGGAATGCTCGCTTCACAGTATCTTTTACTCCAACAGAAGCCTGTGAACACATTGTAAATGTTTCATTCAATAAGGTAACTTATTTTCTTTAATATTCTTATATGTTACTCACTGACATTACATCATTCCACTGACACCTGAGAAAATCCTTAAATGCTAATCATTGATAAAACATGAGTTCACAAAAACTTGGGAGACTCAAGTATATGTTTTGTGAATATCAAGTTTGCTACACTTTGCCTTCAAAATTGTATGTAAAATCATGTAGACCATCAGAACATCAGACATACATTTTGAAAATAATATTTAAACACTGTAGTAATCTTGCATAAATTATCTAATCAGTATCTTAAATGCTACTTTTTTTTATCATAACATTATAATATTTATAAATTACCACAAAGATATTCACATCATGTGTTTCCCTTTTTACATTGTGATATTGACAGGAACTTTTGGATCAACTTGTTGTAGGTGGATTGATCATTATTTTTATTTTACTCGCAGACTTCTATCAGATATCAGATCCAAGCAGTATTGTTTCCACAATTTGACATCTAGGTGTGTCTATTTTACATGATACTGGTTCAGGGTGGTTTCAATTGTACCAAACCCAATACCTGCAGGGAATCCGCTTGCCGTCTGACATTACTAGATGCTTCTGAAAGGGCTGCAGACTTATCAATTTTTCATAAACTCCAAGTTCAATAATGCTGTTATAAATAATATATACTATGTATATTATTTTAGATGCGTGTACCGGGTTGTCCGCTAGTTATTGATGTAGCGGAAGGCAGTGGCAGCGGTGCTAGAGTTACAGTACCAGGGCCTGTGCCCTTGCATCAATCAGCAGCACTCACACTTCACCATCCAACTGCTACACTTGACCAGATCGAAGTCAATGTAGAGGGTGAGTTTTAATCACTAAGCTTACATTTATTGTGTGTTATAGTGTATATAACCAAAATAAAAACAGTTTTAAGGGTGTTTTTAGTTTTAAAGTTTTAGTAATCATAAGCTCTCATCAGATATTTTGTTTATTTTTGGATTAATATCACACACCAACAACTTATTGAAAACATATTGACATGCCAATATTTTGGAAGAGCTAAATCTAAAAAGATAGTCTAACGTTATAGTTATTTTTATTATTAGTGTATACTACACATATAGGTAATTAATGCAAAATAACTGCTTCTTATTAATAAACATGTTATGTGGATTTACATTATAAAAGTTTCCTGGGAAGATACATTTACAGAGACATAAATTAATAAAATTCATTAATTAAAAAACAATATCCATTGATAAGCTTACAGATTAACTATAATAAAATATTTTGGGTGTATGGGCAATTTTCCTGACTTATGAAATTATTACTGATAACCATGATAATGAAGCTAAATATTTTGTATCACCATAAACTAATTAATTTATTTTAAGATGCTATCATGCCCCTTTAATTGTACTTTGTTGTAAGTAAATGTTTTTTGGTTCTTTTACAGGGTGGTATAAATGAAGGGTCAAATTAATTTGAGATTGTAAAACTTTTACAACTAACTGACCTAGGGTCATTTATAAGGGTACGGTTAAATATGGATAAATGGAAAAGAATATGGAAAAATACTTAGAAGTAGTTTCACTTTTGCTTTGCTGACTAACAAAACCCATCTTTAACTTGCATATTTTAATTACTAATAACACTTATATGTAAGTATCTTAATCACTATTGTGATCGTTAAATAAAATACTTATGAGTATATATATTAAAGATGTTTCATCGACTTTTGGACAAGATTTTAAAATGACACCAAGATACAAATAACATGATGTAACATTCATTGACAAACGATTAAAAACAGCTCATCCGCTTCGCCCTAACTTCTAACACTCTAAGAAGTAGGGATAAAATAGGGTGGGAGGGGTAGAGCGAGGCGGTGAGCTGAGAGATACGGGGGCGCAGGTCCCAACGGCGCGTCCGTCCCAGCTGCCGTCTCATCAGCGGGCCCGGCCGTCTATCGAGCAGAATTCGTCCCGCGAGCTGTTGGCGAACATAGGCTCAATGTGCTGGTTGACTCCGTGCCCATACCTGCTAGCCCTTTCCATTTAAAAGTAAGCATATTTTCTTTTGGAAACGTTTTCTCACAATACCTAAGAATTCTCTAAATCTTACAATTTCAGTTTCATTAAATGTGTACATGTTTTGATGAACATATATGCTCATTATATTATTCAAATCTAATAAAATATTGTAATATTGATAGCTATTGGATTTAAATAAGTCCTTATACTTAAGAAACCGCTATAATTTAGTAATTTTTCAGGTATATGACGTCTCCGCTATAAGAGTAAAAGACGTAGCGCACGGAACAGTTGGGAAATCAGTCACATTTTTAGGTGAGTAGAAACTATCGAACAAGGGTTTCAATGATTTTATAAATATTTATGGATGTCAATATGTCGAATTATGGTTTTTTGTTCAATTTTTCACAGTGGAAACAATGGCTGCCGGTCCGGGTAATTTAGAAGTGACAGTCAACGGTGGTAGAGTGCCTACTGCAGCGGCAGCGCAGGGTGCACATACATATGCTATCAGCTTCACACCAAGAGATCCAAGACCGCACACTGTTGAATTACGTTTCAACGGTGACCATGTTCCTGGTGAGCTTTATTAATACTTTCTTGATCATTTCGCAGTTTATTTTATTAAAGTCACAAGAAGTTTACACTTTCGATTCAGGTTTCTTATATGGTATTCATAGGTTTTATTTTTATAAATTTATTTTGTTGCATTGTGGACAATAGCTTCTTGCAGAAATAAGGTGTTATTATTGCCACAGATACTTTAAGGATATTTCACGGTTTGTAATAATACTTTCTAACTTACATCTGCAATCCATGCGTGGAGTCTCAGTAATTTGGAGTATTATTATGGTAAACTAGTTGTAGTGGCATGGCATTACCCAGTAAAAATTCTTTATTTGACCCATTTGGAGGTACATTTTCCAAAAAACGTTGGAACATGTAATATTTATTTCTAACTAAAAAGCTAAATAACAGGTTTTATAGTATTTACTTCAAACTTTACAGAGTTTCAAACAAATGTTCAAACCCTTATTTCACTCTCTTAAGGGTGGAATATAAAAAAATCCGCGCTTTGTGAGTGCCTACGTCATAAAAATGAACCCTGTGTAAAAATTTCCTGTTTCTAGGTACAGTAATGTAAACTCTACGATAGTATGACAGTCAGTACGTTTTAAATATAGATCACTATATTTTAAAAGTTCTGTTTCAGGCAGTCCGTTCATTTGTCACGTGTCAGCGCCCGCACGAGTCATAGGAGCTGGTTCAGGCGAGTCTCCGGATAAAGTTTCAGTAGGAGATGCGTATACATTTAGTGTGGACTCACCAACATCACCCCACGTCGAGGTGTTGGGCCCTGCGAGACGACCTGTATCCGTCCAAGTTAGTAATACCACATCTAATAATTATATGAATTGTTTTGCGTAATAAACCTTTGGAACATGTAAACCTGGCTTATAATTTAGCGAATATCTTGTGCAAATATGGGCCTTTTTAAATATTTAGATATATATCAGTAATCTTCCATCATACATAATCACTACAATACTCATTTTAGAAATATTCCAAATCCATGACAGAGATTGTAAATTAAAAAGTCGTTAAACTTGATTATTAATCACAAACTTAATATATTATAACTAAAATGATTAAATATGTGGGATAGACAGATATAAAATCCAGAAAGGATTGTATCTACTACCAATTCTATAAATGTAATTTAGAGATTCAGTATGAATAAAAAGATAAATCATGTTTTGTATTTTTTTCTAGGTTTCTGCTGAAGAGACAGTTGGTGAAAATGAACCTAGTAAAAGATATACAATATCATTCATTCCAATTGATGTTGGAGATCATAGTATAGAGGTAAATATAATATAGCAATAATTTAATTAGGCAATATTTATGAAATTAATAAATATTGCAAATGAGTTTATTAATAGCTAGTGTATTAAAAAAAATGCGTATTTGTACAATAATCATGTTCATTGAAAGGTTCGCGCAGGCGCAATGGGTGGGCACGTGGAAGGAAGTCCGTTTTTAGTCAAAGCCTACAGCGCAGCACGAGTTAACGTCACCGATATATCTCCAGGGGTTGTTGGAAGACCAGTTTCGTTCACCATAAACGCATCACATGCTGGTATAGCTTTTTTTTTAAAATTGAATTACAAAATAGTGGATTAGAATTGGAAAGTGGTCCCATTAAACTGTTTCTAAATTTAAAAAAAAAATTAAACACTTGAAAAACTTAAAAGACAATCACCTAAATAATAAGTCTCTGCCTCCATTTTCATAGTTTTTGTCTTTTTATTTGATGTACAATTATCAAATTTTCTAAGCATTTTGTAATATATTTCAAATACGGCTATAATTTGAAATTTGTTACTATAAAAATAAAAATTATAAACATAGAACCGTAATTTTTTTATCTGCACTAGATATTATTCAATGAACAGGCGTAATCTCTGGATTTAGATATTCATATTTTTTAACAATAGTTACTTTGTAAGCGTAGACAATAATTATTAACAAATTATTTTTAGAAAGAGCTCTTATGGGCTTTTAACATTTTTTTTATGTCTTATATTAAACGTAAAACCATTACTTATCAAAAAATTAATTTTTATTAATACGAAATTTATTTAATACTTTCGTTAAAATGCATTTTAAAGTGCTGTGAAATTCGAAATTACATTAAAAAAAAGTAGGATTTCAGAGTTCTGGAACTCAAAAGGAAAAACGAATCTTTATAACACAATTTTGTTGTTCGACTGTCTGTCTTTCAAGAACTTAGTTCTCAAGGACGTGTGGAAGTTTGGAGTTGTAATTAATATCAAATGCTTTGTCCTTTGTATGGAACCCTCGGTACACAGAAACGATACGTTGCTGGACAGTTTTTCTAAATTAATTCTTCTATAAAATTTTATAATTTCATTTAGTAACGGTTTTACTTTAAAGGTGTTAAGTGTCAAAGTTCCGAAAAATCCTTCTTCCTTGTAACAATTTAATTATCGAGGTCATCGTTTGCCACAAACGACTTGAACTTATGAATTATTACTATACTCTTATGGCTTATTTTACTCGGGTAATTTTTATTTTGATTGCAACGTTTGAACCGCTGGTTCTCGTGACCTCAAATGTAATGCTTTATTTTTTTATGTGTTCTATGATACTTATCGCTTGATTTGATGTTTCGTAGGTGCTGGCAACTTAGAAATTATTGTAGCTGTGAATGGGAGAAATGTGCCAAATTATGTACAAAGTGAAGGGAATGCGAGGTTTAAAGTAAGTTGATATTCCTAACAGACTTGCCAATAGATTAATTATGAAAAAGATCTATGTTACATGGGACGTCTATTCCTGAGTAGTCTGTTATATGTGTATACTCTTTGTAGGTAAATTTCAAGCCAGTGGAACCAGCCCCGCACATTCTATCAGTGCGATTCAACGGCCACGCAGTTCCGGGTTCGCCGTTCACGTGTGCTGTGTCCGCGCCAGCAGCGGCTGCGGATGCGCGCGCAGCCGGCCCAGGACTTACCTCAGCGCCAAGGGGGGAACCCACCGAAATACAGCTTACTGGTTTTCACAGTAAGTTTTTTTTCTTTAGCCTTATATCAGCGGCACCTTGTTGTTCTAAAAACATTCTAAGAAATCATAATATTAGAATTAGAAATTCATAGACCGTAGGACAAGCATTTCTTTCATGCTTGTATGAGATGAACGCTACTGTTGTTCTTTAATGTCAATATCTGTATTTGTTGTCGATATTTATTACAATTCTTTACCTAATAACTAGTATCTTCATAAAATGTACGAATTACTTCACTGACTACACACAATTACAATTTGACTATTAATTTATTGAACTCTTTATTATTCCAACAATAACAACAATTCTGTCTCTTTTTCTTCTTTCTACGTCGACTTTGTCAGCGTCAGTTTCTCTATATTCTGTGCTCACAACAATGTTAATAATTTAGTTACCTGCGACATTAAAGGGATGCGGGTGTTACGACAAAGAAAACCATGACGGCAACAGGCGAATTTTTAACTACGTAGCTCGCTTTCAGTGGATTCCCCTTATCATCTATCCTCCCCTTCGATTTTAACGTTGCAGGTGAACCGGGAATTCTTTGCTTTACCTATAATTAATTAAAATAGACAAACGCATAGGACAGTTTTTAAACATTTTTTTTTACATCGGCTCAATTTTTTATTTCACGAGAGGTGATTGAGGTCCCGTATAGAATGAGTATGGTAGTGAGTATATTGTACTTTTAGGTAACAGAAGATATTTTGCTTAAACTAAACTCGATTTAACTTTTGCTTGGATAAACAAAACAGCAATAGTCGGAAATTCGAAAAAAATATAGAATTCTAACGTAAACTAACAAGAGGTCCGCTCCGCACAAAACCTCGAACAAGGGTGCCTGGCCGACGACGCACTTGCATCGACTTATAAATCTTTTCTATATACCCCCTCTTGGTTTTTTTTCATTCGTCAGTTCTCTAACTGTATATTATTATAACCAAAATAAAAGTTATCGGAGTAGGTTACAATCCCATGCTGTATCATGCATGCACAACCATGAAAATAATATAGTTATAATGAAAACTAGTATACAATCTACATGGTTGTTTAGATCTTGTGGTTTTCATATCAAATAATAATTTCGTAATATAATGATATATTGTTCAAAACAATGTATATTGTTTGTGATATTTGCTCTAGAACACAAGTGCTGATCAATCTCTAATGTATTTGCATTCAAACTTGTGCCCGTTGCTTTGGAATTATTTTAAGTGTTACTGTGAGTTTAATCATAGAAAATTTAAATGTCTTGTTGATATAATAAATACCTATTGAAGTAGGTTAAATCCAAACACAAATATTTTCGTATGTTTTGTTTATTAACGCTGTGGCTTATTATTTTTATTAGCTGGTATCTTGTAGCTATTTATAAATCTAGAGACATTTTGCCGTATTATAGTATATTAGACCTTTATAAAAAAGAAAATGTTAGTTTGAATTTATATTTTTTTTCTTTTCTGTATTTCTTTACATATATAAATATTGTTTTGTGTCTTGTAGCTTGATTTTTTTTTTGTGGAAATTTTGTTGGCTTATGTATCATTTTTGTGTATTTTTTATTGTTTATAAATCTATTACTTTAAAGGTCCATATTAATGAAACTACTGCGATGATAATAATTGTTGCGATAGTTGAGCAAATACGAATTCTAAAAATGTTTGGTCATATCATCCGTAACGGAATCGCTTTAGAATACTTAATGGTGCAAGAAAGACTGGTGAATCGAGTTTTTTGCGGCCAATCATCCACAAGAAGGATAGACTTAATTAATTCCAATATGAGGTGTTCCTTCCTAAAATTTACACGGAATGCCTCTAGTGAAGAGAAATGGAGGCTTCTTGGGAAAGTCGTGATCAATCAAGTATACAATCCATGATCACGACTGATCCGCCAGGAGTGCACGACTATGAAAAAGAAAAGTTTGTTAATCTGAGAAGCGTTTATCTATTGTTCATAGCAAATGGAACGTTTACCTAAACTTCACAATTATCCTGATTCAGGCAATCTTTTTTTTTTCGAAATCTTCTTCCTATCTGTATTTAAATCAATTGGGGTTTAAAACTATTTTGGTTTATGTGTACCCGATCAATTTTAGCCGGAGAACCAACGGTGTATGTGACCGGCCCGGGCGGAACAAATGTGCGGACGCGCGTCTCTCCATCGGGCGAGGGCCGCTACACTGCGACGTACACGCCTGAGGCCGTGGGCAGGCACAGCGTGCAGGTCAGCTGCGCTGGTCGCCATGTACCGGGCTCGCCCTTCACTTGCAATGTGTACGACGTGCGACGCGTGCGGGTTACGGGACTCGGAGCTGGAGGTCAGTTTACATCATCATCACCACTATAGTTCCCTATTCGTCTAAGGCATCTCTTAATACTAACTTAATTACTAGAGTCATGTCGGCTCACAAACTTTATTGAGTTCCAGTCTTCAGTTTTTTGTATGTTATTGTTGTCAGATGCCTTCCGCAAATTATCCTCCACCTTGCGAGGATGCCCCACACTAGTTTTTTAAACATTTAAAAACTTTTAAACATTTTTTTTTCATTCTGATTTGTTGACTAATATATTTATTAAGTAAAATATCTACAATATCAAGCTACTCGTTTCTCTTGTACTCAATACTTCTGTTATTTCGTATTTACTTTTATATTTGTTTCAATTTCATTGAAACTATGGATTTGCATAAATTATCTTGTTTTGTATGTACTTACTTTTCCGTACATTTCTTTTAATTGGGCATACATTTGTGCAAACAATTTTTGACAAAGTTTTAAATATATATGCTCATCATATAGGAGTGGCATTATGCGACATACTAATCAAACTTTATATGTTTTGTAATTTTTTTCCATAAATATTGTAATCAATTTTGTTTCTCTAAAGCATTTTGAAGTATTGCCGATATTATGTTTGATAAAAATTGAAATTTTGTTATAGAACTTGAAGGAACTTTAGAAGGTCTAAGCATGGATGATAGTGCGGAAGAGGAACGAGGAGTCGAAGTGGGCAAACCGGTCACGTTCAGTGTTGATGCTGCCGGGGCTGGTGAAGGCACACTGGAACTCGTTGTATCTACTCCTACGACAACAGTCAAGGCTGAGGTGGGTGCACCATCATCCTAGTCTTTTATAGAATGACTAAATAAGAGTTGACTGAATTGATTGAATAGTTTATTACACTAAAATTTTAACAATAATTGTATTTTGATAGACTGTTGGGGTGTTAAAATTGGAGTGAGTGTTCTTACCCAGAGACCAACCGGTATAAGATAGCGAGGCAGTATTTTACGTGGATGCTCGATACTTTGCATTTTAGCTTAATTTAAAGAGTAATAATCGATAAGTCTACGAACTGCTCAATCAATTGTGTTGTTATTATATTGGGTTCTTGTAACGAAGAGTGGAGAGGTATTATGAAGGTGCCACCGGCATGTTTGCAGCAGGGAGCCGAGTTTTAGATTCCACTATTTACCAACAATAAAAAACAGGTTTTTATAATTTTTATTCCGCCTTAAAAACAACATCACATTGAACATCAGTGGAAATTTATTAAGGGTTATATTGAATTATTCATAAGAGATAAAAATTTTCATAATAATCCTTTATTGGCAGGTGGTAGCAGTAGCACGCGGCCTGTATGATGTAACATTCGTGCCGGTTTCCCGCGAGCCGCATCGAGTGTCAGTTACGTTCAACGAACAAGCAGTCCCTGGGAGTCCGTTCGTTTGTCGCGTCAATGAGCCGCACACTTATGTTCAGATAGGTTAGCATATACCATTTATATTAATATTCACAGAGTTATACACTAGATCTACCGTACCGGTCAAAATGACCGGTCTCTATATTTGTCCTAAAACATTTTTCTTCGTTAACGGGTGAAATGACGGGTCTCGCCCGTCAAGATTTTCTGTTATAAATTCGAATTTGACGGGCATCGCCTGCAGAATTATTTTTTTTCATATGAATTTCTTTAGACTTGTAAAAATCAAAATATAATTATTGTTGCACATGGTCTTTTTTATATTCTAGCGAAATTGACCTTAATATAATTGCGCTAAATTTAATTGTCTGCACGCGCGCGCTATTCTTCGAGATTTAATCGTAAGGCAAGGGGTTAATATTTTTTCATTGTGAAGAATAACATGTCTTTAACTAATACAAGATATTGATAAATATTATGATTTAATTAGATTTATAAGAAAGCAAAATAAACCATGTTATAACAGTAGGTATACCTACTGTTCACCGGTAGATCTAGTATTAATGATTTGAACTAATATCACAGGAGGCATCGCAACCGTGGAGATCGATGAGAACTTACTGTCAGTGGATGTTTTATCGCCCACTGGAGCGCTAGTCTCGGAGGCCAATCTCGAGGATACCGGCTTGCTAACGTTCCCGGCGCACCGCGTCGGCAGATACGTAGTGCGGAGCGCAAAAGGCACCGTCGCCGAAGTTGAAGCAGTGGACGCCTCGGCAGTCAAAGTACTGTCTATCGGTGACGCTGTTGCACATCGACCGGCCATACTCACAGGTAAGAAGCTTCAAGGCGAAATGTCGATGGTTAACTGTTAGCACTACTTGCTACTTTATCGGAATACGATCTCTACAAATCTATACACACCAGCTGCTGCTATATATCCTTTCATATACCGCATTTAGCATAGCTGTATGTCAGATATTATTATGTAGGAATTTGTGCTTGTTAACATGTATGAAAAAATATGTTTTTTGTAAGGGCACATCCTACTTTCACTTTCCTTAGTGTACCTGTGAAAAACTGGCTGAGAACGTTATTCAGCATCAAAGATATAGCGACCAGAGATGGGCAAAATGTAACCTGATTAATGATTAACGATTACAAAATGTAGCCGTAATTTTAATTTTGTTGGTCTGTAATCATGATTAAATCCCTTCAAAACATTAGGGAATCATAAATGTGTATGCAATTGAGGATTTCATAGTGTTTAAAACATATATAAGCAAAATGCAGTCATATTAGTGATGAAAAACTCTAAATCTAATTCAGTGACGTCCATAGCATATTTGGACAGGGTAGGCAGAATTCGAGTCTTTAATTAGAATATTATATTATGATAGTAAATATTATATTGCTTTCATAGGAAAGATAGACGGCGTGAACACAGAATAGATATGACCATTAATTGTTTCATCTTTTGCTTAACTTTAGCAAATTATTCGAGATTTAGTTAACGTCAGGGCAAGCAATGCTTTCATGCATGTATGGAATGAACGCTACTGATCTAATCATAATCGTTTTTCATTAATCTGATTACATTTTATCCATCTATGATAACGACTAAATAACACGTTGCAACTTAATAAATTAGTCAGTTGTACACTTTATCATATAGTTCTGTAGCTGCATGTTGCAATTTTACATAAAAGATTTTTTTTATCGATATCGATAGTTTCTGTTATTTTGTTATTCCCGTTTTGTTTCGCTTCTCCTTGCATATACCTCACAACAGTTATCATGTCACTAAATATTAATGGACGTTGCAGTAAGCACGAGCAACGCGGGCGCGGGTCGTTTATCCGGTCGCGTGAGCTGCGGCGGCTCCGCGGTTCCGCACTCGGTGCGGCGTCGTGGCGGCGGTCGCCAGGAGCTGGTGTGGCACCCAGCTCGCGCGGCGCCCCACCGCCTCACCCTGCTGTGGAGCGGCACGCCCGTCTCCAGGGAGCCGCTGCTCATCGACGTGCACCCGCCTCACCACGGACAAGAGGTAATTGTAATCTATACTAATATTATAAATCTGAAGAGTTTGTTTGTTTGTTTGAACGCGCTAATCTCTGGAATTACTGGTTCGAATTGAAAAATTCTTTTTGTGTTGAATAGACTATTTATCGAGGAAGGCTTTAGGCTATATAACATCACGATGCAACTATTAGGAGCAAAGAAATAATGGAAAATGTGAAAAAAACGGGGATAATTATTCATCCTTGAGTACTTCCATTGCGTGCGCTGCGAAAACGGTTCAAAATACCAAAAATATATGTATGACAGAGTTATTCCTCTTAAAATTATCTAAAAAAATGTCCAATGACAGTATATGTCTATCTTTTAAGATTAACTCACTAGAACCGTTTTTATGGTAATCAAATTTGGTCGAAATTAATGGATTATTTGTTAAGAGTTGTATCACCGTAATAATATTAATCTTTATCCAAATAAATGTGTTGTTGATTAAGAGTATTTAATTATGAACAAGATTGTCTTTGACATCACTTAATTTCAGTAAATATCTTAGAAGATATTACAATAATTTATATAGCCAAAAAACTTTTGCCGGATCAGCTAGTATTAAAATATCCTTATTATGGTAGGTATCATTGACCCAGGCAATTTTGGTATTTTTCTTTAACTATACATATAATTAAAGTTGATTACAATATTGCATACAAGAAAATATAATAATTTACATACGGACAGTATCAGCTATCCTAGTCAGTACAGTGTTACGGCTGGCCCACATTCTGCTTAGTATGGAGGCGTACTGCTGGCGAGAGTTGCGAAGAAGCAATCGGTGCGTACCTCTGCGAACATATCTGATGCACTGTATAAGCGAGGCAGCCGTAACAAAGTCTAGAATGCATTGTAATGCTCGCATAAATAAACAATAGCTTTAAATTGCCGACACACTTGTACTATCAGCATATTCTGTTTGTCTATAGAGCCTTTGTGACTACTAATGTACCACAATATTATATTATTGACCTTACCACAGACGAGAGGTAATATTCGAGCAAATAGATAATGGGACCGAAAATGGCGCTAGAATTGACTTTAACTGTCACTATACAGAACTTGTCTCTAGGTATACTTTGATTATAGAAATACGTGCACCTCGCTACGGGAACGATGTCATAGTTTCTTTCACAGAGAATGTAATTGAAAATAATGACTCATTACACTTTTACAGATCAGCATACCCAGCTTGATAGATATATTGGCTATTTTAGATAAGATGTTCTATTTTTCCATTTTCTGAATTTCCTTTAATAACTATGTAATACAAAACTTTTTCTCGATTGTTTCATACAGGTAGCAGCGTCAGGCTTGGGTTTATATCAAGCGCAAGTGAACAAATTAGTTTCGTTCAGTATCGACACGTTAGGACGGCCTGCGCGGGAGTTTGATGTAGTCGTCTCCGGTCCAGGATCCAAGGCTCTACCTGTCAGGTGCTACCAAACCAAATCAGGGCTGCTGCAGGCTGAGTTTACTATCACTGAAGTCGGACAGAGCACTATAGGTTTGTTATATTTACCTTTCTAAACACTGCAATAACTTGCCCATGTTGTAAAATCGAACAAGGCGATGATTCTACCAAACGATTTGATAGGTGAAATTTGTTATGATTGTAAAAACTTTAATTTGATTGATTTAGTTACCAATAAACCAACAGAGGTCGATTGTTAAAGTGGCATGAGTAGATATAAGTATTAGGTCCTTACATATGAAATTGGCGTTTTGTATGGGAGGAACAAAAAGTCGAATATTTTTTAATATAATATATTTAATTAATCAAAGTATGAACCATTATTTTCTATGCACTTTTGCCATCTCATAGGTAGTTCATTGATCCCTTTACTAAAAAAACCAGTCGGACGGGAATCAATAAAATCTTTGAAGGCGATTTGGACTGCCCCATCGGGGTTGAATTTTTTTCCTTGCAAGAAGTTATCCAAATTTCGAAAAAAATGGTAATCTGTTGGAGCAAGGTCCGGGGAGTACGGAGGATGTCTTAGACTTTCCAATTGAAGCTCTTCTAATTTAGTAGCCGTCTGTTGCGCAGTGTGTGGTCTAGCGTTGTCGTGAAGCAGCAGTGGCGTGGAGCGATTGACCAGCCTAGGTTGTTTAGCCGCTAGCTTTTCCATCATGGTTTGCAATTGCTGACAATAGACATCAGCCGTAATAGTCTGGCCAGATTTGAGAAAACTGTAATGAACAATACCGGCACTAGTCCACCAAACGCTTACAAGTAACTTTTTTGGGGTTAATTTTCGCTTGGGGCAGGATTTGGCTGGCTGGCCAGGATCCAACCATTGCGCTGAGCGCTTCCGATTATCGTAAAGAACCCATTTTTCATCACAGGTAATGATTCGGTTTAAAACACCTTCATTATTGTGCCGGTTTAGTAATGTAACGCAGCAGTCGACGCGCGTTTGCCGGTTTGATTCAGTCAATTCGTGAGGTACCCACCTTTCAAGCTTTTTAATCTTCTCAATTTGCTTCAAGTGAATTAAAACAGTTTTATCACTAACATCGCAGCCTGCAGCTAACTCGGACGTGGTTTGCGATGGATCCGCTTCCACAATAGCCTTCAACTCTTCATTATCAACTTGAGTCTCAGGCCGTCCACGGGGCTTGTTCTGCAGGTCGAAATTTCCAGAACGAAAACGTTGGAACCAAAAACGAACTGTGTTTTCTTTTGCAACACGACCGCCATACACATCATTCACCCTTCGAGTTGTTTCCGCAGCACTAGTGCCACGGCGGAACTCGTACTCGTAAATAATGCGATATTTTAAGTTTTCCATTTTGTAAAATGAGTGACGCAAACAGAAAAAAACAGAAGAAAAAAACAAATGAATGACGATCATCGAAGCACAAATACATGAGTCTATAGCTGTACAAATTTGAATTTGGAATTCCTTACCAAAGAGGAGAAATTTGTGATTAAAGTGGCCAGTACGAAAAACGCCAATTTCATATGTAAGGACCTAATATATATTAGTGTTATTTCATCCATGTGATACCAGGAAGATCCGTATTATAATCGATGTCTTCCTTTGATTCGTCTTTAGTATACGTACTTAAATTTATTCTCCCAAATATTTTTAGGATAATTATAATAAGTGAACAGGGAATAAGTCCGTGTCTTGTGATTATAAATGAAATTACGAATAATATTTTTTTCTATTACAGAGGTGTTACACCTTTTGAAACCGGTATCAGGAAGTCCGTTCACTTGTGAATCATTTGACCCTAATAGAGTTATTTTATCTGGATTGCCAACGGGGAATATTGTTGCCCAAACGCCTATTAACTTCACAGGTATTTATTCTCTTTTTTCTTTTTTCCCCTTCTTTTATTGTTTGTAACAAATTGAATTATAAGTTCTTCAGTAAAAGCTCTAGTATAGTTATTTATTATTTACATAAATACCCCCCAACCTTTGTATATTTTCATAAAATGTCGTCTAGGTTTCTTATCTTGTTATATTTGATGCTGAAAAGTCATATCTACACATTTTCGTTTTATAGTGGTAACGAAAGACGCAGGAGTAGGAGAATTAGAAGTAGTTTGTGAAGCGAGCGGCGAGAGAAGAGTCCGTCTTCCAGTTGACATTAGGGAGGATGGCCACACGCATCGCGTCCGCTTGCGACCAACTGTGCCGGCTCACTATCGCATTTACATCACTTATGGAGGTATGTTTATACTATTCATCACCCGTAACGTAGACTTTTTAGCCTTTTTTTTGGCAACCCGGTGAAAAAAGTCATAGACCGTCACTAGATTTGCCAGATTCTTGCAGGCTAAAAATCCTCGGAGTCTCCTATTCGCTGAAAGCCAGGGCTGTGAGTCCGATTTCCACTTATGAATAGTTGAGCGAATAGCCTAATGCAGGCTCCATCTTTGGGAACCATGAGTGCTTATTATGCGGTTATACCCCTCAGGTCCTCTATTAGGGGCTGGAGGCAATGCTTATGTCTCATACTCACCACTTCCAAGTCTTTCTGGCATCAAACTATCTCATGTCTACTGCCCAGTCGTACCATAGTTAGTGTAACTAATATGAAGGAATATGATTCTCTCATTCCGGAAAGAAAAATGCAATTCAGGCATTAATTGTCATTATCACTGTGACTACCGACGAATTCGGATTTCTTCGTGGTCCCTGTCGACATTTGAACTGGAAAAAATTTACTGTTACTTTCGATGTAGTTCTTTTGCGTGGTATAAAAGACCGTGCTTTGGTTGGAATGTTCTAGAATCTTGTGCAACCATTGTTTCGTCGAAATTTTTTATGCTGAGAATGTCGAGATATAATTCTCATCATAACTGACAGTATTTTTTAGCATTTTGTGGGTAATGTATTTCCCAGGCGCTCCTGTGTCCGGGAGTCCGATATCGCTGGGTGTGCTAAGCGGGCGGAGTAGTAGCGCTGCTCGGTGCGCGGGCACGGGGCTGGCGCACGCGCATGTCGGCAAGGAGGCTGCCTTTACAATACACTGCGTCGAGGATGCACCACCGACTGTACAGGTAACAACTTATTCTGATCTTCACTCTGTACTCAATATTCGATTTTTTCTAACTACTTAGGCTGGTTTTCCTGTCACGCTGACGGTCGGCGCTGACAGTCGGCGCGTAGCTTGTCGGCGCTGATGGGTCGTTTTCGTATCGCGCTGATGACCGTGAAGGACAGTCGCAAAGAATGTCGATGGCAGTGAAAATTGTTAGCAAAGAAAACGTCTGCAAAAAAGAAATACATGTTCATCCATTGATCGAGCAGAGAATCTTCGCAGGGGAATTCTATATATTATACGGCCAGTTTAGAGACGACGGCAAAAAGTTTTTCAATTATTTCCGTATGTCATCAAGAAGTTTTGATGAATTACTAGCAAAGCTACAAAATAGATTTGTCTATTGCAGCTTACGTAATGTTCCTCTACAGCCGATTGGGTGTTTGATGGTTACTTTAAAGCAAGAAAAAATAAGTACACAAAAACATTATGTAATTATTTATTGTAAGAAACAAAATTAAATAAATTAAGCTAAGACGACGATGTCATCCCAGGCTTTGTTACGTACCATAAACCTTTCTTTTATTTCATTTCTTCAATTACTCGACCGGTATTTATTTCACGATTGTCCATGACTGTATTTGTCGATACATACCTTCAGCGCGACACGAAAACGCTTAATGAGTGTGGAGGCGCGTCTGCGCCTGTCCGTCAGCGGCGCCGACGCGCGGCGCGTACGGCCGCGTATAGCTCAGCGCTGACAGCCGTCAGCGCTGAGCGGTCAGCGCGACTCAAATACGCTACATACAACTACATACAAATTGATCCATCAGCGCCGACCGTCAGCGTGACACGAAAACCAGCCTTACTAAATTACTATAAGATTGTCGTACATTTTATCTTTTAACACTAGAACGTCGGAAGCAGTCTTTAGACGATAATTTCAGTTTTGAATAATGCGGACTAGATTTTTTTAGAAAAATGGCAACGACTATCGACAGTTAAGAAAAATCCGCCAGTTGTTGCAACGATGGTGCCCACTTGCACAAATATCTCTTCACGCTAAGCTTAAAGGAGGAAAGACCCTTTCATAGCCTAACGACATGGCAAAAGTAAGAGCTAGAAAACTTCTTAGTTCTAGCCGGGGTGTGAGTTCCCGTATAGCTGTGGTTTCGTAAACCAGTGCGTGTGGTTCTATTAATGAAGGGAGAGGGTGGAACAAGGTTAAATAACTCTTCGAAACACTCGCTATGACAAACGGAAATCCCCAAACAGAAATCGAGTTTCGATCGGACTCAACCTAAAACCTATTTCACCATAATGTGTTTCACTTATGGGGTTATGGGCACTTTATATCTTTAATAAATATAATAAAGCCTTACAATGTGTTTCTCGTGTCACACAGGTCGAACGGCTCTCAGAAGATAAAGAGGACAACACCGACTCTGGACTGCTGGAGTGCATGGTTGTGCCCGGCGCGCCTCGGGAGTGGCTCTGCGCCTACATACCGCTTGTCGTAGGACTGTACGAAGTCAGAATATTCACCTCCACTGGACCGCTACCAGGAAGCCCCTTCTCAGTGAAAGTAAGTATTTATAGACCGAGTGTGAATTTTTATAGGTTTTTCTTGGATGAATTTCAGTTGAAAATGGCAGATTTTCTATATTTTACAAAATTGCCAATAAAAACTAGGTCCAATAATTTGATAAAATGTGAAAACAAAAGGTAAAAAAAGTAAACTTTAATCCCTCATATTTTTGCGAGTATTTACCAATGCAATTAAGTTTTTTTTTTTGTTGCACCAGTGTGAATAAAATCGTAGTTTTCTTCATGACTAACTGACAATTTTTGAGCTTTTTACTTCAGATTTGTAACAGGAAAATGATTTATGACCTTGACACATTTGCCTCATAAGCACTTAGAGATCACGTCCAAACGTTATTTTCTCATATGACTTTGATTATAATTTTCAAAGCAATATATAAAGATCTATCGATAGATATTACTTGGAAGATTTTCTCGGCAATTTCTACTTTCAGTTCTGAATGCTTTGCAAGTGCTTGTAATCATTTATTTAAATCAAGATTTAAACGTACAGATGCATTAAAAAGACCATAGTCCATAAATAATCACTTTGATGTACCAAATCCATATAACAAGGTGATATCGTAGGTAGATGTCGATGTAGATGATATCACTAGATGCCGCACGATTCCTGTATCTATTGTCCACCACGGCCGGTACGCAAGCAATCCGTACAATCATTACAGCGACTTCACGAGTGAGTCGGCAAAGTCTAAACTAAATGAATTATCTCCTGTTATTTTTAAAATCAAAGTGTCTTAATGCATGTTATAATAGTTAGATATTAAACTAATTATAATTTAATGGTACCGTAACACTTAACAAGGATGTTAGCGAGTGCTGTAAATGATTAAATGATACATTTTAAGGTGATAGACACGTCTGCAATAGTGCCCGTGGGAGGGTGGGGTACGGACAATGCAGGCAGAGTGCGCGCTCCATCAAAATTAGTACTCGACACAAGCAATGCGGGTCCCGGAACACTAGAATGCCTGCTAGCTGGCCGGCATCAACGTAAGTTCCATTTACAGTATTTAGTCACGCCAAAAGGCGCAACTCCAGAACATAAAATTAATAAAGTGTAAACGCACCCAAACACAAACGCCATCTGGCGATCATTCACTTACTTGCTTCTTAACGCTCTCGTATTTAAAACTACACATCGCGCCGCATCCTTTTTTCTACATTACAATCGCATTTTATAATTCTTTCAAACTCGCAGCACACACAAATCCTTCTCAAACCATACTCCACATTCGCATACAAACAAATACAAAGTGAGTGATTTTGTGAAGTGCCCAAATACCGCTGCCTACGATAAGTACCTCTTCTAATTGTCTCAAATATCGAAATCTTAACTTTATTATAAATCATCCCGCCTACGAGGGTGCATTTTGTGCAACGGCATAAGTCACAAAACGGCATAGCTTATCCCGGCCCGCGTAGTATTTTTGATTTTTTTTTATTTCAACACTTAACGTATATATCTTCTTTGATTAATAATAATAACCTCTATGACTCCTTATTGTCTATTAAGTAATTTATCTTCAGAATAAAATAAAAACTGACTGATACTCGGACCCATGTTTGAGTTTTTTATAATTTACTAGCTGACCCGGCAAACGTTGTCCTGCCATATAAATTAACTCTAGTGAATATATATCTTCTATATTTGACAAATATTGATAATAATATTTATACGATACTAATGTCACTCAATTGTTTTGCCTTCCCTGAGCCCGTCCACTAACATTTAAACTTTATAGTATGGTGTTAAAGTTCAAATTGACTTTTAAATATTATTACGAATTTTTTGTATGAGAATATAGAAAAGTGTTGTTTTTACACTTTTTCAGACAATTTTTTTAATTTTTCTCTCCGTAATAACCTTCCCCAGACTTCAACAAACACAACAAAAAAGAAATCAGCCAAATCGGTTCAGCCGATCTCGAGTTTCGCGCTTATACACATTTAACGATTCATTTTTATATTATAGATTTATCGAATTGTTAGTTTGCAGTTTTAAATGCCTAATTGTCTCGTGCCTAAGTGCTCGTCTTATCAAATGTTTGCCAGCTACTTTCGCAAAACTTTGCTACATTTTTTAAGTCAAGAAATTCACTTGACTGAAAAAGTTTGCTTCAGCCGTCATAAGTTCTTACTGCCGCTTTAGCGTTAGCGTGTTGATCTTCATACTTTAAAGGAATTCTCAACATAACTCGGTAACACGTAGACAAGGCAGTGGCACCGAGCAAAAACTACGGTTTTATGCCGTAGATTACGGTTTTTAAGTACGGATTTAGGCACCACGTGCTCACCGGCGAAGGAAAACTCGCTGAGGAAACTCGCATAGCATCTAGTAGAAGTGTCAAGTGCCTTGAGAACAACGATCATTTACGCTACTGGTCACGTTGGGTAAGACATATAAGCCTGATACCTGACGGCCTGATAGCGCAGTTTGTAGTGACCCTATTTACGATGCTAAGGTCCTGGGTTCGAGTCCCGGTTAGCGATAAACTTTTCTGTGATGAGCCGATTAGTTTGTCACGAGCCATGGTTGTATATATGTATTTAAGTATGTATATCTTTGTCTAGTACTCATAGTGCAAGCGCAAGCTTAATTTGAGACTAGGTCAATGTGTGTAATCGTTTGTAAATATTATTTATTTATAAGCGTAAAGTTGATGCAGCCATTGACGTATCTGTGCTCACCCTGAAAGGGCTATAGGATATAGGGCTATAAGGTTTAATAAGTATTAATGTTGCAATGTCGCTGTATTGTAGGGGTAGAGACGGTGTCAGGCCGCGCCGTGGTGACGCTAGCCGCCGCTGAAGGTGTGAGCGGTGAACAAGAATTGGAGCTGACATACAACGGCGCGCTGCTGGCAGGAGCGCCGCGCCGCGCCCTCGTGGCTTCCAGCAATTCAGCTGCCGACAGAGTCACATTGGCAGGACGGGGGCTTGCACACGCAGTGCCGAATGTACCCGCGGTCTTCACCATCGGTAATGTTGTCAGAAAACTTAGGCGAAGTAATATTCGATTAAAGATAACGCCAGTAGCAAAGTCCAAAATGTATAGGATTGACATAAGCCTCTGAAATATGGAATCCTCACGTTATATCAATTTCATACATTGAATTCCTTCACTCACGTTCCTCACAGGGCATTTATTCCATTTTGTATTATGTATTTGTACTTAATTGTGTTGAAAAGAACAACCAGCTTTATTTAACTTTTTTTAGTAACCCAAGGGAAAACCTTCATAGGATAATCAGGGCCACTGTGAAGGCAGCGACCCTAGTGTGTCAGACTCCTACTGACTAAAAACCCCAAGGGTATCCTTAGAATCACTCTATATGCGCCTGGGAATCCAAATTCTTCCAGTAGCCCGGAGAGCGAATAGCCTGTCTAGGCTTCCACTGAAAGGGGTGAGTGTAAAGAGTCCAAAACACTCTTTGAGGCGGCGCACCGGACACAGCGCGCCACCTCCCTCTCTTCCAGGCAGCAGAATCTCAATTTCATTAAACTAGTTTCGGCAGAGTTTCTTGCTGGCTCGTCTCGGTAGATTCAGCTTTCTGAACCGGTGGTAGATTAATTATATCTTTTTTGACGATCCGAGAGATCTTCGAAGTAGATTCATTTGAATAAAATTTCATTTCACTTTTCTACTATCCTTACCGCTGATCGAATGTTAATTTGTTTATACCTTCATGTGGACTAACATTGTTAGGCGTGCGATAAGAATTCTGTTAAAAAAAGTGTATTACAGATGGCAGCGCGGCCGGGCCTGGAGCACCAGAAGCGTCGCTTGTGGCTCCCGATGGCGAGAGCATCACCGTGGGTCTGGCTGCTGCTGGGCCGGGTCTATGGAGAGCTCTGTACACGCCAAAACGGCCCGGCGAACACCAACTGCGCGTTCTATGGGCCGGTCGACTAGTCAAAGGTATTGGCCCTTTCATAGACTTAAACAATAGACTGTCCACTTCACATAATCAATCAGGATTATGATTTCGTTAAATAATTCGATTAGTTTAATTAGTTATCTGTTTATTTTTATGTAAAAAAAAAAAATTAAATAGTTTATAAGCCCGCCTACCTGCTGGAAAGTATCCACTGTCAACTATAAACGAATACTAAACCAGAAATTTTATTGTCATGCTGTGACCTTGATAAACCTTCATAAAAGAGAAAAGAAAAATGCACTGGACAAACTTCTCAAACGCACTATAGTTTTTAAAAGCAGTACTTTGTTGAGCTAAGTACAAGCGATTGTTTAGAACTTTTACATACTTTGCATGTCGCATTGCGAGTATGGTCAGCTTGTATGCGGTCTGATTTTTTTTTTTGGGTTCAGAACGATCGGTATATTAAGAAATAAAACTTCTGCGCAGGATGTCCACTGACAGTGAAAGTGTCCGGTGGTTCCGAGAGCGGCGACGCGTCACGCGTTGTCTGCTCAGGCGTTGGTCTCGAGGGGGGTGTCGTCGGGAGGGAAATCCGCTCCTGGATCGACACAAGACTCGCCGGTCCCGGGGAACTTACCGCTCACTGCACGGGACCTAATAAGGTACAGTTTCAATTAATAATGGTAATAAGTAAGGAGTTGTAGAGTACGCGGAAGGAAGGGAGAGGGAGAGTAGATGTGATTATTTCGTAAAAAAAAGACAAAATATGAATTCCCGATGGATAAACAAGATATTTATAAGTCTTAATGCGGGATTTCTATATTTGTGGTTTGCGCTTAAACGGAGGAACTGATTTTGTATTTTTTTATTATGCTTTGTTATTTTTTTATTAGGTTGCTTATTGCGAACTATATGAGCACGGAGACGGCACGTTCACGCTGAATGTGAAGCCGGCAGAGGCAGGCAGACACGTGTTGAGCATACAGTTTGCGGGCGAGCACGTGCCCGGGTCACCGTTTATGCTCAAAGTGGCCGGAGCGCCTGACCCCTCCAAGGTACATAATAATGATTCAACTTTATAATTTTTTGTCAATATTTTACATTCGTTATAGTTGTCGATTACGTTAAAGGTGAAAGAACTGAAGAGACATAGTATTACATTGCGACTGTTATAAATATAAAACCCCTGTAGACCTTTTTCAAATTAGCCTTATAAAAAACGTACGATTGCAAATTGTCTTAAATTGTATATGAGGATATTATTGTAATAATTATATTCGTTTTTTCTATTATTATAACACTCCTTAAATAAAAAGTGAGAATCTTGCCCATTCTCTATTCTCACTGGTCATTCATTTTAATTTGTATCTAAGTAAAAACATTTTGAAAAGAGCGACAGCCAATGTTTCTTTCCGGCTTTCTGAATTGGTAGTTGATTCATTTTATTCACGGGGAAGTTCTTGGTATAGTTCTATTAAAATAAAGTTACAGATAATTATAATAATACGGGATACAAAATTAGGTTCGCGTGTACGGGCCGGGTGTGGAGCCGGGCGTGCTAGCCACGTTCCAGTCTCGATTCGCGTGCGACACTCGAGGCGCTGGCGCTGGCCAACTGACGGTGCGCGTGCGCGGACCCAAAGGCGCTTTCCGCGTTGAAATGCAACGCGAGACGCAGAAGGACCGCACCATACTTTGCAAGGTATACTTCAACTATTCCGCGAAGTGTTCTTAATGCCGGGGTACACGATGCGGTGCGTGTGTTGTACCCGGAGCGTTGTCGTTCCATCGTTTTATATCCAACTGCACGCATGCCAGACTTGCGCTTCATAAGACAAGGCGGATAGCTTGCTTTTTATGCTTTATACAGGATACACGCCACTGGTGGTTATTTACCAGTTCAAGCAATCGACTCACCTCAGCTATATATGACTTTATGGCGCAGTGCTGTGTAATTGTGTGTGTGTGTGTGTTATTTGAAGTTCAATACACGATATCTAGGTCATGTAAATTATATAAAACGCGCGCCAAATAAATAATAATGAGGATTCAAGCTACGATTGCCTTTGCTTAACAAACCTCCCACAAGCGGTAGAGACTTCTCCACCACCTCACTTCAGTAAAGATTCGTTTCTACATTCATCATGCGAACAGCTAAGGAGTGGAATGGGGTTTTTGCGACCATTTTTCCACGATCGTATGACCTGGGAGTCTTTAAAAGAAGAGTGAAAGACATTTGTTGGGCGGACGCGGTTCCTTGTCGAGCAAATTTTCACCTTCCACCTGGTGCGAGTGTGGTGGTGGTGAGGTCACGCGTCCACCAATAACAAAAAAAAGTATATATCTAAAGTATAGATTTGTGAAATTCTTCATCCTTTTAATGCAAACAGTTTTGTTCTTGTTGTTTGTTTGTAAAATAAAATGTGTACATAAAGTAAAATAATAAGATTATTAACAGTTTTCGCCCACCGAGCCCGGCGACTACCGTGTGGAAGTGCGATGGGCCGGCAGACACGTGCCCGGCTCACCGTTCCCGGTCATGATATTCGACACCCAGGAGGAACTCCGTCGGTACTTGCAGGCCGCCGCAAACTAACCATTATGATCTGTTGCGTGCGGCGAACGTACAAAAGGAAAGCCGGTTCAGTCAAACGCTTACTCTACTTTCGTGAATGTAATTTTGTTAGCCTTTTATTTATTTTATAAGTGTATTAATAAAACACACACCCGGAAGTACTATCTGAAGGTTATGTAAATATTAATTCCATGTGGGAATTGAACCATCGACCTGTAACATAGAAGTCGAACCCACAGCCATGATACCAACTAAGTTGTCAATTTGAAAGCTAAACAATTGGGAAAAAAGGATAATAACACACCGGTCTTTTGAATTGCATTTTCTAGCCCGCGACAATTTAAAAAGTTACACTTACAAAATATTGTAAAAAATATCAACTTTCAGGAGGTAGGTATCCTACATGTTTAACTTTGTTGGCTTATCTTTTGGACAGTCACCGCACGTCACTGGTGTAGATAAAATCAGTTTGATAAAGTTTTGTATTACAGTACCGTTGCCAGCACAGCTCCACCGTAGAAGGCTGGATGTATGTTTATTTCTGTTTAACAAAAATCTTTCTTTCCTTTTACGTCAAACATGCGATATTCATTTGTTTTCGTAAATCGATTACGGTGTTTATTCAGTTTCGATTAAAAAAGCCATATCTTTCAAATTTATCAAAATTAGTAGATAAATGAGATTTTATTCAAATTTATCGATAAATAATAGTATGTATTTTTGCTATTAACACTTTGCCGTCCGCACGATTCGTAAATATTTATTCGCTTGGCGCCGGCAGCGCTAATTCTGATCACTTGACTTGTCGCCGGCCGGACTTGACATTATCGGGAGATTATAAATTTTACTAACCTCATCGTTAGTTATCAAAAGTTCTCAACCCTGTTCCCCTACTTTCATGAAATTTCGAAGACCAAAAGTTTGCGCACGTCATCACTGTGATGTTGCCGGACGGCATAGTGTATACATGAAAGTAGTCAAACGTTTGTTCTGTATATTTTTTATGATATATATTTATTTTCAATTCAATTAAACGTTTAGGTTTAGATTTATAAACACTACTTTCACTTTGCTTACACTTTGTTCAGGAAATAAATTCGCCTTTATTAAGAATCTCTTACTTTTGCGGAGTCGTGGAATAGTCTTCCGGCAACCGAGTTCCTACGGTGGTCCTTTAAATAAAGCGTGATGAGATTTATGCAGGCGGGTATCATCACTGACACTACCAATATATTTTTTTTTACTGTTGATATACTTTGTCGTTTTCGGGCTACGCCTGATGAGCATGGAGCATGGTGTGATCACTGTGTCGTATCAGGATAAAAAACACTGACTATACAATAGGAACTTGATTATAGCCTGAATATTAGTACAGTTAGCTTTTCTATATACTTTTACATTAATAAAATAATATCATTTGGAAAGTTTGAAGAAAGTCTAAGGAAAGTCCAACTTCCATCTATAAATCTTAGTCTTTGTGTTCGTCTTTTTAATACGTTACAATGTTTGTCCCTAATTCTAGCCACTGCATTCTCTCGTTACATTTTTATCATAAGTTACTTTGAATCTCTTCCTTGTAAAATACTCTCTTACCAGACTAATATTGTTAAACATATTGTGATCCCTATCTTATAGCTGTGTCAATTGCTTGATGGCTAAGTACTTATATTAGATATCCAAGTAATAAGTCTCGTTTTGGAATCTCTATTAATTACCATATGACAATGTTTGATATGAAAATCTATGGATTGGATTTTGTTCTGTGCGCTTCGGTATTAAGTTGTTTCTTCATTTACTGATTCCGATAAAATTCACCGGCATACGTTTTCCGTTTATAATTATTAAAAGAACCTTTACATTGTTCTATCTCTGATGTGCGCATCTAAAAATATATATTATTGTTATTAAAGTAACAAATGCCACAGAGAAACGCATAAGTTGATGTCGGCATCGATATCGGTCAGTGTAAAAACAGCTTACCAATTGACACCAAACACTAAAATGTAATTGATTCTATAACCGTCAATTGTAGAATAAACAAAATCCGTCCAATATATTTAATAAGCTAATATAGGTTAAAATCAAAGTGACACACTTGCTAACAATCCTGTAATAATGCTCAGGACATTTCGGCGGTTGTAACACATTTCAAATTAAACGCAATTTGAGATTTATTGAATGTTTTTAATTTTACATAACTACAATATAATAGTCACTTCCCAGCATTGATATGAATAAATTAAAAACTTTGATAAATTTCAATTTGTTTAAGAAATTTTGTGTTATATCAAAATTCTAATATTTGAAAATTGTTTATTGGTTTATATTTGATTTAAACATTACTTGGAGTACATGAAATCGAATGCAAATGTATTTGTTAATAATTTATTCTATAAAAAATAATAAGATATAAGATATAAAATATTTACTTAACTATCGTCACTAACGACTGTGTATTGTTATAACGCAATTGAAATTTATACTTTGCCGTATAGAATTTGATTGCGTCGAACTTGCTGATGTGTATTCAGCTACTAATTTGTTAATAAATCGAATTTATTAAAACAAACTGTTTTTATTTTAATATTATCCCTGTACCTATGTTTTATGTGCAATAATCGCAACACACTAAACACTAAATATAAAATAGATTCCTGGTAGCATTTCTGGAAACAGCTTTGATGTAGTGTCACGTTTATTCATACCACTTCTATAAACTACACTTTGTGGACTTCTTGATAATTAGCAATCGACTTTGGACCAATATAGGCAACTT
Source organism: Automeris io (assembly GCA_036320925.1). Taxonomy (NCBI): domain Eukaryota; kingdom Metazoa; phylum Arthropoda; class Insecta; order Lepidoptera; family Saturniidae; genus Automeris; species Automeris io. The sequence continues at coordinate 898,042 of JAUDJH010000037.1, read as the reverse complement.
AACCCAACAAACCATTTGATGGAATCGTCATCTTGTTATACATTGGCAGTCTATTTTATATGGCTATGAAAAAAATACAATACACAACTCAATATGAAGGAATAATATACAATGTATCTGCTTCACGCGTAGTCAATTAAAAAGTTAAAATGGGTTTGGCAACATTCTATTATTCCTATATCCTGCACTCATAAATATGTACTTTCTGGAATTTGGGCTCAAGTGTTAATTTTTTCGAAATATTTCTCCAACTAGTTATCGTTTTCAAATGTCTAGTTGTATAATGATTTAGGTAAGCGCACTCCGGTTAATTTGAGAAACACGAACTCCACATATTTTGAAAATGTTAACTTGAAAAATCTAACACCTGGACTTTTGGACATAATTCTTCATCTACGTTAATTATTCCATTAATAATAAAACTTTTAAATGTTGTATTTTAACAATATACATAACGAAGTTATCGAAATGTATGATTATCAAATATTATTATGTGTATCATTGATCATTAAAGAATCTTAAAACTTTTGAGATCCTTATTCATTAGAGATTTTTGTCGCATTTGTAAGGTTCAGAGCAACGTTTACGTATTCCGTGTGTTGGTGTTATTTATGTAGTACAAAAGTTGCTGGGTCAACTAGTTATGATGTCATTTAACACCCGGCCTATATCTGAATGTCATAGTACGTCGATCGGGAATGTAATTACGGTCTTCTCCTGATACATGTTTCCTTAAAGAGTCCAAGCTTAGCCACAGTTGCTGCATCTGGCCAAATATGATCACCTCCAAGCGTTGAATTGCAGTATGGAGTTCTCCTGTGAACAATACAAACGATCAACAAAAGTAATTGCTCCATAAAAATTAGGGAAGATTGTAAGGGGGAATATTCGATCTGAAATATCGAATAATTAACCATATATGTCATATTACCTTTCCCTGCACAGGTATACCTATACGGTCAGGCCTAGCATTTTTGGGCCTCCTAAGAATAAATCCAAACCTTGTCACGATGAAATATTGACGATAATGATTCGGTTCATGCAGTGGGCGAGCGTGCTACTTCTGCGTTACGAATTATGGGTAAGAACATGTGGCATTAATGTATGTAAATTAGGGATGTAACGGAGGCAGTTTTATTGGAACCGAAGTCGGAATCGGAGTTTTTAAATTTGATTTATCGTAGTCGGATTCGGAATCGGAGTCGGAGGCAATGTCAGTCACAAGTGACGGCAGAATAAAATAGTTTTATTAAGGGACAAATAAAAACATTATTCAGTGAACCTTTTTAATTAGAAAGTGATAAATTTACAAATACACAGCCAATAAAAATTGCTGTTTCTTATTAACATTTTCATAGTACTGTGAGAAAGCGATTACCTGAGCTACTGGTCGCGTAATCCACGACATTTAAGCGCAAAGTGGATAAAACCACTATTGTATGTCTGCTCACATAGCGTGATAGCGTGAAGATATGTTATTTATTATATCTTAAATTTGATCCCATTTTAATATGGTGCAGGATTGATACATGTCTTCGAAAGTATAAGCCAGAACTTTTGACTTGACAACAGCATACTCCATTTCCCTCTACATCTCCCTCGTGTGTAGACAGATGTTGAGAATCGAGACTGTTTCCAAGCGTAGGTATATCAGGTTTTTTTTTTTTTTGATAGCCCGGGGGATAATGTTGACGCACCTCAGGGAGCTTTTTGGTTGTCGGACTTGCACCGACTAAAACCCCCGGGGTCACACAGCGCTCTCGCCTGGATAAGTTGGACGGCACGCTCCCTCAAGCGCATCGCCGGCGTATATCAAGTTGGGTCAACACAACCCAACACAACACAACCAAACTTGGGCAAATAAAAGCTGTTGTTCACAAAGTGTTGGATATATCAGAAACCGTTATCCTCCAGTGAACATTGTCCAGTGAACAAATTAAATCAAATTTGCTGCAGGGTTGTTTTTGTGTTAATTTCTATTTTACTTAATTTAATGTAAATGTAAAATAAAAAACCTTTTAGTAATAAATTTAAATGTACATTTAGTTTTAAATTTAATATTTTAATCATATTTTTTTAATCTAAATTTTAAAAAATGTCTTCTACAAATTAAGTAGCACTGATTGTTTGATTAATTGATATTATGATTCAACAACATATAAAGTAAAATCAAATGAATTGACTGCAACAGTGGTGGTGACCTCCGATGAATACCTCCGATTAAAAAGTTTCGGAACCGAAGTTGGAACCAAAGGTGTAATAACGATCGGAATTTCCGACTTTTCGGAGTCGGAGTCGAAGCTCCGTAACATCCCTGATGTAAATGCACTAAACAACACTAAACACACTTGCGTGGGGCAAGCTTAGTACGGGAAGGTTTTATTAAGAAAAGATTAATGTCGTACTTATGCTTCATAATAAGTGTTATACCCAGTGACTTTATGAAAGCTACTAAGTTCACAATCAGAATAAAAATATCGAGATTTCCGATCTAGCTGACCCGGCAAACGTTGTTCTGGCATATATGTATTTCTAGTGAATATCTTCTGTATTATAATATACAATTTTGATCATAGTGGCTTCCACATAAAGGGTTGATTAATGCTGTTGCGGACTTTTATTTAGAACTATAATATTTAAGACAAACACTCCTACGGAACATCATCTTTGTGTAAGTCCAATAGTTTAGGCAGTGTACGCCAAGATAGCTCTCAGAGGCCCGTTTTTTTTTCGACTTAATTGACATGTATGTATATTACGACCAAAATTACATAAAATCATTATGAATGTAGCCTATACGTTATTTCGATGTTTAATCTATATTACTGTCAAAGCTTCATGCAAATCCGTCCAGTAGATTTATCGTGAAAGAGAAAAACAAACTTTCACAAACAAAAACAAACAAACAAACACATATTCACAAACTTTCGCATTTATAATATTACTAGTAAGATGTAAAATGTATTCTATGTAATATAAGCTTATATAGTTTTAATTTGAATTAAATATTTGCTAAAATAGTGATGTAACACATAATGCCATAAATGGAAAACTAAAATTTAAGACTTCGTGAAATAGATTACGTCAAAAGGCAATGGGAAAGATCCCTGGTTTCTAAACTTTTGGTCGATAGATTATCCTCTAAATATAAATAATATAAATTTCATTAAAATATATTTAAGTTAATTTCATTTTTCTAAGAACGCTGGCTGAAATCACCAGGGATCACTAATTAGCTCGGGGACAGATGATATCGATTGGGTCATCGCAAGCTTGAGCAAGCCATTGTAGGTCAACAGCGCGTTGTAACTAGCATAATACGAGCATGCTTCTATGGCTGGACACTATGCGGCAGAAGGGATACTCAGGAGTTTTCTAAACGATAGAAATCCGGCACACTTCCGACTGTCACTCTCACAAAACCGGGAGATACTACGCAGGGCTTTTCTCCTGGCAAAAAAATGGACAAGACTTGGACGTCAGGGGCACATGTAAGATCTTGTTGGCATGATGGGGATACCTAAAGTCTTGTATCCTACAACTGGTACCTATAAGATAATGATGATACTTACTAGATGTAACGACCCCATGTAATCTTCGTGTAATAGTGGCATTGGCCGTTGCGTTAACTTCTTGTGTCTTGACAGAGCACATAGCTCGGGCTTCTTCGCGTGGACCGATACCGTAGTACGTAGAATTTCTAACTTCGACGAATGGCTGTTTGTGGTCGACTTCTGGTGAGTTGCTAATCGTGTATATGGGGCCACGGGCAGCTGTAGTTATAAAACACAGTTCAGTTGTATTTATACCTTTGACTGCTAGTAAAGTTACAATCATCTATGTTTAAGTACCTAATTAATTATTACTTTTGCCCAAAACATCGCCATAATGATTCATTATTAGACTGATCTTGTTTCGAAATAAGCTTATGTTACATCTACATTGATACATCTAGTTTTCTATATACTTATAGGTCTCTTTCGTGGTATGTGCGTAGGTATGACGGCTGCTATTGTCATTGGGTTCTAATACCTTGGTGGTCGTTCCCGGACTTGTATCGGCTTAAAACCCTAGACTGCTTTTTTTTTACACTGGCTTCACATAGTGACTACAGAGTACCTTATGGTAAGTACAGTGTAGTCCAAAAACGGAAGCGACTATCAAAGGATGAAACTTCATTGATAGTCTACATCGTCATGTCCATGCCCACATATACCACGACTGAAGGTCTCTAGGTATATGAGCTACTGGATATGCACAAGCTGATCCCGAAACGCGACAAGCCGAAACTGGTCACTGTGACGGGCTTTACACCCATGCACTGTGGTCACGATCCAGACGGACACCGGCGCCCTACCACCTCGCTGCTGCTCGTTTAGCACCACCCAGGAGTCACGTGAAGGGAAACTAGGGTAAAGCCTACGGACGCGAGCAGATTCGACTCCCAAAATACTGCTTCTACACTTTGACAAAGGCTGTGGGCCCTGTAATCAATGTTCCATAGGCCTTGATATATACCAACTTGTTCTATTTTTCGGGTATATAGATATGCACTTTATCTAGGTTTAGTCTGTAATTAACGTTGTACATTTCAGTTCTGTGATATATTATTGTTTTAATGCGGACAAAAGTCCCCTATTCGCGCGGTTAATAATAAACGTAAACCTACTTAAACCTTGACCAATAACTAATGTCTGACCGAAGTTTCGGGGTCGCTTCGGTTTTATCCACATTTTAACAATTTGTAAAGTATTTTTAATAATCTCTACATGTTGTTTATTGATAAACATACTTACCATTTATACGTTTAAAAAGAATTCACTGTTAAGCAATATTGAACAGATTTTTTAAATATAGGATATACAAAAAAGATTAAAGGATTTCAAAAGCGTCGTCTTCAGCTTTGATCGACAGTTGTGTCAATGTCCTAGAATTGGATACTTATTAAAAATTAATTTTTTAGGTAAAATGTCGGCCCATATAAAAGTTTTACCTAATGTAGCTTATTGCTAAAGTGCCCAAAAACTTCCTTGGGAATATTCCCAGGAATTTACGAAATGTTCTCGGAAGTTATGGACACTGGGAAAATTCCCGGGCATTTTCATCAGTAGTCGTGACCAAAGTACATAAGTGTAAAGTCCGTCACAGTGACTCGCTTTGGCCTGTCGCGTTTCGGGATCAGCTTGTGTATATCCAGTAACTCATATTTCTAGAGACCTTCAGTCGTGGTATATGTGGGTCGACATGACGACAGAGACTGTCAACGGATTTTTATCTTTTGGTGCTAGCTTTCGTTTTTGGACTACACTGTACCATCAGGTGCACTGTAGTCACATTGTCGAGCCAGTGTAAATAAAAAGTGAACTATCGGCGATATATAACTAACAGTGTTTAAAGTTTGAATACTAGAACAGTTTTAGTGTATCGTCCTAATTTTGCAAACATCGATCAACTTTATGATGTACGGCCGGTTTTAACTGCTAATATTTTTAACGAAAGCTTTGAAATTGTTTACGCAAAGTACAAAATTATTTACGTTGGAGATATATCTGCATTATTTCTAGTAAACATACGCTCTGCTTCCGACAAGGCTAATGACGATTATGAAAGCATAATTTATCTACGAAAATAAATATTGGTTGTTATTCATTGCGGTTTTAGATTCCTACATTATTATAACGTTTAGAGTTTACTACACTTTTAAAAGTGTTTTAAAATTGCTTATTTTGCTTCCTTTTTTTCTTGTAGATACTAATATCCACTCATTTTTTATAGAATCTGAGTAACAAAAATGGTAACAAGGACGTCACTTAGCTTCTGAAAATATAATTAATTATAGCAGCAAGCTATAAAACTTTATTATGAGTTTCTATGACCTCGTGCTAAACAATAGGCACACAATATCTATTTCCAAATTTATGAAATAAGCATAAACGGTTAAAAGATTTTAAATAAAATTACGTTCGTTTACCTGTAAATTTTTAACGCGTAATTAGTCATAGTAATTATTAACTACAGAAACATTGTTATTTCTTCATTTTTTTTAAATTTTATTATAGCTTGGTCTATTAATCCAAATATATGTAATGTTAAGAATGATTGCAAAATAATAAATATATAGTAGGTATATAGGTATATATAGAGGTAGGTAGGTAGGTATTTTGATCAAGAGGTAAATCCTTTTAATCGTATTAACTTTTATTATTAAACTATTTAATTTATTTGTTATTAGATTATTTTAAATGTTCTTTTACAATCAAAATTAGTTTTATTCCCACTTTAAAAAACACTGAATATGAAAAAAAATGTGATTTTTGAAATTACACTTTAGTCGAAATTGCTTAACTTGTGTGCAGATAATATTTTTTTACAAATCAAATATAATGATGAATAAAGTTAGTCTATTGATTTATTTAATTGTAAATTTGGTTTTAAAGTAAATACTAATAAAGATCATTTGTAACAGTATATACATATATTCAAATAGTACCAACAATTAACAGCTACAAAAAACGTGCAAATGAATAAAACTATATTACTTACTATAATGGTATGTCGGAGCAGTGGTAACACACTTAACCATTATATATAATGGAAAAATCGAAACTATTAAAGTTCGCCACATTTTGAAGCGAATAACATAGAAATTAAGGAATAATGGGAATGGAAGCACGTATTAAGATGTTCTAAAATGTAATTTAACCTTAATTTACATTTTATACAGTAAACTTTAATTAAAATCGATGTTTCTTACAATACATTAGAAAAACAAAACACGCGTGCGTTTTACGCTCCAGATTTTTGTATATCTACTATACGGGTCGGAGCCTACTGAACGTGATCAATTCGGAAGCACAAGAATATATATGTAGTGTACGGACATACACTCCGAGCTAAATAATTATTTCACTTCTATTCGCCCATTCAGTCTAGTATACTAAAAAAGCTATAATCACACACTGTAGCCACATTATCAGACCTGAAACGTGAAAAAACGACTTTATAGGCTTAATATTTCGATCCAGTAACATTCGAATTTGAAGTAAGTTTTACGAGTGTAAGTCCCAATACATTACTAGTTAGTATATTGAATTTCAAAATGGTCCACCTTTCTCTGCATATTTACATTCCATAATTTAGATACGATATTCAAAAATAAATGTAACTTTTTCTAAATGTAAATTTCTATATATAAAAATAATACAATGAATAGAATATTACTATATTAGTAATTACTATTATAATAAACATTGCTTTTTCTTTGTTTTCAGTATCATAAAGATCTTTATTTATCGAATAACCTACGAATCACCTCGTGAAAAATTATAAAAACCTAGAGGCAATAAAGAATGAATGCACAAAAATAAATATTATTATGTGTTTTCTAGAAGCTGACCTCGATTGAAATAGAAAAATGAGGAAAATGTTCCTAGTTATTACCAATTAAAAACAAACACAGATTAGAAATAACTTTAGCCACCTGTTACGTTGTGGTTACTCATGAAAATGCCTGAACTCTATCCATAAACACGCTATATAGAACAACACATAACTATTTACCTATTATAGTTGAGGAAATGTGAGATGAAACATTAACAATCTCAAAGTTCAGTTGTAAAGGTCTGAATCCATCATAATGACGAGCAACGTGCATCACATACGATCACAAACGACCACACCGACATAGCTTTAAGTTTCTTTTGAAATTTCTTCTCAAGAAAGTTGCTTTCGAAACTCTAGTAGATCATTGTAGGTAGTTCTTTCCCTGGTTAGCTGCCCAAGCCGAGGTTTTTACCAACAGCAATGCCCTTGGGTTGCCATCCAACCCAGAATTCTCGCTGGCTGAGCGCCCTATCAGGTCAACAACAGTTTGTTATAAATTTTACAAAATTTTATGCTGTACTCTAGCCGTGAGCGTACTGAGCTACAGCCGCAGTATCAACTATGTCTATTGGCATAAGTGTGCGGAATTTTTATAAATGTACAATGCGACACATTAGTATGTCTGCAAAGAGAAATAGTTTCCGTACCTACACTGTGAGGGACAGTGCTGCACATATATGAAATCGCACCTTAATATTATTTTACTCTACATATCAAATGTCGACTTGAAATTAATGGAAAAAGAAACGCTGTAACCTAATTACCACGTACTTTTCTAATTTAGGTAAACTTCTTACTGCCTTAATAGATTATTTACATTTTAGTTTTCGACAAACAAACATATTTTTAAAACAGAAATACCGATGTGTTAAAGATGAAAACTAAGGGCGGCTTGCACTAACGAATTAATCTAGTTTAAGTTTGTATAAAACGCTAATTAATTGAATTGGTTTGATTCCATCTTAATGACGATTTTAGTTTAAGAGTTGTTATAACTAGATTTTGATTTAGTGCAAGACAATAAGTACAGATCAACGCTAAATAGCATTTTATATAATTCTAAACTAGATTTAATTTGTTAGTGCAAGCCACCATAAATGTTAACGGCGATAAATATTACTGCTCCCACAAAATAAATAGTTCGCTGTTTGATGATTAAAGACTGGTAAATCATAGATGAGCCCTAAAGCGGTTTATACATAACTAGCTGTCCCGGCAGACCTTGTTCTGCCCTATTTTTCTAAAACAAAGTCATATTGTTTTTTTTTAATGATAATAGCTCCCCCGACAGATTTTTTTGAAAATTGTTTGAAAGAAGTTCTTTCAAAGAACCTGGCCTTAATGCTATATGTATAAAAATTGACAAATATTGACATTAATATTTATACGTCACTCAATTGTTTTGCCTTCCCGGAACCCGTCCACTGACATTTAAACTTTATGGTATGGTGTTAAAGTTCAAATTGACTTTAAAATATTATTACGAATTTTTTGTATGAGAATATAGAAAAGTGTTGTTTTTAGACTTTTTCAGACAATTTTTTTAATTTTTCTCTCCGTAATAACCTTCCCCATACTTCAACAAACACAACAAAAAAGAATCGGTTTAGTCGTTCTCGAGTTTCGCGCTTATCAAGACATAGCTGATCCGGCAAACGTAGTTTTGCTATATAAGTTATTGTAATATCTTCTATGATGTTCATTGAAATTAAGTGATGTCAAAGACAATTTTGTTCATAATTAAATACTCTTAATCAACAAAACATTTATTTGGATAAAGATTAATATTATTACGTTGATACAACTCTTAATGCATTAATTTCGACCAAATTCGATTACCATAAAAACGGTTCTACCGGTTCGGTTCAACCGAACAGAACCGAACACAACCGAACACAACCGAACACAACCGAACACAACCGAACAGAACCGAACACAACCAAACACAACACAACACAACCGAACACAACCGAACACAACCCAACACAACACAACCGAACACAACACAACCAAACACAACCGAACACAACACAACACAACCGAACACAACACAACACAACCGAACACAACCGAACACAACCGAACACAACCGAACACAACCCAACACAACACAACCGAACACAACACAACCGAACATAACACAACCGAACAGAACCGAACACAACCGAACACAACACAACACAACCGAACACAACACAACGCAACCGAATACAACCGAACACAACACAATACAACCGAACACAACCGAACACAACCGAACACAACCGAACACAACCGAACACAACCGAACATAACCGAACCTAACCGAACACAACCGAACACAACCGAACAGTACCGAACACAACCGAACACAACCGAACACAACGGAACACAACCGAACATAACCGAACACAACCGAACACAACCGAACACAACCGAACACAACAGAACACAACCGAACACAACACAACACAACCGAACACAACACAACCGAACACAACCGAACACAACACAACACACAACACAACCGAACACAACCGAACACAACACAACCGAACACAACCGAACAGAACCGAACACAACCGAACACAACCGAACACAACAGAACATAACCGAACACAACCGAACACAACACAACACAACACAACCGAATACAACAAAAAACAACCGAACAGAACCGAACACAACCGAACACAACCGAACAGAACCGAACACAACCGAACACAACCGAACACAACCGAACACAACCGAACACAACCGAACACAACCCAACACACCCGAACACAACTGAACATAACCGAACAGAACCGAACACAACACAACCGAACACAACCGAACACAACCGAACACAACCGAACACAACCAAACACAACCGAACACAACCGAACCTAACCTAACCTAACCGAACACAACCGAACACAACACAACACAACCGAACACAACACAACACAACCGAACCTAACCGAACACAACCGAACAGAACCGAACACAACCGAACAGAACCGAACACAACACAATACTACCGAACACAACACAACACACAACACAACCGAACACAACACAACACAACCGAACATAACCGAACACAACCGAACACAACACAACACACAACACAACCGAACATAACCGAACACAACCGAACACAACACAACACAACCGAATACAACCGAACACAACCGAACACAACCGAACACAACACAACACAATACAACCGAACACAACCGAACCTAACCTAACCTAACCGAACACAACACAACACAACACAACCGAACACAACACAACACAACACAACACAACACAACACAACCGAACACAACACAACCGAACACAACACAACACAACACAAAAAAGTGTTAAAGTTCAAATTGACTTTAAAATATTATTACGAATTTTTTGTATGAGGATATAGAAAAGTGTTGTTTTTAGAATTTTTCAGACAATTTTTTTTATTTTTCTCTCCGTAATAACCTTCCCCATACTTCAACAAACACAACAAAAAAGAAATCAGTCAAATCGGTTTAGTCGTTCTCGAGTTTCGCGCTTATCAAGACATAGCTGATCCTCAAACGTAGTTTTGCTATATAAGTTATTGTAATATCTTCTATGATGTTCATTGAAATTAAGTGATGTCAAAGACAATTTTGTTCATAATTAAATACTCTTAATCAACAGAACATTTATTTGGACAAAGATTAATATTATTACGTTGATACAACTCTTAACAAATAATGCATTAATTTCGACCAAATATGTTTACCATAAAAACGGTTCTAGTGACTTAATCTTAAAAGATAGACATATACTGTCGCGGACATTTTTTTAGATCATTTCAAGAGGAATAATTTTTTCATACATATATTTTTGGTATCTTGTACCGTTTTCGCAGCGCACGCAATGGAAGCCTTCAAGGATGAATAATTTTCCCCGTTTTTTTCACATTTTCCATTATTTCTTCGCTCCTAATAGTTGCATCGTGATGTTATATAGCCTAAAGCCTTCCTCGATAAATAGTCTATGTAACACAAACAGAATTTTTTAATTCGAACCAGTAGTTCCTGAGATTAGCGCGTTCAAACAAACAAACAAACAAACTCTTCAGCTTTATAATATTAGTATAGATGAAAAACGCAAAATGTAATCGTAATCGTTTTTCATTAATCTGATTACATTTTGCTCGTCTATGGATAAAGCTTTCAATTGGGTCGAATTTTAGCTACAGCTTAAGGTCTCTAGCAAGAGTCATATTAAGACTGATTCATATTAGGTACATATATTATCAACAGCTGAACCTAATCCACTGCTAGATATAGAGACCTCTTCTAACAAGCGCTATTGACTCCGGTCTTCAGCTCGTATTATTCAAACCGTTCCAGCCACCTTTCTCACGATCCACGGTCTCCACTCAAAAACCCGCTTGCTCCAACGATTATCGGTTCCTCGGAATATATGGCTGTCCAACCCAACTGAATTCTTCTTTTGGCTTTCTTCTTGAAAATGTTCCTACCTAATTGTAGTGTTTGCCCCAGGTATACATATTCTTGGATAATCTCAAGTGTAAAGCCCTTAACGATAATACGAATCGAGGTAATGTGGAGTGTTAAGAGAACTGATGTGGCAACAACATTAATATTAAGCAGAAAAAAAATTCAGAACAAAAAATGTTTTTGAAAGATGTCGTTTTAATTTAAAATTGCATTTTATAATGGAATTCACCTGAAACTAGTACTTAAAATATGTTCTATTATATTATTATATGCCTTAACAAATATAATTTAAGCTTTTCTCCATATTTATTAAAGGAGTATATAATTATTAGTAATTTCTTCGATTTGATTCTAAGTTACCTTCTATCGTCGCTTAAAGCCGTCAAAAGGGCATTCTTATTTTTTTGATAGATATAGTAATATATTCTTACATTAAATTGGTACCTAATAAACTCTACCGACAAAAAATAATAAAAAATGAATAAAATAATAGTATTTGGAAAGAATTAATTAAAAAAAAATTAAAACTCAGAATTAACTTAACATAAAGACAATGAAAGTTTATTGCTTTGTACGTAAAGAACGAAAATTGTTTGTTGTTGTTGTGGTTGGTATATTTTTAGGTTCAATTTACCACTAGCACGTTATTGTATTCAATGACTTTTGTGCATTTTTCCTAAATACAAGCCAATTCAGGTCGATGATCCGTATGTCTGCTGCCTATTTTTCGATATAATGAGTCATCAATTATAAATCTCGAGCATAAACGTCAGGATATCTGTACAAAGAATACAATGCTTGTCTGGCCTTAGAGTTATGGTAATACATTATGCAACACTACGAATAGGGATGTCGATCACACAGCGTGAGTTGGGATTAGTGATGTAAATGCCCGGGAATTTTCCCAAAGTGCCCAAAACTTGCTTGGGAATATTCCCGGGAATTTACAGAATGTTCTCGGAAGTTTTGGGCACTTTGGGAAAATTCCCGGGCATTTACATCACTAGTCGAGATGCTCGATTAGATGAAGGAGCGGCATTAATTGTTTCTGTTATACTCATATGTCAAATTTCATAGGTGTGTTGACATGACTATTTATTAATTGTTATCACCAACTTCGCATAAACTTGGTTTAAGACTGAAAAAGTGCTTTTTGTACCCTGAAAATCTTATTAAATATTGAACTATATGCATTTTCTACTTGTTCCTTAAATTTTTGAATACTTTTCATGTTTAGTAAGGACGGAAATAGACAAAGAGCATATGTATAATATATTTAAGACATAAAACAGAGAAAATTATGATATGCAAAGAACCGTTTTTCACATATTTTCTGCATCACTGCAGACTACTTGGTATCCAAATCATCAGTCTAATTAAAAAATAACATAAAAAAATTACTAAATAGCATAACGGGCTTAATAGCATCATTTAAAAGTGCAGGCAACAAAATCTTCTAACTTCTACAAAGTTGGAATGTCGTATGAAACGATATTTCTCTTTATATAAAATCTGGGTTCAATATTCAATGACTGACATCTCTAACTTTACAGAGAAGTCTAAATATGGGAGCGCCCGGCCCCTTTAGTCACAGATATGCATATAATCCGTTTTATTTTCTAAAACGTGCCAAGGACCTGGAAACCATAAACCTCGAAAGCTATTGTGTAACTTCTATTATACTCATGGGAAAATTAATTTAATTAAGTCGAATCCGTTTTTCGCTTCTATAAGCTCCAGCTTCAAAAGGATATTTGCACAACAATCGGTATTTAAAACGTTCAATCCTGAATTCCCATTCAATAGGAGCATTACTAGATTAAATTCTATTTAATAGAAACAAATTAATTATATAAACAATATTATTTTTCATGGGTGTGATAGCTAAATGAATAAGGAGCCAGCATCAGATCATGTATTCGAATCCTGGCTAGATATATACCAAATGCTCACCTGTGCAGAAAGCCTCTTGCAGAAACTCGCATATCATGTAATATAAGCATTGTATAGTCAGTGACGTGCTTCGAAGAAGCATAACAATGCATTATCCTTTTTTATTTAGACATTTCATAAATATATTGGTTTATAATTTTGTCGAAATTTTTTGCGACTATGAATATGGTAGTAATCAGATTTTAAGTAAATAAAAAGTAGTTTTTTTTTAAATGGCACAGTATAAAAATAAATAATGACAATATATCGTCACGCTATATCCCTATCAGGAAGAGCAGAGTTAAATTAGTGGTTGTACCCGCTTTGCGGTTATATGTCGTGCCCATCGTAATCAGTAGCGCAGCTAATCGCCACGTGATAAGCATAAGAATGTATTTTTTTTAATACTTTTATGGAATGCATGCCACTATATGTAGTCTCTGTAATAGTAGTTAACTGTGCTAATTTTCACGTTAAGCACAACAAAAGAGCAATGTGGGTGCAGCTATTAAAGGTACTTTTGTTCGCCGAACCGAAAGGGTTATATCATGATATGTCGCTATCACACAATCAGTTATTTTTTTAATCATACTGAATGTAATAATACATTTTTAATTGCTAGCATCATTGTACACTATCCACCTTAATCTGCTCAAGGTAAATATGATATTCACTAGTCCAATTATTTCTATGATGAAGAGATTATTGAAGTCCACGTCACACTATCGGTTATTAAGGTCTTGTATGTATATCTAAATCTGGAAATACTCAAGCTTTTGTACATAATGAACTAAGATTATACCCTACAAACATACGTGCCTTTGTTTAATCACTTTATCACGCCTTAGTTTCATAAATTTGATGATAACAGTGACCTTTAATTACTATAATGTTCACGGTCGTAGTTAGATAGAGCCTAATTATTTCTACAACATCCCAAAATTTATTTTATTCTGAAGTGAAAACACATTTCTATATGTATAAATGCTATCAATAATTAAAATTATCTGATTCTTAATTACACATGAATATATTTATTATCTCAGAGATTATGAATGTTATTTTCAAGCACTGCGGACAATAATAATTATAGGTACCTTGTATTACACAATCTATTTATTTATATGTTATTTGGGGTGGGATAACTATGTTATGTTATGATACATAAATGTATATAACACACATTTTTTTAAAATTCAAATGGATTTTTATTTTAATGTTTTTATGTATGTATAAGTAATATTACGAACGTTAAAATCTGTTACATTACAAATCAAATGATTTTTATTGATATCAAATTGTATATCTTTCGGCACATAAAGGGTATTAAAGATATCATAATAAATCTATTCCAATTGATTAATCGAGATTGTAAATCAGTGTGATTCATACCCACGTATTTACTTTGTAGTTTTTGAAATAAATCACAGTATTTTGTTTGTTGTTGCAGGGATTGGCACCTTATTCCACTGTAACACTAAATATTAGGTATGGTCTATTAATTTTTTCATTTCGAAATACTATAACATGATCACCCTAGTTTAGCTATTTGTTATTTATATTTGAAACTACTCTGCAAATTGTATAGCGATTTTATATTAATATTGTACTGAAACTTATTCACGTCAATATTGAATGAAATTAAAAAAAAACATTGAATTAGTTATATTTACTAAATATATATTCCGAAAGAAGCTTTTACGCTTTCAATAATAATACCATATAAAAAGTGGCCTTGAGAGAATAGTGATCCAGTTGGAAAAAGACACGAGTGCTTACTCAAGACAAGACAAAAGAGCTTACTCCTAATATACAAGTATCATTGTTAGGTCCTAGAGCAATCTCATCCACTCAAAGATGGAGTCAGAGAAAAGCTATTCGCTCGCCAGCTCATTAGAGGAATATGGACTTCCGGGCCTAGGTTGCAGCTTGTTGAAGGATACCCGGTGGTTTTTAGTCAGTTTTTTAGGAGGCTGGCATACCTGGGCCTCCGTCTTTACGGCTTCCCTAATAGTCCTATGCAGGATTCTTCCAAAGGTTATAAAAAATATTTATAATAGCGTTATTCTATGATGTTCTAATACTAAAGTCAAGTAGAGTTACATATGTAGTGCTACACGTACGTATTTGAAAAACTCAAAGCTTTCTAATGTAGCATTTAGATTTACTTGCATTTTTAATACTGAGTGCGTGTGAGGCTCACATATTATTTATACTTACCTAAATATTTCTGAAATCTTATTACACAGGATTCATTTTATGACCATGTACCATAATGACCATGTATCTACTGTTTTAATGTCGCACACTTTACAATAAAAATATTTTCGTTACGCTCATCAACTATGTGTTGTAATAATCAGTTAATATACTCTAGATTACCGGTCATTACGAAAATGACCATCGTTAGCTATTGGAAATAATTTAACTAAAAAAATACACGATATTTTTATTGCAGGATGAAAATATCATTAGTTTTGGCATTGTGTGCGCTGGCGATAGTTGCTGCCGCACCGAAAGGAAACGAAAAGGATAATGTATTTGATCTAAGTGAGTACTCATTCCTTTCATCAAGTAGCCTCTCGTAATCTAATAAGAGAGCAAGAGCATTTTGGGGGTAAATGCTGGTCGACTTGGCTGGTACTACATAGTCGGGCAGTAGACTTGAGGGGGTCTACTGTCCGAGACAGCTGGCGATGGTGAGCAACGCCTTTTAGAGAGAATCTGAGATGTAGTCCTTTGCGCTCGCTCATGCCAAAGAGAATGCGCGCATAAAGCTATTCACTCACCGGGTTTTAGGGCAAATCCGACTTCCAGACCCGACTTGGAGCGAGAAAGTAACACCCTGTTGGTTTTTAGTCACCTAAGCCTGGTTACCTAGTTTTTAGGTACGAATCTCGTACAATGCGGGCACTGCTCTCACAATGTCCATAACGGTTCCTGAGGTTTTTCTACCGAGTTATAGAAAAAAGCATGACGTTAAACGAGCAACGAGGTGGTAGGCTGTTTAGACGCGAATGGATTGCGATAACAATATTTGAGTGCAGAGACCGTAATAGTGACTTATCCCGGCCTGTCGTTTTTCCAATTCTGCTCCTACTTGTCTAGTTCAGAAACAGGCTGTTCCTCTTCAAAGCAACCGATGGTTGATGTTCAAACAATTTAGGGTTGTACGAATATGTGTTATAGGCGGCAGTAGAAACTTTCCATCAGATGGATGACAAATGGATGACAAAAAAATGTTCACCACTTTTGTATAAAAACGTATTTGTTATTTCAGTGCTATTTAGATAAACCACCACTGATATTATCAGTTATTATCGAGCCTACTGTGTGGTTATACCGGATAAATAGTTTTTTTTTATCAAGTAACGATTTCAACAATAGATAAACAATATTTTTAATTTATTGATATTAATACAGACATACTCGCCAAGGAAACTCCAGATGGACGAAATATTTTAATAAACGTTGCTATACGGCAACTGTTCGAGTTATTAAGACGAGTAATCAACGAGGGATGGCCTGAACATAGCATTCCTGTCCTGGATCCACTACACATAAACGAATTTCATTTATTACTACCAGCTCAGATTATTAAGTAAGTTTATTAGAAAATATTTCAAAAATAAATTATGTTTTTAATACACGAATACACGATTTTTTTTAGTTTTTAGTTTTATGGTTTTTTAAGATTTGATTCGGATTGTGACAGTCGCTGCATGGCATTGGCTATATACTGCTCCATATATATTCACATAGAAAGGCTTCAGATGGAGGCGACTGTGCTGTGCTTTCAGCTGCCATTATCCAAATGATACCTTTAGTCGTTCCATATATTTTATAAAAAACATAATTTTGTTTCGAAGATCCTGTTAAATGTTGTTCAATAGCGTACTATAAAAAAATCTTATCAGAATCCTTTAGGTTTTGAAAGTCAAGGCTGTAGAGATACCAAGGTGATAATACTTCGCCTAAGGCTAAGATTTATAGACGCTATTTCGACTTTACTTAGCAAAGTTCTCAAAAAATTAATTCGTTTTGACAAAAAACTGAAACTATAAAAAGAACTTCATAGCCAGCCATAGCATTATCAGAGCCAAGTCGATGTTGATGAAATCGGTGACTTACCAAATCCTTTGACGTTCATTGAGTAATATAAATTGTTATGTTTTTGTAAAGCTGAAGCAAACTTAAAGTTATGTCTATAAATCTCAGCCTAAGTGTAGTTCATTACTTAGGACAAGTTTTATCTATCTTATGCCAAACTGTCTGTTAATGCTTAGTTAATTTTAAATATTTTTATTTAATTTCAGCCTCGATTTACAACTGGAGAAGATCTTTGCAAAGGGATTTGGAGATTTTGTCGTAAATAAAAGTGATCTCAACCTTCACGATTTAACATTCGACTTAGATATATCATTCCCTGTACTGGATATCAGCGCTGGTAAAAAACTCTTTTAAACTTTAATTTTTAACATTTATTTTTCTAAAAGCAGAACAAAATTTACTACACCGAAATTAAAACTAAATCTAAACTAAACCACCAAATTACAGTAGTCTACAATTGTTTGATATTATCGACATATCTGCACCCTAGATCTAGAGATCTAACCCTTACGATGTTACGAATAACATTATGTTGGTAAATCTATCTATCTATACTGGTAGGACAAGTAATTCTATATGAATAAAGTTTTATGTTATTTTAAGAGCATGTTCTGTAGTAATCTGTAATCCATAAAAAATAAATTGCGACACTCTTGCTTTTGTTGTCTTATGTAATATCTTCTAAGATGTTCATTGACATTAAGTGATGTCAAAGACAATTTTGTTCACAATTAAATACTCTTAATCAACAACACATGTATTTGGATAAAGATTAATATTATTACGTTGATACAACTCTTAACAAACAATGCATTAATTTCGATCAAACTTTATTAACATAAAAACGGTTCTAGTGACTTAATCTTAAAAGATAGACATATATGGTACTGTCCTGGACATTTTTTTAGATCATTTTAAGAGGAATAATTCTTTCATACATACATTTTTGGTATCTTGAACCGTTTTTGCAGCGCACGCAATGGAAGCCCTCAAAGATAAATAATTTTCCCCGTTTTTTTTTCACATTTTCTATTATTTCTTCGCTCCTAATAGTTGCATCGTGATATTATATAGCCTAAAGCCTTCCTCGATAAATGGTCTCTTCAACACAAAAAGAATTTTTCAATTCGAACCAGTAGTTCCTGAGATTAGCGCGTTCAAACAAACAAACAAACAAACAAACAAACTCTTCAGCTTTATAATATTAGTATAGATTATCAACTTTGACGCGTTTAAAATTCGATAGATTGGTTATTTATTTTAATTTTAGATATTTAATTATTTCAAGGAATCTTATTAATAGTATTTCGTACAGGTAATTAGATACATGTAAATACACGTGGTTGTTATAAAAATATAGAAAGATATTGATTAATAATAATTTCAGAGAAATATGACTTGGTTGGAGATCTCTTCACTGCGGTGCCACTGTATGGAGCAGGCAAAGCTGTGTGAGTATAATTCAACTATAAATAGTAATGGGGTGCATCCTTCAAAAGCACAAAGAGTATCTTCTTATACTAGGGCATCAATTACATGTATTGAATTATAATCTGATAAATTGAACCAAATTTTGAGTTAATATATTTATCCAATGTCTAAGTATAAAAAGATATTGCTTTTTACTGTTTCTATAAGATGCTCGCCACTGAATAATAATTATACTATTTATATCACGAATTAATACTTACATTTTTAAATAATATATATTTTAAGTATGTACATGTTTCTCTTTGTATTTTTTTTTTACACTGACACAACAAAATAACTACATAGGTGCACCGTAGTATTAACTGTAAAATTGTAGGTACAATGTAGTCTAAAAACGAAAGTGACCATCAAAGGATGAAAATCAGTTGAATCTCCGTCATCATGTCGACCCACATATACCACGACTGAAGGTCTCTAGGTATATGAGTTACAGGATAACAAGCTGATCCCGAAACGCTACAGGCTATAGCGAGTCACTATGACGGTATTTACATTTGTGTACTGTGGTCACGACCTATTTCAGGCAATCGCTTTACCACCATAGTTATTATCGTCTTATTTGTTGCTTTTTTTAAGGTTTCGAGTCGAAGGCTTCAAGTTTCAAGCAAAAGTATATTTAATGCAGTCTGAAGACGGCAAATCTGTTCTGATTAAGAAAATTGAAAATGCTGCTTTTATCATCCCAAAACTTAAGGTTAATTTTTATATTTTTGTCTCATAATTACCTATTTATTTCTAGATATTTTCAGACAATTAGACACGTTAATCTAGTCCCAAACTAAGCTTGTTCTTGTACTATAGGTACTAAACACGGATATAGATTTTTAAATACTTATTATGGTATATTACCATGACTTGTAGCGATCGTATCTGCTTATAACAGAAAGAAATTCAGCTACCGCGTCTCGAACCTAGAACCTTAAGATTCGTAATTAGGGTCACCACAAACTACGCTATCAGGGCGTCGAATAAATATATCATCAGTTAGACTTACCAAGAGTAGAAAACTAAATAAAAGTTACCAACTGTTAGAAATCAATCATCAAAAATCAATTATCTACTTTAAGATTATAATATGATTTTTGTTAATTTGCTTGCATACACCTAGACAGGTCCTACTTATTAGGTGCATTTTATGGAAAATTTCATGGCTAACTGTAAAGTCTATTTACAATAAACTTTAATAAAGTTACTATTTACAATAGGCTTTTGAATTTTGTTTAAGCTCTGCTAAAAAAGCGTTAGTATAAATTAAATAAAGACAGAATATTTGAAAATCAACTGTATTAGCTAAGCCCATGGACGCATAGCTACCACTGTACTATGAAGTATCCATAATACGACAGCCCTGTGCTATAGAAGCCCCGAACACGTGTAAGCATAAATTCGCTGGCTGAGCACCTTCTGTGCTCGCCCCCTAAAGCCCGGTTGAACTGTAAATGCCGGCACCCAGTAATTAGTCCGCTTCAATAAAAAAAAAAGTAAGCATAAATCATAATTTAATATTTTTCACGATCTTACTTAAACTCTTAGGCCGTACTTAGCAGGAAAAAAACATAAAATTGTGCCCATCTTACCTAAAAATGATTTTACATAAAAAAAGCACGAAAAGTATACATTGTATTTAATTCATTTGGATATCTAACTACAGCGATCGTTAATGTGATGTAAACTCTTTTTATCAACATATAATTATCTTATTTGAATGCGAGAATCTTATTGGGAAAAATCTTGACACTTTATTTGGACCAACCAACAAATTTTGAAACAAGCCCGTCTGTGGCACCCTATGCCACTGGCTAAAGTAATCTCAAAACAAAATATAATACATATCTCGTAGTCATGTGACTTGTGTGAATAAATCAGATGTTTATCGTTTAACCCCTTGACATATCTTTAAACGCAAAAGTCTGTGTCTAGAAATAATATTTACTTATCGGTTGCTATGGCATTCAATTAAAGCTTTGTATCTTGTTTAAAATACTGTATTTGAATAACAATACAGCAAATTTAATGTTACAATCAAAAAAAAAAATTATAACTATAAAAATAAATTCGATTCAGATATACTATTCGATTATTTTTCATCAAAAATTCTTAAACTGTATGGAATTATTAATTTCTTGATATAAAAATTATCTTTGACTGCACTGTAAACAACAACTCGTAACGGAATATTGAAGACGTCTGAGACATGTCGATTATTGTTTTGACATAGGTCACAAATGACCTCTCCCAGACGTAGTATGTCAAGGGTTTAATTCATCCATACAAAGAAACGACGTTAGCACGAAAGAGACCTAACTTCTTTGAATTCGTTTCAGTCCGACTTGAGCGGCGTGATCGGAGGCGGAAATATCGATGTGATTGTGAACAGATTGACTGAAGAAGTAATTATAGATTACGTCAATCGATTCCAGGGTTCAATCGCTATGGTGACATCGAGGCTCATACACACAATGCTAAATCCGTTTCTTAATGAGCTAGATACTTGGAAATATATTGCTGTTCTTTTACCACGCCCATAAATTTCGTTACAGAACTCAAAAGACTTTGAAGTACTTTTTGAACTGAATTGTAAATTAATATTAAAACGCTCAGCCTATACCTTTTGTATATTTAATTATATCAACATCTAATTAAACCATATAATTTATTATTTTTATATTGTTCAATTACATTTTTAACGATATGTTAAATAATTACATTACCTACATATTAAATACAAAAAATGTCCTAAATCTGTTTTAATTTTTTATCCTGCGATATGGTAACTATTTTCTATTCACATAGAAGATAAAAGGTAATTAAAGAATAATAAAATAAAGATAAAATTAAATTCAGGATTTAAAAAACCTACCGACATATGTGTATATTAATAAGCGTCAGTTTGCTCGTGGCCATGACATGTATAACCAGGTCGTGACGTCGAGCCATAATTAAAAATAAGTTAATTCACGCATAAGACCTAACGAAGTATTTATAATCTGGTTTTTACTGTCAAAGCTAAGAACAGCCGTGAACAAGTCAGCTTTCAAGCAAAAAAAGTCATAACCGATATACCCGTATAAGAGCTACGATGCCATAGACAGACACAAATAGATACGCAGATACAAAGAACATTTTATAACATCCTTCGTATTACATTGGAAGTAAAACATCGATGGCATAATGACCAAAGAACAATGATAATAGTGAGTTAACTAGGATTGATCAATTCTAATTCTTCAATTGGAGTTCTTCAAGAGAGTAGTAAATACCGTCTTCCTAGTTCAGGAGCACAATAACCATGCTTTTTGTTTTTGATGTCCAGTTGTCCAAAAGGGACGGCAATCACTGGATAGTAGGATATGAGGCTGTCAGTTCGCTTGCCATCAAAGGTGTAAAAAAATATTGTAAGTTTATACGTGAAAAATTTTCTATTCACCTATTAAGTGTCATGTCTAGTTCACGCAAAAGACACAATAACTTACTGTAATGTGGAATTCTTATCTATAGCAAGTAGACGCCGCCCGATACGCGTTTGTGGTAAACGCCCTAAAGGTCGTTAGGGTGTTTCGCGCGCGCAAGGGATGCTCTAGTTAAGTTAGCCGACTACCGAGACCCAAGGCTAGAGCACGTGCGTGTGCCTCACAGTTCGATGTGCCTTAAAGTGCAAATAAACAGTAAAACGCCAAAATCCGTATCATTCTACCAACACACCCACGACCAGCGGTTTTATATCTTATTTCTTTAATCACAAGTTTTCTACTTGTTGATAATACATTTTGTACAGGCGCTTAATAGCAAATGTTTGAAGCATATAATTGGTCTCTGTGCAAAATACGAGAATTACTTGATTTTTTATCTTGGCCTGTAGATAAAACGTCACAAACACTATATGTACCTACTCATAAAACTATCTACATTCGATATAAGATCTAAAATCCAATATCTACGATGTAATGACCTTTTCTGACATTTACCAACAAAGAATACATTACCGAGGAAACCACCGCGCTGCTAAAGGAAATTTCCTAAGAACTCTCCTAATACTTCTCGCATACTGTTATACTCTTGTCCATGTTTAATAAACTAAGGCTCTTTGAAGACACAAAACGAGTTCCGCTCAGATTAGTTGCGTCTTCATGTCTTACATCGGCCAAGGTGAGTGCTGCCCGACGCAGCAATTGCCTCGCGAAGCAGCCTGCTCAACCAAGCGATTACAGCACGTAGGTGGAATACTCTTCACAATGATTCACCTTAATCTACCTTGTTTCAGAATCAGCTACCTGACTACAAACTACATATTTAGGTACTTTCACAAATGTAGGTAAATGTAGGTATTATACAAGCGTTATCTGTCGTGGTTAATATAATTAATCCAGCAAGAATGCATGGAATTAAAAAAAAAACACGCTTAAGGATAATCTATTACAAAACGTACGGATCAATCGGGAGCAACATATTTTCTGTTTTCGTGAGACAATTGGTTTTTTTTTTCGAACTGGTTATACATTGTTGGCCGGGAAAGACCTTCACAACAGAACCGGATGGGCGAACATTTAAGGTGCTCAGCCGGCAATTTATGGGTTGGATGGCAACGCAAGGGCACCCCTGTGGGTATAACCTCGACATGGGTCGACAGCCAAAATACGGAACCTAACGGTGATCTACTAGCGTTTCGGAAGCGACTACCTTCAGAAGAAACGCCGAAAGAAACTCAAGGCTGCGTCGGAATGGGGAGACAATTCGTGCTTTCTTTTTCTATCTTATTTTGTGTAGCATATCTTTATACAAGTTTGATACATAAACTGTAAAACGATACATAATATAATTAAAATCAAGAGATCACGATGAGTCAACTCGCTATAGATCACTTACATGTCATTTTGTTCTACTTAAGAACATTTTATTGGCTTAATTTTTGACGCATGTGTTCTTGTACATTGTTTTTGCATTATACTTCCTAAAACTTGAATTCTATTTAAGTTGTTAAAATTCTTCACCCTTGAGTTTCAGCTTATGTTTTTTGTAGCTATATGCATTAGTATTGAAACGGATTTATTGTAGTATAATAATGACTGATAATGAAATTATATCTAATCATAGCACTCATCAAATAAATGTCAGCAATCATTTGATAAGATTATCATTAATTTTGTAGTAAATTCTGATGTTTTGACGATATAGTTATAAAATTCGACTACTCACTGTCGTCGCATTTCATATATAATACTATACAATAAAGGTAATTATATCAGACATAATTCAATATCTGCATTTGGACACATGTCAAATTATCCTATTTAGGTATGTAACAAAGTAAATCAGTAACAAAATTCAATTGAGACGAAAATCTATTGGAAATTATATAAATTCGTAATCGGTTAGATCATATTCGATCAGATTCATATTCAAAGTCCAATTTTTTTTAGCTGTAATCGCATCTATTAATTTTAAATTATTTTTAAATCTTTATTCGTAACAATGATGATGTCCTAGCCGGATTCGGCCACAGCGACTGTTTCAACGCCGATTAAGAAAATCAAGGCCCAGTTTTCGGAAACAGTCAATTGCGCAGGAGATATTTAAGTGCATAACTGGACGCGCTGCCAGAAAAGCACTCTCTCGTCCGAGTTCCCTCAGACCCGATGGAATGGAGAACCAGTACGATCGGGAGGGAACGGGATGCAGGTTTGGTCGAGTTGTCCTTCTCTGAACACCTGGTTGAATTGCGGTGCTAAAGATATACCTTAGTCGCCTTTTACGACACATCAGCAAGAAGAGGGGGGTGCTATTCTATTCTGCCGGCAGCCACCACGGCTAATTCGTAACAATAGTGAATCTAAGGTACATCACAACTCTAACACGTCTAGCACCTGCGTAATAATATACCTTATCCTGGGTATTAACTCAATAATTTTGGAAAACATTACATAATTTATCTCACCGAAAGGGATATAGCGTGAGAGTATATTAATAGTAATAAAAAGTTATTTGTAATATCGTTGATTTGATTCAAAGTTTTATTCTATCGTTGCTCGTATTTGTCAAAAGAGTTTCTCAAATTATACACATTAGATATAGGTATAGTAGTAGGTTCCGGTTCTTAATAATTTTAGTTTATTCGAATAATTAACAGTTTATATCTGATAAAAGGAATTGTTTCATACGACAATACACTTTCCTTGTTCTAGTAATAGGATCTGTGTGATCTACCACCAAATTATTTTGTTACTATAAATCAACTAATAAAATAATACACTTAAAATATAAAAGAAAGTCAAAAGTCCATCGACTATAAAAAATCTTTTGATAATAATTTATGATTTGTGATTAGATAATTATATTATATTTACGCATTGTATTAAGCTTATCCCTATATTTGAAAGTAATAATTATCTGAATATAAATGATTCATGTTTAAAAAAAACCAGTGTTAACAGAGACGAGTGCAGCTTATAAGTAATTTCAACAATACCGACAACACAGTATTTCGTGACTAGCGGTGTGGGATCATATATAGTAATACTTATCTATTATACAGCTTTACATAGATTTAGGAAAATCGTTTACATATTATTATAATTACTGTGTAATAATAAAAATATGAACTGTTTGAAATTCTAGAATGAAGGTGCTCATATTTTTATCATTATGTGCCTGTGCTATAGCAGTGCCAAAAGAAAAGGACATTACTCCGGTAGTTGCAAATGGTAATTACTTATTTAATTATCTTTTAAAGTTAGTCAAAATTCCTATTGATTATGAAATGACAATTAGTGGCGTTCGTTCAGCATGTCATAAGCACATAGTGGTTACGACCATAGATAAAGAAAGAGAATCTCTTCTCTTCTTCTCTGTATAATAATAAATGATTATTATTCTATATTACTAAACCCATCCCCGCAATGATTTCTACTTTATCATCTATATTTAAGGCTACATCGGTTCACTGCTGATAGACCTCTCCCAAGGCGCGTCACCTATCTCTCTTTCGGGTTATTCTTATTTAGAAACATCCAGTTGCGTTTCTCAAGTCGTCATTCCATTCCACCTGTAGCGTTCTACCCAACGCTTGGTGAGACCCGGATTCCACTCCAGATTCCACGCATTTATCCTGAAGATTGTCAATTATTCGGCAAATATGACCGGCTGGTAGTAGCCCTTCTGCAAATAGATGATTTATTTTTAATCTGGAGCTTTGTGGCTTTAAAATAGCTTAGCTCTCGTCTTTCTAACCTTCTAATAACCTCCAGCCTTTTTGAGCATTGACTGTTGGCAGGATCTGGCAGAGATCTCTTGGTTGTAGGCAAAAAAACCGTAATGCTAACTGTTTTAAGACCTTGGCTTATAAGCGTGTGCGCGTCATCTAACAGCTGTCGATCCTTTATCACTTGGTCAGACACACTTGTGTAGATTTCCTGGCCGCTATTGCCGTGCATGCATGGCTTATTCAACTATGAGAGTTGGTGAAATCAGGACGCTGCTTAATTGTTCTTTTTACAGACATTATAGGCCATATTAGTAATGGACGAAGAGATCCTGATCTTCCTAGAACACCAGAAGAACTCCTTCGCCTTCTGCGCAACTTTGTTTATCATGTCATGTTCAACGGTTGGCCACAACTTGGAGTGCCACCTCTGGAGCCTCTGATGTTGACCAGTTACGACATTACCATTCCGGCAGGGATTATCTTGTAAGTTATATTCTTATCCGTATTGATAATAATATTATGTTTATGCGAATATTTTGAACTAAATCAGTAAAAATATATTATTTAAATATTATCCTAAAATAATGCTCAATTCCCAAACTGTAATTATCGATAGATTGTTTAATCAGTCTTTTAATTACGCAAATGCATCTGCAGATTGTGTATATTTCGTGAAGTCATTATTTTGGCCCGCAAACCAGCTTGAGAATAGCTAAGAGGATCATTACGAATTCCGTCTACTGTATCGAACATTTCATCAGGCTACAATAAAAAAAAATAGTATGTATAATTAAGTAGGTAACCAACCTATTTACACAAAGATAATATAAATATCGACTTTACAAATGTAGGTTCGATAATATGTTTGACTGTGTCGGCTTCCCTGTTAGACACTGACCACACATCATTTGTGCCCAAAATTACCATCGTTATTATATAAACACAATAAATTATAAATATTTAAAAAATTACCTGAACATCAGGCAAAGACTGTCATAGTGCCTATCTTCGATCTACTGCGTTTCGGGATTATTGCTGTACGTCCAGGTGATCATAAGCCTATAGTCGTGATATATATGGACTGACACTGATGGCTATTTCATTGAAATCAAAGGTAGGCACGGTCGTCCTTGGTTTATGTTATACTATCCATCAGGTGCGATGTAGTTATCCTGTTTCGCCAGTATAAAAACGATCTTTTTTTTTTTTTTTTATAACTTATAGGCGAACGCTTGAACTCAATCACACCTGGTGGAAGGTGAAGATGAGTCCGATGATGAACCGCGTCCGCCTAACAAATGCCTATTCACTCTTCTTTTAAAGACTCCCAGGTCATAAGATCGCGGAAATATGGCCGCTGGTAGCATATTCCACTCCTTAGCTGTTCGCATGATGAATGTTGAAGCGAATCTTCTCGTGCGGATATAAGGAACATCCACCACATACGGATGGTATCCGACACGATGTCTTGTGGTTTTGTGGTGGAATGGGGCTGGTGGAATCAAAGAATGTAGTTCCTGAGAACACTCTCCACCGTGCAACCGGTAAAAGATCACGTTATGATTCGAATGCCTCACTGAAACATTACTTTTTGTTTCAGCCTTGACCTCAAATTGAAAGGTATTTTGGCAACCGGTTTCAGCAATTTTATCGTTCACAGAAGCGATCTGGATCTCAAAGACCTTAGCTTTTATATTGATGTTGAATTTCCGTTTCTTAACATCAAAGCTAGTAAGTTAATAAACATTTTGTTAATGTTTCTTTTCTAATACATTTATCATGAGAATGTTCATATATTTGCACATGATACCTACATACACTTTTATTGACTGTTAAGAGATATGAAGTTCGCCGGATCATTTTGTTTAAAATAAGTTATATATATTTTTCAGCTGAATACGACATGTCTGGTGACATTTTCACAGCCATTCCTTTATATGGAAAAGGAAGAGCTACGTAAGTGTTGCGATTTTTTATGTTTATAACATTGAATAAAATTTAACGGATGAAATTAGCTGATTTACTGCCTACGTACGAAAAGATTGGCTTATTCAATTTTGATTTCAAGTTTTATATATTACTAACAATGTGTACAATAACGCAAAAACATCTATTTATATAAGGGCACATAGAGTATTATATTAGGTCCTTACATATGAAATTGGCGTTATGTATGGGAGGAACAAAAAGTCGAATATTTTTTAATATAATATATTTAATTAATCAAAGTATGAACCATTATTTTCTATGCACTTTTGCCATCTCATAGGTAGTTCATTGATCCCTTTACTAAAAAAACCAGTCGGGCGGGAATCAATAAAATCTTTGAAGGCGATTTGGACTGCCCCATCGGAGTTGAATTTTTTCCCTTGCAAGAAGTTATCCAAATTTCGAAAAAAATGGTAATCTGTTGGAGCAATGTCCGGGGAGTACGGAGGATGTCTTAGACTTTCCAATTGAAGCTCTTCTAATTTAGTAGCCGTCTGTTGCGCAGTGTGTGGTCTAGCGTTGTCGTGAAGCAGCAGTGGCGTGGAGCGATTGACCAGCCTAGGTTGTTTAGCCGCTAGCTTTTCCATCATGGTTTGCAATTGCTGACAATAGACATCAGCCGTAATAGTCTGGCCAGATTTGAGAAAACTGTAATGAAAAATACCGGCACTAGTCCACCAAACGCTTACAAGTAACTTTTTTGGGGTTAATTTTCGCTTGGGGCAGGATTTGGCTGGCTGGCCAGGATCCAACCATTGCGCTGAGCGCTTCCGATTATCGTAAAAGAACCCATTTTTGATCACAGGTAATGATTCGGTTTAAAATACCTTCATTATTGTGCCGGTTTAGTAATGTAACGCAGCAGTCGACGCGCGTTTGCCGGTTTGCTTCAGTCAATTCGTGAGGTACCCACCTTTCAAGCTTTTTAATTTTCCCAATTTGCTTCAAGTGAATTAAAACAGTTTTATCACTAACATCGCAGCCTGCAGCTAACTCGGACGTGGTTTGCGATGGATCCGCTTCCACAATAGCCTTCAACTCTTCATTATCAACTTGAGTCTCAGGCCGTCCACGGGGCTTGTTCTGTAGGTCGAAATTTCCAGAACGAAAACGTTGGAACCAAAAACGAACTGTGTTTTCTTTTGCAACACGACCGCCATACACATCATTCACCCTTCGAGTTGTTTCCGCAGCACTAGTGCCACGGCGGAACTCGTACTCGTAAATAATGCGATATTTTAAGTTTTCCATTTTGTAAAATGAGTGACGCAAACAGAAAAAAACAGAAGAAAAAAACAAATGAATGACGATCATCGAAGCACAAATACATGAGTCTATAGCTGTACAAATTTGAATTTGGAATTCCTTACCAAAGAGGAGAAATTTGTGATTAAAGTGGCCAGTACGAAAAACGCGAATTTCATATGTAAGGACCTAATATTAACAATAAAATTACACACAAAACAGTAGATAAATGAGTAAATCTTCTTCGAAAGAAATATAAATGAAGTTAATTTATCTTTAATATTTTATGCTGTCGATTACTAATTTCTTCACAAGTACATTTATCCTTTGTCAGTGACACACCCCATTACAGGACACGGTAAAAATTCCTTATCATATTAGACAACTCATATTATTTTGTCATAGGACAGTTGTAGTGTAATTCAAATTCAAGTGTAATGTAAGAAAGTACATAAAGAAATATATTTTATTGATAAAACTAATTGGAGTTATACAAGATCCAATTAGAGGAGGTAGAAGGTCAGATTCAGGGACAGGGTCCTGTAATGGGATTCCATGGAGGAGAGGATATGCAATTTAGTCTACACAAAATACCTTGATATATTGTTACCATTCTGGTAACTGGTTTTTCAGTTTTCAAGTGAGCGGCTTCAGATTCCAAGCTAAGCTGTTTCTAAAACAATCTGATAACGGTAAATCTGTTCTCATCGACAAAGTTGAAAATGCTGCATATGCTATTCCACACCTCAAGGTAAGTCACGTGTATTGGTAAGAATATTTCTAAAATAGGTCTAATTAGGTTTTTCAATTGCCACTTCATTTATTCTTGTGTTGAATTTGCCTGAACTATGCAGTATGTAATAAATAAATTGCAACGACATAATTATAAACGTTTCCCTAATAATAAATGACGGATTTTTTTTTAATTTATTGGTTATTTAGTAAGACCATGTCATTAATTCCAGTCTGATCTCACTGGAGCGATCGGCGGAGGTGACATCGACGCAATTGTCAATGCTCTTATTGAAGAAGTTATCATGGATTATGTGAACAGGTTCCACGGTGCCATCGCCATACTTACGTCATCGATCTCGACAACATTCGGCAATCCTTTGCTGGCTGAACTTGACTCCTGGCGCTATATTCAAGCTCTACTACCAGGCCAATAAACCTATCTTCTAGATATCTTCCAGAATTCCATTTCCTTTTCTAAATTAGGTACTTTATGAAAAGATAATTTGCTCTGCTCAGCTCGTAGGGATATAACGTGATTTGATTATATACTATATTATTATTAAATTTTATAGTAATCGTTACATATACTCATGCTCTACTAAAAACATTAAGACTTCAGTTTATTAATCCAAGTACCGATTCTATATACTGTGTAATTGTTTTGTAATTGATAAAACTACTAGTAATTTAAAAGTCACAATAAATTTTATAAATTTGAAATGTTTATTTATTGACCGAACAAAGTGAGATTTCTGAGTTGATCGAGCGAAACGAGGTTTCTGAGTCAAGTTAGGGGGTTTAGTACTTTGTCCGTCGGTCTGTCCGTTCATCTGTCTGTCAGAAGCCTATAACTTCTAAGCCAAATAAGATTTTAAATTAGGATATATTATATAAACCTTTGATGCAAAGCCAATACTGATATTTACCGTAATATTAAATTGAATGTGTAGGGCGCTCCCACATATGCAAGGTGGGGTGGTTAACATTTTTTTTGCTTTTAATAATTCATGATAGATATCATTGTAAAGAACTTTTTAGAAAATATATTTATTGCTTTTATATATCATTTTAGTGATATTTTATATTTAAATAGAACCATAAATATAATTTCTGTACAAATATGAATCAATGTAGAGGGGCTATCGTTGGAGTTATAAATACGTAATTTTTACAATAGTTACTATCATATCGTAGGCAATAATTACTAACAAATGATTTTTTTTTAAATCTGTCTGTTTCGGGATTTTACAAGTCTCATCTTAAATGTACATTCGTTACTAAACAAGACCAATTTCCAAGAAATTAGTTGTTTGAAATTTATCTTAAAATTAGCAGGATGTATTAAAAAATATATGTTTTTGGCATTACGTACCTAAGAAAAAGGAAAGAAAGGAGGAAAAAGGAACTCTTATAGAAGCACTTCGTTGACTGTAAAGACCTTTTTCTCAGGACTGCGTGGAAATATCGAATTGAAATTAATTTCAAATACTAAAATCTTGTATGTCCGTTTGTACAGAACCCTCTGTATGTAAATCCGATTAGTACTTGGTAGATTTTTTAAAATAAATTCTTCTGCAATATTTCGCAATTTTATTTGTTTACAGTTTTACTTTAAAAGAGAAGCTCACTTAGAGGAGTATTAAGCGCGAGGTCTCCGATTGTTACAAACGACTAGTTAATGTAAAATAAGAAAGATAATTCCTGAAATTTATACAAAAATATGTTCTTACATAAGTATAAATTGCAGATTAATAAAAAACAAAAAATTATATACGTTTTATTTTAAAGTCGATAAATGAATTAAAACAAGACATTCTAAAATACTATAATTATTCACAAAACGTTTTACAAATGGAAAATACTGTGAAATATTATAGAGATAAATGATTGGATAACATATTTTAATATAATAATGGTATTTACGTCAAAATCTTCAATATTCATCATACCAGACGAACCGACATGTTCCTGTGATGTCCAATTTATAGCCTTCTGGACATTCCACGTCATTAAACCATCTTGGAGAGTCTCCTTCTGCCACATTTAGTATCTGTACCCCTGCACTTTCCGGCGGAATTACTAATTCATCGATTTTTTTCAAATTAGTGTGAGACCGCGAATCCACTTGGCAAAATATTACAGTTAGTATTACAATATTTATTAAAACAGTTTTAGACATTTTGCGAGTCAGTGTTGTTTCAAGCGAGATGAATACAGATTTGGCAGTAAACGACGATAATAGATTGCAAACTTCCTTCGCCTACATAGAGGAAATGTCGCAACAAATTAAATCGTCTGCTGTATCCTAAAACTTAGTAAGCGACGCTAAATTAATATTTTACTTAAATCATATTAACTTAGATTATTTAATTAATGAAATTATTATTCACTTATTTGGGGTCATGCTAACTAACAGAAGTCATGCATACTCGTGTGAGCCACAAATAAAGAAGTTAGCTATATTTTGTATAACATATTTATGCAAAGGTTAAGTGTATATGTACCCAGTCTAGAAGTTTCAATATTTTTTTTTAATTTGTCTCTTGCCAGGTTTTGATATTGTATAGCCGAACCGCATAGATATGACCGGAAACTTATATTCGTTCCTCCAAAAACATAAAATAACATGGATTAAAAACGTTTAATTATATTTAGTACTTGTTAAAAATACTATAACACACACTACACAGCGACACATATTGACTTACATATAATTTGCACCTTTGAAGAAAAAATATGCGAATAGGATTTTTTTGTAATTTACTATTATGATGATGATGATGTCCTAGCCGGATTCGGCCACGGCGACTGTTTCAACACCGATTAAGAAAATCGAGATCCAGTTTTCGGAAACAGCCAATTGCGCAGGAGATATTTAAGTGCATAGCTGGACGCGCTGCCAGAAAAGCACTCTCTCGTCCGAGCTCCCTCGGGCCCGATGGAATGGAGAACCAATTCGATCGGGAGGGAACATGATGCAGTTTTGGTCGAGTTTTTCTTCTCTGAACACCTGGTTGAATTGCGGTGTTAAAGGGATACATTAGTCGCCTTTTACGACACCGCGGCAAGAAGAGGGGTTGCTATTCTACTAATACCGGGGGGGGGGGGGGGGGTTAATTTACTATTAAAGTGATACACGTACTACTATTATTTTTGTAACTACGAAAACGATTAATAAAGATGTGTATAAATTAATGGAAACTTAAGAAAAAAAATTATGTTTTAAATACCTAAATCTTATAAACTATTCAAATTTATTAAAAGTTAACACGAACTTAGGTACATTGCAAGTAATTATTTTTTAACTAACTCTTCTTAGAAGATAGATCATCTTAGATTCTAAGACATCGCTTTAATCTGAGAACTTATTCTTGACACTTCTGAAAAGTTGGTGTTTCCAATTTCATGGTATGATTACGGTGACTCTCCTCGCTCAGTCTCATATTAGACAATTCTTTAAAAAAAGACGACCTTTTTGCATCCCTTGTGAAAACGTGAAATTACGTTTTGCATCCGAACAGTCCTTACTATACAGAATGTTTTTTACAGTAAGATAATATGGGGAAATCTTACACTACAAGAGATACAACGATGCGATCTGAGGAAGATAATCTCTTAGCTAGCTTAGATAGCTCTTTTTGTTTGAAAAAGCAAATTAGCAGCGAATGATTAAAATAATGTAGTAAGAAACATGTAGACACTGTTTAATTTATCATTGTCAATTATTATAGTATTTCATAAAATGTATCATGTTACCAGCGCAAATTAGAAAAACGAAAATTAATATTGATAAAGTTTATGATATTCTGTAAGTAGTAAAGTAAAAACTTTTGGAACTTGAGTATTATTGGAAAAATATACTTTTACTGCGTTAGAAAGCGATTTGATTCCTTAAAAGTTTTATAATGTAATATTGATAACTATACATAGGAGTACCTACTAGGCAAAGATGAAGATATACATATACATAATACATATGTAAACGTGTCTATGTATACTTGAACAATAAATATACACTAAGTAAAAGGATTGGAACCCGGAATTTATAGCGTCGTAATTCGATCACTACCAACTACGATATCAGATAACCGGGTGTAATTTTTTCTTGATTTATTTGATCGATTAGTTTGAATTTTTTTTAATGTAAATAGTTATTTTTATATTCAGCAAAATAACTAATAATAATAATAAAAATAGCGCAGACTAATAATTGACTACAACTGTCAAGAAATTGTAAGAAATATTTGTTAAGTGTCTCCACCGGATCGTTACCCACCCACCCACTCACTCGTTCGGCTCACCCAGATCCTCACAGGTCACGGTAGTTTTGGCCGTCACCGGTGGCGGGTGTCCGGAGGAGAGCTTACGGCGGAATGTCACGAGTGTGGGAGCCCCGAGGACACGGCGCAGCACACGCTTGAGGTGTGCTCAGCTTGGGCTGAAGATAGGAAGGTTCTTCAGGACCGCAGTGGGGACGACCTCTCGCTGCCAGCGGTGGTAAAAGCCATGGTCGGCAGCGAAGAGGCATGGCGAGGAGTCACAGCCTTCTGCGAGGTTGTGATGAAGCAGAAGGAGGCCGCCGAAAGGGTCAGAGAGCGAACATCTTCTCTGGCTATTCGGCGGCCAAGGCACCGTCGCCGGAGGGATGCGTTCGCTCAGAGCGAGCGCGACATCCCCCGGTGACAATAGCCGGGCAGTAGACTTGAGGGAGTCTGCTGTCCGGATGAGAGGGTGGCGGTGTGCAGTGTCCGGCGCGCCGCCTGTGAGATAGGTATTGGAAGGGTGGGCTCTTTACCCCTACCCCTCCCAGAGAGGCAGCCTCGACAAGGCATTTCGCTCTCCGGGCGTCTGGATGAATTTAGGGGGGTTTTTAGTGAGTAGGAGTCTGACACCCGGGGGTTGCTGCCCTCACAGCGGCCCTGATGGTCCTATGCAGGATTTTCCCCAGAGAAACAAAAAAAAGAAAAACGTTAAGGAAAATAATACAATTTGCAATTAAAAAAATAAAATCGAGTAAAAATTTGGGACTTTGGTCATAGCAAAGTTTAATTTTCATAGTTAATATCTATCTGTAAATGTACAAAAACACTTATACAATAACAATTTATTAAATACTATGAAAATTTCTTTCATAGCAACGTATTTTACTATAGTTTAATCAAAAAAATATATATAAAGAGGATGGATCTAAGTACAAAATAAAATTTATCTTAACAAATAACTGACGCGCCGAATCTGCACTATTATCTAGTTTACAGACACTAAGCCACAAATCTGTAGAATAATAAAAACTAACGCAACGTACCTAAAATTTAATCAAAAACGTAGATCTACGTGGCCCGTCGTAGAAACTCAGCATGGCAAAACGTAGATCTACGTGGCCGTCCTAGGAAGTAAGAATGGAAAAACGTAAATCTACGGGGCCCGTCCGTTAAGTGTTAAGAATGGGCTTAGACAGTAGACAAAGTTCGTTATCACAGTCAACATCTTATCTCTTACATTAAAATCGTATTATTCAATTTTATGTACAAAAGATTATTTTATACATTTCTTTTGTAATCATGAATTTAAAGCACATTTAATATAGTATTAAAAAAAACATAATTTTATAATAATGGCAATTATAGTTTTAGTATCGTGGAAATTCTTTTATACAATAAAAAAAAAAAATTTGGAGATAAAGATTATAGTCGAGGTTGAGGCGGTTGTTGTCGTTCACGTGGTGGTGGGGGATTTATTCGCTGGCGAGGAGAAGGCGGCATCTGTGCTCCAGCACGACGCGGGGCAGGCGGGGATAGCCTCACGCGGGGCTCCGGTGGTGGCTGGCGTTCGCGTGGCGGAGGCGGCGCGTGCTTGTCTGGCATTGTCTAAAACAGTTAATATATAGAGGGCTTACGACAGAAAAGTACAAAATGTATGGCAATGACATTACGTGCTCACGTGATACGTCCAAATGTTATGTCCATCCCCTTTAATTATAGGCCATATTAGAAAATTAAATTCAACTAAAGGTTTAAACAGTGGCAACAGTTAGTTGCAAACAAGGTTCCATTTTTCCCTTTGAGGTACGACACTCAAAGGCCTAAAGTTAGAAAAAATTCTCGCTCATACCTTTTCGGATTTTTGCCCATTTAGAACTAACCTACCTACCCTTCTGCTGTGTCATTTGAATAAAGAGAAATCGAAGTGTTTATAAAGTGTTACTAATGTGTTTATATTGTATTATTCATGCAGTTGTTTGTATATAATGCTACATGATTACCGTGAAAGTGTACCCACCTACAATGTCGGTATCCCAGTACATTCTATTACGGTTTTTTTTTTTAATTTTCGGACAAAAGGGATTTTTTCCTATCCTATGTCCAGGTTGCGGACGAACTTTTATGGTGCGTCAGGAGCTGTTTTGTGGTTCACAAAACATGCCGCTTGCCTTTTTGTTCGTGTATTTGCAACTATTTTTGCCTTATTTTGGAACAACCAGATATTTTGTGAAATACGAAACATTTGCTCAGTATACACCATTATATATTACGTACAAACATCCAGACTGAATGCGTAATAGTGTAATGTTAGAGGTTCGCAAAATTTCTACTTGTATTTTTGTTTCTCGTGTATTTATGAATATTTTTCTCTTTCCTATAAAATTAATGTTCACTTGATTTGGCTGAAACGTTAGATGACTAATATGTATTTAGCTAAAATGACGTATTTAGATAGTTTGTTATGCTACTTTTGTAAATCATACTTGGGTGAAATCCGTCTGATTTTAATTTTAAGCTAATATTTCTTTTATCATAAAAACCTATAAAACTTTTTATATCTTTTATGAAAATAAATGTGGTAGTATCTTTACCGTCAAATATATTGTTTCCTACCGTATTGTTCAAAATAATTTGATTATAACAAAAACATATTAAGTTAAAATCAAACAAATGAGGAACAGAGTTAATATAATATTATAAAAATACTAAGTAAAAATAATATTTTATGTATTTCAGCCCACATCATGTCAAATATAATATCAAGCTAAGTTAAACACATTATACCTAATTAATCCAGACCAGGGATGTTACGGAGCTTCGACTCCGACTCCGATAAGTCGGAACTTCCGATTGTTATTACACCTTCGGTTCCGACTTCGGTTCCAAAACTTTTTAATCAGAGGTATTAGTCGGTCACCACCATAAGCCCGGTTGAACTGAAAATGCCTTTCCTGGCAATCAGTAATTAGTCCGCTTCAAAAAAAAAAAAAAAAATCGGTCACCACCACTGTTGTAGTCAATTCATTTGATTTCATTTTATATGTTGTTGAAACATAATTTCAATGAATCAAACAATCAATGCCACTTAACCCTTTCGTTACCACAGTCCATTTCGCCGAAGTGGTGCTACTGAACCGAGCAGCACGCTGCAAAGTGTGCACATTGCATGATGGCAAGTTGATGCTCGAATTTTCTCATTTAAGTGTATATTTAAAGATTTTGCTGGTATATTAAATAAAAAATTAAATTAG
Source organism: Automeris io (assembly GCA_036320925.1). Taxonomy (NCBI): domain Eukaryota; kingdom Metazoa; phylum Arthropoda; class Insecta; order Lepidoptera; family Saturniidae; genus Automeris; species Automeris io. The sequence continues at coordinate 859,983 of JAUDJH010000037.1, read as the reverse complement.
GATAATTCTTAGTAATTTATTTTTTACTTTTCTATAAAATGAATGCCAGCTTAAGCTGGCGCTGGTGCTCACGGGGCGTTTTGTGAATGCCGTCTGAAGCCGGCACTGGTAACGAAAGGGTTAATTTAAAGAAGAAATTTTAAAAAATTAAACTATAATAAAATATGATTAAAATTATTAAATTTAAAACTAAATGCACCTTAAAATTTATTACTAAAAGGTATTTTTATTTTACATTTACATTAAATTAAATAAAATAGACATTTACACAAAAACAACCCTGGAGCAAATTTGATTTAATTTGTTCACTATTAATGGGAAAATGTTAATAAAAAACACAGCAATTTTTCTTTTCATTGTCTGTGTATGTGTAAATTTATTACTTTCTAATTAAAAAGGTTTACTAAATAATGTTTTTGTTTATCAATAAATAAAACTACTTTCTTCTGCCGTCACTTGTGATTACATTGCCTCCGACTTCGGTTCCGATAACCTGCCTCCGTTACATCCCTAATCTAGACAGTTAATATAAAGATTAAGTGGAATAGTTATTTACTTGTACTGATTTTTTAAGTAAAATCATTTTACCTAAACTGGCTCATTTCTACAATCTAGCGTCAATAATACGATTGCCAAATGAATTATTAATGAATCAACAGCAAAAACCAGACGTCTTACAGTAATGCTCATACCTTAATTTCAGAAGAATTGTTTATTGTTGGTATCAAAATAATGTAGCGATATTTTCTATTTTCGTTTTGTACGTCAACTTATTTTTCATAAGTTCAATTCATAGAGAATTGGAGCTAATAAGATAGAGTAAAGTACCACACAACTTTAACTACAACAGAATCAACTTCAGTTATCAAGAAATATAAGATTACCTGTTCTTTAACAGATAATGTGAAATAAACTGTTGTGACTGAGATGGCAGTATGACAAAACTAAGCGTGCTATGAGATAAAACAAACAGCATGTTTTTCCCCAGTATAACAGTTATCCGACCTAACCTAGAATTAATAGCATCCAAAAAATAAAATTTGTGTTTTCCAACCCAACCCAAAATTTTTCCCTAAAATAATTTAAAATTCAATTTTAAGAACTCTGATTTTTAATAGATGTTGTTTTAGTTTCTTTTTTTTTCTGCCTAAATCTTATAATTATGAAATAAAAAGTGTATTTAACTACCTTAGTTACTACGTAAAAAATGTATTTTTTTATTGGACATAATATATTATGTATATGATATGTGTTATCCAACTGAATTATTTTTATGTCATGTTTTCAGTTATTGTAAAGTAATATTATTTGAGATATCTATGAAATTGATATTGTCCTCATTCAAATTCTTTATTGTTTTTTATTTAATTAGTTACATAAATGAGATATCAACAATTGTCTCCTCCTAAAAATCCTTTTTTTTCTCATTTAGATTACCTAATCTAAATGAGAAAATAAGGATTTTTCATAACATAATAATACTGACATCAATATTAAGCCCAAATGTATATAGGTATATACATTTGGGTAAAGCTCTATGTCGGCATTACTTAATATTGATTTCCAAATTATTCTTATGATTTTTCTCAGTATTATTATAATATGATAATTTCATATATGTATAAAAACGCTACTTTCGTTTCTTGTTACAAAAGTTGACTCAAAAATTGATTAAATGATTTTTTTTTATTGATTATTGATTGATTGATTTTTTTATTGATTGATTATTTAATATTTAAGCTTTCCCAGCCTCAAATATATCCTGCTTATTATTGCTTATATATACCCTTTTCTATCCTTAACTCCTAACTGGAAAGGTAATCTCCCCAAGTAGAAGATTGGAAAATAGATACCTACTAGCAACTTACTTGTTTTATAGCTAGGTTATGTAGGTAATACCCTAATACCTAGCTCCACATATTTGTAAAAATATAAATTTTATTGTACTTATAAATTTTCAAGCATTCAAGGATAAAAGTACATAGCATAAAAATATTTTTATGATTTTTTTTTAAATACATAGTGTCTAAGGCATCGATTAAATGAATGAATGATTGAATGGTAAAACGGGACATTTCATTCAAGAACAAAAACTACGAATGACAAAAGTGATTCTGGAGAGGAAAGTTGAAGGTTTTTCATGTGATTTTGTGAATTTGAGTTTGTGCAAAATTAATTGTAGACTGTGTTTGTATAATATTTTTGGAGCAAAGTTCCCAAAAAAACGTACCGCTTGGTAGTAATATGAGTAATGTTACCAACCAAAATGGAACAGGTCTAGAGCAGCAGGTCTGTAGTTATTGTATCTCCATGCACTATTGATTTTTGTTCATAGTGAATTAAATTTTTAGAATCCATTGAACCTTGGAAGATATATCATTATTACATAAATAGTAATTCATAAAAACGCTCTATTTCGTTGAATTGGTCCTGGATAAATTATATCACAATACTTTACGTGTCTCGGTATAACCAACATGGCGACTTGGTTATACTAAATTTTGGATGTGATATTCATCGATTGCGACCATTTTCTTAATTTATTGCATTGATTAAAAGCCCTCGTGTAACGCAGTAGATTTCCAAAGCGCGCGGGTGAGGTCATTGTCACGCTTTATTTGCGTGTCATGGCGGGAGGAAATGAACATTTCGCAATTAAAACGAATGTACTTCGGAATACCTTTATTGATAAATCTGTATAATATGTATGTTGTTATAGATTATTTTGAGCGTAAGTTAAAATGCGCCTGGAACCCTACTGAACTTTGTATATGACATCTTTTGTCATGCTTGTACTGTCAAAGTATCTTATTTGTTATACTTGAATAGTAAGTTTGTGTTAAGATTTACAATGTTGCACCAAATGTGCAATTACTTTTAGACATAAAAATACAAACTTTTGATGATACAGAAATGGTTTAATGGTACATACATTTTAATAATTTATATACTTTTATTTCAGCTTGCTGGTCTGGACTTGCAGGCCCAGGCTCCTAAGAGTACTGGCCGCTATATTCCCCCGCATCTGCGTAGGCAGCTGCAACCTAGTTCAAATCAAGGTATATTGCAAGTTTATGTTTAATTATTATTTTTCTATAGTTTTATGCCTCAAAATAGCTTCTACCAGTTTCTTGGCAACTATTCAAGATTTGTTATTTGTATAGGTATTATGAGTATATATAAGTTTCTTCTATTTTTTACCACAAAATAATATTTATTGTGAAAGAAAGATAGTTTGAATTCAATCAAAGTATTGTATATCACTGGCAACTACTTTTCACATCTTTCAAGCAGTCTATCAGATTCTACGTCTGAAAGACTCCTCATCTTTTGAGGCTATCCACAATTCAAACTAATTTATGGTATCTTCTTATGATGTGAACCACTGCTTCGACAATGCATGTGTCATTGACCTGAACAGATGATAATCGGATGGTGCAATGTCTAGTGAATATGACGTGTTGGGTAATACTTTCCCAGTCAAATGTTTTTTTAGAAGAACAATTTTGTCATGTCTGGTGTAGTATTGAGGGTGTTTTTCCTTCAGAGCTCGGTTCGAATCTCATTAATTGTGTTCAGTCTAGATTTCCAGTGATTGTTTCGCTTGGATTAAGCAACTTGTAATACACCAAACACAGCTGATCCCACCAAATACACAGCATGAGTTTTTTTTTCCATGAATATTTGGTTTTGCTGTGGATATTTACATGTCCCCATGATTTTCTTCTTTGTGGATTATCATAATGTGTCCACTTTTCATCACCAGTGACAATTTTATGTAAAATATGTTTTTCTTTGTGCCAATATAGGTGCATTTCACTCATGCATAGTCAGCGTTCAACATCTCTCAGGTTCAATTCTTATGAAACCCAATTACTTTATGTAAACAATGTAAGACTACTCACTGAGTGACTTCTAAAGTAAGTGCAATATCATTTTGTGCTTGAAATGAACTTTCTTCCAATAATTCCTCCAATTCTGCATCCTCTCAATGTTATCATCAGTTAATATCACCATTTTTAAACCACTCATGACATGTTGACTCACTCAAGACAGCCTCATTATATGCTTCTATGAGCAATCAATGCACCTCAGCTGCAGATTTTTTAATTAAAGAAGTTAATTTAAGGTTCCCACAAATGATGCTTATTTGGATTTTTAGAAAAGTTATGCTAATATGAAGTTAATAATATGATAGGGCTATGTTCTTCTTGAATGAGAAACCAAATTTTCAAACCTGTTATCAGTAAATTCTAACATAAGCCTACATGCCAGACTATTTCTCTTAAAATGACAGAAAGGAATTTGTACATCTAATATATGAAAAAGAGTTTTTATCTGCACCTACTTAGATATTTTTAAATCCAATAGTTTCCATGAAATGAGAACAGTCATTGAAGTCTTCCAGTATATTCTGGATACTTTAATGAGTAACTTCATATTCATAAAAACCATAGTTCAATTAATTTTGAAAACTCATTTTTTTTATTTTCAACTTTTTATTTTATTTTGTAGGTGCTGTAATTATGAAAAATAAGATACTAAAATATATATGATGCTGCTAAATCTAGAGTGGTCCATGTGAAAATTTGATTTTTGAACAGTTTGCTGTAGAGAAATGCTCTTAAACACTGATTTATTAAAATAACATTATTGATTTCTAAAAATATAATAGATTTAGCTATTCCTGTTATCTGGCCCAGTAATACATTACTGGGCCAAAGGGCCTAGATAAAGTAATATTCGATAAATGATAATGCTACTAGCAATGTGCATAATGTATACAATTAATATAACATGATATTTCAAAAGAGTATGTCAACTTCATACATTTTCTACTAGAATTGTTCTTAATCAAACGTCACTTTGTCAAGGTTCCCAGAATAGGCCATTTAGTTCCGTAATGATTGGCATCATAACTTGAGCCACTGTGGTTTTGAAAGCTTAATAAGTGCCTTTAATAATGATATAAATTTAATATGTATAAATTAAATTTAATTAATACTTTTATTTAGAATTTATATTTGTTACTGTTTTTATTTTCTTTAGACTTTTCATTTATTAGACTGTTTATTTATTTTTATTTAACATATTGAATAATATTTATTCTTATATTGAAGAAGCTTTTATCATGTGAATTGTTTTTAAAGTAGGCTAAAATGATTAAATATTGAGAACACTGAATTATCAATTTATTATCACTAAAATATTTACTTAAACACATATTTTATGAATTTCTGCTATTATTTTTAAACTATAAAAAAATCCCAGTGCCCTATTATTGTGATTTCTAGGTCAAATCTATTCATACCGAACTTAGTGTGTAATGCCTGTAATGTGTTTTAATGGTTTTTCATTTTTGCTGTGTATATCAGAAGACTTACTAATCTAGATAAATATGTAGTCATCAACCTCATCTTCACCTACCACCAGGTGTGATTAAGGTCAAAATTGTGCTTATAAATAATAAAATTAAAAGATATTCTCTATGCAGATAAGCCCCATTGCAAATTTTTCTTTTTATTTTAGTGAAAGGGGCGTAGTTATTAAATATGTATAAGTTAGTTTTTAAAGTGGCTACAGTGCACCCGATGGTAAGTACAGTGCAGTCCAAAAACGAAAGCGGCCATCAAATGATGAAAATCTCTTGATAGCATCTGTTGTCATGTCAGCCTACATATACCACGACTGAAGATCCCGAGGTATATGAGTTACTGGATATACACAAGCTGATCCCGAAACAGGACAGACCAAAGCAAGTCACTGTTTTAAGAGTTAATCTTCAAGTAGAGCATTTTCTGTACTTTCATATTAGATTTTTTAAATAAAGAAATTACTCTTTTGTTGCCAGCATTGGCATGTTTGTTTTTATTAGAGTCCGACCGAAACTGGTTTTCCGGCCGAAACCGAAACCGAAATTTCGGCCGTGGCTTCAGTTTCGGCCGAAACCGAAACTCACGTGGTCAAGTATAAAAGTCAACGTGGTCAAGTAAGAACATGAAACAAAAACTTACATGTAATCAGTACCATCAAAGCATAACCTCTAAAAAATGTTTACGTCGGGTGATAACGCACTGACTAAGTTGTGTTGCTATAGAGCAATGCGAATTAGATCCGTCAACTGTCGTCTAAACGACGCAGTTACGACTCCGACGCAGCCTTGAGTTTCTTTCGGCGTTTCTTCTCAAGGTAGTCGCTTCCGAAACGCTAGTAGATCACCGTTAGGTTTCGTATTTCTGGCTGGCGGTCCAAGTCGAGGTTCGTACCCACAGGGGTGCCCTTGCATTGCCACCCAACCCATAAATTGCCGGCTGAGCACCCTCAGTGTTCGCCCACCCGCCCGGTTAAGTTGTGAAGACCTTTCCCGGTCAACAAACACGCGTAAATTCGAAAAAAAAAGCAATGCGATCGGCGCACGAATCCCGAACAGGGCCGCCAGCGTCCGTCAAAGCGTTGCCGCGAGAAACGAAACTAGGCAAGCATGTACGACAACTACCGAAATCAGTTTCGGTTACGGCAAAAGTTTCGCCCAATTTTGGCCGAAACCGAAACTGCCGACGAAACTTGATTTTTGGCCGAAACTCGGCCGAAACCGAAACCGAAACCGAACTTTCGGTCGGACACTAGTTTTTATCTATTGTCAGAATTCGTTTTTTGACTACACTATACTTTCACCAAACAAATCATAGTTATTATGTAAGTTAAAATAAAAAAGTCTCAGGTAATATTTTCAATAACAAAGGAAAACCCATGCTAGTTGAGTGTATCCATGCTACTATTATATATATAAATGCTGATTATGCACTGTGAAATTTTATATAGGGTAATTTGATCCTAGACCTATTGGGTTTTTTGCTTAGTATTTATTTTATAGATTGTAATGCCATCTACAAATTCACAACTACGTAAGTTATAATTTGCATTGCATATATCGAAAACAATTCAAATGCAATGAAATGCAAATAGGGGCAGTTTTTAACATCTTGCGATTGTACTTTGCTTACTGTCATGTCACTTTTCATCTCATTAGCCTTTGCAGCTTATAAGATTATCTTTTTTAAGGTGTTTAAGAGTTAAAAAAAAACAAAGTGAAATAGATAATAAAAAATCTTATTTTTTTTAAAAGCATAGTATTGTTTAGTCAAAGATAATGACAGTTAAACTTAAAAGTAGCTGTTATTTACCACTTAATGTCAAAATAGAGACACCTTGACCTTCTGAAAGTAAGGGCAAATAGTTAATGTAGTTAATTATGGACTATTTATACATACATATATCACATGTGGTTGCAGTTTAACCGATTGTAAGATAATATAATTATAGAATAAAGCAAATTACAAATTGTATAGAAGCATAATGTTTGTATATTACATTATGTTTTTAGTTTTGTATACACATATACCACATTTCCCACATTTTAATATGAATGATAAATGAGACACTTCAGCATCGACAAGTCAGTTAGCGTAATGGCACGACCATTCTGTACTCTTAGCGCGTAAGTGCGGGTTGTGGGTTTGACCTCCACCTGCAGGTAGTTGTTCCATTTATGAGTGTTTGCAAATGTGAAGTTCATATTTCTAAACACATCTATGACACAGTTGTAGTAATATGGGCCAACGTTTAAAAAGGTTTTTGATATGCCATATATTAATACATAAATTATGTATGTCCCTTAAGGAAACAAATTACGTGTTATGCCAGTTACTTACAATCCAACTTTAGTCTGTCATGTTTCGGGCTAAGCTCGTGAGATATAGTTATTAATACACATAAAAAGCTTCCATTGGCTGTCCTTTTTAGATATGCATGTCGACAATGAATATTAATTCATACTCTTCTCTTCCAGTGGAATAAAGTTCTATCTGTTCACGTATTTATTATAGTGTCCAATGTAATCGCTTACCGACTCAGTTTAAAATGTAATATACACTTTCAGGGGAAGAGTCTAAGCGTCCAAGCTTAGACGTTCGTCCAAACGAGTCACGCGACATACGTTCATCATTCGGAGGAAACTCTAGAGGCTACGACCGTGGTGGTCGGCGCGACGACCGCGACCGTGACCGCGACTACGATCGCGGCTACGATTCGCGATATCCGCGCAAAGACCGCGGCGGTATGTATCCCTTACCTTACCTCAGACCTGGGCAATCAATCAAATATTTATGTTTATATCTCTCTGTGTGAATCCTTGATATTTTACTGTATTGCTGTTTCTAAATGCTCCACACCACTTTATTGAAACTTGAGAGGACTCAAAGAGCTGTCTTAAAAGTCATGTTTAAAAAATCCAGAAGGTTTCGTACTGAACTGTTATATTCTGGAGGTCAAGTTTTAACAGTAAGACAGCTCTTTGTCTCGAAACTTGTCCTCCGTAAACATAGAGTGGTCCTTATAGGGATAGATAGTAAAAGAAAACCTCATAGGATGAGATATGTTTGCCCTATGCCGATTCACAAGTCTAATTTTGCAGAGAGACAATTTTCAATTCTTGGTTTAAGGATTTACAACAGGTTAACCATGAATTAAATATCTTGAACTTATCTAATTACGAATGTAAGATGAAGCTGAAGGACTGGTTGTAGAATCTGAAATATAATGATACTGAGGAACTGTTGCGGGAATAGTTGTACTTGGGGTTTAACATTATGGTGTGATTATTATTTACTTTGATTGTGTAGTGTATTTAATATTATTATTGTATTGTTTTGAGTTAAGATTGGAGCTACGCAGCGGATATAAACTATATGTAACAAATTGTGTGAAATGTGCTGACATCCAAGATACAGGTAGTCCTAGTTTGGGTGTCAGCTGACTTTAATGTGCTGCTTTGTAATTGTTTTTCTAATTTTTTTTTAAATTATTTTTATTAATATTCCATTGTGTTGGAGACATCGATCGTGAGAGTTTTTTGAGTTAATGTCAGGAGAAATTAACGGATACCGGTTGTTTCAGTTTTTTTATTACTACATGATTCACGTTTAAGTGAATCATCAGAATCAAGAAAATATCAAGTAACGTGAGATTGAATTGCGATTTAATTTAGACAAAAAAAATTCGTCTACAGGTCGTGATGGAGGCAGTCAGAACGGAGAGTCAGAGCGTTGGAATGAACCTGACAAATGGTCAGATCGCGGCGGCAGCCGCAGCGGTGCAGCGGCGCCTCGAGACGTCAGACGTGATGAGGAGTACGAGCCGCCGGCACCGCGCAACGACCGCTGGAAGGAGCCCGAGCCACGTCCAGAGGAACGTACCAACTCACGTTGGCACTCAGACGACGTTCGACGCACAGCATCCCGCAGGGACGAGGTTTGGACATCACTATATGTTCACTATGTTGTGTATCAGGTTGTCACATAACAAGCCTGATAATATTTAATATACTTGTTCACTCAATTTTTTTTTAATGGTAGGCCAATTTCTCGAACTGAGTCATGAATACAGTACTCAAATACTAACGTTGTCTGTCATAGCGACTCGCTTGCGCCAATCGCATTATAAGGTCAGCTTGTATACTTTCTGTTGTTCATATACCTAGGAACTTACTGTCATGGTATATTTGGGCCAACGTGACGAAGGCGACCAATGGATTCCCGTCCCTTGATACTCACTGCCGATTTCACACACACAAACAGAATACTAAATTGTTCTTGCGCATGTTCATAGAACGCATTAGTCATACAACTCCTGGTTTAGAATGTTAAAAGTATTAACTTACTTAATATAATTTTAGAATGATTGGACGATCCCGCTACCTCGCGACGAGCGGCAGGAGTTGGAGCTCTTTGGCACTGGAAACACAGGAATCAACTTCTCTAAATATGAGGATATTCCGGTTGAGGCCAGCGGTGACCGCGTACCAGACTTCATTACCAGCGTAAGTGCTATAGACTTGAGGGGAAAATTTCGACACAGGACTAATTTAGAGTAGTCACAGTATTATAAAATGATTTATTATTAATATCATGGGTGTGGGTGGTATCTAAAAAGAAGCTGAACAAAATTAACTCTTTAAATAGAAGGCATATATGAAGAGTAAATATATATATATATATATAACTAGATTACTCTGTCCTTACATGGCACTCGATATTTTAACTGCCTATTTTATTTATTTTGTTATCGACACGTAAAATATCCATCAGTCTGACTGTTATTGCGTGTTTTTATTATAGTCATCTTTCTCTTTAACGTAGCAAAGGAAGGCTAAGTTATCTGATTTTCCTTTAGAGAGGTTTTTAGAAACTGCTCCATCTGACTAAGTTGCGATAGTACTATTTTGCAGTGTGTACATATTGTGTTAAATTACAGTTTGAGGATGTTAACCTGACGGAAATAATGCGTACGAACATAGCGCAAGCACGTTACGATAAACCCACGCCCGTGCAGAAGTACGCGATACCGATAGTTCTCGGGCACAGGGATGTGATGGCGTGTGCACAGACGGGCTCCGGTAAGACGGCCGCCTTCCTCGTGCCTATACTCAATCAAATGTACGAGGCGGGGCCAGTCAAGAATATGTAAGTATCTAATCTAGGGATGGGCGATTGTTATGTAAGGCAATCGAATTATTCTAATATCGCATTTATTCCAATTGGCGTCAATCGATAGTTCTCAGTTATTACTATAGATATTCGCAGTACAAACAACGCGCGATGACAGTGACTGTCAGCTGGTAACTACCTGCAACTGCCTCTCGATAGTCGTACTAGGTTATTGGATTCCACTGTGCAGAGCACGGTATAGTCACGATGTCTAGTCAGAATAAAAAAAAACTGTTTTTCCTTAATCACCAACTGAGGCGCGGGCCTGTGTTGAAAGCATTCGAATAACTCAACTGCAACTCGCAAACTGCAGGTAGCGTACAATTCAATCAATATTTTTTTTTTTTGCAATTATCGCCCATCTCTATCTGATTCACTGTTTGATCAAAAAAATTGTGTATATAATTGCATTTCTGTCTGCAGGCCCTTCAACAGACGCAAGCAGTTCCCCCTGGGCTTAGTGTTGGCTCCGACACGTGAACTGGCAACTCAGATTTACGACGAGGCTAGAAAGTTCGCCTATCGATCTCGTGTACGACCTTGTGTTGTGTCAGTATTCCCCCATTTCACTAACAAATATTTTATAATCGAATGGGGCAATTTCTACTAAGGAGTCATTTTGACTAATTACAATTATAAAATGATTTAAATCCTTTTTTTCTCTGATGGCCTGATAGTTTAATCACTGATTATATATATTTAAAACGCTAAAGGATAATTTTCACTGATCCATAACACGGATACACCATCGTCGAGACCTTATGGATTAATAAAAATGAGCCTTATAAGTCATGGGTTAAAATGTGCGGTACAAGTACCATATTCATTTCCCGCAATCCTTTGCTATCGACTAATGAAAAACCGTTCCCCGCATGCGGTTCCTATAGCATGCATTGCAGATATCTCTCGCGCAGTGGCGTGCATCCTATAAAAGCATGATCTTGTTATAAATATACCGACCGTAACTCTGGTGATTACCAGAATAGGATTCTCAGAATTCCAATTGGATCAAATTTTGAATCAATATATTTATTAAATATTCAATTATAACCAGATAATGCTTCTATGGGATGCATATCACTACTCGTACGTTCCGCAAATAAACTATATCTACCAATTCAAATGAGCCTTTAAGGTTGTGAGTTTGAATCGGTACTCCCAAACCATGTCAGAGTGAGGGATTTGTATTTGCTTTTATTATGAAATTCTGAGTACAGGTGCAAGATTTGTTTGGGACTTGGTTAATGTAATTTGTCGTAAATCTATATATATATAAATTACGTGTCACGTTTCTCCGCGATGGACTCTTAAACAACTTAACCTATTTTAATAAAATTTACACACCACGTGCAGTTTGTTCTAACTTAAAAGATAGGATAGGTTTCACCTCAATTCATAGTCGTAATGTTATTTTATTGCAAATTATTTGTTTATTATTTGGCAGTCACCATTTTCTATTAGCTCCAAACGATTCTAACAGATGGTGGTATCTGTTGTCTGGATTGAGTAATTATTAGAGTCCGATCGAAACTGGTTTTCCGGCCGAAACCGAAACCGAATATTCGGCCGTAGCTTCAGTTTCGGCCGAAACCGAAACCGAACCTCATGTGGTCATGTATAAAAGTCAACGTGGTCAAGTAAAAAAATTTAGCAAAAACTTACATGTAATCAGTTCCATTAAAACATAACCTCTAAAGAATGTTTACGTCGGGTGATAACGCACTGACTAAGTTGTGTTGCTATAGAGCAATGCGAACGGCGCACGAATCCCGAACAGGGCCGCCGTTGCCGCGAGGAACGAACTTAGGCAAACATGTACGACAACTACCGAAATCAGTTTCGGTTTCGGCAAAAGTTTCGGCCAATTTTGGCCGAAACCGAAACTGCTGCCGAAACTTGATTTTTGGCCGAAACCGAACTTTCGGTCGGACACTAGTAATTATTCGTTATATGGATAAACGTACTGTAGGAGTTGTTACTACAATAAATGCGCATTCACATGTATCTACTATATATATTACTATATTTATTATATATATAGTCACAGCAACGCGTGGCCGGGTCTGTTAGTATTTAATATCGATTAGTTTCATTAAAATAGAGCGACATTTAATGGGAATAGTTTTGCTATGTAAATACATTAAAGACACATTGAAGAAGTCATTGTATTATGTATGTCGTAATTGTCCCTTAGCGGGAAATTGCCTCCACTCGATTGCACTTCAAAATCGCTTCAAAGTCCAGATAAATAATATACTTTATGTGCAAATAGGTATGGAGGTTCCCCAGTCCATGAGCAAATCCGCGAATTGGAACGCGGGTGCCACTTATTGGTGGCAACACCCGGCCGTCTGGTGGACATGCTCGCTCGCGGCCGAGTGGCGTTGGATTATTGCCGACATTTGGTGTTGGACGAGGCGGATCGGATGCTCGACATGGGTTTCGAGCCACAAATACGAAAGATCGTGGAGTGCCACACTATGCCGAAAACCGGAGAGCGGCAGACTCTAATGTTTTCCGCGACGTTCCCGAAGCAGATTCAAGTGTTGGCGCAAGATTTCTTGTATAACTATGTGTTCTTGGCGGTCGGACGTGTCGGGTCCACGTCAGAAAATATTACTCAGAAGGTAAATTTTATTTAATAAAGATAAAAAAAGTTATATTTGGATTCTTGGATTCCTGTTCCAGAACAGGAATCCAAGGAATTACCAGATTTTAAGTTACTATATTAAATATCCAAATATAACAAGATAATGCTTTTTATGTTTTTTTGAAATGCAAGCATTTAATGTGGCAATCAATCCCAGGGTCAGTCAATTTTTATAATGAAAGATGTACCTTTAGAAATTTAGTTTATGAAATAAATATTTTTCATTATAGTAAGTTTACCTTAAATGGTCATTATAAAATGTGATTTAATATTACGAAATATATCTTCTTCAAATTACATGAATTTTAGGCTTGTGATTTTTTTTTAAATTAAATAATAAAGATGTTTTTGTTCAAACTTTAATTATGCATTACAGGTGGTTTGGGTAGAAGAAATGGACAAGCGTTCATTCTTACTGGATTTACTGAATGCCTCTAACTTGCTACAACGTTCGCGTCCTGAAGAGGACCAACTTATTCTTGTCTTTGTTGAGACAAAAAAAGGTTTGTTAATAAAAAGAACACCCTTAACGTCCACCGCCCTCAATCTGTTAATTTAAAAAAACGGCCAATATATAATGTAAAAATGCCAAACTTATTTAATTCTTTTATTCTATTTCCCGCATTTTGCTTAATGTACACGTGCGAGCTTTTCATATTTATCAACACAGATATGACCATTTCTTATCGACGTTCTTTGTTTTAATCTTGAGCTACTCAACTAATAATATTATTATAACTTTTTCTAATTCAGGCGCAGATCAACTAGAAGATTATTTAGATTCGCAAGGGTATCCGGTCACATCTATCCATGGAGACAGGAACCAGCGCGAACGTGAGGAGGCTCTGCGTCGATTCCGTTCCGGACAGACGCCGATTCTTGTGGCCACTGCCGTAGCCGCCAGAGGTAAAGCGGCTTTGTTTTTTTTTTTTATTTAATATCGGATAAAATTTCTCTTTATATAATGTGACACAAAATAAGTCCTTCATGTCTTCCTGACTTTCAGAGACTTAAAGGTACTAGAGAAATATATATTTACGACTCGCGATAAATTAATCTATGTATTTGTCATATAATATTTTGCTGTTACCGAGACTTGAACCCAATAACATCGGTGTTGCATGTAGGGTCATTACAATTGCGCTGTCACAGCTTCAATGATGTCCATCTCTTTAAATATGATTTGAATGATGAGCGTAATATAGTAAACAAGACTTCTAAAGCTTTAAAAATTCTGTCTTTCTATTTCTATATGTATGTCATGTAAGTAGGTTACATATTTATTATGTTCGAAGATGTTAATTTTGGGCCTTAAACCAACGTTTGGATCGACGTAGCCGTTGTACTTTTTGTATGGCCGTTGTACACTACGTCTGAACCGCATACTAATTATATCCGTGCAGGGGGCGGACGGTGGGGTGGGGGAAATAATGGGGCGTGACGCCCATATTAGATATAAGATATTTTTTTTAATGATTGTAGCAGGTATATTTAAGTCATTGTTCCCCAATTGGATGGGTTCTTAGATCTGTATTTTGATGGTTTCGGATCGAAGTCAGTGCGCAAAATAACATTTTAATTAAACCGAGATTCTAGTAATTTCACTGATGACTGATGCGGCGCATAACCGCTCTAATACTGTGTTAATAAAAAAAAAAACCAACAGGCCTGGACATCCCACATGTGCGTCACGTGATAAATTTCGATCTGCCCTCTGACGTGGAGGAGTACGTGCACCGCATCGGTCGTACCGGGCGCATGGGTAACCTCGGAGTGGCGACTTCCTTCTTCAACGATACTAACCGCGGCCTGGCCAGGGAACTCGTCGAGTTGCTTGTCGAGGCTAAACAGGATGTTCCTAAGTAAGTGTCCTATACAGTATATATTAAAACTTATTATATAAAACTAGCTGTGTCCGCGACTTCGTCCGCGTGGAATAGTTACTTTGGGCATTTTAGTTAGTTTTAGCGTGGTAGTTATTTATTTTAAAATTGTAATATCTTCTAAGATGTTCATTGAAATTAAGTGATGTCAAAGACAATTTTGTACACAATTAAATACTCTTAATCAACAACACATTTATTTGGATAAAGATTAATATTATTACGTTGATACAGCTCTTAACAAATAATGCATTAATTTCGACCAAATTTGATTACCATAAAAACGGTTCTAGTGAGTTAATCTTAAAAGATAGACATATACTGTTGGGGACAATATTTTAGATCCTTTCAAGAGGAAAAATTCTTTCATACATATATTTATGGTAACTTGAACCGTTTTCGCAGCGCACGCAATGGAAACCCTCAAGGATGAATAAATTTCCCCGTTTTTTTTCACATTTTCCATTATTTCTACGCTCCTAATAGTTGCATCGTAATGTTATATAGCCTAAAGCCTTCCCCGATAAATAGTCTATTCAACACAAAAATATTTTTTCAATTCGAACCAGTAGTTCCTGAGATTAGCGTGTTCAAACAAACAAACGAACTCTTCAGCTTTATAATATTAGTATAGATTAGAGTACATTTGCGTTATACATTTTAGTTAAAGAGAAAAAATACCTGAATACAAAAAAAAGTATGGGGGATCTTGCATGGCAACACTATGAGCGTGGAAAACTCGTGAATAGGGAAAAAAGGAAAGCAAAGGGTACGCCAGTGGGTCTTGACTTCGTAAATCCCAAGCAAGGTTTATCAAATATATTGTTTGATTAGTCTACACTGAGTTTTGTAAGTAATCCGAGTTTAGATAATAAAATAATGCAAAGCTTTCAATTTTATACGACGATAACTTTTAATCTTCATGAATAATACAATTTTTTGATGTACTTTGGTAATGTTATGGTGATACCAACCTGCCCTTTTCGGGTCGGAACTATTAAATTAAGGGTTTAAAACACACCTTGACTCATTTATCTATTTTCAACTTATTCATTGAAATCATTCCAATGAACTAAAACACAATACTTCTGCTATATGTTTCTGAAGTGTTAAGTATCTTGTTACTTCCAGATGATGCTATGGCATCAGGTATATTTTACTATGTTATGCAATATGATTGTAATCACGGAATAATAAAATCTGAGTCGATTAAACTTGTAGAAGCTGATTATCTTCAAGTGGCTTATAAGTTACTCTTAATAATAATAAAAACATTTATTTGGCACACAACACAACAAACAACACAGCAAAATAGGTTATTAAAGACAGAAAACAAAAACAGTAAACATCCTATGTTGTGATGATGCGCCAAAGGGAAGTCAGCTCAGCAAATGCTAAGTGACCAGCCAAGCCACCCAGCGCTGATTTTCAGCTGACACCCATTTATTGAATCGATCATAGCTAAGAACAATCTATCAAATCATCTTTCAAACAAAAACAACTTAACTATTGTTGGTTCATCCCTTTAGAAGCTACGCTGTCACATACAGATATACACAGAACTATAGATATATGTGCTAACATTTTAACATTACTCCTTTTGCGTTGGGTATTGAAAATACGATTGTCCGTGTAGCTGGCTGACGAGTACGGCGGCCGACGGACGCATGGGCGGCGGCGGGCGGCGCACCGGCAGTCGGTCGGGCGGCGGACGGTTCGGCGGCGGCGGCGGCGGCGGTGGTGGTGGAGGCGCCTTCAGCTCGCGTGACTACCGCACGCAGTCACGCCAGCCTCCGCGCTCCGCTGGACCTTCCTCCATCGGCTCTGGTTTGTTTCACTTTATCCCAGTGGTGTTCATGCCGTAGAAGTATAAAAACATTATCTCGTTGTACTTAGACATCTATATATAATACGTGAAGCAAAAACAGTGTACCCCTTTTTACGAAAAGTGTGCGGATTGACGGGTATGGAATTCGGCACACTTATAGTTTATATAGAGGAGTGGGGAATGCCAATATTTTTAAAAATAATGCATAAAAATACATTAAATCGATAAAAATACACACATTATTATGCATTGGACAAACATACGCATATATATATTCTTTTGTTTATGGTTAAACTATGTGGTCTAATTGAGGATAGATTAATATTATTTGTCTATAGTCTTACTAAATGATAGATATTTCTGCTTTATATTGTAACGAAATTCATTTATTACAATATATTAGTTATTTTCAAATTTAAGCATGGTTGAATTTAGACCACTGTGCGACCACTAACTAGTATTAATAAATATATTTGTTTAAAATTGGATACAATTTGGATTCTGAGACTTCTTTTCTGGTTTAAAGGTAATTAAACTTTAATGGGGTGAATGCCACTATTGCTTTATCCATTCTATTCACCTCACACATCTGGATATTCTATAGCTTTTGGGACTATTTTTGTTACTTAGAAATTATTGTATCCTGAGACGTCTAAATGGTACATTATCTCGTATAATGATATGAGCAGCTGATCAGCATTAAAAGGTTGATAGCCGATTTATCACACGATGGATGAAAATGGGTGGAAGTAAGTGTAGATCGCTCACATTTTACAAAGAGGATTCTATTAAAAATTGAGGTTGCACACCATTATTTCTGTCCAACCAGAGGGCCCCTAGCCTTCGACATACGATAGCGCAATTTTATAGTACAAAATTTATAGAATTGACAAAATAGTGGATTGAAATATCATATAATTCTATAAAATATGCACTTTAAACTTGCGTTTCCGTTTGTCGAGTGTTAATTTGTCTAGGGCACCCTACTTAAAAACCTAACTAAAAATGGTAAGAAATCATAATTATTGATGTGTATATTACTTGTTTATATGATGTTTTAGATTTAGTTAAGTTTTTAGTTAATTAGTTTTAACATTGCAGGATTCGGTTACGACGGCGGGTCATATGGTGGTAACTATGGCGGCTCGTACAGTGGCGGCGGCGGCGGCAGCAGCGGAGGTCCCGACTGGTGGGACTCTTAAGCATCCCGTGCGCACCGCATCGCTTTCCCCTTACTCCACGCCCGCGTCCCGATCGTTCCGTCGCTATCTGAAACTTAATAGATTAATTATGAGTTATTTTAATTCGTAATCCTTGAGATGGACTCAAATTTGTCTGTGACTGTGTAATTATGCTAATGTAACATGAAATGTGTGGGCTATATTTCATCGGGATACAGTGGCGGCAAGCTAGCCTCCGTCAGGAACAAAATGTATACAACTATATAGAGGATATTTCATCTGGTGTCCACTTGGTTACACGGACGCGTGCTCAGAATATTACTGGTGGTACCGTAGACTGCCACGTTAGTCGCGCTACCATCGATTATTATAGTGTCGTGTACTGTCTCACTCATTCTGCCACCTTAAATACATTTCATTTCATCTTCATTTCCATTTCATTTCACCTGAGACATAATCAATCGCACGCAAGTATTGTGTTACCGAGGGGTATGTTCGCTAATTTTTCCACGTCAAGTTGATATGTTGCCGTCCTATCGCGGCTGTTTTGTATCTATTGTCATCTTTGGCTGCTAATTGAAGACGCGGAATCAGTGTTACGCCGCCATAGTATTTCGATGGAACGTAGCTCTTACTGGCAATAGTCGAGAGCGGTGCGACAGAAGCAGCGCAAGCCGAGCCGCGGCGCGTCATTAGGCTCGCGATAGCTGAATCTCAGGCGCGCGGCTCGCAGCGGATCGCTTCGTGTACGTACATTCGCGTGAACAGTAGAACGCGATTCCCTGATAGTGATCGAAAGCGTCGTTCGCTTCAACTGACGTCGCACGTTTCGTTTGCGTTCGTCAGTTGTTGGCTCGCGCGCGTATTTAATATTCTCTATTTAAAAATTATATATTATGTGGAGTAGTTTATTGTATAGAAATATTTTTGATGTTGAATCTGTATCGTGAATTCTTCAGTGAATTATCTATGTTTCTGACAAGTCACGTCGCTAATTCCCCTGTGACACAAAATTTTTTAAGCATTTATGCACCTTAAGTAATGAGATGTTGCTATTGAAGCAGTAGATTTAGAAATTGAGAAGTACCGATACAGTATCATAGTGAATAAATAATAATTAAATTTTTTCTGTAGAAATCCCATATTATCATCAACGTGGTCTATTAATTTGAATGTGAATTTACAAATAAAATATATGAAACCGTATAGTTTTTTTTTGTACCCTGATTAGTAAGTAAGTACCACTTTTTATTGGTACACCAAAAATATAATTTGATCTTGCAGCCGTTTTAGTCGTGAACGCTGTACTTTAATAATTTTTTTCTTCTAATTTGGCTTACGGCAACAAGATAAGAATATCCAAGTGAAGTATTACTTTTTTAATCTTGTTGACAGTCAAAATCTTAGAGTATTTCGGATGTGAAACATTAAAATGGGCCAGATCAAACTAGCAGTGCTAGTCTGCGGCGAATTGATTAAAGGTCCCGCAGTCCCCACAAATTCACAGAAGTAGTCACTTTGGGATTTTTGCTGGTAAAAGTCCGGCAACCCCAGCTGCTACCCCCTTGCGCGGCTGTTTCCCTAAGTAAAAAAAAGCAGTGCTCGTAATGCTGATGCGTCGTTATGCACTTATTTTGTGTGGATATTATAGCGCACTCTAATAGTTTATTACAAAACTACTTTCAGATATTCTACAGCGTTTAGTATATTTTTTAGTTCTGTTCTTTAATTACAAGATCAACAGATGTCGCTTTTCATCTAAAACTAAATATTCGATAGTATCATATTTATTTCCTTTAAAAAAACGGTCTGTCTTGTATATCTTTTGTACAAAAAACATATATATACTTCTCTGCCAGGAGTGCAGGGAGGTCCCATCTTTTTTTAATTCAATTTTTTTTTAAATAGTACCGTTTCAATTAAAGTCCCTTTAGGAGTAAAAAACTGAGTTATATGGGCTTTTATTAGTGATAAAAGTATAGCAATATTAAGCGATATATACTTTTAGGAAACAATTTGCAATATGTTGTACCCGAAGTAACTGGTATATCGAAAACCGTACATTACAGGCGACTGAGCGGCGCCATCAATAGATGGCGCGTGTCAAGCAAGCAAACTTGACAGCTGAGCTGCAACTGCCAGAATCCGAATCGTACCTTTAATAATATTAACCTTTGGTATATGATCGTTGATTATCAACGGCTAAGGCTTACAGGCACTAAGTATTTGGTCATAGTATAATTCGTTCTAGAAGGTAGAGACCATAAATGTGTTGCGCCCGACGACATAATAATTCCGGCGCCTTCATAAATCCGCGTACACATACCGCCATCATTATTAATTTATCTCGTCGATTACATCTTGTAATGGGCAACGGCTTATTTTTTGGGCCATATTTATTCAGAGATGGCGTCTAGAGTGAATGCGGCCCCGCTGTGACGGCATCCACGGAATTTTGAAGGTGACTCGTGGATAAATTACCTATATATTTTCCATTTTAACGATTCCCTCTATTAATTTATTTCGTATGTTACACATTTTGGATGTAACAACATTTGTTTTTGGGTCTCATTATCATAATCTCACGCTGGGCGATAGAGGCAAAGGCATTTTGATTTTTTACATAAATTTTGTTTTATCTATGACGTCTGGCATTATTGTAAAAAAGTATTATATCCACGTGTCCGAAAAGAGATAGCGGGATATCTCAATCTTATAATAATTTTGTTTTTATTTCGTCTAGTTAATAATAAAATAAAACGATTAATTTGTTATTGCTCGTGATGATTTTGATCAGATACCGTCGAGGCTCAGTTGGACACTAATAGTTTAATATTATAAGATGTAATTTTTATTAATTGCTCGTTGATGGATAAAACATAAAAAGTTAATTGCCATGCGGGACTCAACACAATGGTATTCAATTATACCTACATACATTAATAGTTATTTTCAATATTTTTATTATTATTATTCCTTTCTTGTGGCTTTTCCACTGGTGTATGACCAATGTGATTTTGCCAAAGTCAACGTATAGATTTTGACTTTAATGTTCGAGAAAGGTTGATCGGTGTTACCTAATTTTAATTATATTGAGATTGTCCGGTAGAGGAACCTAAAACAAAAAAAAAACTACTAACTACAACAAAATACACATCACAAACATAAAAAAGTTATTAATAAGACAAGAACAAGGACACAACACAAATCATGACGTAAATAATATACACAATGAGCCAACACCATTATCGTTATAATCTTATTTTATATTGACTTATATATTTTAATAATATATATATATAGGGAGTATCTACAAGTGACAGAAGGGTATTTTCAATATTATACTTTCTTAAATAGAGTCTTTATGCCCTTTATTATATAGCCTAATATTTATGTCACAAACCTGCAGTAATTAACTCAATGATACATATAATTAAATTATGCTAAGGCAACGCATAGTGAACGATCCAGACGTTTCTGAACATCTTGAATCACTTCAATTGTGTAGAGATGTTGGCTCATTAAGCGTTTTATACCGTCTGTATCATGGCGAGTGTTCTGAAGAGCCGTTTAATCTTGTTCCACCCCTCTCCTTTCTATAGCAGAACCACGCGCTGGTCTACGGAGTCAGCTTTTCAGTGACTCACATCCCGGCTAGGACTAAGAAGTTCTCTAACTCTTACTTTTGCCGAGTTGTTGGGCTGTGGAATGGTCTTCCGGCGAGCGTGTTTCCATCATCTTATGATATTGAGTCTTTTAATCGAAGCGTGAAGAGATATTTGTGCAGGCCGGCATGATCGTTGCGGCTATCGATGGTTTTGTTTGCTATTGGTAGTCGTTGTCGTTTTTGGACTGTACCATGCTTTCCATCAGGTATGGCGTAGTCACTGTGTCTTGTCAGTGTAAAGAAAACGGATTTTCACAATTGAAAGTGATTAAACGTTCATAGATGAATAAACGCAGGTACACCAACTGATTCCAAAAGGCGACAGGTCAAAGTCTGTTACTATTAACAGACTCTGTGCCACCTCCCTTATCATTGTTTAGAACCATCCTTGAGTCACGTGTAGGTAGGGAATAAACCCCTGTTTGACTAAAGATGTTTTTTTTTGCACTCGCTCATTTTCTTATGTCGCGCTAAAATCGTCAGAATACAGAAATATAAACTTTTATGCACGGAATTATCTTTCCTTGTCCACAGTATATGTTTATAATATTTATGCTGTGCCTTGTCTTATTCTGACAAGCTCAACTTACTTTAAGGATCGTTTTTTCTAATGTGATCGGTAGCCTTAGACTTACCCCTCTATATTTAAAGTTTGTAACAGGTTGTAGTTCATTATAGGGTGCAAACTTTCTTTCTGTGTAGTATTCTGGCTAGCTGACATAGATCCCAAAATCCCCGCTTGGGTTCGCTTACTAATATATACTTTTTTATCATCTTGATTAGAATCGACCCACTGCTGCTCTGGTTCACACATATCTTATATATAAAAATGAATCGCAAAATGTCTTGATAAGCGCGAAACTCGAGAACGGCTGAACCGATTTGGCTGATTTCTTTTTTGTTGTGTTTGTTGAAGTCTGGAGAAGGTTATTACGGAGAGAAAAATTTAAAAAATTGTCTGAAAATGTCTAAAAACACCACTTTTCTATATTCTCATACAAAAAATTCGAAATAATATTTAAAAGTCAATTTGAACTTTAACACCATACCATAAAGCTTAAATGTTAGTGGACGGGTTCCGGGAAGGCAAAACAATTATTGAGTGACGTATAAATATTAATGTCAATATTTGTCAGTTTTAATACATATAGCATTAAGGCCAGGTTCCTTCAAACAATTTTCAAAAAACAGCCGACAAGCTAATAGGTTTAGGCAGAATAAAATCTGACGGGGAAGCAATGTGACTTTGTTTTAGAGAAATAGGGCAGAACAAGGTCTGCCGGGACAGCTAGTTTTAGGATATCAATAAATAACAATCAAACAACCTTATATAAAACGATCTTAATAGTATATTTTATTTATTAAATAGTATAAAACAATTTGCTAAGTATACCGTCCATATGACACATATTTTATATTTGACTGCAATAATGTCAGTTCAAAATCTGATGGTAAAAAAATAGTGTTCCAGTGATCATCAAGCCGCGACAACTGGTCAAAAGATCCACGAAGTAGCCTGCTTAATCATATGTAAAAAGCATTCGAAAAATCATCATACAAAAATTCATTAGGTAAGTAGGTACCACCCAAGACTGACTTATCAGCACGAAAGCTCATAACGTGTCTCTATAATTGGATTTTTGCAATCCAGTCTAAATAAATACTCTTTTAGTCTAGAATGAATAGTCATTCATAGTAATTTTTAAGCACGTTTTTTATTAGGTATTACCGATACACTAAATTGGCGAACCATAAAACGAAAAATGAGGACTAAATCATAATTTATCTATCCATTATATATTGTTTGCTACTATAATATATCCATTTTCATATGTACATGTTAGATTAAATGTTAATGCTATTAAATTGTGGTGTCGTGTTTATAATCTGAGCACAACATTTTTACAATGACTTTTATGTAAAATTTCAAAAAAGTAATTAATTTTTATCGGTGTCAGCAAATGAATAAACATTCTTGAATTGAAATCCTCATTAATTTAGGGCGCCTTGCACAAAAAAATCAAGTTTAAGCTTGTAATTTACTTGAAGCAGTTTCATTCGACATCAACGGTGACTTAAATTTAACAGTTTTTAAAACTGGATAACGTTTTCATGCAAGACAATTAGTACTAATAAGAATATCGGTAAATATACTTTTATTCTAGTTTAAACTAAATTTAATTCGCGGGTGCAAGCCGCCCTAATAAATATAAATATTAACCTAGCTTAATCTAACTCTAAGAATAGTCTCTTCTATTTAGCTTATAATACAGTCCCTTGAGGTCCATGAGTTCTTGGTGGGTGCCTTTTTCAGCAACACGGCCGTCGTTTACCACGCATATGCTGTCAGCATCGCGCACCGTACTCAGTCTGTGGGCGATCATAACGCACGTGCGGCCTGCCTTAGCCGCGTCTAAAGCTTCTTGAACCACCTAGCAAAGATATAATTTATTAGGCAGGCAAATTATAGCTACTTTTTTAACTCTATTACGTTTTTACTTTACCTTTTCACTCTCTGTATCGAGAGCACTGGTTGCTTCATCCAGTAACAGCATCTTAGGACGTCGAATCAAAGCTCTAGCGATAGCTACTCTTTGCTTTTGACCACCGGATAGCTGCGTTCCTTTACTTCCAATATTTGTGTCATAGCCCTGCAATAGCCAATTCGATGATATACCTAAATAATTCAACTCTAAAAATACGAATACGTCGCAATTATTAAATCCATCCTTGATGCTGTTTAAATACATATAAATTAAAATAAAAAAAGTTACAAATTTAACTCAAAAATGATATAATATTTCCCTTAGATGTAGCTATCTGCAAAACATGTTTATACTCCATATACCAATTAATCATATAATCATAACAAATGTTGGCTGAATAGTTTCTCTTATGTGCAAAGTGCATATATATATAACATATACGGAGTTTATTTTGATGAAAATTGAAATTTGTAAATATATAAGTAAGTAAACACTCACAAGAGGCAATGATGAAATAAAATTGTGAATATTAGCTTGTTTTGCCGCCGCAATAATTTCGTCCATGTTCGAATTTTTCATATTGTTGCCATATGCAATGTTTTCGCCGATAGTTCTATCGAACAGTATTGGTTCCTGTTGGACGAACCCTATCGATTGGCGTACGTCCGCTAATCGGAGTTTAGGCAAAGGTGTTCCATCTTGAGCCTGAAATTTAAAAACAGTGGTATAATTAACGTATAATATGATATATTATTATTGGAAAACTATGGCTTAAATTCTCTGATTCTTTAAAGTATGATTAAGGTACTAACTCTTTTGATAAAGTACGTGGTGTAATTCTGATAACGCGACTTAGCTAATGAAAAAGAACATTCGAAGAAAGAATTCGATTTTTTTCATCGCTATTGCTTAGAGTGACATTATTACATCGTGAATGACATAAGTATTGAAATGTGGTAGCGCAGAGTTCTGTCATCTATTATATTATTCTGAACGTATATACGAGATAAGTAGTAACAACTAATAAATATTTATATATATATATATATAAAAACAATTTGAAGAGATAACCTTACAAGACATTATCGAACAGAAAATATAGTAATCACAGAGTTGCCTCGGATCCTGAAAGTTTTTGAGGTGGTACAAAAACTATTATCTGCACACATCGCCAGTATTTTTAGCTTTGTTTTTTAATTATATGGATTAATTCAAAAAATAATAATGTATATAGCACCATTTTTAGAGATTTTATGGCCAACAATCGCATAAGAAGCGAAATGTTCACGGAAATCGGTCTTGGACCTTGTATTTTTTTTTATGCCTGGGGTAAATCCTGCATAGGACCATCAGGGACGCTGTGAGGGCAGTGACCCCGGTGTGTCAGACTCTTACTGACTAAAAACCCCCGGGGTGGCCCTCTGATTGCTCCACCTGGGCCTGGGAAGCCAAATTCATCCAGACGCCCTGAGAACAAGAAGCCTTGTTGAGGCTACCTCTCTGAGAGGGGAAGGAGTAAAGCCCACCCCACCAAAAACCTCTCTCCCAGGCGATGCGCCGGACACCGTGCACCGCTTCCCTCTCATCCAGGCAGCAGACTCCCTTAAGTCTACTGCCTGGCTCTTTGACCTTGCATAACATAAGACGTTGTAACTTATGAGACTTTTGAGTTAACATTTAAAAACGTTAAAACCAAAGTCTTTTAAGACAACTTTTAATGCCGAGTTGAGCCCACATTTTTAGATATTTATATTATTCAGTGGGTACGCTAAGTGATTTGCTTGATTGCCGCCCCTGGAATTTGGTGCCTGGGGTATTGGCCCCGGCATATTGCCTTACTCCCCCTTTCCTTCCTAGATACGGACCTGCCACACTTTAGATATTTTAAGATAACGAGTAGACCTTAAATTCCTTCTTTTTTAAAATCATGCTTACCACAATTCCTTCGTCAGGATCGTAATATCGCTCCAGCAATTGTATGACGGTACTCTTCCCACAGCCGCTGGAACCGACCAGCGCTATTGTTTTACCCTTTTCTATTTCAAGATTCATGCTCTTCAACACTTCTATCATTGGTCTAGTAGGGTAGCTGAATCTTACACCTTGGATACTAGCCTCTCCGGTACCTCTCTATTAAAAACAATATTTTAGAAAAAAATGCAGTTATCAAGCAATCTGTATTATGAAAAATAACTATAATAATTGGATTCACATACAATTGTTCAATTCGTTCAATTCGTTTCAAATTAATTAAATTTTACGTGCCTTTCAACATTCTCGATCTATGGAAGGTTTGTGGACTAGTTTACAATAGTAAAGTGATTCTATGTTCTCTAGTTAGATTGAATACATACGAAATCTTTAATAGCCGGTGTATGAGGATCTGTTATCTTGGATTGTCTGCCCAACAACACGATAACGCGTCCTGCTGCCTTAATTCCCTTTTGGAAATTAGGTGCAAAAGCGAACGCTTGTGCTGCTGACGAAGCTCCCATAAGCAATGCTTGGGCAGATCTGAAAAAAATATAATTTATATGTGTATTCATGACAGGGAACATAATTGTTAAAAATTAAATGGAAAACAATTTGAGGGTCCACCTGATTTTCACAAATTACTGTAATCTGTACAAAAGAAATACAGCAAAAGAATATATCTCGCCATTGAGTTGCCGACTTTGAAGAACAAAATAAGCTCTTCAAGGTTTAGTAGTAGTAGATTTTTCGGTGGTAAGGCGATTGCCCAATCTGGGTCATGACCACAGAACAGACATGTAAAGACCATCATAATGATTTGCTTTGGCCTGTCGTGTTTGGGGATCAGCTTGTGTATATCCAGTGACTCATATACCCAGAGACCGTCAGTCGTGGTATATATGGGCCGACATGACGATGAAGACTATCAACGAATTTTCATCCTTTGATGTCGCTTTCGTTGTTGGACTACACTTTACTTACTATCAGATGCACTGTAGTCACTCCGTCGAGCCAGTGTAAAAAAAAGCCCGAAGGAAATCTTTTACTCGAAGGGTTATACCATGGTATTAAAGTGTGCTATAACAATATCTTAGTAAATTGCAGAGTTATTGCGTAGTGGTGTTGCTTTAAATTGTGGAAATATGCCGAAATCCAAAAACATAAAAAAAAAACGTTTATTGCTCAAAAATATTGATTTACAATGTAACTTACTTGAAAACAACGTCGTAATCAATTTGTTCGTATACTATGAGCGTTCCTCCATAGTACAAAGAGGCTGCGATAACAAAGTTAAATAAGCCACGCGACATCCCGAAGACCAAACCGCGCCAATGCGCCGCGCGCTTAGCCAGGAGCAAAGCAGGTAACAGTTGGATTGCGTACTCATTGAGGAATGTTCCTTCTCGACCAAGCGAAGCCACTGTCCTAACGTTAGCTACCGCTTCTACTGCAATCTTGAAATTAAATATATTTATGTTTAAAAATTATGGCGTAATTGGCGTAAAGAAGGAAAAGTCTTTCACATATTAACGAAATACAAAATAGCTGTCAATTTGTATTGTGAGAACCTATTACTAGTATCAGTTTTTTTATTCTTGTTAATATAATAATTATTAATTATTAGTTACCTTCGAACTTGCTTCCATAGTTTTCGCTGTTCCAAAAGAGTCGGCGAGGGCCATCCTTCCCTCTTTGTACAGAATGAACACTAATATCGGAACAAAGGCCAGCGCGACTAAACCTACACGCCATTCGTAAACCAGTGATAGCACTAATGCGAAACTAAACGTGCCAACTGCTTGTAAAACTGTACCGATACGTTGCCCGGTAGCCTGTAAATAAATAATGCTATAGCTATTTCGAGGTGAGCAAAGAATATTGGCAGAATAAGTGATCCACAACTACAGCCATGCACAATTGACCTGGAACTTGGTGTTAGTCAATTTAATTATAATACTTAGGAAATTACTAACAGAAAGCTTTATGGTTTGTGGATGTTTTCCCATAAATAAAAAGTAGGATATAGTGTAATATAATAAGCACATCACAACGTTTAAGGCTGAGTATTATAGAAGCAAATTTAAGTTTTCCACTATTTTACTATAATACAATTTATATTACTCAATGAATGTCAAAGGATTTGGTAAGTCACCGATTTTGTCAACATCGACTTGGCTCATCGAATACTATGGCTCTACTCAAGTTCCCATTATATATTCAGTTTTTTGTCAAAACTAATTAATTTTTTAAGATATTTCTTTTTTTTTTTTTGGAGTCCCGGGAGAATATCCTGCATAGGACAATCAGGGCCGCTGTGAGGGCAGCGATCCCGGTTTGTCAGACTCTTACTGACTTAAAACCCCCGGGTGTCCCTATGATTGCTCTACCCGGGCCCTGGAAACCAAATTCATCCAGACGCCCGGAGAGCGAAATGTCTTGTTGAGGCTGCCTCTCTAGGTGGGTTGATAACTTTACTAAGCTAACTCGAAATAGCGCCTGTAAAATCTCATCTCGAAAGAAATATAGCTTAATGATATATTATTATTTTTATTTATTTATTATTAAGATTTATTAGTAGGCAGTACATTAATTCGAGTTGTTTTATAGAATAAACTGGTTCTTAGACTTTATTGATGGGTGTAAATTGTTTTAGTTATCTATTGTATTCACTTATTGCGTATTTTTGATTAGCTTAAAACGAATTTTCTGTTGGGAAATCGACTACTTAGTTTTTAACGTCCATAATTACCATTGATTTCCTATATTACTTTTCTTGTTATAGATCCATTTTCATAAGCATATTTCTGAGAGAGATAAATACCTTTACCTATCTTTGAATTAAAGGTAAAAAATATATTAATTTGGAACGTAAATCTAAAATACTGGAGCCTGAATTACCCCTTGCACCGTTGCTGCTTCTCCGGCCAAACGAGCACTGAGAGCTCCAGTTGAGTTTTCTTTGTCATCATAAAATGCAATCTCTTGTTGTAGCAGTTTTTCAAACATCAATTTTCGTAGTCTCTCTGTTAGATATTCTCCAGCTATACCATACATAAATACCTGTATGTAAAAAAAACAGGTAAACTTGTAATTCAATATTTCGTGGCTAGGAATTGATTTTTTTTAATTAAAAAAAATGTATGTAGTTTTATGTATACTTACCATAGTAAAATTGGTAATTCCTGAAAATATGCCAATCCCCACAAATATAAGTGCAAATCTTCTAACTTCAGCCAACACTTCTTCTTCGTTAGGATTAGAGAGAACCTAGAATGAAATAAGAATTGGAGTCTGAGTGAGAGCTGGTTAGATCACCAAAATGAGCGACGTAGCCAGCTTAGTGGCGGTGATTTTGGCAAGCCATACCACGTACTCAAGTGTAAATACTTGCCTATGAACTTAAAGCGTCACAATTTCAACCAATATGGTTTTTTATTCGTGAGTCATATGGGGTCTAAACTTGGGAGTCCACTAGACAGATGCATCGCATGCATGTCACTAAAAGAGTGAAAGAGGGGCTATTTTTGACCATCTTTCTTGGCAACGAGGTGTGAAACATCAAAATTCGATGGAGGACTAAGTCGTCGGACATTGCTGAATTGAGAGTAGTTAGAATGGGGAGATGGAGATAGGTGTCACAGACCAGAAATAGGCGAAGAAGGAAGGTGCTTGAGAGTGACTACGGATTGGTCACAGGAATGTAGGGAGGCACCCCCCAAGATTGACCGATTATGTATCAACAGTAAGTGGGAGAACTTGTTTTGCAAAACTGCTAATAGTGTTAAAGAATGGATTTTTTTCAGCATTGGGTGGATAAAGCTTAAAGTAGAAGAGAAAAAGAAAATAAATGAAATGAATGATTGACTCATAGAATAATATTTTTAAAACATTTGACGTTAAATCTGTAAAAATTGAAATTTACCCACAAATTATATTAGTGAACATAAGAATGAATGTTCACGATATTATCGTTTTCATTAACTTAAAGAATCAGAGCATTCAGTCAATTGGTAATTAAGTGTTAACTAGCCTATTGTCGCAAAAAGAGACCTCGAAGCACTATTATATTTTAATAACACAGAAAATGGATTTTTCGGAACCGTGTTATAACTTCAACACTTTGCATATACCGACTTTAAAGTAAAACTGTTACTAAATTAAATGATCAAATCTTAATATATTGTAATTTTTAGTCATTATCTTATTTGGTTTAAAAGTTATAGACATCTGACAGACAGATAGACAAAGTGCCGAAGCTTCTAATTTGACTCAGAAACGTCATTTCGCTCGATCAACTACAAAATATACTTACTCCAATAAAATCACCAAATATGACGGCGAGTAGAGGCATAGCAAAGCCGCTGACCAGAGCACAGAAGCTGGCTAAAGAAATTGACTTCCATTCAGGCGCGTTCAGTTTTATAACTCTCCAGAATGATACTTCGGGTATTTTTATACTAAGTTCCTCAGAGCTCTGCAGAAGATGGATATTTAAATAGTAATTTCTAGAACGCGTAGCATAATAGATTTATTAGATTAGCTCTAATTTGTATAACCTCTGCTTACTTTGCCTTTTAATAGATGCCACAGGTATAGAGAAAAGTGGAAGCAATAATCCAAATATGAAAATTGACTAATCCATTATCTATCAGGCATAATGCCCACATGAATGGCCACGCTTCTGGAGCTATAAAAATAATTAAAATTATAATCGACTTACTGTTGTTTTAACATTAAGGAACTCATCTTCGTCCTTATCACTTCTGACGGATAACTCTCTGGTCAAATTTGTTCCGCTATCTGTAAACAAGTTATTAGTATTCATACCGATAAATAAAGCTTCTAAGCTTACAAACAAAACATTTAAAACGAACCTAATGACCAAGTTTAATCACACACTCTACACTACGATTTTCAATCTGTTCTACTAATAGAGTAATGTACATTTCAAATTACATTATTAGGTATGCATAATTTCTAAAATATTAGTTAAGGATTATAGGCGGAAGAAGTGTATATATAATTAAAAGCGGCGTATATTTTTATATCGGGGGTTTGTTGTGTGTTGTTTCCTTTGCCTCAATAAACTTTTTCTTTCTTTCTTTTTATTGTATTATAAAAACAAACTACAAAAATGTAAGCACCTACTGAAATTACCAGCGGTACATTAAACTGTCAGTTTCAGTAATATTTAAACTTAATTAATTTAAAAAATGTAACTAAATTACAAAATGAGAATTTAGTTCAATAGAAGTATAGTTTACATAAAAGTATTTTTTAAATTACATATTTTAGAGTCATACTTATTATTTTGTCAGTCATCTAATTTTAAATTCTATTAATCGATAGGTATAACCATTCTCAAAGAATTTCAATGTGATGTATGTAAAAACAGAAAATAGATAGCTTCTACATTATTGTGAATTGATATATTAAATAAGTACTGTAACGCACCGTTGGTGTCGTCTCCTCCAGGGAATGTTTGCAACATGACCATATCGAAGTAATGACCTTTCTTTTTCATCAACTCATCGTGGCTACCAGATTCCACAACAGTTCCGCTCTTGAACACGTAAATTACATCCACATTCCTTATTGTCGACAGCCTGTGCGCTACAACTACAGTAGTACGACCTTCCTGGGCCTGGAAATAAATATAGAGATTAGTTAGACTCACAACAAGTTATAGAATCTAGTTCATGTTTTTGTTCAATATTACTGCTCTAAATTTCTGTGTAAGTTTAGTTTTTCTATTAATCTAAATAACAAAAATGTTCCAGATGTAAAACCTGGCAGCTCGCCTTGGAAGCGTTGACGCAATTACTACTGGATATGTAGCGTGGATTATTTTGAAATATACTTTATGAATATTTCAATTAACTAATAACATTTCTTAATATTATTCTTTTGAAATAAATAAGTAAAAAAGAACTAGATAGATTTCGTGTTTACACGAATCAAAGAAGCACTTCATATGGTAATATGAAATGAGTTAAGATTTCCAGTTTCACTTTAAGTTTGTTGGATTTATAGTTTACACAATATAACTGCATAATCTTTTTAATACGTTTAGAAATAAAAGATAAATGATAAAAAATAATAAATATTGAAAAAAAAATGATTAAGTTTCCGCCTCGAAATAAACTCATACCTTATCTAGAGCCTTTTGTACTTTAGATTCTGAAGACATGTCCAGTGCACTGGTAGCTTCATCAAGCAGCAGTATTCGAGGATTGCGTACCAGGGCGCGAGCAATAGCTATGCGTTGCTTCTGTCCACCGGAGATTGCAGCGCCTCGTTCACCGACAAGAGTGTCGTATCCCTGTAATGTTGGAACACAGAAAATAATGTAACATTTTAACCAAACACGAGAAATGTAACAACATACCTTGAAGAAATAATAACTTATGCAACTATACCATATCATATTCACACTTTTTTTAAGTTTCACAAAGCTAAAGTACATTATATCAAAAGAAAATAGTATTAATGTTATAAAATAAGGTAAAATTTTAGGTAAGCCCAGATAACTTCAGTCGTGGTATATGTAGGCCGAAATGACAACGGAGACAATCAACGGATTTTCAGCCTTTGATAGTCTTTTTCGTTTATTGACTATACTGTACTTACCATTAGATGCACTGTAGTCACTTTCTCGAGCCAGCGTAAAAAAAATTAAAGCTGAGTGTTATTGGGGTGTGACTTACTGGAATATGATATTTATATATTATACATATAAGCCAACATAAATGGTTGATTATTAAAAATGCGTGAGTAGACATGAAATTAGATTAGTGTTTACTACTAATACGTTAACTAAAAGACATGCATTATATTGACGTATTTACTTGAATGGTCTACAGAATTAAATTTAACTACTAATTTACTAAACTTTAGTAATTATAGATCATTACAATTTTAATAGACAGACACCAACAATTCTGTTTAAAATCTTAGTAGTCATTATTAACCGGATAATGTGCTCAATATCTGTATACCTTAGGTAGCTTCATGATGAACTCATGAGCATTAGCCTGACGAGCACAAGCTTCAATTTCCTGATCCGTGGCGTCCTCCCGTCCATACTTGATGTTTTCCCGGACCGTGGTGTTGAAGAGCACTGGCTCCTGACCGACCAGGCCGATTTGAGATCGCAACCATCTAATTGACAGATCGCGTACATTGTTACCGTCAACCAACACCTATTAACAATAAAAAAAATGTGTTCTAAATTATTCAAATTATATATAGGAATAATATATATACTTAGTATTTAATAAAATCTATTGACTGAATCTGTGAGAGAGGCGTTTGTGAGTGCCTTTGGTATGCACAGACTAGACGCTGGGATATTTAGCAAAGTCTTAACAGAACTGTTATCTGATGAGACGTTTGGCCTGTTCAGATCAATGGCTCCATATGTCATATGTTAGGTATTTCTGTATTAGGGTACCATGGGGCTGATATACGCACACGCGTAAAAGTCCCTTAAATAAATAGAATAAAAAAAAAAATCTATTGATGCGTTTGTAAAATAATTTAACGAACACTTCAATATTTAAAAATGGTATGGTTTAAGTAGGTTTTAAATAATGCGGCCATAATCCGAGGTTTTTTTAATTATAATAAAAGCTTTATAAATAGCAAGCATCTATAAATACTTTAGTTTAGAACTATGCATATAGTTTGTTACTTTCTTGATTTATAAATATGTGCGAAATGAGTTATGAATGAGTTAGGTCTTATGCGCGAATTAATTTACTTTAATTATGGCTTGATGTTTCGACTTGGTTACACAGATCATGGTCACGAGCAGACTGACACACCGCATTCGTGTATAAGACCAGTTAAAGCTGTTACAATAAAACGCGAAAGTTAAACCTGTGTTACTTTCTCGAGTAAGAACTTATACTAATAATAGATATACCTGGATTGATTTTTGATTTTTTCGGACATGTGTTATAAGATTATAGTCAAATATATTAAATTACTTTAAAAAAAATTAAGTCGTGTTCTTTGCGTGATCGAAACATTACGAAAATATTATCTTTGCATTTATCTAAAATTAATGTTAGCCGCGTCTAGCGTTAGCGACAAATAATGATAACATGTTATCTAACATACTTATATGTTATTACTCATATAATTTGCGTACTGACAGCGCTTTATCCCGAAGCTTATGGCGAACTCAATATTTTATTAGTCGGTACTTTTGTAATGTGAAACTTTTGTGTGTTATATTTGAAATAATATCAAGTGAAAGTCTAGCCACTTACAAAAGATTCAAATGGATATGCTGTACTGACGCGTGTATATAAACAGTATATTAAATAAATTATGTAGAACAAATGTAATTCATGTTAAAATCCTTTTATCACACCCATGATGTACTCGTATAAAGACAGCAGTTTCTTTATAAAAAATTGTCCATTTTACAAATATCATTATCAAATATTCTACAAATAGTTTTTATTACCGTAATAAACAAAATATAAACATAAAGTCAATGATATAATCTTTATTAATTTAGCTTAACTTGTTGTACGTACAAGTATTGAATATTTTATCATACATCACACCAAGGCGTGACAGTGTAATCCCAATATTTCTTTACACAATATCTGGACACCTAAACGGATGCTAATCGCTTTTAGACATATTTTATATAAATTGGAATTTAGTGTTATTGTATATTGTTTTCAATTTCCAGTTTACACGATCTGAGAGATAATCATTTTTGAAATGTGTTCTCATTGTCATTTGTATACCATTATCAGGAAATAAAAGATTATTTACTAGCATTACTTATTTTAAAAATAAATATATCAGAACTCGCTCTCATAATGGATACTGTCATGAACAATGTATTCATCTCTCTGCACTTCAAAAGAATATAATTTGCTTGATGATGATTTGTATATAACTATGTATATGTTTGTTCAGTACCTGCCCATATTACAAACGCAACCTTAATTTGGGGCTAGGTCGATTTATTTAATTGAGCATAAATAATTATGATTTATTTTTATTAATACTATATAATGATTTTCAAAATAATACGCAAAAAGGAGTGCATCATCTATTAGAGCATTAATGATACTGAAAAAGAGCGCACGATTTGTGTACACCTAACTGATTTTAAAATAATTAGACTGTTACAATGTATCGATGCGGTAGTAAAATGCGTATTACTTACACTCCCATCGATGGTGTCATAATATCTGGATATTAACTGTATTATGGTCGACTTTCCACAGCCAGAGTGTCCGACCAAGGCAACAGACTGTCCTCGTTTCACTGTAAGATTGACGCCTTTAAGTACCTGCAAATATTCGTTCACCATAAGCATAAAGTTTTATAAGATATTCATAATGAAATTTAAAGTTTCATTTTTTTTAACCCGGGGGAAACCCGTTACGGTCCGTCAGGGGCGATGGCCGGTGTGTCGGACTCGCACCTACTAAAACCCCCAGGGTGTTCCTTCTCCCCTCTGCCGGGGCCAAAGGGCAAGGCTGTGCCAGCTTCCTCAGCACCCGGCAACATCTGGCCTAATGGAAGGCCACTGCACAACGTTTATTCACCTTCGTTGTCTTGAAGCGGTGCGCAATTTAAAGTTTCATTTTATAAGTACATGCAACTAAATTGTTATGTAATCCAGTAAACCTTATCAAAACATCACATTAGCAAAACAAACACATTGCATTTTAAAATTTTGTGTTTACATTAATTTCAATGAAACAATCATTTATTTGTATTTTATCAAAATAAAATTTGAAAAGCAGTGAAAACTGAACATGAATTTAAAGGTTAGAAAAGAAATTGGTAAAAAAGTACACACAGGAACATCTGGTCGAGACGGATAGTGGAACACGACATTTTTCAGTTCAATATTCCCATCGATCGTCGGTGGTGCCACGCCGCGGTTTCGCAGCGGGTTGATAGTGGGAACATTATCGATTAGGTTGAAGATCTGAGCTCCGGCCCCACGGGCCACGCCAAAAACTTCCATTAGTGTAGATGAGATGCCAAAGTTGGCAGAACCTGTCATTACGCCGAAGAAAACCTAAAACAATTAAATGTCATTGAAAAAAATCGTAACTCAGAATTTTGGCTAAATCTATTTTTCTTATATAATAGACCTAGTCCATGACTTCTAGACATTTTCACTAGCTAAAATATATATCTTACGCTAAATCCTGCTAACTGCAAACTAAAACGTAGTTACGTAGTGTAAACCTCCATTATTTATAATGTGTGAGCTAATGAGTGTGTTGTTGAGACAAAGTTCTACTAAGCTTATAATTTTGAATAATATCCTTTCTTTTAATAACTAGCACATTTTCGGTAGTCAATAAATGATAACGTGGTGTCGTACTTACGGCAATCATGGTAGCTACGTCGTAATTTTCAGGCTCGTCAACCATAAGTCTATATCCAAACCAAAATGACAGAGCATAGGCGCAGAAGATACAGAAAAATAGAAATCCCATAGCCAGTCCATTAAAAAGTCCTAAAAATAATTTATAAACTATAAATACTACTTAGAAAATTATAATCGAAATCGAAATTCGGATCGAATAAGAAATATTATACAACATTTTTTCTTTCATGTCTGTCAAATACATTCCAATATTAAATTATTTATGTTACCTTTGGAATCCAGTATTTAATATATTTGAGTAAAGTAAAGCGTAATATTCAAGCGTAAGGCTATGTACAAAACCTATAGTGTGAACTTATTTTTATTAAAGTATATAAGTAGACGATTTAGTAACTTACCCTTTTTAATATTAATTTTTCTAACATCTTTCAAATGGCCTTCATATCTTTCCAGTTCCTTTTGTTGTCCGCTAAAAGCGTAAACTGTTCTAATAGACGACAGTACTTCTTCGGCTATGTTCGCCGCTTTTCCTGATGCTACAGCTTCTTTCTTCGATAGTCTCGATGCAACCTTAGCAAACAGAATTTGTATTCAGAAACTTTTGAGATTATTTTTAAGCATCAGATATTATCAGATTTATCAGATTGATATTGACAAAATATAATAGTTTGTAGCTAAAAAAAATGAAAATTACTTTGACAATTATTTCCAATTATCACTTTGACTAGTAACAATCTTTATAAACCCTTTTAGGGTATAAGATTTTATGGAGATGATATGACTAAGTTAAAGGCCCCTAATAAAAAAATAAATAAAAATAAGGATATAAAATTTAAAAAATTCTAAACATATTTTACGGATAATATCACTCTAAATTAAAAAAAACGACATACCAAGCCAGCGATCCCCACTAATGCCAATGTAACA
Organism: Automeris io; assembly: GCA_036320925.1. Taxonomy (NCBI): domain Eukaryota; kingdom Metazoa; phylum Arthropoda; class Insecta; order Lepidoptera; family Saturniidae; genus Automeris; species Automeris io. The sequence goes on along the minus strand of JAUDJH010000037.1, from coordinate 822,462 downwards.
GGGAAAGATATAAGACACAGCAACGCCAGCTTCCAACCCTTGACGAGGGCCATAATAATTGAGCTCAAAAACGCAGCTTGATAGAAGAAGAACGTCGCCAATTTCTCGCCGATTCCATCTTCCAGTTTTATAACATCGCTTTAAAATTAAATTAATCCATATTAATTTATTTAATGGCCTTATATGGGCAGAGATAATTACTTCATTGTTTGATAAGATTTTTTTATTCCGGTTGTAAGTAGTACGGCAGGTGAGTAGAAATGATAACGAAAAATATCATGTAAAGGAAATGAGTCAAATACTAATAAAATTTATGCTAAGCTATCGAGCAACCTTTGTTTAAAACTATGAAAACTCAAAATAACACGAACAAAAATTTTAAACATAATTTTTAGCATACAATATTACTAACATTATTTTATTTGCAAACCGGGGCTATTTAAACTAATTGTATATATAATACGTCTAAAGTATAAATGGTAAAACTATATTAATTGTGCCAGCTACTTCGACTGCCGTTTTCACCTTAGCGCCTAGACTCTAGAGTGTAAAATCATATAAGATGGCGAGTTCAAATCTCCACAGAGATAACGTTGTTTTCGGTCATTGGTTTTCTAATTGGTTATCATTATCTACATAGAATCAAAGCTTAATTATAGTATATACTAGCTGTAAGTACATATTTTTAAATTGACGCTGAAATTTGTTTAAATGTATTAATGTCAGTATCTGTTTACTTTGGCCGGGCAGTAAGACTTGAGGAAGTCTGCTGCCCGGATGAGAGGGAGGCGGCGCACGGTGTCCGACGCACCGCCTGGGAGAGAGGTTTTGGAGGGGTGGGCTTTACCCCTACCCCTCCCAGAGAGGTAGCCTCAATAAGGCTTCTTGTTCCCTGGGCGTCTGGATGAATTTGAATTCCCAGGCGTAGGTGGAGCAATCGAAGGGACACCTCGGGGGTTTTCAGTCAGTAGGAATCTGACACACCGGAATCGCTGCCCTCACAGCGTCCCTGATGGTCCTGTGCAGGATTTTCCACCGGGCTAAAAAAAGTACCTGTTTACTTTAGCAGCAATATCCCCAGTTTGATGTACATCGAAATACTCAAAGTCCTGATTTAAAGCAGCCTTGAGGTACTCTTGTCGAATTTTGTATACCTATAAAAAAATTTAATCCTTCATTTCACGCTTTCGATACACTTATATCGACAGTTATAGTTTTACAAGAAATATAAAATAGGCAATACTAGAAATCAAGTATTTCTATCGAAAAAATATATTTTATTAGGTAACCTATCTTATATTTTACATCTTCTAGAGTACAAATTCTTATTATTTTGAAGGCTGTAGCTATATTTTTTTTTTTCAAAAAGAAACAGGTAAACAACACATGCATAAAATGTTAGCGTTTATGGTATATGTACTTACCTGATTATAGGCAGATATGTTCATTAAAACGGTGGCTACATAAGTGAGAACAACCAATAAAAATCCAATAATGCTGTTGTATATAGCGAAATAAAACATAGCTTCCAAAAATCCATCGTTATCAGGATTGCCCATTACGATGGAGATGCCATAGTCTACCATGGCCTGGAGTAGATCAGCTAGCAGTATTGTATTTAGCGGAGTCGAGACAGCTGCCATCGCCGAAAATAATAGTGCTATGAATATGTAAAATTTATCCATCCCAGTGGCAAATCTGAACTGTAAATAAAAAAAAAACATTTTTACCATCGTGGTTTCTTCCTTTTCTAAACTACACCAATAAAAAAATTAAACTAAAAAAAGCGTATTGTTAGAAAACGTTGTCTAAAGAGTTAATAAAGTTTTACCATATTGTCTGAAACATAATAATTATTTTGTAGATGATATCTTAATTCGAAAAGTAGATTTAAATTGTTTATTTTTCTAAATCGCTAATTGGTCAACTAAGCCGTGGATTTAAGTAAGTAGATCGGAAAAATCTCAATTAAAAATATTAATAAAGAAAATTTAAGAATGTTATTTAAAATATATGCTGACCTTAGATAACGACACAAACGTATTTACAATTATTAACTCGTGTTAATAAAAAAAAGTGGACAAGGTAATATTGCATTATTTATAATAGTATGCAAGTTTGAGAACCGTAGGCACTGCCCAGGGATAATCTTTTAACAGCTGCCATCACCTTGTCTGCTTACTAAAAGTACGATACCGATGCTGGCAGTCGTTTCTCTGCAGCGGCGTAACAGTATCCGAAGCATGCTTTTAGGCAGAAGGTACATTCCTAAATATATGAGTATATAATGTGTTACCTACACGGATGGACTGATCCAGAAACGCGACAAATCGAAGATCACTACGGCGCGTGCACTATTAATGTACTTGGTTGCGAATATGTTGGAAACCGTCACTCTAAACGCCTCTTTCAGCACCGTCTTACTATACTTGGAATAATCCTACGTATGAGGCCATTAGAACCAGAGTAGCTTAAAAGCCCATTTATACCATTAAGTAATGGTATTAAAATATATTATCAGTTCAGTATAAATTTTACTACAATACATATATCATTTCATGTAGCTGTTTACATTGTTTTCTTTATCCTAATAGAATATAAGGATGATGTAAAATATGTTTTTTATTTGTATAATCGCAATTAAACTTTTGTGAGCTAAGATGGGTCTATTGTATCGATATATAATTTTGAGAACTCAAAAAATTTGCAAAACAATTAATCCATAATATTTTTGGAAAAAGTTGTGATACTTACCAAGCTGCCTGTAGAAATAAAAGTAAAATTAAATGGATTTTGATAAAAAATAGATTTAAAAACACTTACTAATGTGAAAAATGATATGCTCGGCACTTCATCAACCTTGGATTCTGCATCGGAATCACTGTAAATATAATAATATCTGGCTTGTCTATAATATAAAAATTACTCATTCAATATGATGTAGTAGTGATAATAAGGTTGGTATGTGGATCGTCTGAGGACAAATTATGATCAGCTTGTATCAGACCACTGCAAGACTTAGGCCTCTCCGAAGTTCCACCACTGAGCCCACTATTTGGCTCTTCTCGTTCAACAATTGTCTTCCCCGCGTTTAATGTAGCTCCACCTAACCAGAGCTCCTCCTGCACTACGTTTGCTGAGACGCGGATTCCACTTAAGACCATGTCTTACCAAACGGTTATTGGTTCTGCAACAATTATGACCGGCCACGTGCCACTTCAGCTTGCTAATCCTCTAAGCTATGCCCTTGACTTTAGTTCTTTGACGTATCACGTGATTTATTATTCGATCCCCCAGAGAAATACCGAGAATAGCATGCTGGCGACCTTATTGTGGACTATAGTCCGTATCGTAAAGAACTGTATAGTGTGTCTGAGAGTACAATAGTAGCAAAAACAAAAGCTTTTTTAAACAATCTTGACACAAAGACATCCATTCGACGTATTTTAAATATTCGATACCTACCATCGAATTTAAAAACGTGTAAAGGAAAGGGTTGAACTAATTACTGGTAGTTAAACTTGGTAAACTAACAATAAATCACCTCATGACAGTACAAAATGTACCGAATCCATTAAAAAGAAGCTTTACGTTTTCGAACAATTACAATTGCTCGAAGGTTAAAGCGCTTTAAAGGACAAAATACGATTTTTCAGTAAAAAAGAAACGTAAATATTCTTGTTTGTAGTTTTTTGCCTTTAGAGCTACTAAAAGAATTGTTTGTAAAATTACACTTTTTACTTCTCAAAACGTTTAGTACGGACTATACTATTTCACAACCAAGGTGATTGTGTTAAGAACATGTCTTTGGACTTAAAGTATTATAATTTACAGCCTCCTATTTTTTAGAAGCTGTGTTTCATGATTTATACATGTTGGGTTATAACTTCATAAATTTCGCTTTGTGCACCATTCGGATCGATAGAGAATAAAAAATAATTATTGCCTTTGCGCTATAATTACTTAATAATGTAATAATCATAATTCAATATTTTTTGTCAAAATTCCCCCATTCTATTCACCAATAGGTCGATATCAGTTTCATAATCTTTTAATAAACGAAATTATTAATTGGTTTGTATTTATTTATTTTAGTTGGAACGCCTTAAGTACTTATGCTAGTGTAATTACTTCTGATGGTTTTTGAAGATGATACAGATGTTTAAACGCATAACTTGTTTTTTTTTAATGCAGAAGCATTCATTCGATTTAATTTATTTCATTCAAATGAAATAAATCAATTTATTACTAATTTAATTGTTAATACACTTAATAATAATATATTACATGTAAACATGAATATTTTTTCTAACTCACCTGTCGGAAGATTTTTTGTTAGGATACTGCAAGCCAGGCGGATCAGTTATTTTGTATTTCTTCTTGACACCACCAATGTTGGGATCCCAACTGCTTTCCTTCGTTTTATCCATCACGAGCAATGTAAAAACACGAAAAAACTGTATATATAATGAACGTTCTCAGTGTCTAAACAATTATTGTGCACAATATATATAATAAATAATCAAACGGTTCCTTTGCACACACACGAGATAGTGTTAGGGCAATGGTATCTATCTTCGATACCTGATATGATTTTATCACGTCGATAAACAAGTGAAAACATCATATACAAAAAACCATTTGCAATTCACGTAATCAACCGACTGATTACGAGTTTTAGCTTCCATCTAGGTAATGCGGTTATTTTTAAGATCTCTAAACATTATTTATAGAAATAGTACGAGAATCTGTAAACTTCTTTACCGCAAACACGCAAATGTATATAAAACTGAATTGCATAAAAAATAATTTAGTGACCAAGGCCTAAACGAGAAACAAATGTTAATAAAATTGACTAACATAGATAAAGCTCTTAATTATCAACAACTTTAGAGGTAGACCTGCACTTGTTGTGCAAATATAAATCATCTTATGATCTATTATCAAGCTAAAGAACAGCTTAAAGCGAACTAAGAACACGTTTATGAAATGAGTCTTATGACCTAAACCATCTACTTTATTATAAATGTACCTGTTTCCTCTTATTATTTGCTTATTTTTTGTATAATTAAACAACAGTTTTCGTCCTTACTTATAATTTATATGTAAACTCAGTAGATACTAGATAAAACTTGTATTCCAAATTTGTAACCACAATGACAAAAGTTCATTTTTTCCTACGTTTGCTAGTTTATCTAAATTTTCCTTATTATTTAATATTTTATTTTATATATAACTGCACTTTAGATAAATACCTACACAATCAAATAACGACATGTTATATAAACTACTTATACTTACAAATATAATCAAATGTAGTATTATACAACCATTATTTTACAACCATTATTGTAATTGTGTTGATAAATATCAAATACCTGTAAGGCCATGCTAAGTAAAACTGGAAACTGTACAAATTATCCAAAAGAAATTATGCATTTTCACATTATATTCTGGCCTTTCTTAAAGATAATGAACGTTATTACGTTATGTGGATAGAAAATAGAAATTTTGTAAGGGCTTCTGATATTGAATTTTAACCAAAATAATAGCTCATTATCATATTGACTCTAAATGAAAGCATTGTTTCTAGTTTAAACAACTTTACTAAAGGAATAATTTATTAGGCATATCTAATAGCATTCAAGGAACGATTTTCTCGAGTACAAATAAATTAAACAGCGCGACATTACAAGTGATTTATGATTTAATTGTTATATTAGTAATGTCCAGTCAAGGTGACTAAACAATTTTCTCTTAACCATTAGTTTCCTTAAATTATGTTTTACGGAGAACACATTGGAGACAATGTCCAGCCATTGTATTGTGCATATTTTTGTTGGGAATCTTTTTAATATAAACTTCAACAAAAAATTGTTTTATTAAAACGTGTCCGTTTTCTTGACATGTTTCTAACGCTTTTTTTAATTGAGTGTACTGCATTGTTATTTTTGTGATAATGCATCTGCAAATAACATAAGCGAAACACTCAATGTCGAGACTCTCTTCCGGTGCTTAATAACGGTAACATGTGTCCTATAGAAGCATAAAAAAGCATTATCTTGTCATACTTGGCCATTTATTACATACATCGTTTTAAAATTTGGTCTAATTTAGATTCTGAGACTCCTATTCTAGTAATGAAAAGACTTTTTAGTCAATATATTTATTACATTAACAAGTATAACAACATAATGATTTTTTGGCTTTATATGGGATGCACGCCTCTGTCAATTGTATATATTCAAAAGGTCGATAAACAAGTCCGCAATGGTTTATATTTATCTCTAAAGGATAACCCACAGTAACCATTTTTATCTTTTACATATTACGAATAAATATGTGTTATTTACCAAGCCATTTATAGAATACAGTATTATACCGTATATAATTAAATGCTTTACGTTTACATTACATACGTTTTACATGTAGATCAAAACTGCCCTTAACAGCATTTCATTAAAATTTATATCTTAGAGAACTGTCCAATATAGGTGTCTACATTGTACCTACCTGTGCGAAGCCGGGTCGCTAGTTTAAAATAAATGCGTACTTAGAGGTTGGCTGACCGAAGTCAATACTCCTAAGAGGTATTAATTAAAAATAGATGAGTGATAGGTAAGAGATGCAATAAATTCATCAAAAATTCCTAAGTATTATCTTATTTATTTATTTATTTATTTTACATAATAGGGTGCCCAACATGGGTAACATTAGACAAGAAAACAAAAGGATCATGGTACTTAAATAGAACATATAAATGCCCCCACAATTATAGGGCACCACAGCATGCACAGTGATTAACATATAAAGCTAGTTTACATTAAAGAATAATAATAAAATTCCAAAAAAAGAAAAAACATATACATACATATATAGACACAACACAAAAGGATAATATTGTAGAATGTATAAGTAACAACTTTAAACGAAACTGTGACTGATTCCAAGTAACACAAAAAGTAAGACAAAAAAAACGAAAAAAGAAATACAGTCACTTTCTACACGCTGTTCTAAATTTTGAAAGAGAAACAGTCAGGTCCAAGTCACCGAGTCGCGAGAGTGCGTTGTACTGCCTGCAGATCCTTGGCATGGTAGAAAACTGTCCAAGATTCGTTTTAAAGAAGGGTATAGAAAAAAAATGGAAAGCTGTTTTGCGGGGCAAACAAGATGGAGCATTAATTTTTAGATTATTGATAAGTTCTGCACAATCTAGATATCCATTGAATATTTTAAATAAAAATATTAGGTCAGATATTTTCCTGCGACTAGCTAAAGATTGCATTTTATAAAAAACCAGCCTATCATGATAGCTCAAGATTTTATGCGCCACATTATCACCGTAGGAGAGATGGTAAACAAAACGTCGTTACACACTCTCTAAGCGTTTATTGTAGACCTCGTAATTAGGATCTTTAATTTTATATACGAGTAAACAATAATTAATAACATACGAAGATGTTAGACATGTATTATCTACATTACAATACAGCCACTAATATATTACCCCGTGAAGGATATTATAGCTTTAATAGTTATTAATAATTCAAATTATACGAATGTTTAAAATTTTAAAGAGTCGTAAAAATAAATCCTTAGCCAAATTGGTTGCCAATTTATTAATAAATTAAGAAACAGGTCAAAAGCCACTCGATTTTAAATGGCTGCTGTTGTCTATACCTGAATAGAATACTAAAAATGTTGTTACCCTGTTACTGACATTGAAGACGTAGAAGAGAGAGAAAAAAGCTTAACAGGAACTTAACAAGGGCATTAATTGTTTTTATGAGTACCTTGTTTGTGTAGGTATCATTTTTGTACATTAATTTTGATCTCACAGCACCCTCATCATCGGGTGTTTTCTGAAGATTTATCACAAACTGAGGAAACTCGATGTATTTTAAATACATCGCACGATGTTGAAACATATTCGCGACGTTTTATTGTACAACAAATTAAAAGCAATCCAGTCGATTCTACGACACTGTTTGAACTGACAATAATTTGTAGTTATGTTGAAAGTATCTTCCGGGTGATATCATAATGCATTGTGATTACAAAACATGGAATTATCCCGACGGAATTCAGGCTCAATAGTTTGCAAGGTTAACCTCAGTTACTTCTATTTTGACGAAATGTTAAAAAAAATGTTTTCTACTACGTATATTAAAATTGTGTATTACTATGTAGCCAAAGCAATGCAAAATCAATTCAGAATCATATATATATATATATATATGTATATTAAACATTTTTTTTTCATATAGCTGACTCGCTAAAACATAAATAATAATCTAAGCCTTTGAAAATTTTCTGCTGATATCAAGACTGAATCATTTTGAATAGTAATGTAGTTTTTTATTATATTCAATACTTTCAATGTTTTAAAATCATTTGTTTGATGAGTTACTTGATTAATCACGAACAATAAAGACAGGTTTTGTTCAGTTATTGAAAATAAGATATATATAATAGGTTTTTGTCTGGTGTTATTTATTATTTAACAATAAATCTATTAAAAAAGCACCTATTTAATAGCTCAAGCGGAAACAGCTACAGAAAAAGTAGTGATGAATTCTGAAGAGGCTACACCTTTGCAAATTTGAATAGTAAAGTAAATAGGGTGATAGGATATGGAATATTATTGTTGTAACATATTCTTCACAAAGGTTTCATATATAATATGAAAAATATATTAGGTCTTTACATATGAAATTGGCGTTTTTCGTACTGGCCACTTTAATCACAAATTTCTCCTCTTTGGTAAGGAATTCCAAATTCAAATTTGTACAGCTATAGACTCATGTATTTGTGCTTCGATGATCGTCATTCATTTGTTTTTTTCTTCTGTTTTTTTCTGTTTGCGTCACTCATTTTACAAAATGGAAAACTTAAAATATCGCATTATTTACGAGTACGAGTTCCGCCGTGGCACTAGTGCTGCGGAAACAACTCGAAGGGTGAATGATGTGTATGGCGATCGTGTTGCAAAAGAAAACACAGTTCGTTTTTGGTTCCAACGTTTTCGTTCTGGAAATTTCGACCTGCAGAACAAGCCCCGTGGACGGCCTGAGACTCAAGTTGATAATGAAGAGTTGAAGGCTATTGTGGAAGCGGATCCATCGCAAACCACGTCCGAGTTAGCTGCAGGCTGCGATGTTAGTGATAAAACTGTTTTAATTCACTTGAAGCAAATTGGGAAGATTAAAAAGCTTGAAAGGTGGGTACCTCACGAATTGACTGAAGCAAACCGGCAAACGCGCGTCGACTGCTGCGTTACATTACTAAACCGGCACAATAATGAAGGTATTTTAAACCGAATCATTACCTGTGATGAAAAATGGGTTCTTTACGATAATCGGAAGCGCTCAGCGCAATGGTTGGATCCTGGCCAGCCAGCCAAATCCTGCCCCAAGCGAAAATTAACCCCAAAAAGTTACTTGTAAGCGTTTGGTGGACTAGTGCCGGTATTATTCATTACAGTTTTCTCAAATCTGGCCAGACTATTACGGCTGATGTCTATTGTCAGCAATTGCAAACCATGATGGAAAAGCTAGTGGCTAAACAACCTAGGCTGGTCAATCGCTCCACGCCACTGCTGCTTCACGACAACGCTAGACCACACACTGCGCAACAGACGGCTACTAAATTAGAAGAGCTTCAATTGGAAAGTCTAAGACATCCTCCGTACTCCCCGGACCTTGCTCCAACAGATTACCATTTTTTTCGAAATTTGGATAACTTCTTGCAAGGGAAAAAATTCAACTCCGATGGGGCAGTCCAAATCGCCTTCAAAGATTTTATTGATTCCCGTCCGACTGGTTTTTTTTAGTAAAGGGATCAATGAACTACCTATGAGATGGCAAAAGTGCATAGAAAATAATGGTTCATACTTTGATTAATTAAATATATTATATTAAAAAATATTCGACTTTTTGTTCCTCCCATACAAAACGCCAATTTCATATGTAAGGACCTAATATATAATGAAAAATAGGTACATATCCAAAATAGTTGGCGCAATTAAGTAATTATTGATCTGACCTTCTGTTCAATTGATTTATTTGTGAACACATACTACAGCAGCGATAACACTGTCGTATTAGTTATGTGTACTTGCTATGTAGACAATTAAAACATACGACTGTGCCTAAGATACAGAGAATTTTGTAGAAATTGCATTGTTTTACGTAAATTGTTACAATGTCATTCGTTTTTTCATCATCTATCTTCCTCAAGCCTAGATACCTTTAGAGCAGTTACAATTAAGACTTAGTTTACACTTTTTAAATTTTACTACAGGTTTAAACACTAATAAATTAGTAATTAGTATACAATTAAGGTTTATTAGTGTTTAAAGCGTTTTTAAATTGCAGAGGCGTCTTTCAAGCTGGCTGTTTCGTGCATAAATTTTATGACATTGAATGTATCGCAGTTCGCTAAACTGCATGGTTATAACAGGTCAATCTATATATACTATTAGTGAGTCATAGTATATTTGTCAAGATGACGTAAGATGATATAATTATGCCTCCTTTTGTGAAGATATTATGTTCCAGAAGGAAGCTGCAGAGCGAGAACGGCAGAAGGCCGCTCGACGAAGACACCGGGCTGTCGGCAACCACCCTGGCGAGTCAGTCCCAGCGGATCGGTCGATGCACAACCGGCCAGCTGATGCCTTAGGGGTTGTGGCCGCTCAGGGTGGGGTCTCTGAGCGACCGTTTAGCGACCTCCGAGAAGTCGGCGGTGCGTCGTGACGCGCTCTGCCGAAGTACACTATGTGGTATCAGGGGAGGCGGCGTCTCCTCAACCGTGATTGTGGCTGTCAGGCGTAGTGGGGCTGCGGCGAATTGATTACAGGACCCGCAGTCCCCACTAATTCGCAGGAGTAGACACGTTGGGGTTTTTAACTGGTATGAGTCCGACACACCCCGGCTGCTACCCTCTTGTGCGGCCGGGATGGTCCTATGAGGATTTTCCTAAAGTAAAAAAAAAGAAAAAGATAATATAATTATAAAACATTGAAGTTCACCCGTTAAAGACATTCTCATTGTAAATTATCAGATAGCTTTGATTATATTAACATTATATCAAATGATCTACAGCTGAAATAAAAACAAATATTGCATCATTTTTTATATTAGTAGTTGGAGCACCAAACATTTTGAAAAGGGTTTTCAAATGGAAGTGATACCAAGGGGCCTGAAGATTTTTGAGAAACATAGCCGCTCAATAGGTTTCTTTTATAAATTGCTCTACAAAAATGCTGTGCTCTATTTAAGGCAGTATAGTATATAGTCAAACCTGGATAAGTGAGAGTTCAAGTGAGCACAATCTCATTCTCGCTTATAGAGGTTTCTCACAAACTCGAGTTTTTCGCTAATGCAGGTACATGGGTAGCGTTTATCTCTTATAGAGGTACGCATCAATAACAAGCCACAGCAAGTATGAATGTATTATGTACATATATATTTTTAATAGTGTGTATATGTTACGTTCATTAGATTTCGACGTTTAAGTACTTTATAAGGGTAGGTATCAAGATGCTTACGAAAACAAAACAAAAACAATGGTAGGAAGTTCCACGAAAATTAAGAATGAGTCATAAAATAGCAGATGTTAAATTTTTAATTTGTTTTGTCATTTGTTCCTCCTAAATAATATAAATAAATAAAGCTGGACTGTCGCTTATAGAGGTATAGATAAGTAGCAGTCTCACTTACAGAGGTCCATGAGGGAAAAACGACTCTCTCTAACAGAGGTTACTGTTTCTCGCTAATAGAGGTTTTGAGAGCTTAAAATGACGGGTCCTGGCTATTACTCTCACTTATAGTTTCTTCAATTATCCAGGTTTGACTGTAGTTCATAAGCTTTGACTACCACCAACTGATAAAAGTTTATTGACAGACACTAGTACACCCTACAGTGACGATAGCCACACTTGCTAACATACCTCATGGTGGAAGGCCTTTAGAAACAGAATGGAGTCGCTATGGCACTCTCTCCGCCGGTGATTATGCCATAGCGGCATAAAAAACATTACCTTTTTTTACACTGGTTCGACATAGTGACTACAGTGCACCTGATGGTAAGTACAGTGCAGTCCAAAAACGAAAGCGATCATCAAAGTATGAAAATCCATTGATAGTCTCAGTCTTCATATCGCGCACATATACCACGACTGAAGGTCTCTAGGTATATGAGTTACTTGATATACACAAGCTGATCCCGAAACGCGACAGGCCAAAGCGAGTCACTATGACGGTCCGAGATCAATGACCTTTTAATACTTGAACATATCTTAAATATATGAACTTAAATTTCAAATCAATAATTATGTTATATTTATGAAATATCCAAATATAATAAGGTGTTATGCTTTTTATGCATTTATGAGATGTACGCCACTGACCTCCACCCATGTATTATAATCGCGGCTTAGTCGAGGTCAATCACTCTTCAACGACATTGTCATTTCTTTAACAACCACCTGGTTATTACGTTTAGGGCGCAAACAGTACCAAATTAATAAAATAATTTAACTCGTGGCTACTACAAGAATGCTATGGTATTTTTTAATAGGTGTAGATATGCCCAATCCACTGTCTGATCATCGTATTCTCATCATAATTGAGTAGCCGAAAAGAAAGTGGTAGGGTAAAAAAATGAATTTCTCCTGAATGGTGAAAATTTACCCGATATAAATGACATAAGTTTCATTATAATTGAACTAATATACTAGCTTAGTACAGCTAGCACGCGTAGAGGATAAAATTGTTTATGTAGACACTTTTATTTAGGCCTGTACAGCTTTCCCTTTACTGGGTCATGAACGGGGAGATTGAATTGAAACCACTAGAGACAGGTCACCACTGGTTTAATAATTAAACATATATAGCACGTTAAACCAATACTTGATATATCTTAGGTATCTCTGTCGTTTCGTCACTTGGCACCTTTGCCTTATATGCAGCTGCTGTGAACGAAACTATAACGCGATGCAATTTCGCACAACGCCATCTACCGAACCGACTTGCATCACGCCATAGTCTGCTCACAGCAGCTGACTCATGTTCTTTTACTCGAACAAGGCCATTAATTATAATTTCAGTAAAACAGATAATGTAACTTTAAGTGACTCACATAATTATAAAAAATTACACGTAATGATGAAATAGTGAGAAATAATTTCGTGATAAAGAAAATATTTTACTCACAAGCTTTTGCAAGCGGGTTCGTCCGAAAAATATTCTTGCATGTCATTAAAACAAAAAGTAATCTCATTTATTTCCATGTAAAAAAAATTAAACGCACAAGTTGATTACAAATACTTTAACGTGTCTTATGCGCGAATTAACTTTCTTTTAATCATAGCCAGACGTTTCGATCGGGTTACACAGGTCATGATTGCGAGCAGATAGCAGTCGAAAAGGTTTATAATGAAAACAAAACGAGAAAGTTTAAGTGTATAAAAATTCATGTGAAATTTTTCACGGAAACAACGTACAGCATTTGCTATGCTAAAATTAGACTACATAAATAACAGAAAGGATTAGCAATTACACAGTTTCACGAAAAACTATGTAGAAAAGGAAGGCACAGCTTGAGCAACAATACATTTGCCAGTGATTTAAATGTAAATTAGCTTAAAAAACGTAATATAGGAGATAATTATGCTTTATCATTATATATTTCGAATTTTTCTACTATCGTTATCGTTTATTGAATGTAACATACTTAGGCCATCTGAGACCTTAGACAAGTAACACTCGACTCGCTAGTAAAAAATCCAGAGTGTTATAGAATTGATATAACGTGACCACGTGATATTTCAATAGCTTCTGTAATTTCCATACACTTAGCACTTTTCTACTAACTCTATCGTCAATCAGGTATTACTTTGTCTGGTACGTCGGCTCTGAAGTACCGCGTTTGCGTTACCTTTATGCGAAATCTGGATTTTTAGCCTGTGAATAGAATGTTACAAATATCGGTAATTGTGTGTTTGTCTTACAATCTAACGTACTTGTATGGAATGCTATTTTTTTAATGATATTACCTGATATTAATCGCCACTTTTGATATTCTGTGAAATGAATGAATGATAGCTAGTCGCTCGTGGTCAATTTCGACCTCGTGCTACTACTTTATTAATAATAGCATAGAATGAGGATTTTTCGAAATTTTGCATAAAAAATAAATATATCCAAAAAATATATTAGTTAATACCAATCAATACTGGTAGCGAAAACGTATATTTACACGATTCTGGGGTAGGTAAACAATAAAACAAAAATAGATACCTGTATTGATAATATTGCTAAGAAACTGGCATCCTTTATTCGTCTCTGTAAAAGTCACGTACTATATTCTTCTATTTGTTAATACGTGAATAGAAAATAATATACCGACTACCCATAATGAATATTCGAAATGTATTCATAATTTATTTTAATAATGTTCATCAAAGCCTGTCATGATTTTGCCAGTATAACAATGACATTTTCACTGCATGTCACAAAAACCAACGACAAATATTCTCTCTCTATGCTTAAGACAGTCTCTAGACCTACCGATCCGATCCTAGCTAACGACCCTGTCCGATTTCTTTGTGAAGGTCACCTTGCAGATTTTAAGTGATAGTATGCCAAATGACTACACTATTACAAACCAGGGGTTTATGTGTGCGAGTCTACTGGCTGCTTGGCACATACACACAGAGATTGGCTTATGTCAGTAGAGCCAGTGGGCAAACTCAGGACTGTGCAAAACATGTGGTAATTATTTCTGTTCCCCTGTTACACATCATATTATTATATTTATCGCAGCTTGACATAAGATGTTATCACAATATCTTCCAAATATAGCTCTTCATTTTGAATCATATTTAAACTATATATTGAGGTTTTTATCGACATTTCACTATTTTCTATATTTTTTTGCAAAATGGTAGATAGAGAATTTGTTCTAAATTTAATTCTCTACAACACTAGTTAACCCATTTTAATTCTACGATCGTTATTTTAAGTTAAAAACAAAAAAATATTACATATAGGTAATTGATAATCATGATAATCAATTTATTTATTTATATAAAGATTTTATTTATTCGGAAACGTTCATACATATCCCTAATAGATTAGCTATGACATATGAATATATCTGTATAATACTTTATCATTAACGCAGTGCATAAAACATATTTTTCCTTACAGAAGAATATAGATTAGATAAATGGTAAGACCGAATCAGGTGCAATACAGTCACTTTGTCGAGCCAGTGTAAAAAAAATAGCGATTCTGCGTCATAGAAAAAACCTATATATTCATTATTCAAAACGAGTTATTGCAATATCTTCTTATAATTGATAGATGTACTAGGCCGTCATAAAAACAGAAGTGTTCATATTATTTACAAGGTGCGTCAGAGTAATACGGTATTATGAATAGTTAATCGGTTTAAGTGTCGAGTGACCGTGTCGGTGAAATAAACGTATTCCAGTTTGTTTTTAATAACTCCATTAAAGAAGATATTGTAGGTACTTGCAAACCAGTTTGGGCGGTTGCCGCGGTAGGTGGGGCTTCTTTAGACACGCCTAACAGCCCGCCTACTAAGCAAAATATATATTATTATGTATTATATTCTATATATGTACACTATGTTATACATGTGGTCGTCAGAGTCGAAGGGGCTCAAGTGTAAGAGGTTTCAACAGTTTGCTACAGAAAATATTCTTTAAATAACCTGAAAGCCTAATATTATTGCAAAATTACTTTATTTACCAATATAATAAATATTACGACACTTAATTTTGTAGTATGGGAACTTTTATGTATTATTTCTAGACCTAAATAGACAATATCAATTGAGACTATAAATTTGACGAAATCTTTTTGGTCACTCTAATTCTGACATACTCAACTACCTTGGTAACCTTTTCTGTAACATTTCAAGAATTGTTTCCTTTTTCTCTTTTTATTTACGGATGGCAGTATGTTAGAAATACTTCTGATATTGCAATTATAGGTGACACAAGCTACTTTCCATCAAGTCGGGAGTCTGCCTGTTTATTGCCTTTTTATAATCCTCACTCTATTTACACGTGTTACTGAGAATAATCCTTCTCTCCATAATGCTACAAGGATATTTTCTGCACCACTCATGACCAAATACTATCTATGCCCTTATAAACTTAATCGGCTCACTTGGAAACGAGTCTACCAATAAATCTCGGCCACCGTTCCGTGAAGGCCTTACTCCAATAACTATCAGTGTGCCTATTCAAGTGACCCACCTATTGACACTTGCATTCAAGTGACGTATTCCGATCCACGAATCTTGGAATTAGTTTTTCATCATAAATCGATATTACCCACGTTATCTTTTATTAGAAAGAAAACAAGATTTTCTTATTCATTGTATTATTAAAAACAAAAATAATAAACCGTATATTATATACGGTATATATATATACCTATACTACTTTATAAGGTTACTTACGAGAAGATCGTAAAATTCAAATAACTACAAAAAAGTTAACACGGAGAACGTAGCCTTCGAGTCGCTCCGATTAGTCTCTTCCGTCTAAGATAATCACAGTAATTTCCATCAGGGGTGGTGTCGTCACCTTCTGGAGCCAGTATCGTAGTCAGTAAAAAATCGAAAAAACAAAAACTTAATATTGCTATAAAAATTTATCGTTTTCACTATAGGGACATAATTAAATCAATAGCGCTTTTTAATTATGAAGTCTTACACCTTTTCAACTTATCTGATAAAGCCTTTTTCTTTTTTATATTGTTTAACTATCGGTCGTAGGTTCTAATTCCGACATGTACTTCTGAGGTTTCCAAATTAATTACGAATATAGGTACCACGTGATCACCGAGGAAGGAAAGCATGGTGAGGAAACCCGCAATATAGCCTGACAATATATTATGATAATAATTTATTACTATTCAATAAAATACAAATAATTCTTCAGAAATGATAGATTATATATCAACAGTTACGCAGTGTCCTATTTTTAGAAAAACAATTTTTCAAGCACACACTAAGAAGGTAACGTTAAAAAAATAAATAATAATAATATATTGTCACGCTATATCCATATTATATCGGGTTGAGCATAAATACATTAGTAGCCGCATCCACTTTCCGCTTATATGTCGTGCCCAGCGTGTAAATAAATAAGCAGTTAAGTGAAAATTGGATACCGACAGAACATTGAACAGATGGACCCGTTTATGTTATAAATTATCATGATATTATATTTATGATTGTAATTACGGTTTCTTAAGATTCATTAAGCAGGTGTATAATATTTATATATGCTACTAGAAGCAGAGTGACATAAATGAAAATTTTATTAAATCCGAGTTCGTTTTTCATTGGCCCATACTGATAACAAGAAATTAAACCTTCAATTAAGCATGGATTAAATTATAAAAGGAAACTTACTTGCTATTAGATTTATCTCTTTCGCACGAGTAGTTTTGTCATAATACTATTTCGCTCTTGGTCCGTGTGAGTTGTATTTATCACTGTTCAACCACCAGTGATTTCACTTTTACCCATCTCTATCTTTCAAACATCATATTATATATATCATTTAGAGCACAATATTTAACCTATTTGAGGCTTATGTGGCAGATGTTACATAGCAGTTATAGTTAGTAGCACCTACTGAGTCCATCCTTATAACACGCATTATCTGAAAGAGATATAAATATAAACTTAGCTGTATCCAAACATTATCTAGTCGAATTAATAATCTTAGACTGAAATTTATAATCGCTGCTTTGGCTTTCCTTAAACTTTGGTTAAAAAACGAGTGCGTCTTTGACAAAATACTGAATATATGTGTATAATATGAACTTAGGTTTAGCTTAAGAATTAATTATATGCACAATCAAGTTCAAATTTAAGAAATCGGTAACTTACCATATAAAGTTCTTTGGCATGAATTAAATTATTTAATTCATTTAACTGTATTATACAGTTTGTAATGTTTGAGTAAAGTGTACACAAAATCCAAGTTACGTCCATAAATCTCAGCCTAAGTAGGCTTCTCCGCTCTCAGATAATTTAAATAAAACGGTCTCAGTTTTCTTCAATGTCGGTACTACAACGGAAATTAGTTGAAAAGAGTGCTCTACCAACTCTCTGCTGCTCTTTCTGTGTTGCCTTCCTATACTACGCACAACCTTACGTGTAAGGCAGTAGCGTTCATTCCATACATGCAAGAAAGCGTTACATGCCCTTACTATAAATAAGTCTGGAATAAATTACTTAAGTTGAACAAAAAAGGAAACATTTACATTCATACTTAGGCGATTTTTACGCCATATTCTGTTGCCTATGAGTACAATATAATGTTTACACTAATAATATAATATTCAAATTAATTACGCGAACACTGCCTACTTTGTTCAAATACTCTATGCACGTCGCTGATGTGAGGGCTCTAGAAAATTGTGAAAATTATGTGAATGTTAAATTCAGTGATGACATCGATATCTTTAAAAATACTTTCTAAAATCAGATCAGTCCATTATTACTTTTCTCACAAATGCCATTCAAATTGTTATAACATTTTCACTAGACCTCATTAGAGTTATTAAAATTTTGAAGACATCTTTTGGATTTATTTCTTTTGGACCAGAAGGTTAATATAAAGAATTTTCGAGTCGATATAAAGTCTACGTAATATCATATTTCGAAAGCTTAACATAAGCTTTCTGTATATTTTTAATAGCTTTTCTCTTATCAAAAAATTACTTTGTTTCGGTCCTCAGTGGCTTGTGGTAGACTGCTACGTAGACATCAATACCTAATACCTAATTATAAATACCCATAATTCCTATATAAATAACAATACTACCAACTGACTGTTATTGTATAAGTTCCTTAGAAATAAATAGAGCCTAAAATTGAACATTTCACATAAACATTTGTTAGAAAGTCATTAAAGAAAGGAGATGTGATGTTCAGGCTCCGATAACAATAAAACTATGCTCGTGACAATAAACAATGATTAATTGGCCACTTTGTCACAGTATAATGGCAAATAAAAGTTAGTCGTTCAGTTTTACTTACTTTTTACAGCTTGCTAGTTGTATAGAGTGAGATTAATAGTCATGTGTTACGAACAGTATTTAATATTCAAATGATGTACAATATACCTATATACTTAGGTATATTAAAATAAATTATTTAAATCATATAGCTCAAAACAGGAACTATTTTATAAAAATCACCTATTGTAGAAATTTTATTCTTTTAAAATTTTTACATGTCAATTTACAAAATCTATAAAGTCCATAATGATGGTGATGTATGAGTTTTCTTTAGATGTTATTGATAAAAACTAGTACACCGAGGGGTGAAAGGCTTTTTGGTTTATGCAACATTTTTTGGTGATATAGTAATATATATATATATATATATATATTCGGAATCAGCGTTTTTTACCGATTCTAAACATATATTACTATATCACCAAAAAATGTCGCTTAAACCAAATAGTCTTTCACTCCTCGATATGTTAAAAGTATGAATACAACAGTGTTCATGGCGGATTTTCATCCGAACTCAAATGGTCCTATGCAGATGAAAACCTCATAACCACAAAGGATGTCTAATTAACATTGTTCAGGGCGTATCGCCAGTCCTTTTACTCGTGTAGCTTGTGGATAAGTTACTCGCAGAGGGCGTACAACGCCCTGCGTGATCAGTATAGCAATGTTTTCAGGGTGCTGTTGGGGTTGCCTCGGCTCTATAGTGCGTCGGGTATGTTTGCTGAGGCAGGATTGCATGATTTTCATTCAGTCATACGTCGGCGGTCAGCTTCGATGCTGCAGCGTTTGAGAGGCAGTACTGATGGTATTTTGAGCATTTTGGCTGAGAAAGTGGATGGGCCTTTCATACAGTTTTGGGTGAAGAGGCTTATCTACTCTGATATTTAAATTGTGAATTAACATCAACTATAAAATTTTAAGATGGATTATTTTTTGTATTTTTGGAGAAATCATAAATAAAATATTATTATTATTGTAAGGCAATGATCCTCCTTATCTTGCTATACTCGTCTAATGTGAATGAACAAGTAGTTTTGTAGTGATGATATAATTATCAGTAGAACAGAATTATCTTACATACTAATGCGGGCTAATCTCGAACGACATTTGTAGAGTTACAAATGCCGTTAAAAGAGGTACCATATAAATGATTCACAAAACGAACTAAGTTACGAACTGTTTCAAACAAATTTTATAGGTTGCAACAAGGGCCAAATAAGGAGAGTTTTTACGAAGAGTAGTGCTAAAAGGGCTCAATATTGGCAAGAGAGTATGTAGAAATGAAGACAAATACCAATAGCAATCTCTTCTTTCTGACTGCCCCAATATGAAATAGAAATTCGGCGTAATAATAAATAATAAAAGCCTGTAGAATGATTAAACAAATAATTTAAATAACAGTTGAAAGCATAACATATTTATTCAAACGTTTCGATATTTGTCGTATTTATGCAACAATCCGGGGAGCGTATACTCCCCGCTGATCAAGCTACGTCGGCGCATTCGACGGATCTTTTATAATAGCCCACAGAAAAACTTAAATTTACTACAATAACACGATAGAAATAGAGACAATCATAATATAATAGATTAACATTTAAATTTTTGTTTTAAATATTGGATGTACGCGACCAAATCGTGTCGTAAATATAAAAACACAAATAGGTCATAAAGTATTGATTTTTATATCAAGATATTTAATTTAATTATTGCATTTTATAAAAGATATTAGCTACAAAATAATTAGTTGAAATAAATAACATCAACTAACTTATTATTTCTGTTTAGCGCAAAGCGAAATACATAGTTTATTAGTAAATATTTAATCGCCATTCCAGAAATTAACTTTGTTCGGTTATCTATGGGTTCATCCCCATACTTTTAAACCTTAAAAACTAGCAAAACAATACGGTTCTCAAAAAACCTTCTTGGTACAAAAATAAAGTTATGGAATGCGCTTCCATGTACAGTATGCCCTTTGAATTATGACACAATGCTCTTCGAAAAGGAAATGAAAAACGCTCTCCTTAACCAGTAGCGAAATGATGAAGACTTGTGTGTATCAATGTTGTTCAAACGCGACACTAGCCGCTTACCATAAGATGAGCGGCAACCCTTGCTTGCTTTTCTTTTACATATAAAAATGTCTATAATAATTTCATAATATTATTACTTAATTACCGATGTAGAAGCCTTTTACTTTTTTGTAAAGTTTGATTCCAATATATTTTTATATTTAGATATACGCGATAAATGTTACGAATTCTAAATTTTGATTTGTATTAGAGACTTAGGCAATAAAGAGAAAAGGGAGTAAAAAGTAAAAAAAACCTAAATTCGAATTATTTTTTCGTTATATTGTATAAAGAACTTTCGGACAATACTAATACCTTAAATTTTTACATAAAAAATAGAAGGCTGTTTTCCTTACAATGAATTATTGATACCGGTAGTTTACAATGAAGACGTGCTGTGTCAATTGATCGTAGATTGTGAACATAAAAAAATAGCGCGATCAGCTAAGCGCGTAAACACGTCCGCTTCGATTAGTTTCGAAAGCAAACCGTGACAATTGATTTAGTTTTTTATAATTAACCCATAAATATCATAGTAATCCTACGTAAAACACAAGCGGTATCTAAAAAATGGCCTGCAAATTTTTAAGCGACGAGTAAGAATACATTAAATTAATACTTCTTTGTTGCCTAAAATTAGTACTAATACAATATATTTTTCATCGTTGGCTATTCTATGAAAATTAAAAATATAATATACATCCAATTATTTCTTCTAAAAACCAGTATATTAAATGAAACACAGGTAAATCGAGCACGTGCTGATTTTGATACATTCAAGCGTTTTATTTCCATAGTTTCGTTAATTGATTACTTTTCTTCTTATTTGAATTATCTTATCATAGAATACTATATTTTTTTATAGTTCTTAAAGGTTTGATCAATTTTAATATATTTCGTGAATTGTGTAAACCTGAAAAATGTTTTTGAACTGGGACACTCAATTTAAATTAATAGGTACTTAATATGGACAAGATTCGCATATAGCTAGTCTTTTGTGGCAAACGTAGACCTCGCGCCCTTATTAGATTAAAAAGAGAAGGAAATCGATTTATTTGACCCTTTTTCTAAACACCTCTAAGACAGGTATTAAATGAAAAACCCAATTTTACAGAAAAACGAATTTAAATAACTGTCCAGGTACAAATCGGATTTGCATAAAGAGAGCTCCAAACAAACAGAGCTACAGGGAACTGAATATTTGATATTAATTTTAACTCTATACTCCCACTTGAAACTGAGAAAAACTCTTGACAGAAAGACAGATGGGAAACGATGTTAATCTCAAATGATTTCTTTTTCTCTTCGAGTAGCAAAATCCCACAAACATACTTTTTAAATATATTTTGGAATCTTGTGGTACTTTGAGGTGCATTTTACGAACATTTTACCTAATAATAATATATCGTCACTCTATACCCCTTACGAGTTGAGCAGTAATACATTAACGACTGTGTCCTCTTTGCACTTATATGTCGTGCCCAATGTGACCAGTAGAGTAGCTGATCGCCGTTCTCAGTGTGCTCTCACATAACATTTCTATTAGATACCATGCGGATTTCCTCACGATGGTAAGATTAAAGATTTTCACAGTATATCCTAACTTCAAATAGTTACCTTATTTGGTTTAAAAGTTATAGGCTTCTGACCGACAGACAAAGCGCCGAACCTCTAACATGAGTCAGACCAGACATCTCGCTTTGCTCGGTAAAATATATCGAACTAAACCGTATTATTTTTGAATAGCTGAGTGACTACAACGTCCAAAGGGCAAGAGACCATTCTTTGGCGACTATTTAAAATTCAAGCAGCGCATTTGGTGACTTCAAAAACTTCGTGGTGGGTTTTTAGCAGATCCCTGTAGAGAAAATGACGGGGTTCCCGGGACACCCGCGAGCATCAAACAATGACATGCCGAGCTGCGAGACGAATAATCGTAATACAGACGTACTGCCAACAGCGCTAACCATTCACTCTATACAAATCAAACAAATTATATTTGTTGAAAAAGTCGACTACAGATTTCATTCAGCGTTCGTTACTTAGGTCGATTTATACAGCAAGCACATTAATATTATTATTTTAATGCGCTGGTAATAGTGGCGTACAGGGATTATTGAAAACGGAAATAGGTATAGTCAAACGTATAATATAATAACGTACGTGTAATATTTGCCCAACTGTTAATATTTTCTTTATATTTTTGTAAATATGATCATTTCAATATAGTCATAATAAAATACAGAACGGTATTTTATTTTTACAGGGCTTTACGTTCTGAACAATCAAAAAACACCTAATTTTTATTCAATTCTAAAGGTTGTACTTCGATAGCTATCACTTGGTGGGAGAACGGAGGGGTTTTAGTATATGTGGTATAAAGTTAAAATAAGGTCAATAGTTACGTTTCATAAAAAAAACTGTTCAGAACGCTTATTCCAGAATTAATTAAAATAATTCAAGTAATGTTGGAAAAACAATGGAAGTCGTGTATTTTTCATTTTGGACTACTTTATGTAGTAAGTTATTACTTGGTATTTTAAATTGCTCACTTCTACAAAACTGAGGGTTAGATAGAATAAATCAATTTTAATATGGGTAATTATAATATTTAAATGTAGTCTGTAAGTACTAACATGTATTGTTCTAATGTATCCCGTAACAAGAAAATATAATGTTGTCATTTTGTTGTTTATCATCAATGTAGCATTTTTATCTAAATTACATTTGGTGATATTCTTTACATTTTTTATCTTCACCTATGTCTCATACTTTAAATGCACACGTGGCTAAAGCTTTACAGCTGTATTTACATACCAAGAGCCTTAAACGTCGCTCTTGAACTAGCGATTAGAATGAATAAAGAACTAAATGAACACGCGAGCCGGTTCAAGAGCTGTTCAGGGCACGTGACGACTATTGTTAACTGGAACGATGGAAACTCTTCAAATGGGCATATGGATCTCACTCACTTGACTTTTGAAGTGTTATTACCGATTTGCTAAACGGACTTCATTCCTTTTCTTTTCAAATTCATTAATATAGTATGGTACATATAGTTGAACTGTTATAGAATTATTTTACATTTATTTTATAATTTTGTAAAACTTTTTAGAAAGAAAGAACTCCAATATTGTTTGTAACATGTATCTGTTATTTACTTATTGCTTTACCTAAAATACTGTCAAATTGTAGTATTTTTTAAATATGTACTTTCTAAGTAAATTAAAAAATACGTTAATATTTTACTACAGTATAATCATAAATAATTTTAGTTAATATAACTTTGTTATAAAGCTGGCAGTAACATATTTAATGACACAAATTAAAGTTTATCTAATAATATAAGCATTGTACAAAAGTAAACAACATTTGTAGACGCAGTAATACGTGAGAAGGTTTAACCGTCTTCTATTGAGTTCGCTCAATACGTTCCAAGTCAAAAAGTCAGGGGAAAATGAATATGAACATATTCTTTGATTTTATGCGTAACAATAAAAGAACACGCCGATAATTGCACGGTTGAACAATGAACGTCGCGACTTGACTTCAATGCTCTTAACAGAATGCCATTAGCCCTCTTTGCTTTATTTCTGAAAAGTGTAGAGAGCGCGAGCGCAAGAAAATCGCCGCATCCCGGGGGTCCGTGCACTTCCGTTTCGTTTCGTATTTCATTGCGTATTGTTTTGCCGTGAAGGGAGGCGCGCGGATTAGTGCGCGAGCGCAGCCCTTCTCGACATTATGTCACGGAGCTTTGTGAATGTTGTCACACATTAGTTTTTACTTTTCGAGAATCGCGAAACACGTGCGGTAAACGAGAAACAAGATTCCTGCTTTTAGTTATTTCAAACATGCTGTATCTGAGGAGATTTTAGTTAAAACATTTTTATTTTTAAATTCTAGTCATGATTATTGAGCAAAGTCGATCACAAATAAATTTTAATACTATATTATATTAGCTATTTCGATAAGCCTTACTATTATTTTACATATTATAATATCTAATCTATAATAAATAAATAAGCATAGTTGCTTCTTATATCTTGAAAATATTGTGATATTAATAATTGTCAAAATATGTTATTAAAGGTTAATATGTATGTATATTGATAACAGCGTTGTACTAGGTACAATGTATATTTTAACAACTTTTAAATATGTATTTTCTAGATTTTTATTGAATATTAATAGTAGAGGATTCAGTGGACGCAGTGGCTGAGTGAGATAATGAAAAGAATATAGCCAATTACAAGTAATTGGCTAATAATATTCGTTAATGCAAATAATACTCTGTTAGTTCATTTAAGATTTTTAATGACACACTTAAATGCGCGGAGTTGCCTATGCTGTTTCGCGCATGCTCCTGGAGCCATCTATACCGGCGCTCCGTAACATCAGATAAACTTCTGCGCTACACATTGTGGGTTCGTTTCATTCACAGAACAAATATTGATTTAGCCTACTGTAGGTAATTGTTCCAAATCTGAATGTTAAAAAAATCATCTTCAGCCTTCTTCGGTCTATTGTTGAGCTATTGAAGCCCGGTCTTCGGTTCTTTTTGTCCAATTTTTCGTGTTTGCATACGCACTCATGACAATGCAGTAAATAAAATTGTGTTTAAAATAAAAAATATATATATATTTAATTCACAAAACTGGTTACATCTCAGACTTGTAATATACAACATATTATAACATACATTTTTGAGAAAGAACCTACTTGATGTGAATATAACGTGCAAATATAATACAATTACAACTATACAAACAATCGCACAAAAATACATAACCACGTCGAGGAACAATTTAGCCGAACAAAGACCAAAAAAAGGAATACTTCATCAGCTTAAGTTAAAAAAGAACAAAATTTTGGGTTAAGAATACAATTTGGATAATTCCTTATAAATAGCATTAAAGTACGGTATGTGTGTGATATTATTTCTGAAAATAGTAAAAAAAAACCTTATAAAATAATCAGTACAGGTACGTTTTTATACATCAGTATCCCCTCATTTAATATTATTGTGGTCCGTAATAACAGTGATTTAGAGAATAATCGTCATTCTTTTAACACGAAGGGTCATGCTGAATGGCACAATGTTTGAACACGATATCTGTGAGAAAGTACGTTGCTAACAGTTTTTTTTAATTTAAGAAAACAAGGAAAGTTTTCCTAACTCAAATAACTTAGACACTAGAAGGAAACTGTGGTTCTTTCTATTTTTCCTCGGTACAAAACCTTTATTAATACTACAGCTGTGGAGTAGAGTTATCTTCTAGTGTTTGTTATTCTAACGTCATTTTATATAATATGGTAGTCACCAGTGACGTGCATAGGGTATTTATATAGGGTAGGCAGATTCACTTAATGAATTTTAATATTATAAAATGACAATAAATATTATATTACTCTCATAGGGAACATAGATGGCATGAAAATAGAATAGATATGAATATAAATAGTTCCTTTTTATTTAATGAAAGGAATTTATTCCAAACGTATTTATCGTAAGGACATGCAATGCTTTCATGCATCTATGGAATGAACGCTACTGGTAATCACCAACAAGTAAATCGATTTTTCTTGGTCGAGCGTGATCTACCTTCGGTCTCATCATCGTTCCCAAAAAGTGTGATTCAGATCAAGTGGGTTAATAAAAAAACTTATATTAACTGTATCAAGCACATATATGACCGCAGTTTTGCTGTCACCGACGGGTATATTTATTAGGGCTTGGTAGCTTTGAACTTTTCACTTATGTCTTTATTGGCAATGATTTTTTAAAGTATTATATCATTCTTCCATGTATAATTAACATGTTGATATTCAGAAATCTATCAAAGCTTAGATTATTTTCTAGAACGACTGCTATTATTTGGATTAAAAAGAAAAAAAATAGCAAAGATTAGAACGTTTTCCACATATACTTATGTTTACCACATATACATGATTTCAGGTGGTTTTGTAAAAAGTAGCCGTTATTGTCGCGTAAATGTATAGCTTAACATAAAGTTTGTAGGGGGAGTCGTAGAGAATTTTATTAAATTACTGCTTTCACAAATTATGTAGAAATAATAATTCTGATAGCGCGCTCGCTTAGGCGGCCGCCGCGGGGCGCTGCACTTTTAATTAAACCCTAAATTATTGTTCACCTTCATTAATTCTCATGCTCCCGGTCGAGCTATACTAATGAGTTTGTATTTTTTATGATGACTCCGTTTGTATTGGGAATCTATCGAAGAACTTTTGTCGCACTTTTGTGTTATGTTTCTTATGATAGGTACTTCTCAGTGTGTTACTTTGCGGAGAATAATTGAAATACCCTGCATATTACTTTGGCAGCCTGCCATCCCCATAATTGCCAGACTATGTAATCGTATTATTTTTTTCTTTTTCATTATTTTGTGTATTTACAAGCCGTACGCATATTAATAAATATTTTCTATGGTCTTCGTTTTCTTGAAACTTCAGTAATACTTATCGAAGGTCTATTTTCTTTGTTTAGTAATTGTTATTCACAAAACAACAGTATGATTTATTTTATTGTATTACTATTTCATAAATTATACACTAGCAGAAAAAAACTTCGGTACGATTGTCCCGCGACAATTCAGCTAAAACGGATGTATATAAATAAAAGGTAAAGAAAGCATATCAAGGCTTGTTGCATATTTACAGTCGTTAAGTAGAAAAAACATTTCGGTGCATGCATTCATAATAAAAAAATATTTTCAATCATCGTTAATAGATTGTAATTTCATGATGTAAACAGATAAGGATATTACCCATATCTGATAAGTTTTATTATGAATAAAAATAAGTGGTTTTGTTGGTAGGGCGATTGCCCGAACTGGGTCATGACCACAGTACACAAGTGTAAAGACCATCATAGTGACTCGCTTTGGCCTGTCGTGTTTCGGGATCAGCTTGTATAAATCCAGTAACTCATATACCTAGAGACCTTCCATCGTGGTATATGTGGGCCGACATAACGACGGAAACAATGAATGGATTTTCAATCTTTGATGGTCTCTTTCGGTTTTGGAATACACTTTACTTACCATAAAATAAAAAAGTTGTTTTTGTATGTATACTATCCAAAACGTTATCATATTGCTGAATATTCACTTTTTTTATTCGGACTGGATATTGTAATCATATCGTCTGCTTATAAAAGCATGATGCAGTAAAAAAACGACTACACCCAGCAATAGTAAAGAATAACTTATCGATTGGCGCAGTGATCATGCCGACCTGCTCTAATATGTTTTCACGCTTCACTTAAAGGACCCATTATCATAGGACGGTGAGAATACGCTCATAAAGTACACAATCACAACATTCCACAACTCACCGACTCGGCAAATGTAAGAGTACTTTAAAAAGTTATTAAAGAAATTCTTTAAGAGTTAAATAACTTCTTAGTTCTAGCCGAGATATGAGTAATTGGAAAGCTTTGACTTGTTTTGCGTTTACAGCACGTTTAACGGTGAACACCATGGAAGCCAGCGATGGCGTATGGCAGCGGCGATTATCACATGTCCTCGCATTAGTCCTGTGTTCCTATTCTTCATTCTGGTTACTTCTTCTTCTACAGTGTTCCTCTTCATTCCCAATATTTTCAATCCACAGCAGAAAAATAGCATATTTCACTAGATTGCCTAAGACTTGCGTGAAGGCACCATAACGCGCAATGACGATCTAAACTAAGTCTGAGATTTGTATACGCTATTTCGACTTTACTTAGCAAAAATTCAAAAAATAAGTTCGTTTTGATTAAAAAAAACAAAATACATAATAGGAACTTGAGTATAGGCAAAGTATTCTCAGAGCCAAATCCATGTTAACAAAGTTGGTGACTTACCAAAACCTTTGACATTCATTAATATAAATTGTAATGTTTTAGTGAAATCTAAGCAAACTTAAAGTTGCGTTTATAAATCTCAGCCTAAGCGCTCTACAAACTACGGTTACGGTAGAGGAGGCTCTGGGTTGCAAGAAATATAAAATAAATTAATAAAAATAAAAGAGACTTTAAATGATCATGCTTGAAAGCTTAATAGATATCGTATCTACAACTTATTAATCATAAATCGCTAAGAATGAAGCCGCAAAGCATAGTCAGAGCTAAAAGTCCATGGAATAATCATGTTATGCTTATTCATTGTTTTATTATGAAGGTGGACTGGGTAATATATATACACATTCACAAATATATATTCTTTTGAGAACAAATTAATTTCCATATTTTTACATACGAATATGTTAAAGAAATCCTTGGTAATTTTAAACTTTGATATATTCATAATTGTTTTTAATATAGTAATTTTAAAAACGAAATTTGAATCTAAATCGGATTTGCATCTTAAACCGTTTCAGTTGGGCAGATATATTGCCTCTCTGAGCATTTTCTACTGTCTGCATGGCAAGTGTTCGGAAGAGTTATTTAACTTTGTTACACCCTCTCCCTACCTGAATAAAACCACGCGGACGGGTATACGGAGCCACAGCAATACGGTATCTCACATCCCGGCTAGGACTAAGAAGTTCTCTAACACTTACTTTTTCCGAGTCGTTGTGGTGTGGATCGATCTTCCGGCGAGTGTGTTCCCGCCATCCTTGACATGGGATCCTTTAAGCATAGCATGAAGAGATATTTGTGCAGGTCGGCATGATCGCTGCGACTACTGATGGGTTTTTCTTACTTGTCGATAGTCGTGTGGTGTGGTGTGGTGCGGTCACTGTGTCGAAACAGGATAAAAAAATACAATTATATTTGTTTAACTATCATTCGAAATTAAACAACGGTTAGCTGGACTCATAAATAAAATAGCATTTTTTTATAGCTATAAAGCTTGTAGAAAAGTATAAAATATAATTATGTATAAGAATTATATCAATTCCATACATTTACCCTTTTCCTTTAGTGTTATCGATAAACGAATGTTATTTTGTCTAGAAACCCTGAATTACTAACTTTGATTAAATTATAATGTTAAAATTCACTTGGTTTATTTTTAGTCTATTTACATAGTTGACCTTGGATACATGGTTGGGTGGGTCTACGATGCGGAAACCTTTTTTGATATAGTAAAAAAATTTAAAAGTTACACCTCATTGTCGAAAATTATGTTTGAATAAACCCACACTTTCTTAAAAATATTTTGTATTAAAATTTCTAGTAATATTTTTGCAAAACTTAAATATTCTCTCAAAATAATAGAACATTTTTCAATAATAAACCAAACAATTTTGTAAAAACACTTTATATAAAACGCCGTTACGTGTTGCGCACAAGAAAATTACTTGTACTATTTTTCCAAAATTAAAGCAATCTCTCATACGGTGTAGATAATGGGAAAACTTGACCTATGTACGCAGCACGCGCCGCGGTTATATTGTATTTCATTGAATGCTCCTCGGTTATTTATTTATTTATTAAAGGGTCGCGCTATAAATTGCGTTAAGTGGGGGCGGCCGAAGTCCCGCCGGGCTCCGCGGGGGCGCCCATAACGCCGGGAAAAACGCGCCGGCCCATAAGTGCCTTTCTACAGCACTGCGAGGCTATATTGCCGCGGTTATAGACATTAAAACAATACATGCGGTTAGGGT
Source organism: Automeris io (assembly GCA_036320925.1). Classification (NCBI taxonomy): domain Eukaryota; kingdom Metazoa; phylum Arthropoda; class Insecta; order Lepidoptera; family Saturniidae; genus Automeris; species Automeris io. The sequence goes on along the minus strand of JAUDJH010000037.1, from coordinate 791,696 downwards.
GATTTTGTAAAAATTATTAAATAATACTGGACTACTATAATGCCTTTAGCTCATACTATTGTTAAGGCTTTTTTGTCATCAACTTGTGTACGTCCAGTAGTGGAATATATGGGCCGATATGACGATGACATCTTACTCGAAGTACTTGGATTACACTGTACTTTCCGTTAGGTGTTATATGGTCACATTGTCAAGCAGCCTATTCCAGCGAAATAGATATGGTACCTACATGGGGGCCAACAACTTTTATATACCATTGATGATGATGATGATGATGTCCTAGCCGGTTTCGGCCACGGCGACTGTTTCAACACCGGTTAAGAAATTCGAGGTCCAGTTTTCGGAAACAGTCAATTGCGCAGGAGATATTTAAGTGCATAACTGGACGCGCAGCCAAAAAAGCACTCTCTCGTCCGAGCTCCCTCAGGCCCGATGGAAAGGAGAACCAGTACGATCGGGAGGGAGCAGGATGCAGGTTTGATCGAGTTTTCCCTTCTCTAAGTACCTGGTTGAATTGCGGTGTTCAAGAGATACTTTAGTCGCCTTTTACGACACCTCAGCAAGAAGAGGGGCGTGCTATTCTATTCTGCCGGCAGCCACCACGGCTGATATACCATTATCATTTTTATGTCTCGTCTGGCTACTGTCAAATTAAAAGTACAGGAAAAATATCGCTGTAAGAGACCGTGGAACAGCCTCAAACTTGGGACTTGACTTTGACCTGGAAGCCTTTAAGAAAATACTGAATAAGCATTTATTGGGAGGATGCGGTTCATGACCAGCTTTACCTTCATCTTCCACTAGTTGAGATGGAGGTTAAGCGTCTGCCTATAAATGCATGTGTGTATTTCTGCGTATGGATAGCGTTAAATGTAATGACACAAGATCCATGCCTAGGCTAGGCCTTAGCTGCTCGAACGTTCTTATATATAAAAGTGCTTAGCAGAAAAGAAAACTTTCAAAGACCTGAGGTTTTCTGGACGCGTGAGTGATATAGGATTATGATTAATTTGATTATTTCAAATACATTCCAAAGAAAAATTAAAGAAATAAAATATTTATAAGAAAAAGGTAACCATACATATCATTATGTTTGTAAATAACAATACAAATGATAATAGGTTGAAATAAAAAGGTTTAATTCTATCTGACACCTGATTGGCTAATTTATGTTCACTTATTCAAGATTATTACTGTACACGTCATTCCCATCCATTTTGTGTTTATTTCCGCAAGAATATCGATAGATGGCGTTAATTGACACTCCACGAACATACTCGCTTTGGAACCGTAAAGCAACATATATTTTCCACTTAAATACGTTCGGTAATGGTCGTGCGCATTTAGGGCTTGAATGTAACTTTACCAGCACCTATATTTACAATCCTCTTGTAAATCGAAAATCCAGTGCAGCCCTTACAGGCGCACTATGGGACAGAATTGTCATATAGGTTTTGCGAATGTTCGATAATGAATATTTTTTTAATGCCCATATCTAAATAAACTATTAATATAACACATATATAGAAATTAAAATAAATTATCGAATCTAATTTATCGTTTTTTTTTTTCTAACGAAACTGCACTTGCAAGTTGACTTTCAAAATAATGTCATTTATATAGAAAATAATTGCACTAGTTCACATGGTCACGCGATGGACGGTAGCGACAGAGCTTGGCGGGCGGTCCTCGCATGTAGTGGGGACACACTGAAGGTGAAAGAGGCGACGAAGTGGGACTGGAAGGCAATAGCCACCCCCAAGAACCCAGTCTGCCTCCCACGCAGAACAGGACACCGGAGGAGGGCCTACATCCATGGCTTTCCTCCTTAAAACCGGATATGACGCCTTGAGCGGCGCACTTGAGGGAGTGAGCCGTCCAATGATCCAGGCGAAAGCAGTGTGCGATGTGTTCCCGCACTCTGCTCCAAGATAAATAGGCGAGCGAGGGGTGGGTGGCCATTTACACCACCCCTCCCTTGCTTTTAGCAATAGAGAGAGGCATACCGTAAGGCCAAAAGTCGCCAGGTGCCGAGGAAGTGGCCAATGCTGCGCCCTTGGCCCCGGCAGACGAGTAGGAGGAACACCCCGGGGATTTTAGTTGGTGCAAATCCATCATATAGAGCAGCCCATTTAAAAGTTAAACCAATTGTTTTTTAAAATCATTTTGGAATTTAGAATTTTTGGTATTTACATTTAAAATTGCTTTTAAATTATGCGAAAATTACCTGATGGAGAGGGAAATGCAATATTAATATATAAAAAATATTATAAAATAATTATAAAAAAAAATACATACAGTCATACAGTCTTCATTAGCCTCGGAAAAAAAATTGCAAAGTATCCATACAACAAAATGAGGGAATTTGTTATTTGTTTGTTGGTTGCCCCAAAAAGTATTATGCGAATTATCCATTGACCAGGACAAAGTATTCAAAAATTCTTAGAATACCATGATTTGTAGCCTTCAAAATGTGAAATATTTGTGAAAAGTATACAAAAATTACTTATGCCAGCTTTTAACAATCGCTGGACCATATCTAACTGTACTAAAGAACATTTACTTAATTTTTTTAGTGAGATTTATTTTAAGATTGGTTTAAAACTGGCAGAGTTATTAAAAATTAATGTCCGAAAAAACCTTTTTTATGTGTTAATTCTGTTAACAAAGTCAAAACGGCAAAAATAAATTTTGAAAATCGGTTTATAAATGGCGGAGATATTCAAAAATTCATTTTTCGGACGGACATTTTATCCAGTCTTTTTAGAAGTCAGTTAAAAATTAACAACGAATTTAGCATTATTTGATAATATACCCAAGAGGTATTACGTATCAAATATCAGGTATTTAAATCACAAACTCACAGATTTTTGAGACGGTACGCATGATTATGTGCCATAGTGCGGCGTGCACAATTGCTATATAGAGTAAACCTGAATAAACACAATCCATATGGTATGACGTCTGCGCAAAAAGTTAGATTTTCGTCTTAGAAAATTTTGAACGTTTTACTTGGCAGTTACTTAACAAAATTTGGATTTTATTGTTAGGTGTAAGAAGTAGCCAATATAAAAAATGTACGTAAATAACTGACAAAAATGTTTTAAAATTGATTATATCTTTATGTTGGCCAGTACAAGGGTATAATCAAAGGATAGCCGTGGGCGAGTGGGGCGGTCACGGGCGTGGTTGCGCTACCATAATACAAGTCACACATTCGATAAAATATTTTTCTTTATTAATTTAGTAAATTATCGAAATTTAATTATTTGTAAATCAGTGGCTTCAAATTAGAGGGATACCCACATCACATTCGATTATATACAGGAGATTCACTTTTTTTAGTGAGACATAGGAACAAGTGCAAACAACGCGTTGCGGTCACACACCGTAAATATTCATCATATTTATAAAATTTATACGTGATGCGTTCAGTGTATATTTTTATTTTAAAGGTATCGACTCGGGTCGGAAAATAGAAGATCAGAAAATTCTATACAGCTTTGGCATAGCAACGCGTGCACCCTTGTCTGGATCGTCTTGTGAAGTGCAAGTCTGCTGCGCGTGTGGCGCGACACCGGGATGTACCATGTGCTCATATGTTTGTATCTAAAACGTTGGAGCAACAGCACTTCGGATTCTCGCTTTGCAACACATCGTATGCAACGGCACTTAGGGCATTTATATTTGACAGAATAGTGACCACAGTACACAGAAACATAGTCCGTCATAGTAATTCGGTCCGTTCTGTAGTAATTTGTTTTTTAATTTTATATGTATATAAATCATCACGGTTATTTCCTATCAAAATAGGCGGAAGTAAATGTACGCCAATTCTAATTGTCTTAGCAAAGTGATTCCGTTTCATTAAATTGTTTTTAAATTTCAATAAAATCAAAACAAAAATATTTAATGTATTTTATCCTTTTATCTAAAAAATTCTAATAATCAAATTATTAGTGACCCTAACAAAATATTTCCGTTAAAACTCTCCCCAAAATTACCTTCAAGTGATATTATCTATCTATCAGCTAAGGCCGATATCATTATTCCATATTATTATAAAATCCCTCGAGAAACGAGCACTGAATGGCACTGATTGCTGTGAAATCTTGATAACGACCCGGTGATTATTGAAGCTATTTGCAATTCACTGATTGATTAACCTTTGTATTTGATTGCCGTCTTGTTTCGGTAACAATCACTAAAATTCCATAAAATTATTCTGGTATATTTTTCTTAGAAATATTTACTTACATTATTTTTATTGCAATTAGATCGAGGGGTTATATTTGGTTTAAGCGACATTTTTTGGTGATATAGTAATATACATATTATGACCGGTGGTCCTGAATGTGGTGGTAGAAAGTCACGGATTTTAGCGTTTTATTGTTTATTTGCACTTTAAGGCACACCGAACTGCGACGCACACGCACGTACGTAGCCTTGGGTCTCGGTGGTCGACTAATATATATTTTCGGAATCACCTTTTTTTACCGATTCCAAATATATATATCGGAGGGTGAAAGGCTATTTGGTTTAAGCGAAATATTATTTTTATTTATTTTTATTATTATTATATATATATATATATATATATATATATATTACTATATCACCAAAATATTTCGCTTAAACCAAATAATATTATTGAATAATATTATATATATATATATATATATATATATATATATATAATAATAATAAAAATAAATAAAAATAATATTTCGCTTAAACCAAATAGCCTTTCACCCCTCGATATTATAGGTACCTATACGCTAGCATTTGTTATCATTCTTTTTTTATTGGTTCGACAAAGTGCTACACCGCGCGTGATGGATAGTATATGATAGTATATGAGTATGGTCCATGAACGCTAGCGACTGACAAGGGATAATTCCATTGACAATCGCCCTCGTCATGTTGGTCCACTTATAATGCAACTAAAGATCTTTCTCTAGCTATATGAGCATCGAGATATACACAAGCTGATTTCGAAACGCGACAGGCCGAAGCAAGTTACCACGATAGTCTTTACATTTGACAGTCTTTATTATGGTAATAAAACACCTTGTTCTGCCCTATTTCTCCAAAACTAAGTCACATTGTTTTTTTTTAATGTTAATAGCTTCCCCGTCAGATTTTAAACTGCCAAAACCTATTGGTGTGTCGGCTGTTTTTTGAAAATTGCTTGAAGCAACCTGACCTTAATGCTATATGTATAAAAATTGACAATTATTGACATTAATATTTATACGTCAATCAATTGTTTTGCTTTCCCGGAACCCGTCCACTGACATTTAAACTTTATGGTATGGTGTTAAAGTTCAAATTGACTTTTAAATATTATTACGAATTTTTTGTATGAGAATATAGAAAAGTGTTGTTTTTAGACTTTTCCAGACATTTTTTTTTTAATTTTTCTCTCCGTAATAACCGTTTCCAGACTTCAACAAACACAACAAAAAAGAAATCAGCCAAATCGGTTCAGCCGTTCTCGAGTTTCGCGCTTATCAAGACATTTAGCGATTCATTTTTATATATAAGAAGAAGATTTATTGTTCTATATTAATAAGTTATTTTTCTACTGATTCTGATTGCAAAAAACTAGGTATTTTTATATGTAAGGGGTTCATTTTGTAAGAAAAAAAGAAATTTATTTATTTCGTCACCATTGTTTGCATATATATAATATTATTACATAAGAGATTTTTTTATTACATATTAAAAATTATGTAGTGCGGTTACTTGTCTACTACAGTACAGTAGTATTATATACCTACTATCACTATTTCAGAGGTAAGAAGTCCTTCGAATAATCAAAACAGTACTGATAGAAAAACTAACACAATTTTCAGTATAATTGAAGCATCATATTCCTAGAAGACGCATCCAGCTAAATCGTCCAATTGGTTTTGGTTGAGTTTCTCATGAAGCAACATTCTAGAATGTTCTTTTTTCAAAACGATTGGTCTATTTTGAAAATGGAAGCAATTTGTCGCGTTTGATTCGTGGCCAAGCGGCGACTTTGATAAGTTTTTGTAAGGCCGCGATAGCCGCGATTGGCTGCGGTCTACACCGTGGTTACCGGCTAGTTAAATTACTAACCTTTATGGTTACAGGCATAGAATTAGGAAATATAAAGAAACCATATAGATACACGCGGGTAAAGTGAAGCCAAAAATTTGTTCTTAAATAGGACAATATGAAATTTCAAAGATCTGTTGCGAACTGACGCGTCGCGTCGTGATCATCGGATTTTAACTTGTGTTAGTTTTGTGTCGTACTTGTTGTGATGATACAGAGTTACAGGAAAAGCACAATAGAATAAAACGAGTATGAAAGAGATTTAAAAAACTTAGAAAACATGTTGCTTCATATTCGCACACAAGTTTTGGACTACATCAAGGCTCGGCAACCTTTTGAGTCGGTTGAGTCAACAATTATAATTTACAAAATTTCAAAGTTTTTATTGTTGTCAAAAAAATCTTTTTAACAACAATAAATAGTACTTACATAAAGTTTTTTGATAGCAAAAACGAATGGATTCATGTATTCAGAAGGATTTTGAAATGTTTTTTTAATATATATTTTTTTATAAGATAAATAATATTTGGATATGGAATTAAAGAGTCGCAACTACACATACAAAGAGCCGCAGGTTGCTGACCCCTGGAATACATTATTCTTCCATGTTTTTGTAAATTCCATGGTGACTGGCTCTTCAATTTGCCATCGTTTGACTATTTTCAATGTACTCACTACCTTCATGTACAATTTGTTTGTTATTAAATGCTTTGGTCTGTTTGTATGTGGTTTGTTATTCTAAAAGTTACTAAAAATATTGTGACAGATATGCCTGATGTATTATTGCATTTCCTGCATTATTGCATTGCCTGATGCATTTCACCGACCGCATTTACAGAGTTGAAATGAAAAGAAATTAAATTTGACTTTATTTAAACATGCCTATTTCCAAGCACTTCTGAATTGTTACAAAAAAAGGAAAACAGAATCTACAGAGAATAGTCGGAACGAAATTTGCTTGTTTGCAATAAATATGTCGTATCTTTGACGTTATATATAGATAAATAATATAAAATTGAAAAAAGAAAGCATTTTAATATTCTAGATTTTAATCATAAATAATAATAAAAATTTTAGAGCACAGTTTAAAAGTACGATTATCGTATGACTAGAATTGTTATATATTTTTGTTCTACCTCAATTAAAAGTAGGTATAGGATTGTTTTTACTAAAAGAAATTGTGTATCACATTATGGAAAGTAACGAGTGCCTACATAAATAATATGTGTAAGTCATTGCTATTTAAAATTATTGCATTAGGTTTTGTCTGTCTGTGGATTTGAAGTTTTTTGGAGACACCGCTGACTATTTTGTTCGGATGCCTTTAATTTGTTGCGGTTTCTGATATCGCAAATCATCAAAAAGTAAATCGGAATACAAAGAAAAAGGGCTGAGGCGGACAATCGTCATGATACCGGGTCCGTTTCGAATCAGTCGATTTCCATTCGTGTTTTTGTGTCGGCGTGTGATACGACTGGCGCGCTCTACAGATCTTGTGTTATTAATTACCCTTCTTTTATATCTAAGCATAACAATCAATCGACTTGATTAAAATATCTATATAATAGACGAATGTAATGACCTATATCGTACACGAGACGTTACTGAGTCAGCATTCATTTAAATGGACATTTACGTTTATAGTTATTGACATTAAAAAAATACATTTTTTATGGTACTTTACTATATAATATTATAGTATAACTGTTATAAGTACCTATATAATGGTATAAAAGAATGAAAACATTTTCTTATATATCAAAAGAAGGCAAAAGTGACTGTGGCCTATAACCAAAAGTTCGACCTGCAAGGGTTGATCTCGAAATGCTACACACACGCTACGCAACAAAACAAAGCAACTCAGGTACCCAAGTATTATCTAAACAATTCTTTATACGTAAATTTCCATATTTATTAATAACCCTGAAAAGAAATGTTTATCGATTTAGGTACTAAAAATACTATTAAAACGAACTATTGTATAATCAAAATAAAACATTAAATAATTATTTCACAGATAAAATCAACCAATTTTTCGTCTGTCATACGGGACTTCGTAAAATGAACAAGGTATAGTACTGCTCATTTAACACAACCTGGGTGTCAGTTTTGGGTACCAAATTTTGTTTTTTTTTTTTTTTTTGTTGACTGGGTCGATATCCTTATGGACCGGCACGGCGCCTTGAGAGTGGCGACCCTGTGTACTGGACTCTTGCTGACTAAAACCACGGAGTGTTTTTCCTACCCGCCTGCCGGGGTCAAAGGTACGACTTTGCCAGTCTCCTTAGTACCCGGCAACGTCGGAGCTTTTACAGGTCTCTTCTTTTCTACATTTGCGAGGGGTTATTTAAAAACCCACCTCTCGCTCATCTCATTGTTCTAAAGCGGTGCGCGGGAACACATCCCTCACCAAAGTGTTAGTAAGCCTTTAGATGCGAGCAGAAAAAAACACTAAAAATAAATATTATTGTAATTATGCATTATATTGTTTCTATTGTAAGTTTTTCTTTTAAGGCAAACATCGTGACGCCATAATTTTTGGCGATGAAGTTATCCATAGGCGAAAATAGCCACTTACCAAGGTTTGAAATAAGATACTGTTTGTTATATCTTAGTATTAACAGATTTAAAACTCACAGAGGAAACATGAATGAAAACAATAATCGTATATTACTATATCAAAATTCAATATATACTTCAATAGTAGCAAGGAAACCAATACATATAGCAAAAAGAAGGATTTGTTTATGTTTATTTTTAATTATTATTTAAGCGCGACTCGGGAATTAAATGATAACCATTCCTTATAATGCACGCATCCGCCCGTAGCGTATCATGCGAAGGCGCTGAGACGTAAATAAATTGCTTAATTTACTTCGAAGCAAATGAAGTATATTAAATTATTAGCGTTTATCACGTACATGTTGCATACGTTTGTAGCCTGAATGATTAAAACATGCCGGTTGGCTTGCCTATAGTAGTCGCCAATACGAATAATTACCTGACGAAAAAATTACACTATCTGCTAAACGTGTACCTGTTATTTTACATAAATATCAAATAATTAATGTTTATAAGCTGTATAAAACCAGTTGATATGAAAATTTCAATGGCACGCATTTTTGCGCCCTTCAGGCCCAGTTTCATAAAGACCAATAAAAATTTAAAACTTTTTAAAATTAATAATGAATTTGTATGCAATTGCAGATTCATTAGTATTTTAAAGCGTCTTAAAAATTTAAAATTGCTTCTAAAACTGGGCGCTGTTGAAATGAAATCATATTATCCAAGAATTTCATAGTGACATAGCAAAGGGACAACACTGCATCCGGTGCTAAGTATAATGCTGTTGCAGACTGTTGCCGTAGTCATGCTGGCCTATTTAGGCCACCGAAGATCTCTGGAATATAAATAATTACTATATACTAGGTGGTTTTAAGCTGTATGGCGAATTTTGACAAAAATACTTTAGTCCCGCCAGTTCGGCAATGACGTCCTATTGCCTCACCGGCACTCGTTTTACATAACCAGAGTGTCATCTGTTAGGATAGTTTTAATTGGAAAAAATCCTCATTGGACAGTCCCAGCTGCACTTAAACCCAAAAAATAGCCCCAAATTGACTAACTGGGTTACTAGGAAATTTGGAACCGATTTTCAACGGCACCGCCGCGCCACGCTATCCCAGCACGATATAAACGATTGGGTGTTGAAAAGCTCTACCTCCTCGACACTAAGCAAGGAATTTCGGTAGAATACGTCACGATGTGCCGCTTGACTTCAATAGAAGACACGAGCAGTACCAATCTCAAATAAAGCTCCATTTCTTTTTTTAAAATGTAATTCAGCAATGTTATTGCGCCTTATTTTAGTACAACGCAGTCCAAAAACTGACTGCAACTATCAAGTAGCCGGATATTATTCGTCGACAGTCGCCGTGATAAAATCGCCCTGCTCAAAAGTCTCTTCACACTTCTTTTAAAGGATCAAATATATGTCATAAGTGGAAAGGAAATATACTGGTTGGGAGATCATTCTAAAGTCTGGTGAAATAGTAGAGGTATATAAGAATTATAAAACTTTTTGGTGCGTGTCCACTTGAGATTCTTGAGAAGTACATTATTGTTTCGTAAACCAAACCACGAATCGGGTTCTATTGTGGAAGGGAGAAGGTAGAAAAGAATCTAATATAGAAATAATTTCTGAAGAAAGACGTTCACTCTAGTTGATTGAAGGTTCACGAAGATAGCATTGCCTATAGCCTTCTACCTACCCACCTTCCGACGTACATACATGTAAAACGAAGACCTTTGAATCCGAATCTAATTTCATTTGAATGGTCACGGCAAAAAGCCGATCGTCTGAGATTGTGTCGGCGAGCTCATAGAGTAGATATCAATAGTCATCGGGGGCCACTGACAGATTTCTGACTTGGAATCGAATTAATTATTACTACAGTTAGATGTACGTTCAGAACAGGTGTTTTTTTCTATGACCCAAAGATTTTGTGGGCCTATAGTCCTATTCACATTTTTGTCGTATCACAATAAACTCAATCATATATCCAACTACTTCTGAATGAGGATTGTAATATAGTTGCCAATCTTATTTGATAGTCCGAACTGTGTCTTAAACACAGTACATAGGTAATTGTAAAGATCATCATAGTAATTCGGTATAACCTATCGCGTTTCGAGGTCAATTTGCATATGCCAAGATGCTTATATACATTTGTTTTGATATAGAGACTTTCTACTCGTGGTATATCTGTCGCAGGACGGCGAGGGCAATTGATAATGGCTTGTCGTTAATTGGCAGTTCCTTCTATTTTTGGACGACATTGTAATTTTTATCAGGTTTGCTGTAAGCGCTCTGTCAAGCCAGTACATTTAAAAAACCCATCAGTTCAGTACATAAGCAGGACGCTAAATCAACTTTATGCAGTTATTCATATTTGTGCAGTTACTTAAATTTATCGAACCTCCTTTACTTTTTCAGTGTTTAATTCAGATTCTGTCAGACGCTGTTCGTCAGCGAATTCCTGGCAACGACTATCAGGTTGCGATGTTTTTTTTTTTACAGGACAATGTGTTGATGGCCGGGACAGGTCTCTACAACTTAACCAGGCGGAGAGGGCGAATACTGAGAGTACTCAGCCAGCGATTTATAGTTTGGGTGGCAACGCAAGGGCATCCTTGTGGGTAAGAACCTCGACTTAGGCGACCGGCCAGTGGAATGAACCTAACGGTGATCTACTAGCATTTCGGAAGCAACTGTCTTGAGAAGAAACGCCGAAAGAAACTCAAGGCTGCGACGTAAGTACAGCTCAGAATCCATTTATATAGAAAGGCGTTCGATGTAGTTGACTACCCAACGACTGTCAAAATCCGAATCAAACTTTAGTTACCCTATCTTAATAATAACGTAAATGATATTATAGCTTGAAGACCATTTTTTCCTTTTTTAAATATTTAGTTAGGTATTAAAGATATGATTTTTTCTTTAAATAATTTAAGTGTAGAAACATTTTTATATAAATTAACATTGTTTTTACAAGGGGCGCGAGTTCCGACATCTGTTGGACGAACAATAGAGCGGGTGTCCCGCCGAGACATTGTCCGCGTAATTTGTAGTCTAGCATCACCGAAAAACACCCAGATAAATAATAACGTTATTTATTTTAATGAAATACCTACGATTCGCTAACACCATGTTTCACAGTTGGCGATGGAACCTTTGTTTGAGTGGGAATAGCTCCAACTGTTTCCGTTAAATCTATTATATTCGTTCCAAATTATTTCATATCTATCTATTTAAAATGTATTACATTATTCATATTAACATCATGTACAGTTTTCTGATACCAGATTTACAAACAAATTAAACCAATTATACATAAGTATATTACATCTACTTACTAACTGTATAGATAGGTACCTACTTATAACCTGTAATATTTACGTATTTTTCAGGAACTTGGCTATAGTTTTTTTTTTGTAACCCGGGGGAAATCCCTAATGGACCTCGGGGTGAGGTGAGGGCCACCCCCCGGTATGTCGGGCTTGCACCGACTAAAGCCCGCGGGGTATTCCACCTTCCGCTTACCGGCATCGAGGGCACGACTTTCTCATCCTGAATGACCGGCTGGGCGTGCGGCTGTGAGTAGGCCTCTACTCGTTTAGGGAGGGGTGGTGTATAGAGCCACCCCTCTCGTGCCTCTGTGTTGTAGAGCGGCACGCGGGAACACATCGCGCGCCGCTTGCACCCTTGTTGGACGACACACTCCCTCAAGTGTGCCGCCCGGTGTCGCCGCTAGAGTCGACGTTCCTGAGGAACGCCGCTCTGCGGCGCCCTGTTCTTTTAGGCCGGCGGGCAGGCGGGGACGACGCTGCCAAAGATGTTGTAGCCAGCGCCTCTCGGACCCGCTCCGACGCCTCCTTCCTAGCTAGCACGTCCTCGGCGAACCGCAGGACCGCCCTCCATGCACCTTCGGTTCCACCCACCACTCTCTCCAGCTCGGCCCGCTTTGAAGCCCAGGCTGGGCATATCTGGAGCGTGTGCTCAGCAGTCTCGTCGGGGCATCCGTCACAGTGGTGACATTTCGGTGTTGGTTCACTACCGGCTGACCTGTGCAGATATCTCCCGAAGCATCCATGCCCCGTTAGAATCTGCGTCAACCGGTAGGACACCGTGCCATGGCTACGATATAGCCACTCCTTGAGTACGGGACGGATTGCCCCGACTGTTCGCAGGCCGGCGCTTGGTCGCTCAAGCCTGGACTTCCACGCCTCCACTGATTCGGCGTCCAATAGGTGCCGTTTCGCTCGCATCTTGGCCGGGGCCGTCCGCTATCCCTTGACCCTTCGCTCCTCACGCCATGTAAAGAGTGACGCGAGGGCTCGGGAGTCTAGGTCCCACGGCAAATTTGGCTATAGTAACCTAAATATTTGAAATATATAGAATAATAATTATTTATTTATTTCCTCAAAAACAACAAATCACACACAAGTACAAATGTTTAAAAATAAATATTGTAGTACTGAGTATATTATACTAGCTGATCCGGCAAACATTGTTTTGCTATATAAGTTATTTTAATATCTTCTAAGATGTTCATTGAAATTAAGTGATGTCAAAGAAAATTTTGTTCACAATTAAATACTCTTAATCAACAACACATTTATTTGGATAAAGATTAATATTATTACGTTGATACAACTCTTAACAAATAATGCATCAATTTCGACCAAATTTGATTACCATAAAAACGGTTCTAGTGAGTTAATCTTAAAAGATAGACATATATTGTCCGGGACATTTTTTTAGATTATTTCAAGAGGAATAATTCTTTCATACATATATTTTTGGTATCTTGAACCGTTTTCGCAGCGCACGCAATGGAAGCCCTCAAGGATGAATAAATTTCCCCATTTTTTTCACATTTTCCATTATTTCTTCGCTCCTAATAGTTGCATCGTGATGTTATATAGCCTAAAGCCTTCCTCGATAAATAGTTTATTCAACACAAAAAGAATTTTTCAATTCGAACCAGTAGTTCCAGAGATTAGCGCGTTCAAACAAACAAACAAACAAACTCTTCAGCTTTATAATATTAGTATAGATAAATTTCCACTTTTTTATACATACTTTTCTATTGTTCATACTTTCAAGCGTTAATGAGAAATATGCTCTTGACAGATACGCAAACGAACGGATGAACAACGAAGCGATCTTATGTGGTTCTTCTTTAAGTTGCGCACCAATTCTTAGCAAATCAAAGCAGAATGCTACGGTATTTCTTTTGGTTTAGCCATCACACGCTATGTAAGTGCATTATAAACATCTTTATCTAACTATTGTTTATAATTTGGACATTTTTAAGCAATTAAAAATCCGTCCTATGATATGGGATCCTATAAGCGTAACGTGAAGAGATATTCGTGCGGGCCGGCTTGATCGCTGCGACTACCAATGGGTTTTTCTTACCTTTCGATAGTCGTTGGCGTTTTAATTGGACTGCACCATGCTTACCATCAGGTTTGGTGCAGTCACTATGCCGTGTCAGTGTAAAAAAAAAATTAGTTAAACTCTAATACTATAAAGTGCCACTAAAATGCTTTATACCGCTTCTTCGCCGCGGCTATAGCGCGGTGTAGAGATTCACTTGCAATGGCATAAAAGCCACACTATTGTGTCAAAAGTATCATCACATAACCAGTCATTACTAGATTTTTTTTTTCTATTTATTTAAGGGACTTTTGTGCCTCGGCACATGCCAGCCCCATCGTATCCTAAACATGCACTACTAGCATTTATTTCTGGTGGGGAGCCATCAGCCTGAACAACTCCTTTGCTTCGGCTGAGTAAGGTCTTGCTAAAATTCCGCAGAACATGCCTACATCAAATTTGTTCAGGCTAAAGGCTCCCATCAGAGAAATTACTAGATATATTACACGAATATAGGAATATAAAGAGTTTTATTGCGTTATGAGGTGTTTCAACTTTTAGGACGTTCCATTTCTGAAGAGAATTCTCAGTTTTCTCAGTTGTATAAATACAAAGTAACCAAGAGGATTAAACAAATACACAGATGGAAAAAATAGCAACTTAACACTAGATACAGATTAAAAACCCCTTTCTTGTATTTTTCACTGTTGGCGATTAAAGAGCCTCATCACTGATCACTGTAAATGTCGTTACAAGGTACCAACTCGCTAGCCAATATGTACTTATACCGCAAAAACCATATTGCGTGCGAAACATACCTCGGTAAAATATATTCAATTAATCAAGGTCTTCGTGATGCAGATAAAAATAAATGTTTTAAAATAGATGTGCGCAAGAGAGCTCGCCCGCCCTACAGTGAACCGGCGGGCGCGCCGTCCAATAGCGCTGCGGATGCGTGGGTGCGTACCGCCTCCACGCTCCTTACATGTGGATTGTCGCTTTTTACAACAACAATTATTACAATATGCAGCCGGAATGTCTAATTAATTACGATAATTATTTTCGGCGCGCCTCGTATCAGTGCTCTGTGCTTAGAATTTTAATTGGCCGTTGGTACGTGCCGTTCTTAATATGTCTAATTTATTAATAGAGCGTTGTAAAAGTGAATTAAAGTTAATTGATCTATAATACACGGTTAAGGTATCTTTATATATAGCGAGGTATTTGCCCTAAAATTAATCAGAATCTTTTTGTAAGGGCAGTCCATTAAAAACACCTAGTCCAGTACAGTACTTACTCGACGCCCTAGAATAGGGTTGTCCGCATTGTGAATGATCCAGATGCTACTAAGCATGTTGAACTGCTCCAGTTGCGCAGAGATATTGCTTTACAGAGCGCTTTCTCCCATCTGTATCATGGGGGATATTCTGAAGAGTAATTTAACCTTGTTCCACTCTCTCCCTTCCTTAGTAAAACCACGCGCGCAGGTATACAGAGTCACAGCTATGTGGTACCTCCTTCTTAGTTAGTACTAAGAATTTATCTAACTCTTACTTCTGCCATATTGTTGGGCTGTGGAATGGTCTTCCAGCGAGCGTGTTCACATCGTCATATAATATTGGATCCTTTAATCGAAGCGTAAAGAGATATTTGTAATGTAAAAGTAAATGAATGTTTTTAGTAAGTCTCTGCATCAATCTATCATACATAAAATTTAAATAATGCGGAATTTATTCCGAATAAAGTACCTACATAGGTAAGTAGGTACTCTAATGTCTCGAAACTAGTGTATATTGCTGTCAAAAATAACTGACTTAAAAGAATATTAAAAACAATGAGATACCAAATGATATTGTTTAATAGATTAAAATACTAAAATATAGGGAAATATGAGGCATCTAATTCTAATTGAAATCATTTTATTGTATTTATTTTAAAATATCATAAAACATTTTTTTATTGTAAATTTTATTAGTTTTGATATTATTAAGGTAAATACGAGTAAATAATGTATATGTAGTTACATATATTTTTAAATAAGAAAATAGATATAAATGTCTTGTCTGCATGAATAATATCTACGTAATTAACTAAATTGGAATCAAATAAATAAAAAACATAAGTAAAGTAAATAAATATATGTAAGGACATCATTAAAGCCGAACACGAACGCGCAGCATGGAACATATTAAATTAAAACCGACGACATGTGTTTTCTTTCCCACAGGAAAATGTATTAGCCAGAGACATTTCCCGAACATGCTCTTTTCCTTTCATACGAATACGTTTTCCGATAAAGTAGACAAGGACGCACGACCCGGCGCCGTCTTCACTAACAGCAGCTTTCCGCGTAAATCTGATAAAGCGAACCAACACATTACGATACTAATACAAAGAAATTTTCTTCGTTATTTTCGTTATGAGCTTAGTATCAGTCTTCTCATCCTTTCTGGCTTTCCATGTCGCCGTAAGATAAAGCGAGACAGCGCTACGGTTACAAACTTCATTCAAAGGCCAGCATGATTGGGTGAAAAAGTTTACGGCGACACGCCTTTCTCTAAACGTGCAGGGCATCGTTCTCCTTGGAGCGCCGCTTCCACAAAATATTTCCCAAGAAGTACAATGTCGGCTGTGTCGAGGGGCGGCGACGCGGGAGCCCGCAGTCATGCTGGGAGTCTCAGCAGAGTCAGAGGTCATATGACGCGTCTTTATCGTTATGAGAAAAAAATTTTCGTGACTATTTATATTATTTTTCTGATGAACTTATGTTATAATTAAAGCGTTTACATTTAACAAAATACGCTTGTACAAGGATAACTAAGCTGTTATTACGACGCGTCAACTACTGTGATAATCATTTTTGTAGTTTCATGAGGGTACTAACATTAATTTTATATGTATATGTAAAGTAAATATATTTTGTGTGTAGTGTTCAATATATTACAGTGGTGGTTAGTGTTAATGCTGCAACAAAGAACGATAATGAAGGCTGGATTTCTTTTATTGAACCCTGAAGTAAGTTTTGAAGTCTGTTTTCAACAAATTATTAGATAAGATATTAATAATATTTCACAAAGTATTTTATGTAGAATCGTTGTACTTATAAGTGTTAATTTATTTATAGGGCAGCCAGTGGCCGATAAATTATATAAAAATATAACAATGGCAATCATTGACAAAATACAATAAAATGCATCAACCGATGAAGACTACCGCGGCATGCACCAAAAATAAACATAAAATAATAATAACGATATTAGAAAACAAAATTTACATCAAAACCAAATTGAAGAAAAAAATAAAAATAAAAAAAAGAAAAAAAAGAAAATAAAAAATAAAAAAATAAAATAAAAAAAATAAATAAAAAAAGAAAATTAGAAATTAAAAAAATAAATAAATAAATAAATAAATAAAAAACAAATAATAATAATTTAAATATTTTTTTATTTAAATTTAAGAATTGGATGTATTAACTATAGACCTTTGTTGTATTTTTAATTAAATAATCAACCTGTAGATTTTAAGAAATTTATGATTTTTATCGCTAAAAGAAAAGTTCCTAAGATCTATAACTGTTTGGATATGATTTTAGTAGATATATATAGTAATACGCACGTACCATTTCAAAGCTGAAAAAGATTTTAGATTCTCTTTAGATAAGCACCTACAAATATACAGCAAAAGAATCCGCAATGAATAAGAAAATCAATGTAGTTAATCATTTTATTTTCTATCAGCTTAGGTACAATTCCATATTTTTTTCTTTACACTGGCTCGACATAGTGACTATAGAGTTCCTGATGGTAAGTACAGTGTATTCCAAAAACGAAAGCGACTATCAAAGGATGAAAATCCATTGATAGTCTTCATCGTCATGTCGGCCAACATATACCACGACTGAAGGTCTCTAGGTACATGAGCTACTGGATATACACAAGCTGATCCCGAAACGCGACAAGCCGAAACTGGTCATTATGACGGCCTTTACACCCATGTACTGTGGTCGCGATCCAGACGGGCACCGACGCCCTACTACCTCGCTGCTGCTCGTTTAGCACCACCCAGGAGTCACGTGTAGGGAAACTATGGTAAAGCCTACGGACGCGAGCAGCTTCGACTCCCAAAAAAAAAACAGTAGCAATTTTAGTGCTGCGGCCCACTGCTTCATCAACATACCTATTATCTTAAACATAATTTTAATTTATGTACTTTCTAATTATATTCTTAACTACACAATAAATCTTAGCGCGGTTTTCCTCGTCTTTTACGGAGAGCTTATTTGTATTAAAGGAGAATGGGCATTATTGTATGGAACATGGTGCCACTACAAAATACTTATTATATTATTATTATTATATATTTATATGCGAATGATATTTAAAGAGGCAAGTAAATGTATTATTATTAAGTAATATAAGGCAAAAATGAGCTCATTATATCGCATAATATTGTTCTTAATTTGGAAGTTAGTTTTAACATACTATAAACGAGTTGGTAAAGAAATTTAGACAGAAGTCTACATCAGTAATGATAAAACATAATCGTTAAATTCGAATTGTAGGCTAGATTGAATAGGTGTTTTATAGTTCGTATGTTTCTTTATTTTACTTTTGACAGCTTCCATTAGTAATATCCTAATACAATATAGATTCGATATCTCATAACAATAAATTTACTCATGAAGAAGATTTAATCGATTTAACACGTTCATATTTTTTTATCACTCAACATTTTGTATTTTTCAATAAACATACCTGGACATTGCAATAATTATAATATATATTTTATTAAAAGGAACAAATCATATATTGCAACAATGGTTTTGTTTTTGGATAGCTTTTTTTGCGTAGGTTAATATTTAACATTGATCATGTTCATATGTAAACACAAATTTTCTGTCTGTTTTCAGGAATAACAAACAAATGTTAAAATAATGTATTGAGTGAAGTTAATTCTTTCTGATGTTTGCTAACATTGTCGCTGATAAAAGGCTGATGTATAGCTGGTATTAAGCCAGTTTGGCACTCAAAAATCCTGTATATTTTCTAAAAAAAAGAAGGTCATGAAATATTTCATCAATCCAATGACAAAAAATAAGTTATAAATAGTACATCAATTTGAAAAATAATCATGAGTATACTTTTTAAGTGAAAATAGAGACAGATTTAGCCTAAAAAAAAATCGGTGTTTCCATTAAGATGCGAAAAGAGCGCTTATAGCGTATGAGTTTGCTAAGAGCAACGTAATATCAATGTTGGTACAACAGAATTATAGGTCATATAATAAAAATATCTATAAAAGTTCGCTGCAGTATATTATGTCTATCTTTTGATCCCACAAAATAAGTACCTGTTATTTTTAATTTTAGGACTCTATTGTATCGTATTATGTTAATTATCATAAACATCGGTTTGTAGTAGTTAAGTAATTTAGATCATAACTTAGAAAATAAAATTGAAAAATTAGACGGTATCATCATCAATTGTAAAAAATCAGTTTCGTCCGAAGCTTGGCCTGCCTTCTTGTAGTAGATAGAATGTATAATAACTTTTTATGAAGCGTGAAATGATATTAATGCAGGCCGGCATGATTACTGCAACTATTGATAGATTTTACTTTGCTGTTGATAATTGAGTTGTTTTTTGGACTATACCATACTTACCAACGAGCGTGGTGAGGTCACTATATAGAATAAGGATAATAAAATTGAAGTATGTCTTACTAATTTTAATTAGAAATGATAATATATATATATATAAATATATACGGGTATCCCGGGGGTAAATCCTATATAGAACCGTCAAGGCCGCCGTGAGGCGGTGGCTCCAGTGCCCGAATCCTACTGAATAAAACTTTGATATAATTACTATAATCTATTGTTATATGTTCTCTAATTCTTAATAGTAAAATATTAGTAAATTAACCATTACTAATATTAGGTATTCCATTGCGTATCAAGTACAAGTACATATTTGCCCTGAAAAACGGATTCCGTTTCAACACTTGTCAAGTTGGGAATAAAAACAGCTCACCCGTATCTCATTTTGTATAATTTTAGTATTTATTTATTTGAAGAGTGTAATTAATATCTACTTATAACTGTAGTTAGGTTCCTACCTAATACTTTTTACTGAGATATCTTGAATTAGATCTAACGATGTTACACGCACTCATGTGTTATTTTGGTTTAAAATGTAATCGATACCTACTTCTTTTAAATTATTTGTAAGTTGCTTCGGGATTAACGAATGAAACTGTTTTATAAACGTTTAATTAAGTGGAATTAATGTTTCTTAATTAATAATAATTATTAATTTTATTGATATTAATAAATTTTATACATTTCACATGTTACGTTGAATTTTTCCGGACACTCTTACCGAAAAATTGATACAATGTGATATTATTAATTGTAATCTAAATAGAGAATAAAATCTTGGAAAACTTAAAAAAACGTGTTAGAGTGATTGTTCGAACTAGATCGTGATACAATACACAAGTTAAAAACCGTCATAGTGATTGGTTTCGGCCTGTGGTGTTTCGGTATAATTTTATTAATCTCCATTTGTTTATATTTGTACACCTACCTAGCGACCTTCAGTCGTGGTATATGAGAGCCAACATGACGACAGCGTTTGTCAATAGGTTCTAGACCCTTGGCAGTCGCTACCATTCTTGGACCACATGGTATTTTTTATCAGGAGCACTGTATTCACTTTTTAATACAAATATTTAAAAAAAATCACACTCTATGTAAGCGATATGTCTCAAGTCTATGTAAGCTTAACAACGTTTTGAACTTTTCTTATTGATATATTTTATTTTCATAAAATCTATGAAATTTACTTATTACAGTAGGCAAGTTGGTATTTTATGTAACAGGGATATCATTCGTGCAAAGATTAAAAGGTATTTACTAATACAGGTTAAACTGAGATATGTTTGTATATTTTATAATTTAAGTATTATCGACTGTGAAATAGAAATTACCTACTAAAAAAATGCGACTTAGAACAAATCACTAAATTGATTCTAAGAATAGCAAATTATACTATCGATTAGTCGATGTTATTAGAAACATTACAATTGACGATTGCAATATCATTTGCTTATTATAACATAATTACAAAAATAACTATTTACCTTTTTTTAAATTACAATAGTACAGAAATAGTCATAGAAAAAGGGGTTACTGGTTAAAGCAAAAACAAAAACACTCTAAAAACAGTTAATGTATATTTTATAATAAAAATAAATAGGTGCGTAAATTGTTTATTTTTTACATTTTGCATTTCGTTTAAGTAATATTTAAAAAATTACGTAAGAAGGTATCATAATCAACATAGTTTTAAAGAAAGTGCATTTTATAAATTTTAAATAAAAATAATAATATAACATTACGCTATATCCCTTTCGAAGTGATAAGGGATAGATTAATGGCTAAATTCATTTGCAGACAATACTGGGCACACGCTATACGGTGCTGTAACAGATTTTTAAGTTAAAAAATGTTTTACATTATTTATTTACCTATTTAAAAAAAATAACAAATGAAAATTATTATTTTATTAATAGCTAATTAATAGGAGCGTACGGTTTCCGGCCAAATTAGAAGCTGGAAAAGCAAACATGTTGTTAACGTTCGTAATACCAATATTTTCTTCTTTTTTATAAACAGTATATACTTTATTAATAGTGATAGAGTCGAAAATTTTATTCGCTAATGCGCAATTATAAGGATCCTATTATTTAGAGTAAAGTGGGTACGGTTGAAACAATTTGATTTACATCATTCATAATATTTATAGTGAGAGCAATGGTTACGATACGTTAAATTAAAGAGCAACTTTCTAATTACCAATGTAAAATTTTATTACGATTCCTGGTTAAAAAATCCGATTTGTTCCAACCGTACCCATACAAAGGCCACTACTGACACCAGTTAGATTTAAAAAAAAGTCTTTCTAAGCATCCTTAATCCCATCCATAATCTATAGTAATAGAGACAATAATATCATATAAGAACTAGTCACGATGTAATGAAAGAAGAAGAGAAAAAGAAAAGAAGAAAGTAAAGAAGTTTGATTAAAATAATAAAAATAAACCTCTTCACCACTTTCCACCTAACGTATTTCCAAGATTTTATGACTTGGGAGTCTTTAAGAGAAGAGTAAATAGGCATTTTTTGGGCGGACGCGGTTTATCTTTGGACTCATCTTTACCTTCCAGCAGGTGTGATTGAGGTCAAGTGTCCACCTGTAAATTATAAAACAAGTTATAGATTTCAAGTTCCACAGAAATTGTATATTTTGATAGCAAACTACTCAGTTACAAAGATACAAGAAATATAACTGGTACAAAAAAAGTATGTTTGAAATATTTAAAACCACGATTACCTTCATCTACTGTGTATTTGAACGTCAAATTAATCAGTATACAACTATGACACATGTAACTGTTGTAATAAAGAAAAATATTTCCAGAAGGAACATTAACACCTTCGAAGACTCAATAGAATTGGCAAGAATAATAAGAGAAATTTAAAAGAACAAGAAGAGCAGAAAATAAAGGCAGAGAAGCAAGATATGATTAATGGCACAAGAAACGAACGATGTAAATTTTGAAGATTTCCAGGCCACATAACTGACGTTTGTAGAAAGGAAGAAAGATGGAAAACCAACAGTGAAGAAAGAACATTAGTAATAAAAACACCAGAGAACACAAACCTATTGAAATTTGCATGCTATGGGTGAACTAGGAGTTGTTCGTAATGCCCAAAATGCCCAGAAAAGACACTGAAGCTAATAACAAGCATGAGTTTTATGCTTTTGTCGCATTGATGAGAAGTCAAGCATTTGGCCTCACCCTTCTGTATCCATTACCGTGTCGAATTTTGATGGAATTGCATACATCGACACAAGAGCAAAATCCAGTGTAGCGTCATATATTTTGTATAATCATTTTAAGCGGAAGGACCATGAATTCCGACAAGAAAACATGTATGTAACCCTTGCGGATGGTATAGCACGAAAGCAAAGTACACAAATTTTATGACCGAAATATCAAGATTTCATTATTGTTTTTTTGTAAGTTAAAGATAATAGGAATTTATTGGATGTAGGATTTATGGAAGATGCTGGCCTTGTATAGAATCTGTCTCATCGCGGTTGTTACTTTGTTTGTTTGTTTGGTTGTTATCGAACATTTACAGAAAATGTATAATTTGTATCCCGAAGAGATCAATCGAAAGGCTGTAATGCGGAGATTTTATCATATATTACCTTACCTGCAATGCAATCTCCATTGTTAGCTACACCTAGTCCCTTTAAAATAAACACGTCACTATTACCTGCAGCTCTAACATCTGAACATATGGTGCGCACGGGTTTTATGATACCTCCGCAATCACCTCAAAGAAGTATCTGAACTGTTTTGGGAGCAACGGAGCAAGCTGTGATGTGGTCCTATGGATCCTTGATACCAATCGAATTTTCAACTCCACCTATAAAAGCGCAACGATATCAGTTCAAAGGTTATTCTCCAAATGTTGAAGCCATATATTATTGGCGTTATTGGCAGATTAAAGTAAAAGAAGAAAGTTAAGCAAAGACAGCATTCATCACGTCTTTTGGAATGTATAAATTTACTAAAATGCCTGTTGATCTACGTAACGCTCCAACTACTTATCCTTGGCTTGCAGATAGATTTCGCATATCATCCAACTAAATAAAAGTATTTGTTTATTTAGATGATCTTATAGTAATTTCTGCAGGCTTTGACGGGCAATTTAAAATCTATAAGAAAATTTAATAGCTTGAATGAGTATAATTTCACAACAGACAAGGAGAAATGGGATTTTTTCTGTTACAAAATTAAATACTCGTGACATTACATTACCCCTGATAGTATCCAATCCGATCAAGACAAAATTGACTCCATAGTAAATATGGTTGCTCCGGCTAATTTAAAACATCTGATGTCATTTCTACAAAGGTGTTCTTGGTCTGTACCAAGTCGTTTTATCCCTAAATTTTAAAAAATCGCTGACCCACTATGTCGGTTGATTAAGAAGAATATTGTGTGGACTTAGAAAGACGAATAGGAAAAAGCCATTCAAGAACTTAAAGGACTTTTAGTGACGGCTCTGCTGTTGGTCCAAGCAGATCATGCCAAACCTTTTACGATCAAATACGATGCTAGCAATTATATTATCGGTGCTGTTTTGGTATAGCAGATGGGAGAAAATATGCATCCAGTTGAGTATGCTAGTCGTCTCCTTATTCAACTACCGAGCGAGAAGCACTTCCTGTCGTCTGGGCTGTGAATAAATTTCGCAGTTTTGTCGAAGGTATAGACGACATTTTTTTATTTTGATGTTCACCAAGCTCTGCGGTGGCTTATATCATTAAAATGCTCAACTGGTCGTCTAGCAAAATCGGATGTGCAACTTTACATTTGCATGGTCTTGCATATGGGTATCCATACAATATAACAATTAAGTATTTAATGTGGTAGGGATAGTGGGGGTAAAGTAAACCGATCTTAGGCTATAGCGCAAGATATAGTGTATAGATGAGAAGGGAAAGAAATGAAGAAGTCCAGACAGAAAGATTGAAACACGTTTAATGTAGTATAGTAAAGATTCACAGTTTAAATAAGTAAGCATAAGTATAGTCCAGGTAGAAAGGAAGTACACAGCACAATAATAGAAATATGATCATAAAAGTATTTTTTTCCAGACCGTTACGGATACCGAGCGAGTGAAATGTGGTGGCGCGGTCAATGTGATAACAAGATTGCGGTGGGCGGCTGCGGCGCTGGCGTCGCGGACCGTCCACGCAGTATACCTACGCGCATCGATGTTCAGTGGTGATCAATCCACAACCCACTACACATGATTTCAAAGCATTATACGGTACGAAACTAAAGAAGTAGAAAGAAAAAAGCTATAAATTTATAAAATGAAGAACGAATATTGTCGCTGATGCTATATTACGTCCGTGTTGCGATTCTACATTGAAACAAGACTGAAATATGTAGTATAGTAATTGATACGCCAAGAAGGAAAACATATAAAATAAGAGAAGAACACTTGAAAGACAATGATATACAAAAGATAAGATACGTGATCTAGAAGGAAAATAGTATAAAAATCATGGGCTACTTATAGGTACACGAAAGAAAACGATAATTTAAATGCTCAAATCACGAAGCACGTATAACGACTGCACTCGCCCCACGGGTGCCTCCAGTCCGAGTACCGCATAGACGTCCGCGCACTCAGCCTGCACACCGCTGCGCGACTATATAAGCATCTGCGTCGGCTCATTCGGAGGAGTCGCTGCGGCTTATACGGACAGCTTCCTGGTCTTAGAACTGCATCGGACAACTAAGGCACCTTACCTCCCAGCCTAGTAAGGTTGGCATCCACTCACTGGAAATCCTGGACGGTTACCACCTCCTTGCTTCAGCTCGTACGGTCTCGTTTCCTGGTCTTGGAACATGTCTCAGAAAGTTGAAGGCATCTTATCTTGCCTTATAAACCCCGCATCTTCCTTTAACCCACGTATCGTCTCGGAACAGGCATTTTCCTGGTCTTGGAACGTGTCTCGAACAGACGGCCTGCGCCCTCTATTTTCCTGGTCAACTTTTTTAGAGATAAAAAAGTTTACCAACTAAAGATTTTTTATCGGTATGTTAATTAACGCCCTGTCTGTGAATAAGCGCCCTGTATAGGAATACTTTGTCCTTCAAGTGGTTTTATTGAGCAAATAACTACTTCCGTATTTCACAACTTATTTTTTGGTATGAATTTTAATTTCTATTGTAATTCTATTTTAAATTGGGAGACTTTTATGTAGTTCCTAAGTTATTCAAATAAAAGTTATTAAGTACATATACCTTAATATTATAATTATCTCAGATTTGTTGAAATTAAATACACGACAGTACACACATGCATAATTGTTTGTTGTAAAATGGTTTATTGTTGAGACAATGGTATACAAATAAACAAATAAATATTACAAAAGTTTTCCGAAACAAGCGGATTACATCGGAGATAATACAATGTTCCCAAACAAACAATAAATATTTCGTGTAAACAAATATCTTGATAGACTACGGCCTCGTATTTGATCAGTAGTCAAGCAGACTAACAGTTAAAATGTGTAGTTAAAATAATAGATAGCGGTTATATTGAATACTTTTTTACAAAATAAAAATAATTAACATTGTAATTTATAAGAAGTAGGTTCAGTTCTATATTGGGTTTCCGAAATCACAATTGTTACTTATTATAAATCCTAATTTAACGACCGACCCTAATTTTATCATATTTAAAAGACATTTTATGTATTTATTGACAAACTACAACATGCAACATCGGTTAATAATAATTAATTTTGCCTTCTATAATTTTTACAATCCATGCACTTAAAACACTCGTTTACCTAACGAATTGTATCATTAATGGACTAAAATTTAAAACTCATTATATCTTTTTATTTATAATATATAAGTCGGTATGTTAATAAAGGCTAGGTAGGTAAAATTAGATACATACCTACCTTGATTTTCAATTTTTTTTTCGTACACATATACCTAGCTTCCTAGGTGTCTATCTACTAGCTAGGTATGAAAAAAAAATGAAAAAAAAATTCAATAAATAAATAATACAGTGGTTTTTATATAATTTCAAATATACACAATTTTTAATAAAGTTAGTTTGAATAAAAAAAACAAGCTGTGAAATTGCGGCTGCCGCCGATTCAAATATGTCGGAGAAGCCCATCATGATGGTTGAGGAGTCCCCGGCTGCACAACTGCCTGAGGGACAAGCTCGCGGAGCGTCTGGCGGGGTGCCTGAGCGGGCAACCGCCTTACATTAAGCTCCAGTGGTGTTGCGCGTGCATCTGCACGCCACTTGGCAATGGGGGGTGGTGTCACACTTCTCCCATCCCCCTACAAACGAGACGAAGCCCTTTGGGCGGATCACGTGCCGGACCGCGGTGAGACCAACGTCACATTCCCGTAGTCCGGCGCACCCTGTGCTTGGCGATGCGCCCCAGTGGATTTAGTCGGTGAGAGTCCGACACACCGGGAGGTGGCCCTCACCGCTCCCTGACGGTCCATTATGGATTTCCACTGGGTTACCAAAAAAAAAGCTGTGAAATTGCAACAGTGTCAATGGACGAATGATTACTTATATATTGCAAACACTGCATCGGGTATTCTATATAAATAAACTTAATAAAATTTGGCTCTATATTTAAAATAGAGACCAAAGTTTTTCCACTCATAAGAACCGTCATATTAGTTAGTTATATTCTAGCAGTTCATTAATATATTATAACTCTCCGGTTTTGCTAGACCAGTTATAATCAAACATAATGTATTATATAAACTGAAAAATAAATATTAACACTGTAACGGTCTTATCAGAGATGGGTTTATACTTGACCAAAGGTTTAAAAACGTATTATTATTAAAAAAATAGACTAGCATTTGATACACTACTAATATTTTAATATAAGAAATAAGGTGTTTTAAAAAGGACGGACTTCTGATTTATTTTAAGCCTTTGCTTAAATTCAATTTCGTATTTTAATAAGGCCGAAAAAGTATCAGCAAGAGCTGCTCTGTATACTACCTAGTACAGATTAAAAAAATAAGACACATCTTCAATTGATTTCACGAACATATGGCGATTCTTTGTACTGAGAGGTCAATCTGTATTTCGTTCAATACCCAGCTGATTTTAATAAAACTTATAATTATGTTGACACTATAAATACTTTCTGATTTATTGACTAGCGACATTTATTAGGGTTCGCATTATATCGCAATATCCTAAAATAACAGAATTTGACCTCGTATAATTTTATGATAATAGAGATTATTTTGTTAAGTGGAAAAATCTATTACAATACCAAATACAAAATACATACTATTCATTACTTCTTATCCAACTTGAATATAAGCACTTATATTTAAGATTATTTAAGCTAGATGTTATTCTATTTATTGTGTTTTTTATTGCTTATAGATATTTCTAATTAGATGTAGCACGACCGGGGTCCTTCACGAAACTCAGCGCTACAGACTTCCTCTGTGGCTTTAGGCTGATGAAGGTCCCCTTTTCACCATGTGTATATGTAATGTATTTTCTTTTGTTTATGTATGTTGTTTGTGTTGCTGCATTTAAATTTCTGGTTTTTTGTTGGTTTGTGGCGCAATTAATATATTTTCATTTCATTACACTCATTTCATTCATTTCATTCGTTCCATCCATCTCATTCATTTCGTTCATTCCATTCATTTAATTCATTCATATCATATTATGATATTTATTTATTATAATGACTCTATATCTGCCTTTATATCCGCTGTATATATTACTTTTGACTTATTTACGCATTTCTCTGTAAGTACTCTTTCACTCGACAAGATTACGGAATCTTTCTTTTCTTCATCTCATTGGAAATAAATTCCCATTAGTTTACAATAAAATAATACAATAAAAAGTCCCATTTAGTTTAGGTACTTATAATTTTATATAATATAATATTATATTATATAAATAACATGAAATTGCTTTATCAAGGGATATTTCTTACTTTTTAATATAAATACAGTGGAACTAGTATTTCACACAATATTTCTTATATTTCAACTGAACTTTAATTGGGGAAACTTTTCTAATTCGTATTTGTGCTTAAACAGTTCCACTGTCTCATCTCAGTCAATATATGATCTAGAAATATTTAAGGTGAAGCTCTTGTCATTCATAAAGCTATGTAGCATTTGCTATTTGTGTATACAGTTCCTTAGAAATTTATTCAATTTTTTTTAAATAGCTCAAGGTGTAATCTTAACAACCATTAGTATTTTGTATTTATTTACACTTAATAACATTAAGTAATTAATTAAATTTGACTATCTGTGACGTTATTTTACGTTTATTAATTTTATTAATTAAGTAGTCTATGCTAATAAAATTGTTTGCTCCGAATTCTTTGGCTTCCAATAAGCCTGACATATGGGTTCGCAGTCTTTAACCCTTAACTTGGCAGAATGTTCTTTCTTTAAATATCAAAATAATATTCTTACCGTTTATACCTTATGTTCCAAGGATGTCTAATAGAAACAAACCGTGCGTTCAAAAACTGAGAAATGACCTAAATATTCATATAAAAATATTAAGTTTGCGCTAAAAACCCTTGGCAATAGGTTTTGTAAATTCTGATGTATCTCCACAGATACACTATCAAGAAAAGGGCTAAACTGGATTTATTCTCCTTTGTAATTTAAATCTAATGATTAAAAAAATACATTATTTTATTTATTGTCATACTATATATTTTTTGTGAAGTTTTAAAATGGATTCGACACATGCCCCAAATTCATAACAGATTCTTATTAAGGTTCCGCATATCAAAAATTAACAAGGAATGCTTATACGATCATATCGTTGTCCACCACTCTATCTGTTAAGATTTTTTCTTAGAGACAGGTCCTCAAATTGGGGAAAAAAAAACAAATTTCTATATCAACGTAATTAAATGTGCGCTAGTTTTTGCCTTTTATTTTTATATTTATCAGTGTAAATAAACAAATTTAAAACCCCTTTGAAAAAGCAATTTCAAATAAATAATGACATTTTTGTTCGTAGCATGAATTAGGCAAGTTTGCCATGCCTCATTGAATTAAAGCATGTCAACTGTCTTCTCTATTATGACGTTACCATCTGTGTAATGATATATATTTATCAGATGAATAGATACCTACTAAGTCTCAATTGTTATACTAATATGATTAACAGATAACGAGTTCCTCAAAACTGTTAAATCAGTGAGTAGCAGCTGCAAAAATTAAGACAAATTTACAAAACCGCTTAAAACACCTATATGGTGAAGATTTAAGGTACAAAATGCTGTAAATAGAAGTTTTAATACATTTAAAATAGTATATTTTTATAATCCTATTGGCTCATGAACGTCTGTAGAGATCTGTCAACCCGTTGCTTTGTGGTGATGCGACCGCGCCACGGGGAGTCAGGCAGATAATGTACAGATTAGATGGAAATCTGAAAGGAAAGACATTGTTTAAACGGCTCAGGTAGACGCGCTACACGTTGAAGTGTTCTAAACAATATACAAACAACATTATTCTCATATAACGCGATTATGTAGACGCCCACAGGGTAAATGATTTCGTCTTGATTGACATTTGTTGCAAACAAGCTGAGTGATGCTGGAATTTAGGTAAAATGATCATAAACAAAATTAAAAAATATTTGTCACGTAATATTACTTTAGACTACATAAATATACCTTCCATTGTGCAGTTGAAAATAACCTTACCGGAATGAAGGTTGTAATAAAAATAACAGAATATTTGCAAAATTATTAATTACAGAATGCATACCAGTTTTATTAATAACTCAATATTTATGCCAATAATATGTGATTAAATGATTATCACGTATATATTCTGATACAATACCTATGATTTATGTATAGATTTACCCCATGAAACAGAGATTCATTGTTTTCTGTGTATGTAGTTTAAGTGTTAAATTAACTTTAAGTTACAGAGTAAATTATTTTTACCTACATTTTATATTAGAAAAAAGTTATTCATTTAATGAATAACTTACCTTGCCTATATTACAAATTGTAAATGATGTATATAGCTATTATTTTTGTTACTTTGAGTAAAACGTGCCAAAACATTTTTTTTTTCTTTTATCTTAAAACGCGATTATAATATTTGAACTAAATATATATCTTATTTTAATTTTTTATGCAAACAAAGACAAATCGCAACTATGAAAATGAAACAATCTCAAAAAAGTATTAGGTAGTAAGTACTTAACTATATTCCAATAAATATCTACGTCAATCTACATATGTATAATTGTATTTTTACCAGACTAGGTATTAATATTTTAACGTGTTCATAATTACGATATTTTAAGACAAAATAGGCAGTAAAGTGGTTATGCTACAACGTTGAGTACGAGAAATACGGGTTTTATCATTCATAAAACGGTTTAATAAATTATCGATGGTAAACCGTAGTCATAAAAGAGATTGGAGCGAGTCTAACAAATAAACGAAAATTAAATATACACGAATACAATCGAAATTTTTGTCTCAGGCGTATAAAAGTGTCCTATAAATTTACCCACAGTTTAATTTAATGTCCAAAAGTACCTGGCTCACTTTTTCATTATAAATAAATTTTTAACCCGGGTTATAGCCACACGAACGCTTAGTTAATATTTTTTTTAAATCAAAATTGTTTGAATTTGTCCATTGGGTGTGTTTTTGTTGATTTTTTAATATGATATTTATCTAAGAAATTTAACCATCTCTATTATTTTCAACAGGCAACTGATTACGAGATGGTGACATCGTAATTAAAGAAGTTTTAAGAGTTCAAGAAGGTCTTCACACAGCGTCGGCAACGGCGCGGTCTCTTGCAGCATCACTGGCAGCGGGGTCTTCCCCGCCGCGTGGATGGTGACAGGCTAATGGGGCTATGCGCCGCCGCAAGCTTCCCCCGCCATGAATGCATTCCTCGAGACCAATCACGCGCATCTCGCCTCCTATGGGTTGAAGATGTCACCGCAACCGGGATGCGGTGTCGGTCCGCAGCACCGCGCGGCCGCACCGCATCCTCCCCCGCATCACCCGCCGCATTACCAGCCGTACCCGCTCCACTCATATCAACCTGGATACCTGAGGGATTACGGCAGCTGCGGGGAGCTCTTCCCGCAACAGCCGCTGGAACAAACCTGGGAATGGCGCGGCGATATGCACTACCAAGGCGGGGGGCCGCCTCTCGTGCCGCATACGCATCCGCACGCGCCCCACGCGTTCCTCCGTTACGTACGAGCACCACCACGACGTGACATGCGCTGCCAGTGGCTCGACCCCGAGCAGCCACCACCACGAAAGTTGTGCAACAAACTGTTTTCAAGCATGCACGAGATCGTAACTCATTTAACAGTGGAACACGTTGGCGGGCCCGAGTGTACGACGCACGCATGCTTCTGGCAAGGATGTTCTCGAAACGGAAGGCCTTTCAAGGCGAAATACAAGTTGGTGAATCACATTCGCGTTCACACCGGTGAAAAACCATTTCCGTGCCCTTTCCCTGGTTGTGGCAAGGTATTCGCAAGGTCAGAAAATCTCAAGATACACAAAAGAACGCACACTGGTAAGTTGTTACCAATAAATATAACAGACATCTTTTTAACACATTTTAAACTTTCACGTTCTGTACTCATAAATTCTTACACGAGTCTTATGCGTGACCCGGGCATAAGACCCGTCAAAGTATTTTTTTTGTATTATTTACAGGCAAACGTCCAAGTTTAATTAAGGCTGGTGGTATGTAAAGATGAGTCAGATATTGGAATGCGTTTGCCTAACAAATGCCTATTCACGCATACTATTCATTTGCATATTACTTGGGTAAAAGCTTTTAAAAGCAAATATTTTTTGAAGTAACAATTATTCACTAATTGTTTAAATATTATTAATATGTTTATCATATAGCTTTAGAGGAATTGTCATTATTTTATGGCCCGCCTCCCGCCGAGACTTGTTTATGATGAGACAGCAGGCCACTATTGCTCTATCTGTGAGCACGCCCTAACAATAACCCAGTTGACAATGACATCATACATCAGAGGTCTGTTATCAAAGACCATCCTTGTAATATGTTGACGAAAAAATACTAGCCAACGGACATCCTATGAATCTCTGTCAACTTGTGAAGTCCGTTTCTTAGTATTAGATACGAACAAAGGCTCAAAGAGGCTCGATTTTCAAATATATTTAGAAAAGCCCAAAGTTTCATATGGAATAGGTGCGCGTAGTGTATAAAAAAACACAACATAAATTAAAACGACCAGTCACATGGTCTCTCTTCATTCGAGGACTATCTCTTTCACACACATTGTTATTGGTAACGTATTGGTACTTTAAATATCGATTTCTTAGGAAATAGTTTGAGAATTCGTATCGACAAGCGTGGAGCCACATGGTTTTATTCTTTTTTTTAAGTATGTTTAGTATTGCGTTTAGACTTTTGTCCTGTGCCCCCGTCAACTATTGTCTCATACGGGCTTTTGAATAGGACAGAACTTTTTGTGGGCAACTTTAAAGAATTGTTTTATTGGTGGCTATAAATTAACTTAAAAGACCGAATGTAGTAAATGCTGGTCAGCGAACTAAACGTTATTATGGACTTAGTTAATATCTACGGGTAGACGATAGTGCAGAAATGGTAAAAATGTATTTATTTTCTAATAATAATCCCTAGTGTTTGTTACCTTACAAAACTATTAAAATCTTTCCAAACTCGTATAAAAACAGTTCCCATTCAGGAATTCTATCATTATTACATGTTGAAGATATAGATTAAAGTTAAACAGAGTACAAATTCGAACAATTCATGGAAACAAAACAACAAAATTGATTGTCTATACTTGTTAGAACAGATAGGGCTGAGTACATCGAGAGGCACCCGTCAGCCACAGCTATTTCACGAGCCAACAAAACGTTCTAACTACGCTTGCCAGGCTACCCTTGCTAGATGTGTGCACACATGCAACACGAGATCACAACATGTGGAGGTTTTCCACGAGAGCTGCGGGTCCTTCAGGAAGAAGTCGAGGCTATCGGGCCGTTTTCGGACAAAGACAGTTAACACACACACACACAATAAGTCACATAGACAAAGTACACAATCACACTACACATTTCATATCGTCGGGTGAAAGGCTATTTGGTTTAAGCGACATTTTTTGGTGATATAGTAATAATATATATTTGGAATCAGCGTTTTTTACCGATTCCAAAAATATATATGTATATTACTATATCACCAAAAAATGTCGCTTAAACCAAATAGCCTTTCACCCGACGATATATAACTTTCATATTATTATTTCATAACAATTATTTGAATCGCATTTATATCTTTCATATACTCTTGTAATAGAAATCATTTTGGTTAATCTGATTTTTTAGCTTGTTTTCATGTATTAATAAAATTATATACTGTAGATTTGTAAATAAATCTTAGAACTTAGGCAGCGAAATGAAATGTATTGCCGAAAGGGATGATTTCATCGGGCTTACATTTATAGACGTTATTTCGCCTTTGCTTTACAAAGTTCTCAAAAATTAAATTCGTTTTGAAAAAACACTGAATATATAATAGGAACTTGAGTATAGCCATAGTAATCCCAGTGCCAAGTCCATGTTGACAAAATCGATGACTAACCAAATCCTTTGACATTCATTGAGTAATAAAAATTGTAATATTTTGGTAAAGTTTAAGCAAACTTAAGGTTCTGTTTATAAATCTCAGCCTTAGCCCAACACGAGAGAAACCTACCTAGCCGTGGGATATAATAAAATGGAGACAATAATCATGACATTCTTCCAATAAACAACGATACAGAAATATCACGAATTATAACCGCTTCTTCTTTCAATATTTATTGATGATTTTTTCACAGTAGAGTACTTAATCGCCATTCTCAAAGCGATGGAACAAGTCATTTTTGTTTCCAACCAAAATTTTATTTTTGAATAGATATGGTAAAACGATCAAAAACTCAGAGGCTCGCACGAGAATTCCAACATTAAATCAGGTTTCTTTTCTAGCTCAATATAAAGACAATTTTAGTATATTTAATGGTAACTACAATACAGTCTAAAGTTGGTTACATTCACTGAGAGTTTTCGTGCAAAATCGAATAAGAGTTAATTTTTCACAGAGGGAGACTTTCTTGCATGGCAACCCATATGATCACTTTATTACGGCAACTGCCCGTTGTTATCTATCCAATTATGCTTAGATATCTATTTATTCACCAATAGTA
This sequence comes from Automeris io, assembly GCA_036320925.1. Lineage (NCBI taxonomy): Eukaryota > Metazoa > Arthropoda > Insecta > Lepidoptera > Saturniidae > Automeris > Automeris io. The sequence goes on along the minus strand of JAUDJH010000037.1, from coordinate 756,756 downwards.
ATCTACCCAATCATCGTTGCATATCTATTCACCCATCAATAGTAATGTACCCAAAATATCCTTAGATACCAATCTACTCATCCGTAGTAATGTACTACCCAATAATCCATACTTATCTATCAGACTATTTAGTCATCTATCCATAATTGAAAACAAGATGATTCACAAAATATTATATATATATAAAATGGAATATTCTATATAGAGATTATATATAATAAATGGACCTTGCTGATTAAACCACCACAGCTATCAATAATATACTAGTAAATAATTTACGAGTTGATTAACAAATAACAATAAATATTTCGCGGCACGTTTTTATGTATCTCAAAGGCAATTCAAATATTATAAGGTGACCGAGTGACCAACAATGTCTTTTGTTCGTTAATTATATCTATAGTGTAGGTTTAATGAGACTTTTTCTCACGTAGTAATCCGGAAAATACAAATCGAAGTCATATTTTTATAAAAACAGGTATGTAACTAAAACAGCTTACGTTTTATGTCAAATATACAAATGAAAATTTCATTTTTTTTTGTGTAAGAGAGATAAGTTGTGTTATACAAACCTAAATAAATGAATCGTCATATGTTCACAGAATGCTAATGATGATATGATTTCGACACGAAGACGTCCCCCAATATCAAATGCAGTGCTTGCCTAATATACCGCATAAAATGAATCTTTCAAAATATTTTGCAAACAATACGGAACCCTTCACGGGTGGTGCTGCGGTCGCTCTTATTGTCTGCACCCGTCGAGTGCAGCCCTCGACGTTTTATTACTGTTCATTTAATAAGTGCAATTTTCACTACGCTTATGAATATCGCTTGGATAGTAAATCTGTTGATGAGATATTGAATCAATGTTCTTACGTTATAACAACTTCTGTCACGATCCACACTTAAAAGTTTTCCGATTCGTATTTATGCCGTGGATTGATCTCTTAGTCAATACATTATCCCTTTAAATAAAGAAGGGAGTGTGATAAAATATTGTATTTGAGTAAAGTAACATGATAACAGCAACTTAACACATTGCTTCATAGTTGCGGTCGGTTTTTAGACTACGCTGTGCTTACATTAGGTGGAGTGTAGTCACTTTACTGAGTTGGTAATAAAACAAATTGTGGAACGAGGAAAATTATTCTAATTAGAAAAGGATTGCCTTGCCAATTTTCCATTACATTATCGCTATATTTAACTTAATAAAGAAATTTATACCAATTAACTTATCGACTCAATTTCTCGAAAATACAATAAAATTGCAATTAGGTACAGCTCGATCACGCATAAAGCATCATTGATCTATTTCGTGAAAGCATAATTTTGTGGAATAAAATTAATTTTAGGTTTCTTCTATAATTTACAGGCTAACACTTGAGCATAATCACACATGATGATAAGTGAAGTTGAGACCTATGATGAATCGCATTTGCCTAACAAATGCCTATTCACATGTATTCTAAAGGCTCCCAGATCATTAAAATCTGGAAAAACAGACGCAAGGAGCGTATTCCACTCCTTTGCTGTCCCCATCATAAAGGTTGAAGCGAACTTTTTAGCATGGATATGGGGAATATCTACCACGTTATAAACGTAAATATTTTATAATTCTTTTTTGTTAGTTTTTTTTTTGTGTTTTAGGTTAAGGTGTGATGGGGCTGACATTTTCAAAAGAATAAAAGTCCCTTAAAAATAAAGAAAAAAAAATCTACCACGTAAAGACGGAATTCCTCACGTTATCTAGTGGTAAAAAAGTCATGGTAGAATAAATAACAATAAAGTTGTTGAACACATTATCCAGATTCTTTATTCTCATCATCGTTTGTCTACTACTGGACACAGGTCTCTCCCAACAAGTACCATTGAGCCCGGACTTCGGCTCTTCTCATCGCTCCACCTTGCCGGGAGGCTCTTCACGCTACGTCTGCCGATTAGCGGTCTCCATTCAAGAATCCGCCTGCTCCTACAACCATTGTTTTTCGGCATATATGGTCTAACCACTGCTACTTCAGCTCACTTATTCGGAAGCTACTGTTAAGCTTATTATCTAGAGTATAGCCGGTAAAAGACTGTGAGGCAAGGGACTTTACGTCCATGCTCGATAGACTGCATTATTATCTTGGTTAAAAAATGATTACCTATAAGTCTGCGAATTCTATGATCATTTTAGTTTAAAGTGGCTACTTGGTATTATGTGAACCCATCACACCGGTAAGAGATTGCTGTTGGAACATTAACTCCACACCCACCCGCACCTCCTTCTGCAAATGGATAAGAAACTATGATGCCCTGAACTGCTTTAGCTGGACCTTAAAATAATACCTAAATTCTTAAAAACTATTCCTTTATGGTGAAATGAGGGGAGTTCGCCTAAATTACCGACGTAAAATAGATGTATTTGAAATGTGGTGGTGGTGACCACTGCTGCGGATCCCTTGGACGGCGTTCTGAACCAAAGTAGTGATCTTAGAAAAACTTAAAATGACAGAGACATTATTTTTTATTTTACTAACAAAATACTCAATTATCTTGCCCATAGTTCTTTAAACCAATACTCCATGGAACTACCCGTTGTCCAAGTGCAGGTAGAAATCGATCAGTTCCGTTCAAGAGACCTGATAAGCTGGGACAGAAATATCTATAGTCCAATGTGGAATTCCAATGTTAGTGTTATCTACAGTGAATGCATTGTTATAACATCACGACCACTCTGTCAAGAGTAAACGACTGAGAAGGAACTTTTTAGCAGTTGTTTTAGTTCTGAACTCTATCGACCGCTGAAAATTCTGGTCAGCATTAAACTACATATCAAAAAGCTGAAGATAATCATTCATACATTATGTTAAAGCCATAATAATACATCGATGGATATAGTTTAAAAAGTTACAGTGCTGGGCAAAGGTAGAGTGACCAGGTACATCAGTAGAACTTTATTGCCTCGTCATACTATTATGCATTTGTTTATTGCTGTGGCAAAACAGTTATACTTGGGTTTTAATATATAAACATAAGTCTACTAATACGTATTAATACTAATAAGAGTAGTATATAATAATAGTAATAGTAATAAGTACACTAAGTTTAAAACCTCATTTACTTATATATTGTCTTATAAATATTTATAACTGCTTGATAAAGCTTACATATTTTAATATGTAGCATGTTTGGTTCATAAGGGAAGTGGGGAATGGAACTTGTGCTATTATTATATAATGTAATAAGTAGTCCATGAAATAATCGGCCATTTTATCCATGCATATGATAACGTTGTAACCCTATAATAGTCGGGTGAATTTTAAAAGGTGTTTAAATGTGAGCGTCCATCCGACCATCTGCCCGGATTGATAAATCGTATAAAAAATATTTTCAACATAATAAAGGTGATATGTGTGTGTGTGTGTGTTTGTGTGTAGTGTTGTTGAGGGGTTATTGTCAACATAAACACATTATGAGTGCTGTCATGGCTTCGTTTATAGTGATGATTTTATCAATTAGTATTCACTTGTATTATTTAAACATTTGTTCACGGAAAGTTGTTCCGAATATGGATGTTTTTAATATGGAATTACGTCTATAAAGTGTGTTTACAAACATGGTATCCATATACTACGCAGCCTAATACTACCTTCTACGCAGGAGGGTTTTCTAAGGAACGCCAATATTAAACGTATTATTTGTCATAAACTCAAATTTTTTGAGAACTGTATAACTATAAACAACAGTTCATAGAACTATACATAGCAGTTCATTGAACTATAAATAGCAGTTCATAGAACTATAAATAGCAGTTATTAAAATTTTGCAGTCTATACCTACGAAACAAGGAAATAAGATTATTATAATACAAAATGAAATTTATATTTAGTACAACATTAAAGTGTTTTGTTATTCAATTTTTTTTTAATAAATGTCTTGTATTAAAAAGGACTCCCCATTCTAGTAATAATAACATTGTATACTTATAAAAGGAAAACTAACTGCTGATTAAACCCGTAATCAAGGTAATTTCTTTTTGTAATGATCACTTTAATAGTTCAATATCGATCTATCAGCGTTAACTTCAACTATAAATTATAAAAGAAGATTTCAATTTTTTTTTTTAATTTATAGACTCATTTTTCTTGATTTTCTAACACAATTGTTTTATCACAATCAAAGCAGCAGTTTTTTAATAAATTAGGTATATGTAAGTTTATTAATAAATCTGATATATATTATACGTGTTAAACACACGTTGATTTAAGGGGCGTGGTCGTTCTATCATCCGTCGAGAGTAATACAACCCTTGACACACACAAAGATACACACACGATACATACACGTACACGATTACCTTAAACGCGATCACTTGCTACCCCAACGCCATTTCATATTGTCGCTACATAGACAATGTGAGCAGTAAGCGCTTTATTTTTTTGTATTCTTTGTCACTTCCCTCCCGTCTGGTTGACACGGGCGGCTCTGTTGTCTGAACGTTCTTGATGCACATATGCTACTTTTCATACAAATATTAAAAATTAACGCTGTATTTTCCAAATCTGTTAAAAAATAAAAAAGCCAAAGCATGTTAATGCTTTTTTTTTTTACTTAAAAGTAATTGCTAGGCTTCAAACTGACTTGTGGAACGTAAAGATGAAGTCTGTAATGGTTCCTGTTTATTCAACTAACACCTATTTACTCTTAAAGGCTTCCAAATCATAAGAACGGGAAATATAGAGGCAGGGAGTATATTCCACTTCTTTGCTGTGAGCGTTGTGAACTGCAATTGATATTTTAATGCGTTTTTATTTAATATCCAATTAAACGTTGTAAAACCGTATTTAAGACGGTTAATGACTTTACCGCATTATTTAATTTGTTTCCTTCGGTGGCAGCCAGAAATGAAACTAATTGATAGGTGTAATGAAATATGTAGTCAACAATAACAACAACTGCATGCCTCTTTTATTTACGAGGGTGTTCCGATAAGTACATAGCCTCACCGCCTGATAGCGCCACTATTGCAAGAGAAATTTACAATCGTATAGTACATTCTTTTAGACAGCTGCTGTCAAAATTTCAGCCACATGACGCTCATAGTTTTGATTTGACCGAGTGTAGAGGCAACGTGTTCGCGGATTAAAAAAAAATTGGGAAAGAACAGTATCGGTCGGTGATAAAATTCTTGTTTTTGGAATGGAAATCGCACAGCGAAATCAAAGAGCGCTTGGATGCAGTGTACGGTGACTCTTTTTCTTAGATGGCGACCATCAAAAATTGGTTTAACGAGTTTCAACGTGATCGCACGTCGGTTTTAGATGAGCCTCGTCCGGGTGCCCCAAAAACAGCTACCACGGAGGATAACGTGAAAAAAATCCACGATCTCGTATTGGCAGACCGCCGATTGAAAGTGTGCGAAATAGCTGAGAATATAAGCATCTCAAAAGATCGCGTGGGTCATGTCCTGCATGAAATTTTGGGCATGATAAAGCTGTCGGCGCGATGGGTGCCGCGTTTTTTCACTCCGGACAACAAGCGAAATCGTGAAATCACTTAAGAGCAATGTTTGACACTGTTTAAGCACAATCCGAAGGAGTTTCTGCGTCGTTTCATAACCGTAGACGAAACCTGGATCCACTGATACACACCAGAGACCAAGAAACAGTCAAAAAAGTAAACTTCACGCGACGAACGTGCTCCGAAGAAGGCAAAGAGTATCCAATCGGCAGGAAAGATGATGGCCACCGTTTTCTGGGATTTACAAGGTGTGATCTACACCGACTGCCTGGAGAAGGCCAAAACGATCACAGGACTACTATACCAAATTATTGGGTCAATTGAATGCCGAGCTGAAGTAAAAACGGCGCCATTTGGCGAAGTAAAAAGTCCTCTTCTACCTTGGTAACGTACCGGCCCACACCTCCGCCGTCGCCACAGCCAAATTGGTCGAATTAGGCTACGAACTGCTGCCACATCCACCATATTCCCCGGATTTGGCCCCGTGTGACTTCTTTTTGTTCCCTAATTTGAAAAAGTCATTCGCAGGGCAGAAATTACGGTCGAATGAGGAGGTCATCACTGCCACCGAAGCCTATTTTGCAGACTTTCCGAAAACGTATTTTTCAGACGGGTTAAAAAAGTTGGAGCATCGCTGAATCAAGTGTATCGAGCTAAAAGGAGACTATGTAGAGAAATAAATCGCCACTTTTCCAAAATTTGCGTTTTTCTTTTGTAGGCTAAGGACCTATCGGACCGCCCTCGTAGTTGTTTAAATTTGTTTTTGTTTTTAATTCTTTACCTATTTTACAAGACCCAAGTCAGATCTTGCATGAAATACTGTTTGCATCTTTGGGATGATTCTGCTTAGTAATTACTGGACGCCCTGGATAATTTACATCAGATATCGGAGGGCTGTCCGCATTGAGAATGATTCTGACATTACTAAGCATCTTGAACCAATCCAGTTGTTCAGAAATATTGCTGCGTTATCTACTATCTGCATTACGGCAAGTGTGCTGAAAGGTTATTTCACTTTGTTCAACTCGCTCCCTTCCATAAAAGAACCACAAGCGCAGGTTTGCGGAGTCACGGCTATACATTAGGTACTCATATTCCGGATAGCACTAAGAAGCACTCGAACTCTTACTTTTGCCGAGTCCATAAAATGTGGAATGGTCTACCGGCGAGCTTGTTTTCACTGTCCTATTATATTTGGGTCCTTTCCACGAAGTGCAAAGAGATATTTATGCAGGATGGCATGTTAACTGCGACTATCGATTATCTTGCTTTACTGTTGATTTTTGCAGTCGTTTTTAGACTGCACCATGCTTTCCATCACACGTGCTGTTATCATAATGCCAAGTTAAGATATAAAAGAACTATATGCATTTATTTTGTATATGTGTCTGTTTATTAAAATAAAATTAATGTGTATGGTATATGTGTATAATATATTTGTTCATATATAGGCGTATGGGTGTGTTCATATGTACATATCGAGAGGTGAAAGGCTATTTTGTTTCAGCGACATAGTTGGTGATATACTCGTAGTAATATATATATTTGAAATCGGTAAAAACTCTGATCCCGAAAATATATATATTACTATAGCACCTAATGATGGCGCTTAAACCAAATAGCCTTTTACACCTCGATATATATTTTCGATGATAATTATAAATTCTCTTTAGAGTGTGTTTTGCGTGTTATGTGGCTGTGTTGCATGTTATGTTCTGTGCCAAATAAATGCTGAGTCTTTCTTTCTTGAGTCTATAAAAAATAAAATCTATATTTTTATTATATATTTATAATTACTATTCATTGACTGTAAATACTATTTGGCAGGGTGTATTTACAGTAGTCCTTGTATCCATTCTGTAGCCTATGGTCATAGGCTAAAAATATCGACTTCACGAACATAGACTTAGTACATATTTGACTGTACAGTCCACAGACTTTCTTTTCTGATAGTCATCGAACGCACTCTTGTACAGGTATACCTACTAGTATAGGCATCCTATCAACTCTATCCCAATAATAATGCTCATGCCTGTTAAATTAGTTTTTAAAGCTTCTGGAATGCGCAAGCATTAGGCACGTGCTGAAATGTGACAAAATTCTTTTGTTTTGTATTAAAATCCGTATGTGACACAGAGACAGGGCAAAGGAGCGCGCACAAAAACTGATCTGCCACGATTCAGGGTTCCGAACTCGTCATTGGTATTAACACTATGCGTTCAAAGAAATACGTGGATATTTGAAGGTAGGTGTTTGCATTTGTTTATAGTGTTCTTAAATGAGTTCACAATGCATTCGAATTAATAAAATAGTTTTTTTTTTTTTGAGGAAACTAATTTCCTCTGGTAATTATTTTTTTATTTATTCATTCAAATTAATTTTAAAAACATTAGAAAAATAAACTTTTCGAATTAATTATGAAAAAATATACCGATTCTAGGAATATATCCAAAGAAAGACTGAGATGTTCATGTGGAGGCTAAAAATAAAGGTACGTGTCGGATTTTGGCAGTAGTGACCCGACAGCGGCTGTCAGGCTGTATTGTACCGCTTTCATGTACGAGTATTTATGACTAGCTGATCCGGCAAACGTTGTTTTGCTATATAAGGTTTTGTAATATCTTCTAAGATGTTCATTGAAATTAAGTGATGTCAAAGACAATTTTGTTCACAATTAAATACTCTTAATCAACAACACATTTATTTGGATAAAGATTAATATTATTACGTTGATACAACTCTTGACAAATAATGCATTAATTTCGACCAAATTTGATTACCATAAAAACGGTTCTAGTGACTTAATCTTAAAAGATAGACCTACACTATCCAGGACATTTTTTTAGATCATTTCAAGAGGAATAATTCTTTCATACATATATTTTTGGTATCTTGAACCGTTTTCGCAGCGCACGCAATGGAAGCCCTCAAGGAGGAAAAATTTTCCCCGTTTTTTCACATTTTCCATTATTTCTTCGCTCCTAATAGCTGCATCGTGATGTTATATAGCCTTAAGCCTTCCTCGATAAATGGTCTATTCAACTCAAAAAGATTTTTTCAATTCGAAGCAGTAGTTCCTGAGATTATCGCGTTCAAACAAACAAACAAACTCTTCAGCTTTATAATATTAGTATAGATAATATGTCAAGGCGTTCGTAGCAGGCCGCACGGTCGCGCGTTTAATACGCCGTCTGACAGCGCTGCACATACTCATACACCAATCTAAATACAGCCGTCTGCTGTCAGCGGTACATCGCGACCTGGCAGCCGTTGTCGCGACTGCTAGAATCCAACTCGTACCTTTAGATGTATATGTTAAATAGTGTTTTGACAATTTACAATATTACGTACCATTGCCAACAATTTGTGGATATTAGAAGCTATTCTACATAAAAAGACGTGTGAAAACTTTGATATGAAAATTATACGAAAATGTTATCATAGAAAAAAAACTTTCTATAAAATAGCCCATTTCACATGTTTAATATTATAAAATGATGAGCTACATTTTTTTTTCATATCTAGTTTGTTATAGCCTTTATAATATCTTCAAAAATAAAAACCTGATAATTCGAGTAGAAAATATTATACGATTTTTTTAGAAACTAATGTAATTAATATTTGAACTTCCAGGGCACTAATTCTCTTAGCTAATTATATTACGTTATATGTAAACTCACCCACGACACAAAAATGATATTTATTCCGGTCTAATGTTATTTTTAAATTAAGTAGCTACCTAGTGGTTTTTCAAAAATAAAAAGAGTCTGTTTACAGAGTTAAAAATTTAATTCAATATATATATATATATATATATATTATTACTATCCTGTTTTACTAATTTATTTCATTGAGATACCTAGTTAATATTATAAGCGATTATATTGAACCCAAAAAGCACATCAGATACCTACTATACTGATTTATGAAGGAAAAGTCTCGAAATAATAAATTATATAACCATGTTTATATAAAAAGAAGACTTATATATCTTTTAAGGTAAAACCATGTTGTTTTTACTACGATGTATAATTACTCGCATTTAACTGAATGCCACCCGCGTCGAACTGCATTTACTATATGCCTAATAAATAATTAATCAGGCCGCGTTTAGATAATGATCCTGCAAACTTCAGATATATTTAAGTTTTTCTCTGAACGAAACAATCATTCATAGTAAATTATTTATGAAGAAAATCATAAATCCAATCGATCGACGTTTTGTTAAAGATAAGAATCGACTCTGCACGATCAATCAAATAGATCAGCCTTTGGATCCACCTGGCTTCGACAGAACTGTTTTCTATATATTTTGATTTAACAGCAAGTAACGAGTTCATTCATAGATAAAAACAAATATTATAATTAATTAAAAGACGTGATTATTTTTCGTAGAGAATATCACTATATTTAATGTAAACCTGAGCAGTCCTTCCTCTTACGGAAAGTAAGTCAAACTTGCCATAAATACTATATATCTAAATTATATATTATATAACATATAATAATATATCGCCAAAAAATTTCGCTTAAACCAAATAGCCTTTCACACCTCGATAACTTCATATATTTTCGTTGTGACACTTACACAGATCCAGACTTTTTTTTTGGTATTTCGGGGGCAAATTCTGCATAGAATCATCAGGGCCGTTGTGAGGGCACCGACCCCGGTGTATCAGACTCCTATGGACTAAAAACCCCCGGGGTGTCCCTCTAATCGCTACACCCAGGCCTGGGGAATCAAATTCATCCAGACACCCGGGGAACGAAAAGCCTTATTGAGGCTGCCTCTCTGGGAGGGGTAGGAATAAAGAGTTCACCCCTCCATGAACCGCCCTTTCACCCGGGCAGCACACTCCCTAAAGTCTCCTGTCCGGACATAGATCCAGACATATCCTGTACTGTTTATACCCTATTACGAGATAGATTCGTTTTTTATAGCCGTTGAAAAGGTAACAACACACATCACAAACAAATTAATTTTTCTTTAAACTAAATGTTGTGTATTATCAAACCAAGAGTTAGAGGCAAACATGTCTGCTCTCGCCTTCAGTTCACACAATATGGTTCACTCTCTAACCTATGTGCTCGAGATATCATTATCCTTCCCTTATACACACAAACATTACACTACACAATCTTATTAACCATCTACTTGTAACAATATCCTCATGATATTATGAAACTCAAGCAAATAGTTCTATTTAAGCAAGTTAATACATTTCTTCTTCAACACGTCTTTAAATATTTATTTTTCGGTAGTGTAGAATACATATTGAATTGAAAAATAGGATAAAGTAATAAAAGATCGGGTCTTTTTAGTGAAACAATTTACTTTGATTTTTTCTCAACGTTACTATAAGAGTACACAACACAAGTCGTGGTTACGAACAAACTGCAGCGCCGAGGTACCTTCTTCGGGGACATCATAGTCCTTTCTTTACCTACATTTGTTCTTAATAAACCTGTTGAAGTATACATAATTTTGTACAAAGTGCGAGGGAGTTGAGATGGGTACACAATAAAATTACTAGGGTTCACTAATAATATCTGTTTAAATAAATCATCCCAAAGAATATTATATTTATGATTAAATAATATTTACGCACTATATTTATGAATAATAGAATTTTAGAATTTTACGTCTGTTTGAAATATCTGAATTTACAATTTGATTGATAGACAGTAGTGTATGCCTCAAATGTCTTAATTCATTCATACACAAGTCATCACTTTCGCAACCCTAAGAACGACACATTTATTTGCCTTTTTCGATAGTGACAAGCAGTGTGTAGTTTGTATATTATTAGTTGTTGGTAATATATATTATTTTATAATTTAAGCTTTACGTTTTCTTTGCGAAAGCATCTTTGTAAGAGGTACTTGTACCAGGGTAACATAAATTGCACGAAGTTGCTACGTAACAATGGTTTGAAAACCGCAGGATGCAGTACACTTATCGCTACCTACGCCCAACGACTAGCCATACCTTACAACCATCGTTTCTCTTGACAATATTTATATTCGTATTTTATAACGACTGTAGTTTTCTCCTACAAAGTGTCTACTACTGCATATTGTCTGAATATTATCTACAGTTCGTCCTAACAGAGACTGCTTTTTTATTTGGTTCACATAATAGACATGATACAAGGAAATACAAAGTAGAAATAATAATTAAACAGAAAAATAAAAGGTTTGACTTGAAATAGTGAACTGATTATATTCAGTTTTTTCTTGAAATCTAAATATATATAACTCAAAGGTGACTGACTGACTGACATAGTGATCTATCAACGCACAGCCCAAACCACTGGACGGATCGGACTGAAATTTGGCATGCAGGTAGGTGAAGTTTACTTTGCCATGACAATAAACAAGTCTCAGGGGCAAACTCTCAAATTTGTGGGTATTGACTTGAAAGAACATTGTTTCTCTCGGGGACAACTTTATGTTGCTTGCTCACGAGTAAGTTGACCCAATAGCTTTATAGTTTTAGCGCCTAATAACAGATTAGTTAAGAATATTGTATACAAAGAAGTTTTGTTGGCCCTAATTTTTTACACACGCTAAACAAAAGTAAAGCCACAAAAACTAGAAAAATAAAGAAAAAGCAAAAGCAAAAGCTAGAAATACATAAAATAGTCACATTGTTGTTCGGCATAACACTATACCTACATTACGACATCTACATATATAATATATAATCTATGGGTGATGCCTGGGTAGTAGTTGTATCCAGAGATGGGCAATATGTAATCTGATTAATGATTAACGATTACAAAATGAAGTCCTTCTTTCTTTTCGTTGCTCTGTAATAATAATTAAATCCCTTGAAAACGTGAAGGAGTCATAAATTTGTATGCAATTGGGGATTCCGTAGTGTTTAAATATAGATAAGCAAAATATAGGCATATTAATTATGAAAAACGCAAAATGTAACCGTAATCGTTTTTAATCTGATTACATTTTGTACAACTATGATTTTACCTCATCCTGAGCACTGATTCAATATTATGAAAAATTATTTAAATCATCATGTACCATAGAACGGTTTACAATTCTTTCACGTGTATTAATTGCATAAATGACTTTTAATTCAAGACAAGTCGAGTGCAAAAATAGTATATTTGACAGAGGTTTAGCAATATTCCGTATTGGAATATATAATTAGTTTTAAGGGTATATAGGGTGAATGTGGCAACTCTATTTTTGGTGGCGCCATTTACCACAACGCATCTAGTAGGCCATAATAAGTGTAAATTTTGGCGCGGTAATTTTATGGTCAACGTATGAGCGGACGCCATCTTGTGATCTTAGATCGAAAGTTCGAGAATTGCCTACGCACTGTTTAATTGTGTGCTTAACCTTATCAACGTTTATTCTTTACATCCTAGGAACACATGAAAAATAGATATATTATCTTTAACGTTTAAACGGATTAATAGTAGAACGTATTAGGCAGCCCATTTTTTTAACTATACAAAATTAAAATAGCTTTTATGTCCTGGTTGGAAATATATTCAAGGTTTTGTTTAGACTACCATTTTCACCATTTAAATGTAACTGCCTTACAAATTACTTACAACACATTAAAGACAAAAGAAGAGCAAATAATTACATTTTTGAAGCTTTCTACATAGGTATAAATTTATAATTTTCTCCAATCTTTAAAACCGTTCTGAATACAGCCACCGTCGGTTAATAATTTCTATTATATTAATTATAATTAATTGAATTTTAAATGGTTTATTATTTCATTTACATCTCGCGGATACCTTCTTTCGTGATAGATGTAATATAATGTGGCAATATTCAAAACGGTCAAAAAGCTTTCTACTGTACCTACCACCTCGCAGATAATATAAAGAATTAACCTTCCAACATTGACACCGGCAGCGATGCAGTCAATTGTTTATCAGCTTCATCCCACTGTAACACGTGTAGACTTAAAAGCATCCGAATCATCGGAAGTGTCGCACCACGTGTTCTTTCACCCGCGACTAACAAATTACTAATAAAGTAAATAAATAACTAAGTGTTAACAAACTGCACGAGTTTAACTAATGCACATGTCGCGGTCATTTCACTTTGAGAATAACTGAGACACTAAAGATAAAACAAAATACATTACAACTTGTCAGATATAATAACTTGGCATTTCGAATGAATGCAGTTTTTTCGTCTTGTCTCCAACCACTACCGCACTTGCCCAAACGAGAGTTATATGCGACGCGAGAAGGTTGAACCACTTACTTTTGAGGTGTCGATTTATTTCAAAGGAATCGTATTACTTCTTGTCTTATAACTTTAATTATAAGGTGATATTAGTGTAATTACTGATGTGCAATGAGTGTGCGCGCGTACTGTATTCATTCGCGATCAAGGCAACACTGAGTTTTAAGACTTAAAACAATCGGGACATGGTGTACTTCCTTTTTCTTTGTCTATCTTTGCAAGTACACTCTTTCTAACATCGTACCTGATTCGTGCGGCGAAAAGGGTCTACATAACGGTAGCTATTACCTGAAATGCAAACTTATATTTTTTGCACTGGCTCGACACAGTGACTGCAGTGCACCTGTTGGTAAGTACAGTGAAGTCCAAAATCGGAAGCGACTATCAAAGTATGAAAATCCGTTGATAGTCTCCGCCGTCAGCCGGCCCACATATTCCACGACTGAAGGTATCTAGATATATGAGTTACTGGATATATACAAGCTGATCCCGAAACGCGACAAGCCAAAGCTAGTCACTATGACGGTCTTTACACTTATGTGCTATGGCCATGACCCATTTCAGGCAATCACCCTACCACCAAACAATACCTATATATATATACATACTAAGCTACTTTTTGTTTTACAATAAAAACAAGTATTAATTTCTGAAATTACTAAAGAATTTCCTACAATATTTATTCAAGTAGTTATCGTATAATATGAACTAACCTGGTATTTCAATTAATCTACTACTCTACGGTAAATTATAGTTGTTAACAATTTTCGATCGCTATAAAGTTTTTATACAAATCTCTAGTTCTTGTCGTTTCATTAAATTAAATGAGCTATCGGCCATTTTCAATGCGTCGAGAAAAACGGTGTGCACTTTGTGGTTCCTAAGTGTGCGAAATTCCTTCGTCTTGTAGGGCGACAGTGGAGGGTCTCACTGCATCATTCATGCGTTTTTTAGCTGACACCTTGTAGGTAGGTATCAATATGTATGGGAGTGTGTGATATTGCCGACACTTCTGTATGCTGTGTTGGTTGACAGTGTTTATGTAAGGACAGTGTATCTATGTATTTTTTGCTGAATTGCATTTCATAGCAACGTAAAATAAGACATAACTCACTTATTAATTATTAAATGAAAATGAATTGTAGACATTTCATATATGATCAAATGATCTGAGAATTTATACTTTTATTCATGATAACAAAGCTTTTTTCATTTCCTCACTTAAATTTCTGTTATTACATATAATATATTCATTAGAAATAATGTTCTGATGTTACTGTAACTAAATTAACAATGCGTTAAAATGTTATCATACAATACTTATTAGCATAAAATATAATAAACAGATCAAAAAAGTCTAAGACTCAGGTACACTTTTGATGCCTACAAAAAATTGCAATTTTTTTAGTTGGCATCAAAACATAACTTGAGTTTTAGTCTGAGATTTATAGATGCTAGTTTTACGTTGCTTACATATTACTCAGAAAACAAGTTCGCCTTAGAAAAAATATTGAATGTATGAGTACAAGAGAAACTTGAGTATAGTCTAAATATTAGCAGAGCCAAGTCCAAATTGACGAAATCGGTGACTTACTATATACTTTTACATTAATATATATAATAATATAGCGCCGCGCTAAGTATGTCGTGCCCAATGTGACCAGAGGGCGTAGCTGATCGCCGTTTTTAAGGCACATGACATTTTTAGTAGATGCCAAGCGGGTTTCCTCACGATTTTTTCTTTCACCGCTGAGCATGTAATCTAATAATAAAATTTGGAATGTTTGAGTAAAGCCGAAGCAAAGTTAAAGTAACAGCTATAAAACTTACCTTTAGATTTTTGTTGCTGTGTTTATTTATATAGCAATAGCTCGTCAAAATTAGATTCATAAAGCAAAAAATTTGTACACATAAATCGGGATTATTTCTCGTTTGTAATATAAAATATATTTATAGCTTCAAAACAACTGATGAAAAGTAAAAATAATCCTAAAGATAGAGTAGATTATTTAAATTACTTAAATAAAAATATATTATAATTACATTTTACTATCACGTTTAAGATATCTACTAAGATTTGGAGGAAATAAGCCATTTTATAATTAAAACATGATTCACGCATCATGATTTCTACAGCGTAGTCAAGTCAATGTTCTGTTAAAATTTATGGGAGTAAAGTAAGTATTTGTACAAATAATGTTTCCAAAGTGTTTGTATACCTAACCTGAAAATATTGTGTTAAATGAAAAGATTTAAAAGAATAGAAGCAGAATTCCGACGATTTCACATCACCCAAAAAGTGTTAGGAACTTTAACATGACTCGGAGAACAATCGAATGTCAACATCAAAAGAAACAAATATTTTAAATAAACGGTTTTTGTTATAAAACACCAAAATGTACAAAGGAGATTAAAATATTGGTAGCAAAAGATATATGCCTAGTGGAAGATTTATTTACTGAACGTTAGGCCGTAATGAATATTAGAAAAACGAAATACTTTTAGAAGAAGTTAGAAAAATTGCGTTTCATTAATTGTGCTGACCACAATTGAGATTGCGCGCGATGATATAGAGATAGACTACTTAAATCAGGATCACCTACAATTCTACAAAGAATGTCGAGCACGCTTACAATGTGGGCGAGACCTGAATACAAGAATTAAAAATG
Source organism: Automeris io (assembly GCA_036320925.1). Taxonomy (NCBI): domain Eukaryota; kingdom Metazoa; phylum Arthropoda; class Insecta; order Lepidoptera; family Saturniidae; genus Automeris; species Automeris io. Next base: position 740,344 of record JAUDJH010000037.1, on the reverse strand, counting down.
TTAAAAATAAAAACAAAACGGGCCATTAATATTCGTTAGAAATATTGGTTTGTCCCAAAAATGTGCCCGGAGGCAGTAACTCTATCCGGCGTGGGTGTGGAGTGGACATGACCCCGCCAACCAAATATAAAACCACACAATTTATCGTTCATCGTCTGTTCAAATGCCTTAATATTTATCATAATACTAGCTTTTACCAGCAACCTTGTTCATACCTTGAGCTAAGATATTAGGTATACAAAAAAACTGCGTGACCCTAAGCCTGAGATTTATAGATGTTACTTTGGCTTTATTTTGGTTTTGCTCATATATCGCAAATTGTATTATTTTATTAAAAATAAAGTATATTGTAAATTACAGATTTTCTCAACTAGGACTTGACTATACTCAAGTTCGTATTATATATCCAGTTTTGGTCAAAGATGAACTAATATTATGAGCAAAGTTTAAGCAAAGTCAAACTAGGGTCTATATCTCTCAGCCTTAAAAACGTAACGAAATTTAATTAGCATAAGCCATTTTTGGTTATCAACCTTTTTTTTAAGTGTATTTTAGTTAGGGAGAAACGTTTAAACATGTAAAAAAATAAAAATAATAACTAACAATTATCTCACTCCCGTTTATATACTGCTTTATTACAATTTGAAATACAATATTTTATACTCAAATATGTTAAGCATTTACTCATTATTGTTTTATTCTTACATGTCAAGTGTCATGTCCATATTTTTGCTAATGTAAATCTTTAGAAGTTTCTTCCGTATGTAGGCGAGCCTGATACTGGGAAGGGCTACACGAATTGACATTAAAATGTATTCTTTTAACAAGAAATATGGTGACGCAGTGTTCCATTTTTCTAACTTAAACTACTTCGCATAAATTACCCGTTGGACATTAAGTCGAACCATAAAACAGCTTAACAAAAGCAACAGAAATGAATAAAATTTTAAGAATTATGTACGTACCTGTACCTAGTTTCTTTACTAAAACATCCCTACACAGTAATTCATCAATCAGCCCTGAATTTAGTTTCAAGCCAGGACCCGTTTCCCGGGCGTCAAATTCTAAGAGCAATAGACGAGTACATTACTCAGCGTACCCATGAAATAATATGTCTAAAAAAAAGTGGGCCAACTTCACCATAAAAATAGGGTAAAAGATTTTCCAGCCTTGGTTTTGAGATTTTAAAATTTAACTCAAAAGTCTCATAAGATATCGTTAATATGTCCTAAGTTGCGCAAGGTCAAAGGTTGTTTTTCGTGAATATCCTGCTTCATAATTGATATTTACATTTTTACTTTTTTTTTTAGCCGTGGTGGCTGCCGGCAGAATAGAATAGCACCCCCCTCTTCTTGCTGAGGTGTCGTAAAAGGCGACTAAGGTATCTCTTTAACACTGCAATTCAACCAGGTGTTCAGAGAAGGAAAACTCGACCAAACCTGCATCCTGCTCCCTCCCGATCGTACTGGTTCTCCTTTCCATCGGGCCCGAGGGAGTTCGGACGAGAGAGTGCTTCTCTGGCTGCGCGTCCAGTTATGCACTTAAATATGTCCTGCGCAATTGACTGTTTCCGAAAAGTGGCCCTCAATTTTCTTAATCGGTATTGAAACAGTCGCCGTGGCCGAAACCGGCTAGGATATCATCATCATCATTTACATTTTTATAAACTTGTACAGCACAAATCCTGAAAAATTTTGTTTTAAACATTTTTTCATTGAATTAATACCTACAATTGGGAAATGAAAGGGATTTTCGAGGGAGAGCGGTAAACAATAGTTTTTACTTCATTTCGGGAAATTTCAAGACCCAGAGCTGCCATCAATCCAAAATACATCTAAAACAATAGTATAAAGCTACGTATAACTAAATTATATTCTACCAACTTAACCAGCAACTTCGTCCTACGCAAAAAATAAATCGTACTTAGCTTATGTAAGCACACGCTAAACCTACCAAATCCTATCAAACACAACTTACAAAGAAATACTTTATTGATGACTAGCTGATCCGGCAAACTTTGTTTTGCTATATAAGGTTTTGTAATATCTTCAAAGATGTTCATTGAAATTAAGTGATGTCAAAGACAATTTTGTTCACAATTAAATACTCTTAATCAACAACACATTTATTTGGATAAAGATTAATATTATTACGTTGATACAACTCTTGACAAATAATGCATTAATTTCGACCAAATTTGTTTACCATAAAAACGGTTCTAGTGACTTAATCTTAAAAGATAGACATATACTGTCGTGGACATTTTTTTAGATCATTTCAAGAGGAATAATTCTTTGTTACAATTATTTTTGGTATCTTGAATCGTTTTTGCAGCGCACGCAATGGAAGCCCTCAAGGATGAATAATTTTCCCCGTTTTTTTCACATTGTCCATTATTTCTTCGCTCCTAATAGTTGCATCGCGATGTTATATAGCCTAAAGCCTTCCTCGATAAATGCTCTATTCAACTCAAAAAGAATTTTTCAATTCGAACCAGTAGTTCCTGAGATTAGCGCGTTCAAACAAACAAACAAACTCTTCAGCTTTATAATATTAGTATAGATTCAAAATGTTTGCAAAAGTACTACGTCCAATTTTCTATATTCAAAAAGACATCATTTTATTTTAGTAACACAATAATTTTGGTCTACTAACGATTTAGTTTAATCGGTTATTAAACAGAACATATTGGAGTTAATTTAATGTTCAATAAAGAGGCGGCTAATAAGTAAGCGATGACTGGTCATTTGCGTACACCAAACTAGTGGACAGGTCGACACGACCGCGCGCCTTGTTCTTGCAACGCAGTCCATAATAAGAATTTTATAAATAAATATTGATGCGCTCTATAAATATTGTCATAAAATTATAATTAAAAGGCTTATATTGTTAGTCTTTAATGTTTTTTAAAATAGAATCTATCGGATAATTAAACTTAAACAGTGATTTACGGTATCTTACAGACAGAGACTATATTGACGACAAATAGAATAAGCTTGTTGACGAGGCGTCTTAACTACAGTAGTATAGAATGAACAGTATCCGCTTAACGATCCAAAATGATTAGATTAATACAAATAAGCGATTTACATGTACTTGTTTACTGGCTGCGTGTCACGTACACGCTGAAGCTGGCATACGTCAGCACAGCTAGTGGACAAACTCAGGGCTGCGCAAAGCATTATTTTCGTTTAATTTCTTGCATTTGTTGAAGCGTAACTTAAGATGTGACCACATATATCTTCCAAATACAAAACTTAATATAACATTGAACTTAAACTTTAAATTTAGGGTTCATTCAATTTCAACATGTGCAATATTTTTTGAAAACATTAAAAATAATCATTGAAAATGGTAGATAGGAAATTTGTTATAAATTTAATTCTCTAGAAAATTTAGTTCCCACAATCTTCATTCTACAATCGATATTATTAAATTACTTTTAATTTGTTAAATATTAAAAAAAAATAGATGTGGTCATGATAGTTTAATTATCTCGTTTTTAATAATTATTAGAAACAACTGGCTTAAGATAAATTAGTAGAAGATCAAAGTTGCAATAATTTTTATTTTTACTACTTTTTTTAAAGCATGTAACATAAAATAGAGGCTATATACATAGATAAAAAAAACTTCAATTAAAAATGATAACTTCTTCATCCATGGCATTTGGTTGCCATTCTCAATTTAGATTTCTAATAGGCTCCATTTTTTACTAATGCTAATACTAATGCACGGAAAATAATTAAAACTTGAAATATAATATTTTAACACTAAATACTTTTAGTAATTTCGTAAATTCTATACGAACATTAAGCTGCGAAAACAGATTTTTTTTTTGTAACGCTATTATTTCTTCGCTCATTTTATTTGTTTCGATGATTTTTGCATGTGAAAATATGGAGGATTAATTTGTATGTATTTTGCACAGTGATTTATTTTTAGACTTGACATAATGGTATTTATAATCCTATGATAACACGAGCAAATGAAAACTACAAACATATTCTAGAGTCGCGTGTGCCTTTTCGTCGTTGTACACGCCATAAAACCTCCGCTAAAATTTACGGAAGAGGATTCCAATAATTCATGCAGTAGTTTGGCAGATGCGGAAGTCTATTACAATTCAAGAATATAAATAAAAATAATAAACAATATACTATACTATACGTTACAGTCTCCTGTTAGTATGAAGTGTTATCATTGCGCTGCCGATATAAAAGAGCGTTTTGTCTGTAAATATTCTGTGATAAAATGTTTTTCTGAAAATCACTTAGGTATGTTTAGGAAATTTAGGAAACCGATTTTATAATTTGTTGAGTAATGCTTACACGTGTGCCTTCTGAGCTATCACAACAATAGGTAATTGACGACAATAACGACACTTCTCAGTAAATCGATTTTCTCTCGCAAATTTAAAAGACGCTGTTTCGTACGACGTGCATAATGATTTATGTTGCACCTTTTATTTGTAACGTATTTCGAATTAGAAAGATATATTAATATCTTCATTTTTTCCACTTCTTGGAGAATACGGACCCTTGTCCGGGAATCACAAAAAGAATATGTGGGGTCGGGCGAGCGTATTCGGCGCCCAACGAGCGTGTGACAAGGTGCTTTATGCGGACGATTATGAGCAGACCGAATAATGTTCCGATACCCGATAAATATCTGCCAACTCATACAAAAGCAACCCAATAAAAATATAATAGTAAATGTAGCAACAACACAGGCCACAAACTGCTCAGTCATATCGCGCTGATAAATATAAATTAAAATGGAAACGGATTGTACGAGGGAGCAAGACGGCGAGTGTTCCGCGAACGGAAACAAATTAAAACTGATATAACATTCAAATGCGCACGCACAGGTTACACGACTGCTTATGGAAAATTGAACATGCAGCCTTGCCGTGTCTACTTTCGAGCTTTTTTTATCGCACTGTACATTGTACAACCGAGCTGGCCGACCGCGCCGCTTCGCACCGTACCGGCAGTGATTCACGACCAAACGGTACTGCTGTCCCTCCCGCTTTCATTGCTCATTATAATAACTCACTTACTGGCACTCATTTAATTTCGTTTATTATTTACACGGATAAAATTTTCTCAAAGTACACTGTAGGTTAAGGTAACAAATCGGCCCCAGAGAGATATCTGAATCATCTTTTGTATATTCCTAAGATACGTTGATTCTGCAAATTTGAGATCTGATTCTTTTTGGTTTTAAAAAAGTTCAATACAACGAAAAATGATTATCCGATTGTAACAAAGTGTAGACAGATTATAGGGGTTATAATTATTAGTTCATTAGCTATGTATACAAAAAAATCAGCTTATTATATTAATAACGTCCCCTAGAAACAGGCTAGGATAGAAGAGGTATGTTCAATATACATATGTATATTGTCTAAACTACTGAAACTCGAAACATATTTGTGATATTGAATTGCTTTTATAATATAATATATAATATAATATCCACTAACGATTGTTTGAAAATCCGCCAATTTTGAAGTAAACACTAATACCGGTATTTAACTTATTGGTTAAAAATAAAAAACCGTGTTTCGAGGTTTTTTGGAAAATTTGCCCCCAAAGTGCATAGATTCAGAGATTTTAACGAAGTAACGCCGGTTCGTTACCATTAGTACCTATTCATTGAATACATAATACTTACTTTATTGTGTGTAAACTAAGTTGAGATGACACAAAATGAAATAACTCGAACGGGACCGCAAAACTCTTCACTAATTCGTCATTCTCTATTCAGTACCGCGTGTGTGAAATCGGGTAACATTTATATTTTGATAGACTATTTAATACTCTTATAATTTTTTCTATTATTAACTGCTTTCTGGTTATATTTCAAATACGCAATTAATTGTTTATTTGATGAAAATGTGTTTATCAAAGAAAGCAATAATTTGTATTTTTTTTCATATTCGCGGTACTGAATGCTTGTAAACGAAATGTTTCACTCATGTTTTTTATCCTATTCCATCACCAAATTACATTTTGCGTAATATATTTTTGATACACCATTTACTCTGTACTTATTAATCACGGGGTACTGCGGTGTAGCATGTACTACAATTACCGGTATTTAATAGTAACAGAGCTGTACGACCGCCTCGCAGTTGGTCTGCCTAAAGTAGACTGGATGTCCGTACGGCGGTATACAGTGGCGGTAGTAGTATTAGACTATTCAAAATATATAAAAGCGGATAGAGGAAAAAACTTCCGTCCTCTGACAAAGACATTGCTGTGTTCCAGTTTACTCTTGACTACAGTTGAGTGAACAGGTCGAAACGTAATACGGTCGAGCTAAAACAAAAGCATGGAATGTTTTTTCACATATAAATTTCGATTAAAGTATTTACAATGAGCTTAAAATGTGTAATAATATTACTATTAATACATTTCATTTATATTAAATACAAACTATTCTATTAAAGTTGGTTTATTATTTTATTTTACATAATTGGGTGCCCAACATGGGTGATATTGAGTAAGAAAACAAAAGGATCATGGTACCAAAATAGAACATAGGAATATCCCCACAATTATAGGGCGCCATAGCATGCACAATAATTGATATATAATGCTAGTTTACAGTAAAGAATATTAGTAAAATTCCAAAAAAGAAAAAAGCAACTAAACTAACTTTAATATAACTACTTAATCCATAAAAAATAATTTTGTCGTATTTTAATTTGAATAAGGTTCAGCTAACGTTTAGGCAGAGCTCAACGTTTGGACTTACTTAGAAGCGATATTATGTACATCAGAATTTAATAAAAATCAACCATAACGTATCCACGCAGGTCACGCTCGTCAAATCCTTACGTCAAGCATTTTGACAACCTCGACCGGCATCATAGCCCCTCAACAAAAAATTTAACAGCAAGTGTATTTTACCTACTGATTTTTTTCTCTCAAAAATATAATTGGATATACTTATTGAACCAAAACCAAACCCTTTATATGTCGAACTATACCTGGTTCGGTGGTTAACATACGTTATACCGTAATGAGAAACGTCGAACATGCTGTGGAAGAATATCGTAAGCGACAATTTGTATGTTTACAATGAGAAGGATTTTTTTTATTACTTCAAAAGTGTTTCTGATATTTTTATTGAATAGTATTAATAAAACAAGTAATCGAATATTTTAGTAATTGTTGAGTAAATAGTAATTACGGTGACAAAACTATTTTTGAGACTTTGTCTCTTACAATGTTCTTCTGGCACACGATCGACGTTTTAAAGTGTTTTACAGTATTGCACCTGACGAATTAAAATAATATTATATTCAATTAATTTTCAAGTGGAAAATATATTTAATCATAAATAAATTGAATTCTTATAAATAATATAAAAAAGTTGTAACAATACTAGTCATCTTAGGAATACTATTTGAATTATAATTTATGGTTTATTTCGTAATTTGTAGTTAAACTCGATATGCTATAAATAGCATTTTTACTACCGTTTCGGTTACACATTATTATGTATACAAAAACTTTATTAAATAAATTAAAATGAAATATTAATAGTGTTATTAAATAATTTGTGACAGTAGCAAATTCTATCAAACGGAATAATTTATTTATAACGAAAATATTAAGAGTCACAGGTGCGTGGGTATCAGGTATCACCCGATTATAATTCAAAGCGATGACAAGCCCGCAAGCAGTAGTCATTCAGCAATTTCTAAATATCCGTTTCATTATTTTTCAACGGCAATAAATAGCGTTTTATACATTTACGAGCCGCAACACGATATGCGGTAACTTGCGATTGTTTCTTCTCAAAACACACCTAAAGCCATTTACCACAATTTGGGTGCAAAGGCGGAATGTGTCGGATTTCACATCGGTCGTGCTATTTCTAAAAAGCTTGTTTTCTCAGCAGAGCGCACTTAAGTAGCGATTGGTAATTTGATATCGCGACGTAATTCGGAAAAGGCGATATGCCAACATTTAGACTTGCTCTATTTTATTACTATAGTCAAACACTATAAGTAAAGAAACCTATATATCACATTTTTTTATCCGAACTAGACAGAGTGACCGCACCACACCTGGTGGTAAGCATGGTGCAGTCCAAAATACGACAACGACTATCGACAGTTAAGAAAAACCCATCCCAAGTCGCAGCGATCATACCGGCCTGCACAAATATCTCTTCAAGCTACGCTTAAAGTATCCCATTTCATAAGATGGTGGGAACACGCTCGCCGGAAGACCATTCCGCAGCCCAACGACACGGCTTCAGTAAGAGTTAGAGAACTTCTTCTAGTCGTGATGTGAGATATCGTATAGCTGTAACTCCATAAACCCGTGCGCAATATAGGTACATTAAAGAACAGTTAACAGTTAAGAATATACATTAAATGTCGGTAACGGATACCAATAATAGACAGCCACAGCATGGCCCAAAAGCATTAACTAACAATATCAAAACAGACAACTAAAACCAAAACACAAAAAAAAACAAAAAGAATACAAAAAAAAAACAATAGCAGACAATAATACCTCAAATTAAAATTAAAAATTATATAACACCAAGAACAATGCCAAGCTCAACACACCTGCTCACTGATTTTCCTCTTGAAGCCGGCATTGAATCCGCAAAAATATCGATGTTCCTATCCCCGGCCACACACTCGTTATATAAACGTGACAGTCTTGGCACTATAGAAAAGTGACCAAGGTTGGTCTTATATCGTTTAGTGGCAAACATGGGAGCAGGATACCGAGGCAGCCTGCGAGGTACCGCAATACTAAATTGCTCCAGAAGTTCCGGATCGTCCACACGGCAACGGAAGAGTTTATAGATAAATGTCATGTCGAAAAACTGCCTACGACCTTGCAGTGTGTGCATTTCAAAAAGTTTCAGTCTGTCACCATATGAAACATATTTTTTTTGTATTAGTTAGAACAAATCTAGTGAACCGCCTCTGTATCCTCTCAATACGGTCAATGTAGGCTTGGTAGTGAGGAGACCAGACTGTACTGCAGTAATCCAGTTGGCTACGAACCAAAGTTGAATATAAGAGCTTTTTAGATCTATTCTTTTTAAATTGTTTACTATTCCTATTTATCTGTAATCATGATTAAATCTCTTCAACATAAAGGAGTCATAAATGTGTATGCAGTTGAGGATTCCGTAGTGTTTAAAACATGAATGAGCAAAATGAAGGCATGTTAATGATGAAAAACGCAAAATATAATCGTAATCGTTTTTCATTAATCTGATTACATTTTGCATATCTTCGCTACCTAGTATGTAATCTATATAATATTTCTTAAAGTTGAAGTATTATTATATGTTCGTATAAATTGATACTGTTTCTAGTTATAACTGTACAAAGAACTATTGGTCGATACATAATAATGTATCTATAATGGTAATAGGTACATACTGTGAAGTTTAATTATGTAAAATGGAGTTGGTAAGATATTTTTTTTTGCATTTTTCATTATATATAACCTAAGTAAGTTAAGTATTAAATGGATTATGTTAGTATTATACTGCCAGTCTTTGATATATTAAAAACAATAACATATATAAGACGTAGGTATTGTAAGAAGGGTTAGTGTCAAAATAAAAACACAAAGCGGGAATGCGCATCGTGAATTCGTTGCATGCCACGCGGGACACGGGCTAGGGTCAGATGTTTATCTTAAACGGCTGTATCACCCTCGGGAGACACTTTTTTGTAACATTACATCGATATAGAAACTTTATCTTTAACTTGAATTCAAAAGGAACATCGATGTTAAGACGCTTCAGTTCAACATTTATTTATTTATCCTGGCATGATAAGTCACCACATTGAACTTGATAGAAGTTGCAAGTCCATTTAGCCCAAGTACGACAATGACCGCTAAAGAACTACAATCAACTTGCATATGCTATTATATACTTTAACTATGCCCATAAATCCACCATAATTAAAAATAATTCCTATCCTTACAATAATAAAAAAACGATTTTATAATTCTAGACTACATACTTATATACATAGATGGGCAAAATGTAATTAGATTAACAAAAACGATAACGATTACATTTTGCGTTTCTCATCATTAATAAGACTTTATTTTGCTCATCCATGTTTTAAACACCACGGAATCCTCAATTGCATACACATTTATGACTCCTTAATGTTGGAGGGATTTAATCATGTTTACAGATCAACAAAGTTAAAATTACGACTACATTTTGTAATCGTTAATCATTAATCAGATTACATTTTGCCTATTTCTGCTAGGTAGTACTATATAGATATCTACCTACGGATTAAACTTCTAAGGCTTCATATAAAAAAGCTGTTTCTTTTTTAAATTACAAATTTAATTAAATTTTTTTAGATATCATTAATTCGCCTTGTTACTGCTTCTAATCAAAAAGCAAATATTTAGCTTATATTTTCCACAACATGGTATTCACAAAAAAATATTTCTAGTGACTCTTTGATTTTAATATACTACAAGTCTGTAAGATTGTATTTTTTTTTATTAATTAATTTGTCATAGTATTGTAGTATAAATTGATTTGGTATAATAATTATACCGCATTATTTAGTGCTCAAGATGACGAACCGACCGCCGCAGGGAACATATCAAACGCGTGCGCATAAGATGTATTACAAACTAATAGAATTTGTCGTTCAACCTTTTTTGTGTCATCTTATCATCTACCGAGATGCGACGCCCGATTAGCCGTAAGACGGGTGACACATGTTTCGGACTCTTTTACATCACATTAAGCTCATTAGTAATCTGGACCGATTATTTTTATTATTTTGTAAATTAAAAATGAAGAAGTTTTATACGGATTTTTTACACTTTCTACGAGCATAAAATATATTTGTTGCACCAAATGGATGTGAAACCTTTGTGTATAATAATAGTTTTAGAAAAACACAATAATATTTGGTAACATTGTGAATGAAAGTTCTCTATTGATACCGTCGTATAGTTGATCCGTTCATTGAGCAGATTCGATACACAAAAGTTGTGGTAAGGGAAACTAAAAAGCTCTATTATTGGCATGTTAACGCACTTGAGATAAGCATCTGTATGTCCTCAGAGATCTTCAAGTTTCAAACACAATACACAGGATTACAACCGAAGAGGCTTATTTGTAAACAACACAATGAAATACAACAATATTGTGTGGTGCGGTCACACTAGTCTAACGCTTCGCCTACTAGTAATATGTTTTATTATTATTCACATCTCACACGATTCGCTGAACATATGAAGAATTTATCAATAAATGTGTTCGAGAAGATGACGCTACTACAAAGGATATGTTACAAAAAACTGGGTCACAGATTAATGAAAAAGTATTGCTAACTATATTTATTCAAAATTCTGTTTACAAAATTGATATTTGGTTGGGATAGATAGTGGGTATTTGTGGTAGAATTGAAATTTGATACAAATTTTTAAATATTAAAACATCGTTGGAATAATATGACGTATAAAATTTTATCCGTAACGCTTAAAAACAAAGAATAACAAAGTGAAAATTATACTGTAGCCTAAATCTACTCTGTACATAATGTATATAAAATCAATTATTTTTATTGTTTAATATATGTTGTAACGTTTTTAAAATCTTTTATATTCAATAAAGAATTGGATATAAAGGAGAAAATCATTTAAAACCCGTGTTCCACGATTTTTATTCACTTCTGCAATAAGTGGCTGTTGCCTAATAATGGTCAGGTTTATTAATGCAACACGAATTCGCGGTTGTAGGTTCAAATCCCGACATGCATTTCTAGACTTTTCCAGATTGCGTACGGGCTGAGGCACCACATGCTTACCAGTGATGGAAAACTTCGTGAGAATTCCCGCGTGGCATTTAATATTAAGGTCATGTATAAATGCCCTGAGAACGGCGATCAGGTGTACTACTTTGCGCTTATATATCGTGCCCAAAGTGATCGCAACAATATTGTATCTAAAAATATGAACATTTTGTGTAAGCGGGTTAGGAACTGAAAATTTGCTTGCCCGGAGTATATTTGCGATGCTCGCCACGTATGTGACCACCAGTAGAAGAAGCATGTCAATATCAGTTTAGATCACTCAGACTTCTCGATATTTCATTGAATTTTGTTCTCTCGGCAATTATTTCATTGTAGATTTATCAAGTACATAATAAGGTGAGTCCAGACTTGTCAATTTTTGTGCAAACACGGAGTTCTGATACGGTGAAATGTTACAAGGATGATCGTATAATTTAATTTTATCTTTATTGGTAATTTTCAAACTAATCGTATTAGTATTTCCGTTATGCCACTAATGCTACTACAATTAGGACACACTAGAGTTATTTAGCCACAGGGCAAATGATTTTCACTATATAATTATGTATTTAAATAAAATATTTTATTACTTACATGTGATGCGGAATTCTAAACAAGCCTAATAGTTTGCTACGCAGTCCTAATTGCTTGAAACTAATTTGTGAACGTGTTACGTGTAAATAATATATTTCTAAATTATATAATAGGTTAAAGTTTTATAAAAATATTCGTAATAATATCTTCTAAGTTCTTATATGGGGAAATTATAATACGAGTATTTCCTACATTTATTATTGAAAGTAAGATATATTTTTATGATTCACATTCAACATTTTAGAGATTATTTACATTGTCAGTATTAATAATCAAATTATCAGAAGTAAAGAAGATAGTATAGAATATTTTATGGAAGCACACAGGTTTATTGAATTGTCAAATTTAAAATAAATCATTTGCCATCGATTTACAGTTGAATATCCCCTGTTTATTGCTTTAGTTACGGCGATGTCACAAAGTCGACTTATAAATATGATTTATGACCGTGTTAAGTATCTTGTGCAATTGTTGTGAATATTTATTTATTCTCGTGAACTATAAACAACGAGCAAATCTGGTTATTTATTGCGTGATTGGACATTCGCGTATGGAACTATATCGTTTTATTGTTAAAGTGAAAATAATATGAAATTAAATGCTTATAGCTACTAAATTCTTCAATGCTGCTTTTGTGTTCGATAGATTTTCAAGAGTTGTAGTTTTTATAAAGTGGATTATCCCAAGAGAACTTCGTTCTAATTCTGTCAATATCAACATGTGGTTAATACAATAGAGATTCGGTATATGACTATCTCGATATAAAATAAAAATAAAAAACACAACAATACCTTCATATTAAACCAAGGAAAACTAAACAAGGAAATATATCAATCGATCAACCTTGGCCAATTTCATTCCTAACAGTCTTAATTAACAGAAAATTAATAAAAGTTTAATTATTAAAAAGGGACTATAAACGCAGGCATTACAATAAAAGTTCAAATTTAATTCTAGACTTAAATCAAATTTATAGATAGCTCTTTAAATTAAGGGGGTATTCTGGTTTAGAAATTTGAAAAAAAAATTTTTTTTTTGTATATTTTCAAAGTTTAGACTTTCAAAAATATGCACTTAAACGGATTTTTCTAAATTCGAATTATTTTCGGAGATACAGCGGATTTTAATTTACTGTCCGACGAAGTTAGGGTTGATCGCTCTGAACAGCTCGATTAGCATAAAGAACTTCGGAAAACATTAATTATGAAAGAGAAGAAAACCCATTGTATGGATGTGGGATCGCCGGTTAATCTAGAGTGAGTATTAAATATTATTATCTGAGTTATTCTATTTGAATTGTTTCTCAAACTTCAAACGCATTTTTCTCAGAACTACTTTTTTGAGGTGATTGACATGATATCTCAAGTTCTACTTTACCGATTTCTTTGAAATTTGATATGAATCATTTTTATATATTTCTCTATCGCCCTTGCCTCGGATTTTGGAAAATTTAAATTTTAAGCATTTTAAAAAATTCGAAAAGGTCAACAAAAGAGGGTAATTTTTTTTTATTTGACTCCATTTAGTGAATTTTTTGTTTTTTTCTTTGGTAATGGTCAATGCAATAGCGACATTCTTACTATTAACGATTTTTTATTATTTGTTTTTTGGTTTAGATTACTACAAGGGTTGGAATCATGTCAACCAGGAAGTACCGTTTTTTTTTTGTAGACCCCACTCCGCCGGCCTGTATTTTACCAATTTTTTTATATATATTTTATTTTTTTCTTTAAATATCAATAAAAATCTTAAAAAATAATATAGTAAAAATGTTTTTCATTAATTTTTTATCTTAGTTACAAAAATACCTAAAATTTAGGCGTCTAGACCAGAATATAACCTTAAGCATTATATAAAATAGGCAATACATACTAGGCATTATATACTTAATTGTAGAAAAAATGTGTATAGAATAGTAGAAGTAAGTTTTGATGAGGTGTAAAAATCGGAGCCCATTTAGGTACATACCTGCTAGTAAACTTATAATATTAATCCTGAAACGCACCTCAGAGTCTTTTCCACTTTAGTATACTTGAGCACTTGGCACAAACTCGACAATGATCAAATACACTGTGTACTAAATCTCAGGGTCCTTAACAAAAATTTGTTCTAGTGTAGATTGGCGATCACTGCATTATTGGTCACGTTATTAGGCACAACAATGGAACACAAAGTGGATACTACCACTAGCTCTTCTCTACTCACCTAGATAGTTTTAGTCGTAGTAGGTACGTACAATACAAGTTGTAAGTTTAATGCAATGTCTTTCTCCACAGGAGAGAAACCGTTTAAATGCGAGTACGCCGGCTGCGATCGCAGATTCGCCAACTCGTCCGACAGAAAAAAACACTCCCACGTACATACGTCGGATAAACCGTACAACTGTCGAGTGCACGGTTGTGACAAGTCATACACACACCCCTCGTCGTTACGCAAACATATGAAGGTACACGGTGCTGCTGGAGATGCATCCCCGAGGTATGACAGCGACGGGGACGACTCTTCGTCAGCTGGTAGCGTCAGCGTGACGGCAGGCGCTGCCAGTCCGGCTGCACCCTCCTCCCTCCCTCCTCTTACGGCGCCGCAGACGGCCATACATCATCCCCACCACCATACCTCAATAACGGACAAATTAGAAAGTCTAAACGAAAAATATCTAAGCCCGCATGACCAAAAACCGTACGAACGTACTCCTGCGCCACCACACCACAGCCAACCACCACATTTAACAAATATCGGTGGTAACGGGATGATGGATAACAAGATAGGTTTTGGGGGGCATTGGACTCAGTTTCAGCAGCCGACGCCGCCGATGCCTCACGGAGTACCAGAATGGTGGTGTCCCACGCAGGAACCTTATCACCATCATCATTTGATGCATCACTCGGGTGCCGCCGCTGCGTATTGACCACACCGCGCTTAGGGAACTTTTCATTTGGCGACTAGGTGACGTATCCTCAACTTTTAATTAATAATATGACCTGGAAGTTAGATCTGGAATTTGGATCCGCAAAGAAAGCAACATATATCTGCTGCACAACGATAATCAGCGCCTCTATCTACTCAATTTCATCGCAAAGATATTTACCTAGGTTGCGAGTCTAAATAGTTGACCCGCGACCATCATGTTCTAATAATAATTATCTGAATTCATTTTCTATCTTTGGGGTCTTTTATTAAGTTCTTTTTTTTGTCATTTATGCTTATGTCAGTGTTGTACTATTCATCGCCTTATACTAAAGTTAGGCTGGATGTTGAGTAATATGTTAGAATAATTTTCATTAATTAATCAAAGTCAACTTTCATGGGTCAAATATATATTGGATTGTATCCGTTGCTTGGCTATGTTTTGATGACCTGTTTAGTGAAACTGAAGATTTTATCAGTAGAGTTATGGACGATATTACCAAGACGTTAGACGTTTAAAGAAAGAACACCCACAAGGACTATTCGGTCAATATACGAGGGCTGTTTAATAAATGTTAGACATTTCCAATTTTTCGCAAAATTACTTTAAATGCAACACTGCTGCTGTCAACCAGCATCTTTTAATAGACTATTAACATAATTAAATAGCCAAGAGCATCAGTTCTTCTATACAATTCTGTGGACATGAAAGTACTATACCATCAATAGGTACCACAGCGAGTTATCAAAAATAGTCATGCAACGCTGTACTGGATCGAATTATTATGACTGTCAGGACTTCTTTCGTTAGTACACCAAATATTGTGGCACTAGATCGGTCGGCGTACCGAGCTGTGCTCGTTAATTTTACAATACCACATTATCTTATAAAATCAGAAAAAGAAAAATTATTAAAACATTAGAACTTTGTACACTAGATTACCGGCCGATGTGATGTGGATTCAACCGTAATTGTCCCAATAGTTGTATGAACTAAGGGGCTGATTTTAAAGCGCCTCTATTACCATCTCAGGAGTGTGTCACTTTGTTAATAGACCAAGTATCGGTTACAGAAAGCAACATTACCGATACGGCACGCATTGTAAGAAAGTTCCTCAGTCCACCATCAGTCTAAATATCGGTGCCTTGGGCCTTAGAGCTCGAACCCATAAGTACACATGTTTTTATATTTTAAAATATTTATGCCTTTTAAGTGTATTTATTTTAATATATAAAAACAATGTTAAATAGTTGAATAATATAATAAAAATCAGCCCGCCTTTCAGATATCACGCTGACAAAGGCATAGTTAGAACAGTATGGTAATATACACGGAATGAAAAGTTCACTAACGCGCAGTAATATTGTGGCATCATAGTTACGCTTACTAAAGATACATAAGTTTAATTATAGTTTATACATTATAGTTTATACATTATAGTCATCCGATCATTTCTATGGATTACCTTTAGGTAAATAGTCAACACCAGCCGTCCGAATGCAAGTCTCTACTTTGAAGTAAATAGTTATTAATGAGTCGTCGAGTTGCAATGTACATCTTGTCCAGATAATATGAAAAAGAGTTATTTACTTTTATACAATTACTTTTAAAATAAAACATTTTATTTTTTTGTAGAATTTAGATTAACAAAATTAAATGTTTACTTTAACTAAACAAAGTGTATATATGATTTTTGTTATTACTTACTTAAACTAGAACAAAAGGAGTTTTGGAAATAAGCTATGGGTAAACGTTTTGTTATTAAAGAATGTGAATAAATTAAGTAATAACATAAAATACCAAAAAAAAAACTTTTTTATAATAAAAAATCGGCCAAGAGCAAGCCAGATTCGCTTGCCTAGGGTCCACACAAATAAATTTTTAAAGCAAGAAGCGTTGCTTAAATAAAAAAAAATAGATTAAGGAACAGCAAAAAATACGCGCCTCCAGGTCCGGCTTACAGCGCGAGTCGACGAATATCCAGGAAGTCGGTGCCGATAGTAGGTGGGTTTATTAAAAGTAAGTTTATTAGCATATTATAATAAAACCACATAACTTTTAACTCCCTTGGGAAAACTGCATGATCGATAAAATATACTTCATAAATGGACATACCTTTTGTTTGCGCTGGCTTATAAGCTTATGTTTTTCAGAGCTATGTTATAAGCGATTGTAGGCCTGAGTATTTGGTATTAATTCCAACTTAATAGGTCAAAACGCTCCTAAAACTTTTCTCACTTTTTGACTTTTAATAGTTTTTCCCCAGGCCATGTGATTTTTCAAGAGGGCCGTGAACTATGTTCTTGTATTACAGCTGTCCATAGAAGAAGGGGTCCGCTTACTACCAGGTGGGCCGTTAGTCTGTTTGCCCGCAAAAGTTTAAAAAAATAAAAACGGTCAGACAGACAGACAACGAAATGATCCTATGAGGGTTCCTTTTGAAAACGGAACTCTAAAAAATGAACCAAAACCTTAAATTTAGATCAGAATTTTGTCAAAATATACGATCTTTTGAATCGATTAAGTTTTAGATGCGTAATATATTGCCATGCTTATCTAAATTTTTAAGATTTTTGGACAAGATGCGCTTTCAAACTCATTGACAATTGTTAATTATGTGACTGTAACAATGTTAAAATGTGGCTGTTGTGTCGTTTAGTTATGTAATTTAAAACAATTGGTTTGTAAACAATATTAAGAAACTGTGGATAACAATGTCAGTGATGTAATGCATTTCTCGTGAACAATTATACAAAATAAATCTTTTCCAAAAATTCATTGTCGAACGGATATGGTGTGTTAAATATTTGTGATGCCATGGGACAAAATTTGACGACGATGACATTTGTCAACTATTTTGTTGACAATGATTTATCGTTGCTTCTTAGTAAAACTTGCAGGTATTATGCCTTACAAACTTGGGAATTTGTTAAAAAAAATTGAATGCATTTAAAAACTACTTGGCCTAATAAGTACCCGTAAGAGTTTAGTTTTAGTGTATAAGGCTTTCGATACATCAGGTTATGTTGCGATTACGTACTGGTGTTGTGCTATGCATCATTGCTTTTTGAACCGTCTAGTCTCATGAAATGTAAAAATACTTGTCACAATCATGCAAAAAGGTCGAGCTGTAATTTGGTGAAACAGAATAATGATGCATGTTTTTATTACACTTCTCTTTAAATTGTTTTTCTAAAAGATATTTGTTCTAAGTGCTTGTTTATAATTTCAGTAACATTGCTTAAATAAGGAATAAATGCTTAAAATTAAATTTATTATCTCTCTAAGGGTCTAAGATCCGAAAAAAATCTAAAAAGTCTGTGACCAAATATGCTTTTCTGATAATATGTCTAAGTCAAAAGAGGCCCTTTTGATACTAGAAAGATCTGATTTAATAGTTTTTATAGTATCGAGTAAAATTAGGTACCAAGTAATAGGTACTAAACTATAAATGGGTTTATTGATCATTATAATCTTGTAGTACATACTACTAGCTATTGTTTTAATAAAACAACTCATATAATAAAAAGGACATGGCCAAAGTACCGAAGTATAATAAATTTATACATTTTATAGTTTGTAAAAATTATGTAAAGTGTATGTCTTTAAGCTAAATATGTACTATAAGTGAAAATAAATTTAAAAAATGACCAGTGATAGTAGAAATAAGCAATTATAATACTTGAAAATTAAAATACAAATGTAATTACTATTATTTACATTGCTATTTTATTGTACTTCTATTGGTCTTTACTATGCCTAATACATTATGTATAATAGTTATAAGAATAACGCTATTTTTTCACTAATCAAGATTATTTATAATAATATTTGGGAATATAAAAATTAAATACATAGATACATTAATGGCTCTATCCACTTTGCGCTTATATGTGCCCAACGCGATCAGCACCGCAGCTGATCGCCGTTCTCAGGGCACTTACACATAACAGCTGACTAACATAACTCAGTGGTTACTGCCACCAATGTATCTCTGCTCACCCCGAAAGGGATATATTGTGACTATATATTATTAAAATTAAAATAACTATAATAATTCTGAAACGACTGAGAAAACCATAAAGCATGATAATTGTAAGGTATTTTAAGAAAATTGTTGTCTTTTTTACAGCCCTGTAAATAGCTAAAAATATAAACATTGATTTCATCTACCTTCTGATTTAAAAGACTTCTGCTTCCATTATTATTAGAATCACAGTTCGCATCCTACTTATTAGCCACTGATCTCGTTTTTTGTTTACTTTATCCCTCACACACAATCTTACTAATCTTAGTAAGACTTGTAACAATCATTTTACTTAGGAATTGAATTATACTATTACAATTACAACAGAATAAAATATTAAGAGTTACTTTTGAATGTGCAGTCCTATCATTAAAGCAAAATATATACAATTTTATTACAAGAAACCACTAATTAAATATTTATATTATAACTATTTGTTAAACGATAACAAAAGATTAATCGGTCGAGAGACGAAATCTAAAATGGAAATCCAATTCTCGCAATCATTTCGATGGGATTCCGATCAAAAAATTTAAGCCCGTGACGATATCCACAATAAAACATCAAATAACAAAACGATGAACAATCATATTCCGAAAGAGAATTGAATTTATCATTGAGAAGAAACGAGACAAAGAAATGATAAATGATCTAAATGCCATATGGTATGGTGTGTGTGACAGAGACAGTGTGCTTATTCGATTCGACTTTACTGTCTGAAGGGATGATTTATAGTTTCTCAACAGGGATTGGCCGATCCAGTACTTGAAGATTTATAGATCCTTACAGAACATGCGCGGTAGACGCGTTTTCTTATTATAAACCTCAACACTGCGTATGATCATAGAACTGCTAGATATTGTATGTTTTATGACACGTAAACAGGTTAACGCTTGACCTCAATCATGCCAGATGGTAAGTTATCAGCCCAATAATGGAGTGCATTCGTCCAACAAAATATAAATTTACTTGTTGCTTAAAGAATGCTAGTGATTGCTTTGACTATAATACGATAAGATAGAAATAACAAAAATGCATTTATTTGACAACATAAAACACAAGGATAAGTTAATCAATACAGAAAACAATAAAAGCAATTACCCTGTGTTATGATGATACGTCAAAAGGAAGTCAGCTCAGCAAATGCTAAGTGATCAGCTAAGTCACCCAGCGCTGATCTTCAGCTGACACCATTTATTGTGTCCACGCTGAATAATAAAGTATAGATGATATAGGCTCTAGGGCCTATTTTAAAGTATTATAGATAATAATATATAAATACATACAACAATATCTACAAATATCTAAATATATATGACTCAAAGGTGACTGACTGACTGACATAGTGATCTATCAACGCACAGCCCAAACTACTGGACGGATCGGGCTGAAATTTGGCATGTAGGTAGATGTTATGACGTACGCATTCGCTAAGAAAGGATTTTGATCAATTCTATCCACAAGGGGATAAAATAGGGTATGAAAGATTGTATAAATCTTCTTAGATTTTTAAGAATTGCTGTCTAAAGTTTATCCAGATATTATTCATATACATGATAAGCCTATTGAATGGTTATGTGAGCGTGCCACACTTACTCCAAAGAACGATCAAGCAGCAGTTATCAACGATATACTGCTCATGTCGTTTGAGGGCAAAGAAAAGGTTTATACTTCGATTGATACTGTGGTTAATACAGATGACGCTACTAATTACCCTGTATAATTTTTAAATTCATTGAAACCGCCAGTGTTGCGAAATTTAAAACCACCAAAACTTCGTAACGGTACGAGACTGCAAGTGAAAGCGTTACATCGCAATATAGTGGAAGCCACTATATTAACTAGGTGTGCGAAAAAGGAAACTGTATTTATACCACGAATCCCATTAATACCTAATAATATCCCGTTCGCATTTAAACGATTACAGTTTCCTCTAAAAGTCTGCTTTGCCATGACAATAAACAAGTCTCAGGGGCAAACTCTCAAATTTACGGGTATTGACTTGAGAGAACACCGCTTCTCCTGGACAGTTTTATATTGCTTGCTCACGAGTAAATTCACCCAATAGCTTGATAGTTTTCCCGCCTAATGACAGATTAGTTAAGAATATTGTGTACAGAAAAGTTTTGTAGGCCCTAATTTTTTAGACACGCTAAATAAAAGTAAAGCCGCAAAAACTATACCTAATTAATAATAATACTTCATAACGCGAGCGAAGCCGCGGGCAAAAGCTAGTATAAGTATATAACACAAATACAATTACCGTTATTGGGATAACCTCACATACTTCAAAATAAACTCTTTAGCGCTTCGTCGTCAGCATTTGGATATGAATTTTATATTAGGTCCTTACATATGAAATTGGCGTTTTGTATGGGCGGAACAAAAAGTCGAATATTTTTTAATATAATATATTTAATTAATCAAAGTATGAACCATTATTTTCTATGCACTTTTGCCATCTCATAGGTAGTTCATTGATCCCTTTACTAAAAAAACCAGTCGGACGGGAATCAATAAAATCTTTGAACGCGATTTGGACTGCCCCATCGGAGTTGATTTTTTTCCCTTGCAAGAAGTTATCCAAATTTCGAAAAAAATGGTAATCTGTTGGAGCAAGGTCCGGGGAGTACGGAGGATGTCTTAGACTTTCCAATTGAAGCTCTTCTAATTTAGTAGCCGTCTGTTGCGCAGTGTGTGGTCTAGCGTTGTCGTGAAGCAGCAGTGGCGTGGAGCGATTGACCAGCCTAGGTTGTTTAGCCGCTAGCTTTTCCATCATGGTTTGCAATTGCTGACAATAGACATCAGCCGTAATAGTCTGGCCAGATTTGAGAAAACTGTAATGAACAATACCGGCACTAGTCCACCAAACGCTTACAAGTAACTTTTTTGGGGTTAATTTTCGCTTGGGGCAGGATTTGGCTGGCTGGCCAGGATCCAACCATTGCGCTGAGCGCTTCCGATTATCGTAAAGAACCCATTTTTCATCACAGGTAATGATTCGGTTTAAAATACCTTCATTATTATGCCGTTTTAGTAATGTAACGCAGCAGTCGACGCGCGTTTGCCGGTTTGCTTCAGTCAATTCGTGAGGTACCCACCTTTCAAGCTTTTTAATCTTCCCAATTTGCTTCAAGTGAATTAAAACAGTTTTAACACTAACATCGCAGCCTGCAGCTAACTCGGACGTGGTTTGCGATGGATCCGCTTCCACAATAGCCTTCAACTCTTCATTATCAACTTGAGTCTCAGGCCGTCCACGGGGCTTGTTCTGCAGGTCGAAATTTCCAGAACGAAAACGTTGGAACCAAAAACGAACTGTGTTTTCTTTTGCAACACGACCGCCATACACATCATTCACCCTTCGAGTTGTTTCCGCAGCACTAGTGCCACGGCGGAACTCGTACTCGTAAATAATGCGATATTTTAAGTTTTCCATTTTGTAAAATGAGTGACGCAAACAGAAAAAAACAGAAGAAAAAACAAATGAATGACGATCATCGAAGCACAAATACATGAGTCTATAGCTGTACAAATTTGAATTTGGAATTCCTTACCAAAGAGGAGAAATTTGTGATTAAAGTGGCCAGTACGAAAAACGCCAATTTCATATGTAAGGACCTAATATTTAACATTTTAAATAATAAAATTGACTGCCCCCAACTGCTCCAAAAATTTTCATTCAGAGCCCCTCCAAAAATTCCAAACTAGCCGTTTCTCTTTTTTACCCACCTTTTAAACGAACAAACCTCGGAGTCAACAGTGCTTTGTGTAGATTGTCTCGGGCCTACAATCTTCTTGGAGATTCGGTTGATTTGTTTGCCGACTCCATGCCGAGATTCAGGAGAAAGGTCTTTGGATTGTTGTGAGATGCACAAACGAATAATCTTGACATTAATTACCATTAAAATAATTAAAATAATATAATATAGTCTAAATAAACAGGCCACTCCGACGTATGTTGTGGATGCCTTAAAAGGAACTGTACATTTTTGATTGTAACTATATTGTATACGTGTTGTGTACATGAATTATTGTACCGGACCACTGGCAACCCTATAAAAAGTAAATAAATAAATAACACATACATACCGTGTACATTATTATTAACACACAGATTCTATTTACAATATGTAAAGTGAACGTTGTAAGTGTAAGGAATTAATTTATAAGGCAGATAATAAAATGGAAAAACACAAAGTTCATTAAAAAGTAAAAATTAACTCAAAGCATACATTTTTTCTTAGATTATGGGTGGCTTGCACTAACAAATTAAGTCTAGTTTAAGCTTTTATAGACGCTAATTAATCGAAGTACATTAATTCCATCTTAATGATGATTTGAGTTTAAGAGTTGTTACAACTGGGTTTTTATTCAGTGCAAGACTATAAGTACAGTTCAGCGCTAAATAGCATTTTATGTAAATCTAAACTAGACTTAATTTGCTAGTGCAAGCCGCCCTTAGAGTTGGTGGCTAAATATTAAACTTTTTTTATTGGATTTTTATCCTAAACTGACCAGATTTATCAAACTCTTGCGGCCTCAGTAGGGAAAAACTAATGTAAACACCGTTCGTTAACTATTAAATTTCATTTTTGTTTATATTACAAGGCAGTGTAAAATAAAAAGCATGAAATAATTAGCTACGTTTTATTTAGAAGATTTGAAATGTAATGTTTAATTCTCAATATCTTTACACGTGCCCGTGGGTGGCGCTAAACGAGATGATATGATATGATATGATTGTAGAGTCACTACACCTGACTGAATCACAGCCCTAATAAATGAGTTCAAAGACCGTTTTAATGACTCGCTACAGCCCGTTGCGGATTAATCAATTATGTATATTCAACATGCTATCTATAAAGGTACCTGCCATCGTAAATTTACATCAGCACAATATCCACCCCATAGCCTCAAGTTTCTGTCGGCGTTTCTTCTCAAGGCGGTTGCTCGCGAGTCATCAATAGATTACTATCAGTAGTTATTTCCTGGTGGCTGTCCAAGTAAGGGCTTGTTCGTATATAAGTGCCCTTGCACTGCTGCGAATCAATGAAATTCGCTGGTTGAGCGCTGTAACGCTTGCTTTTCTCGCCAGATAAAGTTGTAAATGTAAATCTGAACCAAAAGCAAAAAAAATTTGTTATTTTTTAACTTAAACTGATGAAGTATTGCTTTTTCTTTATCTTTGTTCCTCAACGTGGTTATGTATTTTTGTGCGGTCGTTTGTTTAGTTGTAATTGTATTTATATAACATTTTGTATATTATATTTGCACGTTATATTCACATCAAGTAGGTTGTTTCTCAAAAATGTATATTTTAATATGTTGTATTTTACAAGTCTGAGATGTAACCAGTTTTGTGAATTAAATAAAAAAAAACACTTGTTTGTTTCTCGAAAAAAGTCCATCCAATTATCGTAGTCACTGCACTCACCATTATGCCAATTTTTTCCTTTTTTTTTACACTGGCTCGACATAGTGACTACAGAGTACCTGATGGTAAGTACAGTGTAGTCCAAAAACGAAAGCGACTATCAAAAAATGAAAATCTATTGATAGTCTGCATCGTCATGTCGGCCCACATATATCACGACTGAAGGTCTCTAGGTATATGAGCTACTGGATATACACAAGCTGATCCCGAAACGCGACAAGCTGAAACTGGTCACTATGACGGGCTTTACACCCATGTACTGTGGTCGCGCACCAGACAGGCACCGGCGCTCTACCACCTCGCAAACTAATACTTTGATTACTGCCAATGCAGGTGATTACGGTTAAGTAGTATAATTAATGAAGTTATTAATGGACACGCGTAATATAGATAATATTCAATACTGATTAGTTGTTACATTTAACGAAACCAAAAGATATAGCAAATTTTATTTTAGTTTTTTATTTAGATTAAAATGATAAAATGAAGCTAATAATTACGTTTGATAAATAAAACGGCCTTCTAATCATCGTACTTTAATAATCACTCCCACTAATCAGCCATAGTCCAAACGCGCTTAGTGTTACTCAGTAAGGATCTGCAATAATTACCCTCACTAAACAGATACTAATCAATATGTTGATTGGACTTAAGTGTAATGTAAGGAGTAATAGCTTTGGTCTGTCATTATAAAGATACGTCATATTCGTTATGTGTAAACTCTCAAGCATAGCGCGCGTTTAAGGCGCAGGCGACGTACTGACGGGCACGGCGGCACAAGGCGACGAGCAGACGGGCGGCGAGCACCCCTATCCGAGATAAGATCTGCAGCCTGCGAGAGACACCTGGCCACGCCCCTATCAGCCCCTAACGCATTCACATTATCTTTTTGTTTACATACAATCACTGTATCGTCCATGCAAATCAATATTCTCCTATGTAGTATAACATTTTTTGGGACAAACGAAGAATAAGATTTTTCAATTTTGCTATGTCGACTTAGACTTAAAATATTATAAATTTTACTATTTATTTTATTTTAAAGGATTAATTAACTGTTACAATGTAAGAGTAAAAAGAAGGAATTATCAAGGAAGTATGGAATTAGTTATCCTGTACGAGTAAGTAGTGATGTTTACACATTGCACGAGGCAGCTAATGAATACCCATTGATAAGCAAAAACTCAACCTAAGTGTTTGAATAGTATAGAAACCCTGGGCTGTAAACAAGGAAAACAACAACAATAGTATCAAACATAAAATAGCAAAGTTCTAACAATTAAAGTATTCCTACCGACGATAGTATAGTGTATTAACTATTTCACAAGCACAATAAGACCAAATCAAATCTATAAACATTTGATAATATTATAACATGACTTTAACTTAGCTGGGTAGGTAGTACCAGTTTTTCTAATACGTTTAGTTTTTTTTTGTAACCCGTAAGAAAATCCTTCATAGGACTATGAGGGCCTCTGTGAAGGCAGCGACCCCGGTTTGTCAGATTCTTACTGACTAAAACCCCCGGGTGTCCCACTAATTACTAGATACACTCGAGACTGGGAAACCAATGACATCCAGACGCCCGGGTAGCGAAAACCCTTGTTGAGGCTGCCTCTCTTGGAGGAGTAGGTAAAGAGCCCACCCCTCTAAACCTCTCTCTGGCGGCTCGCCAGACATGGCACACCACCTCCCTCTCATCCGGGCAGTAAAAATCCTCAAATCTACTGTCCGGCTATTGACACCGGAGAATGCCGCGCTCGCTTTGGGCGAACGCGTCCCTCCAGCGACTATGCCTTGGTCGCCGAATGGCCAGAGAACGTGATCGCTCTTGGAGCCTTTCGGCTGCCTCCTTCTGCTTCATCACAACCTCGCAGAAGGATGCCACTTTTTGCCATGTCTCTTCACTGCCGACCATTACTTTCACTACCATAATACGTTTGGTTACTGCAAGGTGTTTTCAGATTAAGCATAATAATAATGCACCTATAGGTTAGTTTTGATACTGAAATTCATCACAACTTAATTCAAACTTTTCTTAACGGCATCAAAAATGCAGCAGAAGACCCAAAGATTTTACAATATTTTTTTTCTTTTTACACTCGCTCGACATAGTGACTATAGAGTACCTGATGGTAAGTACAATGTAGTCCAAAAACGAAAGCGACTATCAAAGGATGAAAATCCATTGATAGTCTACATCGTCATGTCGGCCCACATATACCACGACTGAAGGTCTCTAGGTGTATGAGCTACTGGATATACGCAAGCTGATCCCGAAACGCGACAAGTCGAAACTGGTCACTATGACGGGCTTTACACCCACGTACTGTGGTCGCGATCCAGACGGGCACCGGCGCCCTACCACCTCGCTGCTGCTCGTTTAGCACCACCCAGGAGTCACGTGTAGGGAAACTAGGGTAAAGCCTACGGACGCGAGCAGCTTCGACTCCAAAAAAAAAAACCCTCCAAATATTACTTCCCGAATTTTTTAAAGTTAGAAATGTAAAATTATAAGAGTTGTTTGACTCCAAAATAATGCGTAAACGGAACTGATCAGAATTTCCAAAATTTGTAAATTCTGTAATTTGAAGTGAAGTTAATATTATAAAACCTCACATTTGGTTCACAAATCAGAGAAATTTTCAATGAACCGGTTCTTTCAAAATTATGCCACTTTTTTAAAAAGTTAAACAGTTTTAGTAATAATTTATGGTCAGAATAAAAATTGTAAATTTATTCGAAAGAGGTGCAAAAAGTATTATACAATAGATACAGGGCACAAATTCAACCCGGGAGGTCGTTTTTAGACATTTTCCTTTCTGTAAAATCTAAAATCCTTATTTATTGGACTTGATAAATTATAAAGTGGAGTGTTTTATACAGTTCGTATTGTATTTATAATAATATAACAGACAGAAAGGCTAATTTCCTTACACTAGGTATCTAAGACATGTTTTATCAATGATTTCGATGAACATTTCGATTTAGTAAGTATAATTACCATTTACCAGAAAAATTACGATATATATATCAGTTTAATTTTAAGCAATTTGTAATATATTTACATTTTATCCCTAGTTATATCTTAACTATCAAAAATTACAACGAACACTAAGAGTTCAAAATAAACAACAAACTCAATGATCTTTCACATGTCATTAGAGACATTTGAATTTCAGAACGGTAACATCTCTATCGTGTATTGAATTTAAATGAAATAAGTGCGGAAGCACATCGTATGATAATAATGTCTTGAAACAGTGGGAACCTTATTGTTTCACTATCGGTACAACTGTTCTGACGGCCTCCTATCGCGACTGATATGTTATCGACCTCGTGTTTCAACAGATTGTATGAAAAAATGTACAGGAACATTTAGCAACGCCACTTATCCATATCATAAAAGTTTGATGCTACTGCAATCTTTACTAGAACGGGAATATGTCATACTGAAAGAATATTTCTGAGGATTAGCCTACATAGTATTATATGTTACAAATACAGATTCCGGTGATCAATCCGATGATTCCGGTGGCTAATCGACCTTATACATCATTAAAATATCATTAAGATGTGTAAGCGTCTAGCACTAGATTTACCATACCGGTTAAAGTGAACGGTGTTTATATTGGTTAAAGAAATTTTTCTTCTTTCATATTTTTTTAATTCTAAAAATAGCATGACCTTTACTAATACAAGTTATTTATATATATATATATATATATATATATATTACGTATTTAATTTTATTTATAAGAAAGCAAAATATACCATATTTTACCTATATCTAAGATCGATATAAATTGTTCGCCGGTAGATCGAGTGTTAAGCTTGCTAGTTTATAAATAATACTAGTCAAATTGCTATAATATTAAGGAAAGATGCTAGGGCGATTGGCCGAATAGGATCGTAACCACAGTACACAAGTACAAAGATCATCATAGTGACTCGCTTCAACTAATCGAGTTTCGGGATCTGCTTGTGTACGAGTACATTCATTTGCTCATTTAATTAAAGGCCTTTTATATATGGACCGACATGGCAACGGCGTCTGTCCATGGATTCTGGTCAATAGACGATCGCCTATGTTTATGAATTACACTTTACTTTCCACATAGTACGATGTAGTAGCTTCGAGAAGATAGTATACAAAAAATATTGTAGATTAACTATTGCTCGCAGCTTCACTAACATCTACAATAAATTGTAAACTCAACAACATATCGTTCTAACAGAGTTGAATCACATGTTGAAAATAATTGAATGTTTTTCAATTATTTTTAGCCTCAATTTCTATCACATATAATTTCTTCTTTATAGTAACCCTCTTTTTTAAATATAATATAACATTTAATATAGAAATATACAAATTTTATTTATCTAAGTGGATACGACCACTAATATATCTCTGCTCACCCCGTAAGAGATATAGCATGCCGATATATTATATTTTTAAATAATTTACAGGAGAAACCACACGCAATTATAGGTGAATCATGA
Organism: Automeris io; assembly: GCA_036320925.1. Taxonomy (NCBI): domain Eukaryota; kingdom Metazoa; phylum Arthropoda; class Insecta; order Lepidoptera; family Saturniidae; genus Automeris; species Automeris io. Next base: position 711,042 of record JAUDJH010000037.1, on the reverse strand, counting down.
AGGTTTTTTAAGCAGAAAATCGCTTGGGCCATCCGTCATATATATTCTTTAAATCATTGGTTCCCTTTCAAAAAGCATATTTTTAACATCTCCCTCATTGCTTACGCAGTGTGTATAATTCACACAAATCTTTATGTTTCTTTGTGTTCATGCGAGGGAGAGTGCGCGCCCTCCCGCAGCGGCTGATGATGAGTTACGGTTGCGACGGCAGCGGGCCGGATCCGGAAGTCACCCCTCCTTGGGTCTGCGTCGCGCCCCGTTTCCGATACCAATCGACAGACCATTGCCTAAAACTGACGACGTATTTCATAATTTATGGACAATTGCACATCTGAGAATTTGTGAGGTCGGCATCTTAAACAACCTTATTCGATATAAAACGAGTTGTAACTTCAATAAACGTTTAAACAGTAGAAGGATAACCATATTGAGGAGTGAAATATATCCGGAGAATCAGCGTTTTTTACCGTTTCCAAAAATATATATGTATATTACTATATCACTAAAAAATGTTGCTTAAACCAAATAGCCTTTCAACCCTCGATATATAAAAGCGGTGAACTTTAGGGCTAATATCTACCGCCTGATTCTAATCAATTAATGCGCTACGTCATATACGATAAAAGTTATTGTTTTATACTAACTCTATTTTAACTCTCTTTTTCTCTCTCTTTTTTATTTAACCATGTTCTGCGGGTTGTGGCAAGACCATCTGCGGGCTTTAAGTGGGCCGCGGACCGCACACTGCCTACCCATGGTTTAAACAGTGGCAAAAATCAGTTATCATAAAAGATATTTTATTATCTACTAATATGTGTAAAGACTATCTTTTGATATAGTTACCTACTAAGTTTTTTTACATGAAATATATAACATTTAAGCTAATTTGTAAATTCTAATAACCTTTTACTTAAAATTTAAGTTTTTATTGATTTAAGCTTAAAATTTGTTTTATACATAGGTATATGTTTATGATTCGTGATCGGGATATACTTGTTTATTACAAATTATATAATGTAAGTTTAATTAGATTGATACAAACACCACAACGTTGTCTGCATCTTTACAAGAACACGGTGTAAAGAATCTGGGTGTATAATAATACATTTGTTTTTCGCGCCTGCGATCTATATAATAAACATTTTTGTGATATCGATATACTGTCCTGTGCTTTAGGGCCCTTTAGACGAATGGTGAGAAAGAAAATTTTAGTTTAAATTCAGTTTTTTTTTCTTTACTGTATTTCTTTTTGTATATGTATGTGTATTAGTTGTAAATAGTAGTATAAGTTGTATGTAATTAGCTTGATTTTTGTTTTTGTATATTTTGTTTGTGGAAACTTTGCTGGCTTATGTATTATTTTTGTGTTTGTTTATCGTTTGTATATTGCTGTTTGTTTACCTTTAAAATAAATGAAATAAATAAATAAAGCTTTTTTTATACTTGTCAGTAAAGTGACTATACCTCACCTGATGAAAAGTATTGTGCAGTAACATTATAGGCGTCTATCTACATATATAATCGCCTACATAAATGGGGCCTCCGCAAGAAGCCAAATTGATTTCTACTCATTAACACATTTTAAGCTTTCGCGTTTTGTACTAATTATAAATACTTTAACGGATGTTATGCGTGAATTAACTTATTTTTAATTAAGGCTACACGCTTCGACCTGGTTACAAAGGTCATGGTCACGAGCAGACTGACGCGTTGTAGAGTTTCCGTGGTGGCGGAAAGTTACTTCCTCTATTCTCTTTTGTTCTTGATAATTTAAATAATCACGACACACAACACTCACAGTATTACCATTTTTACAAGGCGCTATAACATGAGATCCTTGTTTTCTAATCGCTGGGTTCCACACTGATAATAACTTAACCCATCATCCCGATTAAAAGTTTTATGCTTCTTAATGTCGATCTCTTATCGAATCAGTCTCGGATAATAAAAACGATCTCCGGAGAAGAATTTTGGCTTATGCAGCTTAATCCAGTGATTGGGTCTTTAATAGAGCAGGTGTTTCGCTACGGCTGATCTATGCCCATGCTGGTTTTTACTACTACAAAGTGTGTTCTGTGACCCGCTCGGAAATGAATCACTTTGTTTGTTTACTCGTTAAAGTTTTTACTCATTATGGTGTATTTTGTACATTAATTCTCGATTAACTGATTGGATATGCGCGTAAAAGATCTTTTCAGAAGAGCAGTAAAGAACTTCGCCCAAAAATCTTTGACTCATTTTAGACTGTGCAATATTTTTACTAATGTAACTGACATTCTGTATGTAATTTTATCGAGCCTACGCAATGGCATACGCATGCGAGGCGCTGCTCACAGTGATGAAGCTTTATACACAGCCCTAGGTGGCCGATTTTGAAATAAGATGTAAGCTAAAGCAGGATGACAAGCGGGATCTTTTCAAGTCCCGTCCACATGTATTAACGTCATATAACTATGTTGACGATGTTCTTATGAGTCCATCGTGTCAAAGAAAATTCTGCGCCAAAATTGGTTACGTAAGCCATTAGTCGAGCTCAGCTTCGTGGTATGGGGCTGCAACCTATTTCTACTGGATTTGGTTTGGACGCTGAAATCGACAAGGTTTTTATGATCATCATCATGTAATGTTACCTTTACACATAGTCGCAGTTACCTAATTCGGTCTGTCATGTTTCGAGATCAAGTTCTTGTTGTTAATACATCTAAACACCAGAATCGTGCATCCCATTTAAAGCATAAAAAGCTTTAGCTTGGTTTACTTGGACATTTAATAAATTGATTGACTTAAAATCGGGTTAAAAGTCTCAGAGTCCAAATTGGATCAAATTTGAACTGTGTGTGTTGTGTGTGTGAGTGTGTGCTAAATGTATAACGAGGTAATCCTTTTTATGCTTTATATGGGATGCAGCGCACTGCTAAAAATCTTCTGATATGGTATATGTCCGATATGTCAACGTCGACTGTTAGTCGTTAGTTAGTTAATGGATTGAAGTTCCTTCTTAATCTCTGCAGTTCTTGTGCAATACTGTATTCTCCATCAGCGTTACAGTCACATCGTCGAGCCAGGGTACAAAAAAATACGCTAACAAACAGAAATCATAATAAACTTTTCATAAGTACAAGATTACCAGGACTACATAAGAGCTTGTAAGCATCAGTCACGGGGTGTCGAGCGCGTGTCGTCGTTCTATCCAACGGACGGTTGCGAAAACAATATTCATAAATAACTTGAATAACAATGGTGTGGACTAGTCGACACGTGCCGGTGGCGCGTGCGTGTGCCGAGACGCCACAGAATATTATTCGCGCTTATACACATCCGCCACTTCTTCCTAGCCCAAATATTACGGAAAAAGGGATAATGCATAGCCCTAAATCATTCAATCATATAACTGAAAATTGTGCTCCATATTATTGTTGTTGCTGGTGGAAGTTTTTTAAATATTAGGTCCTTACGTATGAAATTGGCGTTTTTCGTACTGGCCACTTTAATCACAAATTTCTCCTCTTTGGTAAGGAATTCCAAATTCATATTTGTACAGCTATAGACTCATGTATTTGTGCTTCGATGATCGTCATTCATTTGTTTTTTTCTTCTGTTTTTTTCTGTTTGCGTCACTCATTTTACAAAATGGAAAACTTAAAATATCGCATTATTTACGAGTACGAGTTCCGCCGTGGCACTAGTGCTGCGGAAACAACTCGAAGGGTGAATGATGTGTATGGCGGTCGTGTTGCAAAAGAAAACACAGTTCGTTTTTGGTTCCAACGTTTTCGTTCTGGAAATTTCGACCTGCAGAACAAGCCCCGTGGACGGCCTGAGACTCAAGTTGATAATGAAGAGTTGAAGGCTATTGTGGAAGCGGATCCATCGCAAACCACGTCCGAGTTAGCTGCAGGCTGCGATGTTAGTGGTAAAACTGTTTTAATTCACTTGAAGCAAATTGGGAAGATTAAAAAGCTTGAAAGGTGGGTACCTCACGAATTGACTGAAGCAAACCGGCAAACGCGCGTCGACTGCTGCGTTACATTACTAAACCGGCACAATAATGAAGGTATTTTAAACCGAATCATTACCTGTGATGAAAAATGGGTTCTTTACGATAATCGGAAGCGCTCAGCGCAATGGTTGGATCCTGGCCAGCCAGCCAAATCCTGCCCCAAGCGAAAATTAACCCCAAAAAAGTTACTTGTAAGCGTTTGGTGGACTAGTGCCGGTATTGTTCATTACAGTTTTCTCAAATCTGGCCAGACTATTACGGCTGATGTCTATTGTCAGCAATTGCAAACCATGATGGAAAAGCTAGCGGCTAAACAACCTAGGCTGGTCAATCGCTCCACGCCACTGCTGCTTCACGACAACGCTAGACCACACACTGCACAACAGACGGCTACTAAATTAGAAGAGCTTCAATTGGAAAGTCTAAGACATCCTCCGTACTCCCCGGACCTTGCTCCAACAGATTACCATTTTTTTCGAAATTTGGATAACTTCTTGCAAGGGAAAAAATTCAACTCCGATGGGGCAGTCCAAATCGCCTTCAAAGATTTTATTGATTCCCGTCCGACTGGTTTTTTTAGTAAAGGGATCAATGAACTACCTATGAGATGGCAAAAGTGCATAGAAAATAATAGTTCATACTTTGATTAATTAAATATATTATATTAAAAAATATTCGACTTTTTGTTCCTCCCATACAAAACGCCAATTTCATATGTAAGGACCTAATATCATTGAATAAATACTTTCTAATATTAATACCACTGATAAAAGTTTCTGTGCGTCCAGTCCACATTCCAGATCATATATCTACCTTTTTTTTGTTATCCCGGTGTATATCCTTTCGGACTGGCAGGGGAGTGGTGAGAGCCACTGCCCCGGTGTGTCGAACTTGCACCGACTAAAACCACCGGGGTGCCAGTACTGCCTACTCTTTGCCTTCACCGGGCCTTGGAATTCAGATACTTCCGAGGGCCCGGCGTGCGATTGGCCTTAGGCAAGCCTCTAGTCGATCATAAACCTTGTGATCTTCATTCGAGGTGTATGTGGGCCTACATGGTGACACCGACTTGCAGTAGATTCTCTTCCCCTGGTTTTCGCTGTCGATCTTGAGCTACACTGTCATTCCCATCACGTGTGCTATAGTTACTTTATAAACCAGTATAAAAAAATGATACTTTTAGGTTTTCGTATTTCGAAAGGACAGAGTTAATCTATATAGATTTTTTTTTATTCTCTGTGTTTTTTTTTTGGGACTTTGGATCAGGCTGACCATGTCAGTCCCATAATCACACTATGTAAATGCTAATTCAACAATATATATGTGAGTCTACAGAGCATCTCAGCTGCGCAAGATGTTTGCTCAGCTAAGACGGTCTGAAATAGACCCACATCAGACCTGTTCAAACCAAATTGTTTATACATGATTTCTCTCATAGAAACGCTCCGAACACATTCCACCAAGAAATGGTGTATGTCTTCTAGGACTCCACAGAGCTCGCAATATCTATGTAGATGACGTCGTTGTCCGCATGTCTGTCTATCAAGAAAAAGTTATCAGGAACGCATGAAGGTATCAATTAGGCTGAAATTAATAATAAGTAATAAGGTTTACAGTCCCTTATCACTGGACTCAGGACTGCCCTCCGTTGTAACTTATCCAGGGCATCGGATAAGAATGAGCAGAACCGTCCCCGACATGCGAACAGTATTCCATGCATGATCTGACCTGGGTCATGTTTTTCTTTTCATCTGGTGGACTATAACCTTATTTCCCACTATCTAGTAGCATAGTCATTATAATTATAAGCCTACTTAAGGCTACTGCTGGACATAGCCATTGCGAAAAGTGGCAAGCAATATTCACCACTAAAAAAGTGACCAGCAATAACAATATGGTAATAATAGTGAGCAGCAGTAGATGGATGTGCGAAACCGATGATTAGGAAAATCATTTTTTAATTCGTGTTACCGCAATTTGCACAACGACGGAATGTTTCATACATTTTCTTATAAACAATTTTGCGGTTAGTATTTTGCGTAACCGTATCACATTGTTTAGATTGCTGCATAGTGCTATTTTATCCAAAGATTCGCAGTTTTATATGTATAAAAGAAAGGTAAACAAGCATATAAACCACCTGATGGTAAGCGGTACTGTCGCCTATGGAGGCTATGCACAACCGCATCATAAGAAATGTCATCGTTACGCTGCCGAACTAGAAGAGTGCTTTTCAATCCTTTTAAAAGATCTCCATGTCATAATCTAGAGGCAATATGGATTATATACGAGTATTTATGTCATTGTGAATAGCCATGACGATTTTTTTATTATTTTTTTTTAATATAGATTTCGTTTTAACAAGCAACAGGTGTAGATGTCTAATTAGTTCGTAGCGATTTTTGTAAATAAAACAGGCAAGACTCAACACTTCCGACAAGTTCCCATTTAAGTACCCAACACTGACAATACACATTGAAGCAATTATATTACAGCTTGTTACTTAGGTACAGCTTATTACTATATATATGAACAAACTTAATTGTTTCATTTTAAATGTTTTTTAATGGTGACTTTTATGTGATTACATTGATAGAAAACCTTTGTAATACAATACATACTTAATTAATATTAATAATTAAAAATATACCCTTATTAATATACTTTCTTTAAATTAATTTATAAAAATGTCAAAAAATCGAAGTTAAATTACGCAAGAAGTTAGTAGAAATCCTAACTAAATTTCAATAAATATGAACAACTCTATGTAGTAAAAATTATATACTTAATTTAATAAAATTAATATTATAATAAATAAGCAATGGTAAACTTAATTAACAAAAAAAAAGAAACGACGAGGATGGGATTCGAACCCACGCGTGCAGAGCACATTGGATTAGCAGTCCAACGCCTTAACCACTCGGCCACCTCGTCTTGCGCAGAAGAGCCGAAATTAACTATCACAAGTATTTAGTATAGCAAAATCCCATGTTTTTTTTAAGCATTATCATGTTTGCTAACAATTATCATTTGTTAACGTGCTGATCATTTATATTGAGGCGTAACAAAATAAAGATCTAGTACCAAAAAAAATTGTTCATATTTGTATATACCAATTTATATCTATAGGGTATTCGAGGAGTATTAAATAATACTTAAATATACCCGTGTGTATAACCAGACGATTCATTTGTAAAAATATAATTAATCAAAACTATAATTTGATCTTATAAACATAATTATATTGTTATCATCATTATTGTAAGAGAATACATAATTCATAGTGATTGAAGTATTATTGTTGATAAATCTAAGCGAAATGAAAATAAAATCAATGATTTGAACAATAAAAATAATACTTTCACAATAAATTCATCGAAACCTCTCGCCAAACTTTATGACCACTCTGAATATAGCTCCTGTTAAATTTACGGGTGGTTTAATTATTAAAATATAGTTAAGCCATTGAATAGTAATAATTAACGACATTTTAAATGACATGAATATTATTGTAAGTTTCGTTTATATCTTCTTTCGTGATAGACGTTACACAATGTGGCTATATTCACAGCTATCATAAAGTTTGGCGAAAGTTATACTAATTTCTGTAACATCCGGTATACATTTGTAAGTTATGCATGTATAATATATTTTTAGCCGTGGTGACTGCCGGCAGAATAGAATAGCACCCCCCTCTTCTTGCCGCGGTGTCGTAAAAGGCGACTACGGTATCCCTTTAACACCGCAATTCAACCAGGTGTTCAAAGAAGGAAAACTCGACTAAACCTGCATCCCGCTCCCTCCCGATCGTACTGGTTCTCCATTCCATCGGGCCCGAGGAAGCTCGGACGAGAGAGTGCTTTTCTGGCAGCGCGTCCAGTTATGGACTTAAATATCTCCTGCGCAATTGGCTGTTTCCGAAAACTGGACCTCGATTTTCTTAATCGGTGTTGAAACAGTCGCAGTGGCCGAACCCGGCTAGGACATCATTATCATCATGTTTTTAACCATTAAAAAATCAACAACGCTTAACAGAAATAAGCCTTAACAAAAATCTGATTAATTAATGTAAATAATCTTATTTATTGAATTATTCATCTAAAGTTTAATAAATTTAAAATATTAAAAAAAACTATCCATTCCGTGACATGTGTAGCGAGTAAGTTAGACTCCGTTATATATTGCGCAATTGTCACTTTTGTTCCTGTTTATATCTCTGTTAACACTCCCGAAACAGACAGAGCTCAACTTTATATTCTGATCACTACAATTCATACCAGAGATCAAAATAAAAAATTGAACAATGTTACATTTATCTATAGATTAAAAAAGTTAAAATAGAACTTGTTTTTAACACGACTACGTTGTAGGTATGTATGTCTAAGGCGTGTAAAGGCTATATGATAATGAAAGCAAATAAATATGCAAATTATATTTTTTATAACAGTATCGAAAAAGAAATTTCAAAATTTTTGTTACAAGTTGTAATGAATTACATTTACTATGAAACTATTACAGTGTGTAACAGAAATAATCGCACCTAAGTTTAACATAATTTCAACTAACAAAATTATATTAATAACTAGTTGTCCCGGCAGACCTTGTTCTGCCCTATTTCTGTAAAACAAAGTCAAATTGTTTTTTTTAAATATTAATAGCTTCCCCGTCAGATTTTATTCTGCCAAAACCTATTAGCCAATCGGCTGTTTTTTGAAAATTGTTTGAAGGAATCTGGCCTTAATGCTATATTTATAAAAATTGACAAATATTGACATTAATATTTATACGTCACTCAATAATTGTTTTACCTTCCCGGAACCCGTCCACTAACATTTAAACTTTATGGTATGGTGTTAAAGTTCAAATTGACTTTTAAATATTATTACGAATTTTTTGTATGAGAATATAGAAAAGCGTTATTTTTAGACAGTTGCAGGGATTTTTTAAAATGTTTCTCTCCGTAATAACCTTCCTCAGACTTCATCAAACACAAAAAAAAAATCAGCCAAATCGGTTCAGCCGTTCTCGAGTTTCGCGCTTATCAAGACATTTTGCGATTAATTTTTATATTATAGATATACATGAAAATTAGATATATATTAATATATCTAATTTTAATTATACCTATCCAAAAACATTCATCTTTTTTCTCACTAAGCATATAGTCCCTTATTTGTTTATATCTCTCTTTCTTCTTTACATATATCTCTTATAGTTCTCATATTTTATTCATAATTCGTTCTTTTAAACTACTCGATAATAATTGTCTAATGAGTTGTATTTGTTTAGATAGAAGCAACGACAAAAGAGCGCATTAGGGATATCCACAAGATACTTATTTCCCGATACATATGTATTTTAATAAACATCAAGGACGAACTTTTCGAATGAGTTATAACGAAAGTTGAAATTATAAGAAAATGCGAAAAATCTTTAAAGGAAAATGATTTTTTATAGACTTTTGCTCTTTTCAGTGTACGTCAAATTCAGCCTAGTGACTCTTTTTAAAACTACTTGCTACTTATTAATCCGATTTTATTTTTTAGAAAAACTCAAAGGTACTCATTATATAAACTTGTATAATGAGTACCTATTTTATATCCTACGAAAACAAAACATATCATTAGGTATTTATATCTTCTAAGCTCAACATACATTCCGTATATTAAGTATTATCGGTAATGTATCTACAAAATATCCTGCATTAGGCCCTGCCATTGACAATATATTATCAATAAATAATTGCTTCAAGGCGCCAGTCAAGAGTCGCGCCATCTCTTGAATATGACAAATAACATTAAAAATGAAACTACACGAATACTAACATAAAATAAAAATGTCAAAAATTTAAATTAAGGATTAAAATATTTAAATTTAGTACGGCGCAACCTGCTCGCGCTGTCCCGTCCGAGCGCCGACACAACCAGCCCGTGGTACAGGCCTTTTGGCTTACTTACTATGGACATGGACTCTTACACTTTACTATTAATATTTTTTTAATGTTTCTGTATTAATAATAATATACATAAAATAAATTTATCGCTCAACCACAGAAGATTAACACGTTCACTACCGGCGCTTGAAAGAAAAATCTTGAACCACAGCCCATGGAATTTTTTCTTATAATATTACTTTAAATGACATTGATTTTTTTAAATATTCTATATATAAAAGAAACGTAATTATCTTCAGACCAAAGTCAGTCTGAATCCATGATGTTCTTTTACAGGCAATTACAACTGTTTCGGAGTAAAATAAGTGTAAGAATTTGTAATAAACTGAAAAAGTAAACACGCCACTCATTAACGGCGGCGGGTTCAAATACAAGAACTGAGACGACGCATATTTGCGGCGCTGATAGCAAACGTGTTAAAGACTACTCAAATGATGTAATATTGAGCTTTCTCCTAAGTAAATTTTCTAAATATTTGTATCTAAATCCCAAAAAGAAAATTACTAATAACATCACCGGATTCAATTTTATAAGTAATAGATAAGCATTTAGAAACAACGAGTAATTCGTAATAAAGTGGTTAAAACTGGCTTTGAAAGCTTTTAATCTTAAAAAATTGGTAGAGATTAACGGATATTATTATACGGGAATACAAATAAAATATTATAAAATATATCATGTAATTACTGACCTACCTGATTACTGAGAACATGCTAATTTAAAAGTAAAATGAATTATTATTTATTATATTTAATTTATTTACTTTAAAGTTAACCTTTTACCAAATCTTCTTCACAAGTACCTATAGATAAATATTGCAAGAGAAGGTTGATTTAAAATCTCACTCCATTCAATGTTACCATTTCAAATACTATAAATTAATGAACTGTACTGTGCCAGAGAATTTTAAATATTTGAAAGCACATTTTAGAAAAAAGGAATACAGGAATCTCCAACACAATATATTACTTAAAATAAATAATACAATCATGAAGTAGTTATAAATGTAGTGTTTATAAAACGGAATAGTCGTTTTGTTGTTACTACCTTTACAAATGAATGGTACGGATCACAAGACGGGACGTCGACTTCGATTTGTTATAAATGCTATATCCCTAACTGAAAGGTAGTTTTTTAAAAAACACAAGTACATGTTTGAACATGTTTTATTGATTTATGAAATTATTTAATAGTAAATACTATATGAAACCCATAATAGGTAAGTAACTAAGATAAAAGCAAAATTACTTTATAAGAATTTTCTTTTTATTAAGTATTTAATAAAATTAACTATTTTCTTTTTAGCAAATGATTTGAAAATTTAATTTTTTTGACTATAATGAACAAAACCCAATTCCTACATCAAGATGTGGCGGAGTTTTATAAAAATACCAACTGTTATTATTTCCACTACAGTCAATTAGGTAATGTAATTATATTCAAATATTATTAAAAAAAAATTAAATGTCCGACGTTTAATTAGCTTTTTTAACATAAATATGCTTACGAAAATTTGTATTTCTTCGTTACATTTTTGTTTTATATAGATATTTAATCACACATACCTTGCATATTCACAAACGCAAGTAGTATTAAGCTGATTCCCTATTGGACCCTATTACAATAGATAGAAAGAATGAGATTTCAATTCTCTTTATCTTGGCTTTTTCTCTATATATTAACATTTATTTGGTGAGTGTTCTGAAGAGTTGTTTAACCTTGTTCCACCCTCTCCCTTCCTGAATAGAACCACGCGCGCGGGTTTGCGGAGTCACAGCTTTACGGTTTCTCACATCCCAGCTAGGACTAAGAAGTTCTCTAACTCCTTCTTTTGCCGTGTCGTTGGGGTGTGGAATGATCTTCCAGCGAGCGTGTTCCCACCATCCTATGATATGGGATCCTTTAAGCGTAACGTGAAGAGATATTTGTGCAGGCCGGCATGATCGCTGCGACTACCGTTGGGTTTTTCTTACCTATCGATAGTCGTTAGCGTTTTTTTGGCTGCACCATACTTACCATCAGGTATGGTGAAGTCAATGTGTCGAGACAGAATAAAAAAAAAATTAATCCCTTCATCCTAGGTTCTTCACTTAAAAAAGACATTAATAAGCATGTTTATAAAAAATACTGATTACTAAGAACCAACTCAGGTGAACTCGTATACGATTATTAAAATGGTACCTGCTTATGACAGGTTGTAATTCGCATCTCTCCCTTCCCGGACGGAAGCTCTATGCACATGACAGCCAACCTTTGTGCACTAATTGTAGGTACAGTGTCGACGATCCCGTCGCTGGCACTCACCCTCTCAATAGAGGAGGGAAATGCAATTCCTTTTTGATGTCAAGATTGGAGAAAAACGAAAATGAAAACAATCTTTATTTCTTTAAATCATCAAACATTATGATAAAACTTCGAGGTGTTTGTATGTTTTATTATATAACCATCTTCTAACCACTCACACGTCTGAAAACCGCGAGCCTTTGAAATATTCTCTTTATGTACTCAAGGGCTTCCGAGTGGATAGAATGTACATTGAATACTGTCACAGCTACTTATCAGGTATTACTAAAATATTTTCCGATTTTCATGTTAATTAAATCGTCTTCTCTTTACAAATCATAGTGCTAACATATCGAAGAGTGAAAAGCTATTTGGTTTAAGCGACATTTTTTTACGATATAATTTTGGAATCAGCGTTTTTTACCGATTCAATATATATCACTATATCACCAAAAAATGTCGCTTAAACCAAATAGCATTTCACCCCTAAATATGTATTTTCTTTTTATGTTTTACAGGCGGACACTTGACCTAAATCTCACCTTTTGGAAGGTGAAGATGAATTCGACGATAGACCCTGTTCGCCCATCAATGCTTATTCACTCTTCTTTCAAAGGGCCTCAAGTCATAAGATCGTGAAAACATGCTCGCTGGAAGCATATTCCACTCCTTAGCCGTTCATATCACGAATGTAGAACACACGACACGGTGCCCAGTGATATTATGATGAAACGGGGCTGGCGGAATTAAAAAATTTAGCTCCTGAGAACATTCTCCACTGTGCAACCGGTAAAAAACTGCGACATTTATATAGAAAAGCATCCGATGTTAGGCGGTGTCAAGTTCCCGATCGTGACAGCTAACAGCACTTCACAGCCTCTGCAGGTTCGCCCCTCTTTTAAAATACAAAACGTACTTTCAGATCGCATTGGACGATCAAATATTATTTATTAGAAAACGTATGTATCATATAGCTCTATGTAGCAACGAAATTGCACAATGTAGTGGGTAACTGACCAACTTTCCCGCCTTGGTCCATCTCGTATCGTGTAACTCCGTTGTGGCATAGTGCAGTTTCAACTTTAATATACTAAAACTAGAAAATACCTTATTACCTAGTGTGCGTATATTTTAACTAGATACACACTAAAATAAAGAACGTACGTAGAGTGAGAAAGGCTTTTTAAAAAACAAAGAAAGTCGATACTAACCAACAAATATCATCTAATCAATAATTTGTGGTTCGAATTAACTATTAGTATTGAAATAGTCTTTAGAATTTAAAGAGCGTTATTGCCACTGGTAGGCAGCTAGGTAACACTGAAAAATAATGTGTCTTTTTCAGTATACGACTGCAAATGTTATCAAAAAGAAAAGGGCTATAAGACGAGTGCAGAAGGTGACAGGGTGAGGATGGTATCGATTGCCACGCCCACCCGCAGCGCGTTGCCCGGCAACGAGCACGCCGCCTTGCCGCCCGCCCTTCGTGGTAAGAAATACAACTGCGTACCGGCGCTTACAACCGCGACTGCTTCAGTCCTCAGAGCTGCGACAACTGTACGTAATACTGAAAAAAGCAACTAGCAAAGTTTCTAGATAGCCCTTCACAGTACTTCCTGCTTTTCATATTATTGATAAATTCATTATTTAGTCGATTTAAAAGTGCTTTTAATAGTTATATTTCAATAATTTTTAGTTTCATGTTTACTATCTTCGGAATTGCTAGTACCTAAGAGAATCGAATATATTAATAATATCTATTTAAAAAATATATCTACCTACGTAGACAATTGCAAGTTATCGCATTTAATAGTAAAAACCGTGCAATTAAAGGTCGAGACGGTAGGACGAAAATTTATTAATATATCGCCTTCATGCAAGCCTAATTAAACCATCTCGAAGACTTCTTGGTATGTGTATAATTAGGCCATACTAACTGTAGAATCCATTCTGGACATCTGGGACAATTGGTATAAAAAAATTGTTGTAGTTCACACGAACACCTCTGATCACTCTGACGCCCGCCATAGCAATGTCCACTTGACGTGTCGCAACCTTACAACAATCACATTCCAGTATGTCACATACACACCTAAGTCTACGCTACATCTGCACAGCTTATCCCGAAATATGATGTATTGAAACAAGTCAACATGACGGACTTTTCACCCGAACCCTGCGCGTTCTATACAGCCCCGATTTTTTCCTAGAATTTTATAAGCCGCCTTTGAATACAATGCTTGGATTGTATGATCGTAATTCCTTTGATAACATTTCACTAAAAAAACATATTACATTAAATACAAACATCTTGAACAAAACAAAACCATCACTGCGGGAGTAAATTTATTAGTACAGCATAAATAGTAATAAATCTTATTGCGTATTTAAAATTAAATCAGGGTGCAAAGTTCGGGAAAACAACTCATAAAGTGAAAAGTAAAGCTTGGGGTGCGAAACTTAATTTAGGAACAGAGCCATAATGAATCCTAAAGAAGATTTAATAAAGTGCGCCGTGAGACCTTCACATGATAGGGGTCTGCCAGTATAGTTTAACACTTTCACCCTTGGTATTAACACAATTTTTATTACTTTTTCGACTGTCCTTCTTATCTGATGTTTCTTCATCATTTTTTATGTATACTTTCATTGAAAACAACGTAACTGGTATATCAAAACAATTCTTAGTGTCTTGTAAGTGTAGATTCACTCGCTGCGGCGAATTGATTACAGGACCCGCAGTCCCCTCTAATTCGCAGAAGTAGTCACCTTGGGGTTTTTAGCTGGTACGAGTCCGGCACACCCCGGCTGCTACCTCCTTGTGCGGCCGGGACGGTCGTATGAGGATTTTCCCCAAGTAAAAAAAAATATACCGAAAGATTATTTCATATTTCAACTGATGTACTACATTTTTCTTTATTCTAGTCTGAATATAATGCTTAATTTGGTATGTTGCGTATTTCAAGTGTAGATAACTTATTAATAATATTGTATCCAATAGATACCATAAATTTTAACAAATCGAAATCCACTGATTTTACTACTTTTTATATAACCAAAGGACATTAGAAAAACTATGGTGTTATTTATAGTCTTTTATCTGGAAGTAGTATCTTTGTGACGATCGCCTTTTGTCGTCGCCGACTTTTTTCGTTGTCTTAAAAAACAATAGCGATAGACGAATCTCTCGATTGCAATGGTCTTTAGCTCGTAATATGTGGTGATTTCTTTGTAGATTGTAATCTTTATAGCATGTTCATAATGGTTTTTGCTAGATTTACACTTTTGAATCTAAAAACAGTTTTTTCTATGCCATTTAAAGAATTCTGGTTAAGAAGGTATATACACAAAGACTATACGAAATATTAAAAAAATAAAATATGAAATATTATAATATCTTAGTATAAAATATGGAATATAAATATGTGCTTTATAATATGTTAACAACTAATTATGCATACTTGTCCTCTGTATGTTGTATTATTAACTGTATACAAGTGTCATTAAAACAGATGGAAAAATGTCCTCTGTAGAAATTTACATAGTGAATATTATCTATACAGTAAATACCTATTATTGCAGATAAACCTATACCTAATTGCTAAGCTAATATGGAATTTACATTTTTACATGTAAATACTCATTCATTCATTCATTAAGAGCTCAAGTAAATTACTTTTAGGTATAAACATCATTATTTATCGACCAAATAATAAAGGGAACAATAAAATAAACAGAAAAAATAGAATTCGTGTTTTAATTTCCATTTTTATGTTAGTGTTAGATTGACGTATTTATTTATAGATAGAGATAAACCCAGTTAAAGTAAAAGGCATAGTTGAGTAGTCATAAAAAGATAGCTAAAAAGATAAATAAAAAAAACAAGGAATGAACTAATCCCAAACGGTATTGTTCGTAATCACAATAAACAGATACATTTATGAGATAAAATCTAACATTCCAAAATATATTACACACCTATCATATTAAAATTATAACCTATAATTTAATTTTTGAAACCGTTCGCCATAAAAACTAACTCTGACTGTTGTCAGATAAAAAAAGTGGTCGCATATTCGTATATTCCTTTTTTATTCCGTACGGCCGCATCGTAGTTTAGTGGCCCGGAATAGAAAGATGAGGTGTCTTCTTAGAAACTCCATCATAATTTAAAGAGTTAATAATTTCGCTTTTAAAATGATAAATACGTTCATTAAAAACGGATAATATTTGTTATAGACATTATAGGAGCAAAGGAAATCGAAACCTTTCTGAGATACCTACCTATAATATTATTAGAATAACTGTGCGTTCGTAATCCAGCAATAAATCGCAATAGAACTTTAGTAAGCTGTTTACAAACACCTATTAAGGATTATTTTATTGGTACCTACAACTATTTTTCAAAAGCTAGTCGCAACTTTATCGGTTTTGTAGCACACACAAATTTAACAACAACCACTTATTAATAAAATTACCTGCATAATGATTTTATATAAGAACAAAATAATCTTTAAGGAAGTTAATGACTTTCAATAATAGGGAAATAGAAATGACTGTTTAAATATTCATTTTATTAATAATTTTCCCACGAACACCAAAGTTCGGCGCCAGCGCCGTCGCTCGACCGTGACAGATTGTTCCACGGCAGAACACGTCATCTGTCAAAATCGTCTGTGACCCATTGATCGTTCGAAGGATCTTACTATACTGGATTTTAAATATATAATCATTATTTTTTTATATTATTATGTCAAGATATATTTATTATTAAAAAAATGGTTTAGAGTTTTATCAAAATTATTTGTCTTGAAGATACACAACATGAATGTGAGTGGAAGTAAGAGCCGAGGCTGCCCGCTACTTATCTACCCAGACCAAATGAAAAGAGTTCTGATGGAGAGCAATGTCAAAAGTGTGCGAAATCTGCGAGAGTGCATGAAGCGACTAATGAATGTTAAAGAAGTGAAAGAGATTTGCAAGAATAGAGAAGTGGCGTTCTATTCTCTCTGCCTACCCCTATAGGGATTTGGCGTGATGATATATAGATAGATTTGTCCATTACTGCTAGGTATTTTTTGTTAAATAAATACGCGTTACGTATAGGTTGAAATTGCTTGTAACTGTAAGTTTGGGGGTGAAATTCCTCGCTTTCGTAGTGTTTATCCTTGGAATCCTGGAACTCGAAACACCGACAAGTATTGAGTTAACAGAATACATAGTTTTATTTGTGTATTCATAGTTTATGTACAAAAACATGAATGGTCAGCCGGTCAAAGAGCCTTGCTTTAGTCTGTCGCTTTGCAGCATCAAGTTATATACATTGTTAAAAGAATTGAATATTGATGTCTTTGAAATTGTAAAATATTATTTTTATTGCAAACATTTTTTACTATTATCATGTGGCAAAAGCAATATGATTCCAAATTAGATTAAACGCTTAAGAATCCGTTATATTGAAGCACAGGTGGCGAATTATGAAACAATTGTTTTTTTGCGTTTATCAAAATGCTTTGTACTAGGGATGTAACGGAGGCAGTTTTATCGGAACCGAAGTCGGAGTTAATAGTTAGTTAGTTAGTTTTTAAATTTGATTTATCGGAGTCGGATTCGGAGTCGGAATCGGAGTCGGAGGCAATGTCAGTCACAAGTGACGGCAGAATAAAATAGTTTTATTAAGGGACAAATAAAAACATTATTCAGTGAACCTTTTTAATTAGAAAGTGATAAATTTACAAATATACAGACAATAAAAATTGCTGTTTCTTATTAACAATTTCATAGTACTGTGACAAAGCGATTACCTGAGCTACTGGTCGCGTAGTCCACGACATTTAAGCGCAAAGTGGATAAAACCACTATTGTATGTCTGCTCACATAGCGTGATAGCGTGAAGATATGTTATTTATTATATCTTAAATTTGATCCCATTTTAATATGGTGCAGGATTGAGCAGATTGAGAACTTGAGCAAATAAAAGCTGTTGTTCACAAAGTGTTGGATATATCAGAAACCGTTATCCTCCAGTGAACATTGTCCAGTGAACAAATTAAATAAAATTTGCTGCAGGGTTGTTTTTGTGTTAATTTCTATTTTACTTAATTTAATGTAAATGTAAAATAAAAAAACCTTTTAGTAATAAATTTAAATGTACATTTAGTTTTAAATTTAATAATTTAATCATATTTTTTAAATCTAAATTTTAAAAAATGTCTTCTACAAATTAAGTAGCACTGATTGTTTGATTAATTGATATTATGTTTCAACAACATATAAAGTAAAATCAAATGAATGGACTGCAACAGTGGTGGTGACCTCCGATGAATACCTCCGATTAAAAAGTTTCGGAACCGAAGTCGGAACCGAAGGTGTAATAACGATCGGAAGTTCCGACTTATCGGAGTCGGAGTCGAAGCTCCGTAACATCCCTGCTTTGTACCATGTTCTGTAATAAAAACAGAACTCCAGATATACAAGTTAACACGGCAGATGCAAAAATGCATCCAAAAAATGATTAATAGTTTTTCTACGAACATTTTACATGCACAAATTAAAAAAATATAAAGCATAGAACAAAACTTTTTGCCTTTTGTTTATTTCAACGACGCCAACATGTCTGCACTGGACCGAATCGAATTTTGGAGGTGTATCATTAATTATATATTTTGTCTTACTCCCGCATTCCCACTTTTAAAATCGATATGATCTATAGATACGATCTCGTAGTCTATCGATCACGCGTAGAGGTATCTAAATCTATTAATTTAGTGGCATCTTTTTGCAGATGATATTCGTCGTGTAAACCTTATGATTAATTATTTTAGGTTTTATATTATGTAAACTAAAATTATTATATATATTGATCTCTGAAAATCATATCAAATTACTGACCCTAATGCTTCTTAAATTTATAACTATAAATATACGTACTTAATTGGAATAACTAGATTATTCAGAGACCTAAACTTCAAGTTTGTCGTGTGGGGGAAAAGAGGGCAATGGGAATCATAAGCAAGAAATAAAATAGAAGGTTTATTTTAAATTAAATATTTAATATAATCTTCTAAACATTAAATTTACTTAGTTAGCTTTTAAATTAGATTATATATATGTTTTTATAATTATTTCGTGTATAAATAAATAAATAAATTAGTTTTAATCACTTTGGTAATCAACTTTAGAAATTATAACAGTTTAAAAAAATAGCAGATTTGACTCCCATTGAACCGATGTGTAGGCAATGGTAGTCATCTTGTGTTTAATCGGAGTCAAAGAGTTTAACAGCACATGTCGCAAACATAACTTTCAGCCTCACTCAGTGTATTAAGCGTGGGCTTATAATCCACACGAAGTATACATATACTTCGTGTATATGGTGTACGTGGTGTATATGATGTGGTACAGATGTACCATATCTTTTTTTTTGAAACCCGGGGAAAATCCCTGACGGACCTCAGAGGGCGATGAGGGTCGCCCCCCGGTGTGTCGGACTTGCACCGACTAAAATCCCCGGGGTGTTTCTTCTCTCCGTCTAGCCGGGACCGGAGGTACAGGAGCGTCCACTTCTCCGGTCCGCAACGACGTCTGGCCTATTCGGTAGGCCTCACCTCTGTGTTTACGAGGGGCTAAGTAAAGGGCCACCCATCGCTCTCCTCATAAGTAATCTTGGAGCGGTGTGCGGGAACACGTCACACACCGCTCTCGCCTGGATAAGTTAGGCGACGCGCTCCCTCAAGCGCGCCGCCCAGATGTAACACATCTCATTGTTTCTTCCAAAATCATTTCATATTAGGCATCTGTTTAAAATAAATTGAAATTAATTTGTAACTATACTTAAATTTCCCCGGCTAAATATGCCGTAATGAATTGGTTAATATAACAAATTAGGTAATATCCACAAACAATTGAGCGATTTCGTAGAAAAAGACTTCATCAGCGTATAAGTAATTAACTCTAAACAATATTTCATCTGACGGGATTGCATGACGCGAGACAAAAAACGAAAGGTCGGAATGACCGCGCCAAAACCAAAACGCTCTGTCCAAAACAAATAAAACTTAAACAAAAAATGAAGCCGGTTAATAAGCTGGATGACATTTGGGAATTCGAAAAATTCATTCAAAGCATTATTAATAGCGCTCTTGAAGTGGGTCCTTCCTTATGATTATTAAAATGAGAAGACAGCAATTACTTATCCTTAGACAAAATCCACTCGGACCATTATTAATCCAGTCAAGGTTTCGGCTCTGAGTTATTGTTTTATTACTCATATAAGTTCCTTCGTGAGCGTACCTCGACTTTACTCTTGTTTCATTTTAAAGATTGCTTCTTCGTACTAAGCATCGGATGGCGTGATAGCAAATAATTTTATAAGGACTCTTAACAATATGTCAAGAGGTTTCATATTCAATATTTCTTATTTTTCAATAAATAATATGTTCGGTCATAAGTTTACATTGTTCGATCCCGAACGGGACGAGAGCTCGCGACGATCTTTCTCAAAATTATTTTGAAAATAAAAAACCTCACAAAGCGGATTCTTTATGCATTTGGGACCTACATTTGTTATTATGAGAGAATGATAATATGATTATTGTTTTGCGAGCTTTTATGTGATTGATAGTCCACTGTCACGGATAATGAAGTGCCTGGAAACATTCGATTTTGTACCTTTAATATTCATCGATGATTTGTTTTATTGGAATAGCTGCTTTGATAGACAATTTTATTTAAAAAAAGATTATTTCAACGACATATTTTAATTAAATTCTTTAATGGTTTAAAACGATATCAGAACTACAATCTTAATAAAATCAATTACACATTAAAATAAAAAATAAAGCATTTAAACGAACATTACAACTCATTAGCAATATCTACTCCAAGTACTGTAAGAGTACATTCGAGTATTAAAATACAATGGTTCTTTTATACAACACAATACGCTTCGATGGCCGGACAATGCTGCACAAATTAATAATTCACGCTTATAATACCATTAGATGTTATTTTAATTTGGTTCGTTCGATACGCTCTCGCCCATGTTAATCGAAGTCGTCTTTTTCTGTTTATGGAATTTCGTCAATAGTTATTATTGTTGCGGCCACGTCGTGTTGATCGCCTCGATTGTCTAGCAGATATCCAGGCGAGTGATT
Source organism: Automeris io (assembly GCA_036320925.1). Taxonomy (NCBI): domain Eukaryota; kingdom Metazoa; phylum Arthropoda; class Insecta; order Lepidoptera; family Saturniidae; genus Automeris; species Automeris io. Next base: position 689,651 of record JAUDJH010000037.1, on the reverse strand, counting down.
GGATTCTACGATAGAAAATGCCGATATTGTAGACAAGTCGAACAGCGTAGTACTGGCGCCGGAGCCAGTCGCCCGGACTACGAGACCAACGGCTGATACTATCTTTTGTATTTAATAAGGCCCTGACTGTTGACCTAATGGACTACATCGTTTCTAATGTTAGATTACTGTTGATTGATATAATGTTTGTTTGGAATGATGAAATTGCTTCGTAAAATATAAAATGATTGTCAGTAAGTATGGATTGTCGATTTCACTGGTTATTTAAAGAAAGATGTCTATTTATTAATTTAAGTCTTATTTAAAATCTTTACAGATATTAATAACTTTAATTTTGATAATCTTGATTGATGTTGTCTTATTGTTGTATACGAGCAAACGCTTTACCTCATTCACGTCTTGGGGATGATTAAGATTTAGCTGATGGTGGACTGCGTCTGCCCAACAAATATCTATACCTATGATATGTGGAAATTCATGTTACTTAACTAATAAATATTATGTATACACAAACATAATAAAAACTTTAAGAAAAATAAAACTTTTCAACTTAAACAAAAAATTCGATTTTACACCTTTATATGTAAGAAAATAATGTGACATGACTTTATGTCACAAAATTTTAGCACAGTATAAGGCTGATTTCATAAAGTATACATTCTGAAAATTAAAAAAACCACATCTTTCTTTAATCCCATTGTCCGCATGTGTAGAGTTTGTAATAAAACCCTAGGTTCACATACGTCACTAGATTTATTTAATAGAAAAAATGTATTTACTTTAAAAATAATAGTTAAAAAATGGCCTTCCGTTTGAATTTTTATTTATATTTAATTTGCGATTGTCGTCTGCTGGCATTTGCCAATATAATAAATAAATTTTAAATTATATTTAACCCGAAAAATTAACGCTTTGTCTCATGACTTACGATAGAAGTGTTCCGCATAAATATAGCTCCATACAATCATAACAGCTTAAATAATATATATTAAAAATAATAAAAATAGATATCGAAACAAATAAGGTCAAATCCATGTCTCCGAAACAATAGTTATTGCAAGGAAAACAATATATGTTCTGTGTGTGTATACTGCGGAAATAGATAACAAAAACTCAATAAAAACTACTCACAGCTAAACTTAGATAAAAGACAACTAAAGCAGTCAATACCTAACCATAAAATTGAATATCTAAAACTAATAGACAGTGATTAAAAATAAATTATATAGGCCTAAAAATCTTACTAAAACTAGAAACAACATAGATAATAATAATAATTATTACTATAGTACCTAATAACGAATTCACTGAGGCATTTTTTTATATATTGTATCAAAATAATACGATAATTAAATGGAAATAAAACAAACTCAATATGGTGGGCGTAACTGCCCCGCCCTGGATCGCAAACCTGGCTATTACCCACTTAACTGCATCACTTCTGTTGATTGTTCATTTATTTTTTGTTCCTCCTGTTGTTTATTAAGATACTTTAGTACATAAACTGTGAAAAAACAATAATATTAAATACCTATTAATGAAATTAATAACAAAAAAAAAGAATCACTACCAAACATTGGCCTAAATGAATTAAGAAATAATATAAATTATATTCATAGATATACGTAAATAATATTCTAGAACTCAAGCAATATTTTAGATTTATGTAGATATGAAATAAAAATACATAAAAGTAGTTTGAGTCAACTGAAGTTTAATCAAATATATCGTTAAAACGACAAACTTTATAAGGTTTAAACACAAAAGTTAATTATACCTATATCGCAAAGAATAATCTGACTTTTTATTTGGTAGTAAACCTTTAAAACTCAATAAAGTCGACTTATCTATCCCCCTATCTGCAATCAATGTCTAATTCCGTATTCGCAGCTTACAATAATGATTAACGACAAAGTTTATTAATTCGATCAACTAGGATTAGAGGATTCGCATTGTGGCGGAGGGTACAGAGAAAAAACAAACGAATTTTGTAAGGGATACCTCGGGCACATGAGTAAATATCGTACAGAATTTTCGCTTCCCCCTGAGTTGCAGAATGATTACATTACTGCAATAAAAGGAGTTATGTGTGCAAGTCCACTGGCTACCTGTCACGTACACGCCAAACCAGCACTGCCAGTGGACAAACTCATGGCTGTACAAAGCGTGTGGTAATAATTTTCGTTCCAGATTAAAATTACAATTTATTATATTTGTCAAAGCGCGACAAGATGTGACAACATTTATCTCCCAAAGATAACTGTTAATTTCAAATAGAATTTACAGTTTAAATTTAAGATTTTATGAACATTTCCACTATTTTCAGTATAAAAAAAATATAGGACATTTGCACACTTAATTCTCTACAACTTTAGTTCATATCATTTTCATATTACGATTGATATTAGGTTTAGAGCGAAAGTTAAAAGAAAAAAATATTGCGTATAATATATGATCATAATAATAGATTTAACTATATTTTTTATTAATTTTAAGAAACAATTGGTCTAAAAAAATGTAGGAATAACCAAAGCTACAATATTATCTTTATAATTTTTTGTACAGCTCATGGCAGCATTTGGTTGCAATTCGGAGTTTAGATTTCTAATGATAATTTTTTTTACTAATACATTGTAATATGAAAAATTAAAACTAGTATATAGTAGTATAGTAGTGGCAATACTGTCAATTGGATATACCTATAATAGGCATGATCATAGGACTATTTCTCTAGAGTTATTTTAGAAAAAAATATAAATTTAGAATTAACCATACTACATAAAAAGAACATGTTATTGAAAATGCATTTGTGCATAATAATATTAAATCTTGTTTAATTTATCTTATTCATCTGTAATAACCCTTGTAAATTTGACAGGCGTTTGGCAGCTTTCTACTAGGTGAACCTTCTGGTCGAACATACCTATTCTTGTGACTCGGGATAATCACGTCACTATCGTTGCAGGGCTGCCTGCATTTTAACATAAATTAAGTTATTTTTAAAATTACGTGTTTGCAACATTGTTGGAACACATAATTGTACATTTAATGATTACGAAATGAAATCAATAATTGTAAAGAAGAAGCCGAGTAGCGTAATAGTTTAGCATGTTTTTAACTGAGATAAAAACAATGAATTTTTTTTTTTTTTGTAAACGTGATATAACGTAAAACAAACACAGAGTTGAAGTTCTTTAAGCCTTTAGGTAACCTCCTACTGCAAAGCAATATACTTTCAATTACAATATCGCACAGTTACTATACTATAGTTGATACTCAAAATTTTAAAATATATCTATTTTATACAAGCCCTAAAATACCTTATAAAGTCAGACGTTGAGAGCATCAGGTTCAAAGGTGTGTACTAGAAGAATCTATGTCGAAGAAAGAAGAATGTAATATCTTCAACACTCGATGGTGTTGAAAGAATATCTACATGCTTTTTGATAGTTTACCCTATATCTTAATAACTTGTCGTATCGTACTCCTATGATTAAGTATAGTTCCTCCAAATGGTTGCCTAGAAGTAATCCCTTTTAGTGAACAGAGCATCTATTGTCAGTGTACGGTACTTCGATAGCTCCGCAACAATGGCACGGGCTGCCTAAAGAGTTTCACTTATCGCGACCACCAGTTCGCCAACTCCTCAGGGGCCCCTCCTTCTCCTTCAGGAAATTGGTGTCTTGAAGGATCATCCTAGCACACTTGTACACTTGGAATCGGATGTTCGATGGAAAATGAATTTTGTATGATTTTATGTAGTTACTGGGCAGATGGTTCGAGCGAGTGCAACACTCAATTGACAACCCATACAGTGTTGCCAGAACTGTCGAAAGTTCTGGGCGAGTGACGTTGAGAGCGTCCCCGTCCAGGTCAGAGAGGAAGGGTCGGGGTGTGTGTGCCCACACGCCGGTCCCACAGAGAGGAGGCGAGGGGTTTAAATCCCCCTCCACGAGAGGAGGCCTGCCCAAAGGCCAACGCCCGCCGAGCCGTCGGAAGTATTCGGATCCCCAGGCTCGGCGAAGGCGAAGAGAGGGCAGTGCTGGCACCCCGGTGGTTTTAGTCGGGGCAGGTCAGACACACCGGGGGAAGTGGCCCTCACCACTTCCCCTGACGGTCCGTAGGGATTTCCATCGGGTTAACAAAAAAAAGAACTGTCGAAAGTTGCCCGCACACATATTCGTATACGGAACAGTCAATTTTAGCTCACTTTTATATTGTAATGTAAAAATATGTTTTTTTTGTTTTTTCTTTGTTTTAATCTAATAAATTTTGTATTGAATTCGGGGTTTATTTAGTAGCGGGATAATTATCTATAACGGTCTTACTACTTTGTTTTAGATTTCCTATTTTATCTTATCGTATTTACAAGGGAATCATTTACGATATATAATCTCATAACTGATACCATTTCTGTATAGAAACAAATGTGAACTTCACGTGATCATTAAAATCTAAGAAAACGATTTATTAACGTAAAAAATTAGGACACCTAATACCATCACGAGGACCCTGCTGATACTACTAAGCAAATATCGGTTTAGAGATTTAACCTTTTTTATTTCAAATATCTACGAATAAATTATAATAATAATTAAACTTAATGCGTTACTAGTTATAAAATGTATTCAAATGTATTTGTTCAACATATTAAAGACCATGTAATTCTACTATTTTGAAATAGTTAACAATTACTTTAATAGCAAACCAAAGTATTGCTTCGCCAATGCTGTAATTAAAAATACTATATATACTTATAACTATATTGTAATACACCTGTTAGATTAAAATTGGTGTTAGGGTTTGATATTAGGTATGTCTAACGCTATAATTTGATACACAGTTTAATAACTGGAAGTATAGCTTTGCAGGCAACCCTAATAATAAAATCTTTATATCAACACGTGGGGGAATACCGAGCCGCCTCGAGGGATCCGTTTGTTTTTAATAAAAGTTCTTATTTAGCAATGATGTTGGAGAGATATCCTTAATCCTTCTGCAAATATATTTCAAATGCTTTTATAGAATAAACGTCTAATCCCAAAGGTCAAATACAATCGTAATGCCGTACAGGACTAGCGTTGAAGCATAACTATGTATGATAAACATAAGTTATTTAAGATACTACATAGGTGACATTATAGTGAATGTTTCAAACTATTACTTAGATTTAAAACTAGTCATATCTATTTTTCAGATAGATATTTTGTTAAAATTATAGCACCTACAATAAAATATACAATATTTAACGTAATATTATTGTATAACAGGTAGCCTATTAATCAATCATTAGTGAAGATTCATCCGTCATCACTAAATAACAAGTGACAGTAAATACTACATTGTGACTTGTTCTAAATTTTTTTTTACCGGACAATCGCAATATAATTAAAATTAGCAAACACCGATCAACCTTCCTCGAATATTAAAGTCAAAATCAAAACGCTGACTTTGGCAAAATCACATTGGTCATACACCAGTGGAAAAGCCACAAGAAAGGAATAATAATAATATTAAATTCTTCTTATTTTCTGTAGGACTAAAACGTTGCTGTAGGCTAATAAAACGTGTTAATTTCTTGTCTTAGCAAATGAAGACATAATAGCTATAATTCAGTGACGTGCATAAGGCATTTGGACAGGGTAGGCACAATTCGCGTAATTAATTTGAATATTATATTATGATAGTAAATATTATATTGCTTTCATAGAAAAGATAGGTGGCGTTAATATAAAATAGATTTTAATATAAATGGTTCCTCTTTTTGTTTAACTTTAAGGAATTTAGTCAAGACTTATTTATCGTTAGGGCATGCACTGCTTCCATGCAACTATGGAATGAACGCAACTGTTATAATTTTCAAATACTTAATTATAATTTACAACATTTACTGTTACAAACGTTATCGTTAATAATGATCAATTTATACAGTCTAAACTCTACATGCAAGGTAGCAATATAAAACTCTTTTTCACGAGCAATTTTATAGAATCTTATCGTCGCTAATCCTTTATAAATTATTCACTAAGCTATGTACTATGTGATCTCAACTTGTTTCTGTATTATAAACAATTACAATGTACTAACAGTTTATATTCATTTTTTGACTGAAACAGTCTATTATGTGGCAAAATTTATGTAAAATTTTCGGATTATAATTAAAAAAGTGAGTGTTCCGTGTTCCATGTTTTTAAAAATATAGTAGTTACATATTATATATCAAAACTGACTGAAACCATATACCTGCGGATAATAAAATGAATTTATTTTAAAGACACATCATATCACTCGGATTTGACTATTTACATGTAAATTGATTACCTATTCATGCTTAGATAGAAGTAGAATTTAAAAGTAGTTTTTTAACTAAAACTATATCGTCACGCTATATTCCATTCGGTATGTGCAGGGATACATTAGTGGCCGTATCCACTTTGCGCATATATATCTTGCCCAACATGACCAGTAGTACAGCTAATCGCCGTACATTAAACGTAAGCGCAGGACTAGGACATGATATTACGATCAGATGGTATGCGGGTTTCCTCATGATGTGTTGTTGCACAAGTAAGTGTTTGGTGCGAGTGTAGCCGTACTTAATCTAGAAAAATCCAAAGGTAAGAGCCGGGAATTACCTACGACCATTCGTAACAATGCGCATAGATTCCGGTCCCTTGTTCACTAGGCAACCATAATTTTTAAACTATTATAATGAATAGTCAACTAATTAGTTTTCATAGATTATTATTTAACTGTTACAGTTCACATCATGGAAAATCGTGTAATTGTCCTTTGGGTATTACTCGGAATCGTATGTGCAGGAGGAATAAGTGCAGTATTGGCTTTCACTCTAACCCGTAATAAAAACTCATCAAGCATCGACTATGACGCCGATTTCTGTCAGCCTCTTGTAATAGCTCACCGAGGCGCAAGCGGGTACGTTCCAGAACACACTCTGGGCGCATACGCTCTAGCAGTGACCATGGGTTCTGAATACATAGAACCAGACGTGGTGATGACAAAGGATGGACACATAATTGCAAGACATGAGAACGAGTTAGGGCTCACCACTGACGTCGCTACTAGGCCTGAGTTTGCTTCAAGGTACCGAACACAATCCGTCGATGGATTTACAATCAGCGGCTGGTTTACGGAAGACTTCACTCTAGCGGAAATAAAATCTTTACGCGCCATCGAACGCATTCCTACTACGAGACCTGGTAATGCTCGAATGGACGGAGCCTTTGATGTACCAACTATGCAAGAAATCATCGACTTGACCAAGGGTATGGAAGTGAGTTACGGCCGTAGAATCGGTATATACCCTGAGATAAAGCATCCCACCCATTTCCAACGCCTCGGTCTAGCAATGGAAAGACCGTTGGTCGATATGCTGAATCAAAATGGCTATCGAGGACCTGAAGCACCTATTTACATTCAATCATTCGAAGTAAGTAATTTAAAAGAACTGAGTAATATCACGGATTTAAGGTTAATACAATTATTTGGGGGCAGGAATACATCACAACCATTTGATCAAGCCCAGCTGGGCACTGGGCTTACCTATGGAGACATGGCCACTCCTGAAGGCCTACGTGAGATAGCATCATACGCTTATGCAGTTGGTCCAGAGAAAGGTTATATAATACCACGTGACGCTAATAACAGACTCGCTGGTGTGACAAACTACGTGGAGGATGCGCATTCAGTCGGATTAAAAGTACATCCATATACATTTCGTGCTGAAAACTCATTCTTACCAGCCGAATTTCAAAGCGATGATCCTTCTCCAGCCGCTATTGGGGATTTCGCCGGCGAGTTGAAAACATTCTACGCAACCGGAATCGATGGTCTCTTCTCTGATCAACCGGATATATCAATTCGTGTTAGAGGAGTGTGTTAAAAGTTTTTACTTACAAGATTTAGTGTAAAAATGTGCATAAAGGATAATGTAAAAAAAGTTGTACAATTCTATGACTTGCTCTCTTGTAACTGAGATTTCCTTTGATTCTTAAATATTTAATTATTTGACAAAGAAAATCTTAAGTCAAATCGATATCATAGAGACTAAATATTTTCTTGGTCATCTGTAAATTTTTAAAGGTCCTTTGCTTCTGAATATAGATATAATATTCATAGGTAAGTATAATATGATAACAAATTGTAAGTAAATTAGTAAGTAACTAGTAAATAGATATATTATGTCCTGGTCACATCGAGCAGTAGTACTGCAAACTGTTCATACTCTGCTTGGTTTTTCGAGGTTTTGACAAAATTACGACAAGACGAAGCAACAAATGGAAGATTTAATACATAAAAAGATTACAAATAAGTTGTACCTTTAAATTCAATTAAATTAGCAGGTATATGGTTTGTAATCAGTATGCCTACTTAAAAGAGATAGGCGAAGTATAAGTAAGCTGTCCCGATTTTGCCTATTATTGTTTTCTGAATTCGTAATATTAAGCGTAGCTTTTATTATTAAAACTTTTAGATGCTTTTAAAAAATAGACTTGATATTGATATATTGGATGTAGTAGATAAACTATGGGAGCAAACTGAAGACAGTTACATACTACAACAAGACTTGCCCAAATAAAACTATATGTGTATATTTGTTTTAATACATGTATTATCACTTACATTGCATAAAAAGTCGTATCTATTTGTCGTTTGATGGTTTTCTGATAAACAGTGATTTCCTTTTAATATTCTGTGATATAAATGAAACAAGTTTTATATCCAGTAACGCTAGAGGGCTATCGTAATCGCCAGCTACTATAAAAAAAATACTTAAGTTAGTTAATAGCAAAATTTATAATCAGTACAACCTTAAGACTAAACAACGTTTGAAATCTTTGCGAGATAAAAATCACCTGACACGTAAAATTGTGAATAATTTGATATTTTATAAGTCTTTTTTTACAAAACTACAGTTGTTATATAATGTAAATTTAAAAAAAAAGAAAGCTTTTTTTTCATAAAAGCTTACTTAAGACAAGAGAAATACGTTTGATATAAAACAGCTCAATATCTAATAGCTTTCAACAGTCGATAAAAATATAGAGTCAAACATAAAACAGAACCGAAAACTATCCATTTTCGGATGATCTGGCAACACAACGGTATTTACTTTTGTTGATAGCGCTATGTGCGTTTTATTATACTACTAAAACAAAAAGTGTATAATTTGAACAACTGCTTATAACCTATGTCATACTCTTCTTTATTCTCGGTTAATATCAAACTTTTGGATAAGTCACCGATTTCACCGTCTTGAGACTGCTTAGCTTAACGCGCAGCCCATGCTTAAGACACGACTATAAATTTCGTTTTTGTCAAAGTAGAAAATTCAATCTAAGCAAAGTCAAAGAAGCGTCTATAAATTTTAGTTTAAGATTGGACAGATTACCAGTATTTATTTTCGCATGCATATATTAGTAGTTATTTTCGCTGGGCAGTAGCCACACATGGCATTTTTGTTTATGAAAATAGATTATTAACCCAGTGTAACGAGGCGGCATGATTGTATTATATATGACGTGATAAACTCAAGTATACATTATCTATAATACTTTTATTGCCTTCAAATAGTCCGTTTGAAACATACTTATATCTACATATGTGACATAATCATAGACAGGTCGTAGGCCTTGTCGTACTAGATAATTTTATATCAGTAAGAGAGTATGTAGAAGGAAGCAGCAGAAGCACGTTGCCGTAACCAACAGCATGAGCTGTTTCACCAGAATACGCTCCATACACATCTATATAAAAGCGTTATTTTTCATTCTGCCTAATATGTTTGCAGTTTCTGCTGTTTCATCGACATACTACCATTATTGTTAATTGTGTATAATGGTAAATCAAAGAAGTGTTAAGTTTAGTAATGTGTACACGACTCTTCAGCAGTTCATAATTACACGGTACACGGTTACAGTCCCTCGACGAAGGCATCTCGACACTTCAACCGTGCAAGGTGACAAGAATGAGACGCGGGAAGGTTAAGAAAGCTGCTTTCGACTGTTTCTTGAAACCTGGGACACAGTTTTCAGGGTTATCACAAATTTAAGTGCAATTTCATTTTTTTTTTTTTACTTTAAAATGGTGCATACGACGTGTGGTGTGAGTCGTGTGAGAGAGAGCCGATCGACAACTCGAATTAACAAATGTTTGCGGTTTTTATCAAATTGGCACTGGAAAAAGGTAATATATTAAATGATATATGAATATATAGATATAGCTATATCGCGGAGTGAATTCTCGTTGCGACTTCATGGCGAGATTCTGGAGCCGATGTCATGCTTCTCTTATCGATTTTTAAGCTAATAATCATAGTATTTATAGTACAAAACAAAGACTACATAAACGTAAATTATATATTTAACTATAATGGTTTTTCTTTTGAATGTTCTGCGCGACAATCATAAACTTTTATCCAAGTTATTTATATTATTTAACGTTATCACAGAATAATTTGTTATCAAGTGTCTATACCAGGAGGTATATCTATATGTCGCGTCATATTTTATCTCATCTGTAGGTACATTTGTGCAGAAAATAGCTAAAGTGCTTGAAATAAAATGCCTAATCTATAACGTCTATTGTTCATTTTGCATATTTTTTATACAAAATAATGTTTCACGTCTGTAAGGTGACAGTTCAATTAGTCATAATCAAACTGTCACCTTAAGAAAAGAATGAAAAAAAAATGGTTAAGAAAAAGAATGTGTGGGTCACCACACGTTCTTTTTCTTAACCAGTACCAACCGCTACACTACCTGAATAATACATTTTTTCTCAATAGCAGCAACTCAATTTTTTATTTTCCTACCAACAGTTTAAATTTTCAGTTTTAAAAATGTATTATTTCATCAAATTAAATGTTTTAAATTAATTATTGAGTGTTTTTCGTCACAATTACAATATATGTTTTACAAGTTTTAAGGTATAATTTTAGAGGCCGCTATAGACGAAAACAATATATACTAAAACTGTAAAGGGCATTACTTTGGAGTATGAATTTGTATGAGACCGGTTGCGACAAAGATGTAGATCTTTGTACGTTGTGTGGTATCGCAACTTTAGTCTAGTCTAGATTGTAAAATTTTATAACTCCTTAGAAAATAGGGATCTTTCCAAAACAATGTTTACATCATATTCTTTAATTGCTTCATTCGTCTAGTCACATATTTCCCTTCTCCCTTTTTGATTCATTTGACCTTCGTGAAATCACGTGATATTAGGAAGTAGTTTCGAGTTTTCCTCAAACACTTTCATTGCCAGCTGTATCTACATCATAGCACTTGTGTGAATCAAGAATCGCCGCGCAACTCTCAAATATCAGTTTTATTTGGGTTTTTCATAGTAGTAAATGTTGATTTAGTGTTACCGTAAGTGTATTTATATTTGTATTTTTTTTATGTATAGGATGTTATGATTCCAAATTTTCATAAAACTTTATATACTTTATTATCAATAGATATTTGACAATGTTATGGCATAGGGATATTTAACTAAACATGTAAAAGCTACATGTAATATATACATTATGAATAGACAAATAGCTATCGAATGAATTCGCAAGTCAGTTATGAAACAAAGCAAGAATATTACGTTAAGCAAATTAATTCTCAAGGTTACTTAATATTATAACGTAGAAATATTAAACACTGTGGCTATATTATTCACTTTCAATGAATAAGTTGTATTGTATTTTAACACAATGAATATCTATGAAAACTTTGTATCTTATTCTTGCTTCTTGCTTTTTTCTTGATTTTGTAAAAACTAAATTTATAATTAAATAGTAATTTATATTTTTGTGTGCTATATTACTTTTTAATCTAACAGACAAACTATGCCTATTTATCTTCTCTTATTGTTCTATATACTTTTGACTCCGGACTGAATAAAATCTATTAGTAAAAAATAATGCAAATAATGCCTCGAAAATACAGTCTGGCGGATACTTAAACAATAGTAGATTAATAATAACAATATTAACAAGTCGTAACTCATATAATTGTCTTGACTTGAATTTTACTGTTAATTTGATTGTCAATAAAATAAATAAAACGAGATTTTGTTTATCAGACGTACCAATATGGAGCGTGCCGGAGTGTGGGCAGTTATAATCAGCTCTTTGCTCGTAACATCAATAGCACTTCCGGCAGGGACAGTTCTACCGACATTCCTAGCAGTAGATCGCTGCCAACCAATAATTATTGGGCACAGAGGTGCTAGCGGCTACGTGCCCGAACACACTCTGGGTTCCTATGCACTGGCTGTAACCATGGGTGCAGATTACATCGAACCCGATCTAGTTATGAGTAAAGATGGATTCCTTATCGCACGACATGATAATGAACTCGGGTTAACAACCGATGTTGCTCGACATCCAGAATTCGCCTCTCGTTACCGAAACCAAAGCGTTGATGGTAAAGAAATAACTGGCTGGTTTACGGAAGATTTCACGTTAGCTGAACTGAAAACTTTACACGCTATAGAACGAATTCCCGATATAAGGCCAGGTAACACTCGTATGGATGGAAGTTTCAAAATTCCTACGCTGCAAGAAATCATTGACTTAACGAAAGGTTTGCAATTCAGTCTTAGGAGGACAATAGGTATTTATCCAGAAATTAAGCACAGTACGCACTTCAAGCGCCTGGGGCTACCAATGGAAGGCGTGCTTGTGAATACACTTCACAAAAATGGATACCGTGGACCTGGAGCACCGATATACATCCAGTCTTTCGAAGTTGTCAATTTGAAAGAACTTAAACAAATAACGGACTTACGGCTCATTCAATTATACGAAAGTGACAAAACACTACAACCGTACGACCAAGAACAACTCGGTACTCGACTCACTTACAACGATATGGCTTCTCCTGAAGGACTTAGGGAAGTAGCAACTTATGCCTCCGCTGTAGGTCCAGATAAGAGCTACATAATACCTCGCGATGAAAACAACAGACTAGGAGCAGCTACTAACTTTGTTCAGAACGCACACGCAGCTGGTTTGAAAGTACATCCGTACACATTTCGTGCTGAAAATGCGTTCCTGCCGGTCGAATTTCAAAGTGATTCGACACCATCAGCTATTGGAAACTTTAAAGACGAGCTTAAAGCATACTTCGATGCTGGTATCGACGGCCTCTTCTCTGATCAACCAGACATCGCTGCGCAGGTTAGAGGTGACTGTGTAAAATAAGAGTTAAACAAACTAAATTCCAACCAGATACGCCTTTATATATATAATATAAGTAAGAATAAATTAGGTACCTACTAATGTCCAAAGTTTTATGACTCGATTATCAAATATAAAAAACTTTTAGAACCTAATACACACTTGTAAATCTATGTTTCTTAATTCTTATATTCCTTAAAGTGGACCTAGCACTATTTATTAAAATTAAGAGCAATAAATATAATTCTACAATCATGAGATTTAATAAAAATGTTACTTGTGATATTAATATATTCCTATAATATTTACAATAAATAGTTTAATATACCTGTAAAAAAATACAATCTTTTCAATGATTCGGATTCTTTTGTTTCCCCCTTAGATACCTCGGCTATATACCACCTGAACCCAAAAAGACCTTGCAAATACATTCATATTTGTTAATTTCAGTCGTATATCACAGTGGCTCAGCATCATTGATAAACGTTTTTAACTGTATCTTGAACGTACTGAAGTAGCTCAGGGTATCACCGATTGGGTAGGAGGTTGTTCCACCGGTACAACAATCGTTCAGTTCAGTTTCACGAGAGTGGACAAGAACAACTACAGTGGCGAGCATATAAATAGGGAAAAAGTTTTTGAAGAATTCAAACGCATATAACGACTGCTTAAAGAGTTGTGGCATCATTTTTTGATTCAGTATCAAAAAGTGAACTTTATAAGCAACACTTCACCATGGATGTTTGTCCATGTCACGCTGTCCTTTTGACCTCCGAGCGATAAACACTGAGCACAGGCACATTTTTAGCGAGCAGATAAATAGGGAAATGTTTTTAGCCTCAGTTAATCTGCAGTGTTCAACCTGCAAGGGTTCACAGTAAGTGAATTCGAGATTGCTTGATCAATAAGTTTACATTTACTACTGCTTTGCTGCACAATAATGGGTCGGGGTAAACATATCACGCTGGATATGAGACGAGAGCTTTTGTTTCTGCGTAATGAGAATTTCATGTTGTCTGAAATTTCAAAACGCGTTAATATTTCTGTAAATGCTTGTCACCAAGCTCTAAACATTGTCGATAAAAACGGGAACTTCTCTAATAATGTACAAGCTCCCAGGCCTTGAAAAACGACGTCTTGCACCGATCGAATTATCCACCGCCTTTCTGAAAGCGATCGTTTTAAAACTGCAGTGGACATACACACCGAAATTTTCTCAATAACTGAACCAAAAATAAGTGTTCACACCGTTCGACGTCGTCTAAATAGAGTTTGGACTGAAAGGACGTGTTACTCGCAGAAAACCGTTCATAAGCAAAAAAAAACGCAAAGCTAGGATACAGTTCGCTAAAGAGCACATCAACTGGACTCGAGGCGAGTGGGTCAAAGTTATTTTTACCGTCAAATACAAGTTCAATCGGCTGGGTTGGGACCGGAAAACGTACGTTCGACGTCGAATAGACGAAAAATTCGAAGATAAGTGCTTAAAACCAACCGTCAAAGAAGGTGGTGGCTCTGCAATAGTTTGGGCTATTGATGAAAGTCAACGGTTCTGGTCCAATCTGTCGTATAAGTGTAATAATGGATCAACATGTTTATGTTATAAGTGTAATAATGGATCAATATGTTTATGTTGATATATTAGATCGACATTTACTTCCTTTTGCTGCCAATAATTTTCCCAAGGACTGGAGTTTCCAAGCGGACAATGATCAGAAACACTCGTCGCGTAAGTCAAAACGATTTTTGCACGAGCATCGCGTTGAGGTAATGACATGGCCGGCACAATCTCCAGATCTAAACCCCATAGAAACCCTTTGGAATGACGTCGAAAAAGATATTAAGCGATATAAGGTATCCAACGACAACAAATTGTACGAAATCATGGAGAAAACATTTCCATTGATCGCTGTATCCGATTGATCGATTCCATGCCTCGTAGATGTGCTGAAATGCTAAGAAAGAAGGGTGGACTAACTAAATATTGATACAAACCAATCAGTTAACAAGGATAATTGTGATTTATGCAAGAAAATCTAACTCGATAATCTATTCCCTATTTAGCTGCTCGTTAAGAATAAACGATTCTCCAACACATTTATACGTCTTTCGAAAACTAACTGTAATATAATAATGTATAATATTGTACAATTATGGTTTTTCATCGTCTGAGAAGCGTACTTTAGTATGGTGTATTGCAGAAATAAATTACAATACAATGTGTGCAGAAATGGTTGTTTTAATTTGAAAATGAACATTTCCCTATTTATATGCTCGCCACTGTATGTACTTGAGAACAGTGTAGTAATCTAAACCGGTCGTCTGATAATCTTCTGCTTTCTTCTGAGATTAGCGGGCTCAAATGCGTATATACTCGTATATGTACATATGTATTGTATTGTTTAGAGTAAAGATTGGAGCTACGCTGCGGTAATAAACTGTAACAAATTGTGTGAAATATGCTGACATCCAAGATACAGGTTGTCCTAGTTTGGGTGCCAGCGGATTTTAATGTGCAAAAAAAATGTATATTAGGTCTTTACATATGAAATTGGCGTTTTTCGTACTGGCCACTTTAATCACAAATTTCTCCTCTTTGGTAAGGAATTCCAAATTCAAATTTTTACAGCTATAGACTCATGTATTTGTGCTTCGATGATCGTCATTCATTTGTTTTTTTCTTCTGTTTTTTTCTGTTTGCGTCACTCATTTTACAAAATGGAAAACTTAAAATATCGCATTATTTACGAGTACGAGTTCCGCCGTGGCACTAGTGCTGCGGAAACAACTCGAAGGGTGAATGATGTGTATGGCGGTCGTGTTGCAAAAGAAAACACAGTTCGTTTTTGGTTCCAACATTTTCGTTCTGGAAATTTCGACCTGCAGAACAAGCCCCGTGGACGGCCTGAGACTCAAGTTGATAATGAAGAGTTGAAGGCTATTGTGGAAGCGGATCCATCGCAAACCACGTCCGAGTTTGCTGCAGGCTGCGATGTTAGTGATAAAACTGTTTTAATTCACTTGAAGCAAATTGGGAAGATTAAAAAGCTTGAAAGGTGGGTACCTCACGAATTGACTGAAGCAAACCGGCAAACGCGCGTCGACTGCCGCGTTACATTACTAAACCGGCACAATAATGAAGGTATTTTAAACCGAATCATTACCTGTGATGAAAAATGGGTTCTTTACGATAATCGGAAGCGCTCAGCGCAATGGTTGGATCCTGGCCAGCCAGCCAAATCCTGCCCCAAGCGAAAATTAACCCCAAAAAAGTTACTTGTAAGCGTTTGGAGGACTAGTGCCGGTATTGTTCATTACAGTTTTCTCAAATCTGGCCAGACTATTACGGCTGATGTCTATTGTCAGCAATTGCAAACCATGATGGAAAAGCTAGCGGCTAAACAACCTAGGCTGGTCAATCGCTCCACGCCACTGCTGCTTCACGACAACGCTAGACCACACACTGCGCAACAGACGGCTACTAAATTAGAAGAGCTTCAATTGGAAAGTCTAAGACATCCTCCGTACTCCCCGGACCTTGCTCCAACAGATTACCATTTTTTTCGAAGTTTGGATAACTTCTTGCAAGGGAAAAAATTCAACTCCGATGGGGCAGTCCAAATCGCCTTCAAAGATTTTATTGATTCCCGTCCGACTGGTTTTTTTAGTAAAGGGATCAATGAACTACCTATGAGATGGCAAAAGTGCATAGAAAATAATGGTTCAAACTTTGATTAATTAAATATAGTATATTAAAAAATATTCGACTTTTTGTTCCTCCCATACAAAACGCCAATTTCATAAGTAAGGACCTAATATATTGAATAACGATTCCGATACATTTTTACTAACCTGTAAGCGAATTGTTTCTGTATGGCGCCATATGTGTACATAGCTATCATAGCTTATATACAGAAGCTCTCAAAGTTTTTGTAATCTGTATAATATTATATAGATGGCTGAGGAATGGATCAATTATGTATGTAAATAATGTTAATATTGATCAGTTATTGTATCAGAGTACATACTTCATGTTTCGCAAAACAACAGCATGTCTTTTTCATTTTCGTATATTTGCTATTATTTTTAAATTATCGCACACTATAGACAAATTTAGACTTATGTATGCAAAAAATTACAAAAACGAGAAAAGTAATCGTAAATATATGAGAAAAAAAAGTTAACTGATATTCTCGAAAGACGAAATATTTGCTCAAGACGTACTATTACATGAGTTTGTCAAAGTGATTTCAACGTAATATTTACTTAAATAGACGAATATCACAATTATATCGTAGATATCAACAATTATATTAAATTCCTGTATAAAATAGACTGTATACAAATTTGTATACTAATGTGTATAAATTAAATACAGTGCAAACGACCCTCAAGGGACTATGCACATTTTGACGTTATAGAGAGTTGTCGTTAAATGGAGAGAAGAAAAATCTGTGTTAGAAAAAGAAAAAGTTTATTTCAGACTACTGTTAGTAACTATATAAAGAACAATTCTTATTTGATCGCTGTTGAGTACCATATAGTCTATTATTTTTGTCTAACGTCTTTTGCTGCACCAGTAACTAAGAATATGATAACGTATATATAATCCATGACTCCTACTAACAACAGTCAATACGTGTAAGCAATCCCAATTTGTAAACAAAAGACCGGATTTCTTAAAAAGTTCGGTATATGTAATGCCGACAGTAGAGTTCATTACGGGCTAGGATAATAAACCGACAAAAGAGAACGTACACAGGTGCGCAGTTTTTACTAATAATGGTAACTTAAAAAGTACTTTATATTATTAAATTGCTGTCGTTATTGAGAGTGGGTGTAATGCTATATAGAGTGTATCATTGTGTGGAAAGCAAGCTAAGCCAACCAAAGCCGAGTGATATCGACACTTTAGAGAGTTTGTCGTTAAATCGAGTGACGTTACATGGAGGTTACAATGTGTATACAAATTTAAAGCACGAATATAGAGATGAGAAAAAAACATGAAATCTCTGGCCATTTTTGCAGTTATAAATGAAAATCAGACGGAGACCGAGATAGCACTATAACAAACTGCAAACAGCACAACACGTGTGAAAGAGATAAAGCTAAAAGCAAACAACTCTTTTTACTTTACTACGCTATCGTTATAAAACAACTTACTCTGAAACACAATATGACAGTCAGCTGAAAATGACAACTGACAAGCTACTGATATTTAAGGTTGACGTGACGTCGCCAACGACATTTAATAAATAAATCCATTTCTTTCAGCGGCGTTAAATTTTATCATTATTAACAGCAATGTGAACGTATTCACATTACTATTCAAATCAGCCATGATAAGGCAATCCTTAAAATTTAGAAAGACAATTACATTTATTTGTCTGTTATTTTTATGTGAGTAGTATATTTGTTTTGAATTACACACACAGTTCTTTCAGGTATTTGAAGGTTTATGCTTTGCAATTGAGCATTTAATTTGTATTTTTGAAATGAATTGATTGCTTGATAACAATAGTAACGACAAATTCAATAAAATTGGAAATTTATTGTCGGTTTGATACCGGTAAATCTAAGTAATCATTATCCAGTATTATATTTATAATCATTCGAAATAACAAGGTGACTGATATGTCATCTTAATTTCATAGTGTATTTATTAATAATTCATTTATTATATCAACAGCTCACTCTCTAAGTAGGTCAAGTAATCCACAGTTCATATAAAAGCAATTATTGATAATAGTAAAACATTAATAAAAACAATGTTGTTTTTTATATGTATAAACGTATTTTCTAAGCATATTTTTTATCTTATTGACCAAATTGACTTTAATCACTTGAAATTTATAATAAAGATCAATTGTTATGAAACAATTACTATATAATATAATAATTAAATAGGACTACATGATAAAATAATTTTCATATTAAGCATATTCATATGTATACCATATAATTATAAAATTATTCCACAGTACTATTATTATTATTAATTCTTTCCAAAAATAATGTTGAACAAGGAAAGTATCAACAAAGTATAGCAGACAGTAAGCAGGATATAGCATATAGAGATTTCAAACAGCTACCAAAAGTAGACAAGTATATTAATGAAAGAAGGATGAATTTACAAGAGTCAAATAACATCGTAGAGGATGAGAGTACAAAGCGGGAATTACAAGAAGCAAAGAATAGAATACTAGAACTGGAAAAAAAAATTGCTATTTTAGAAGGACGTGTTCCACAGAAATATCCTGATGTGAAGTTTTTAGGTTACAAGGAAAGAAAAAGGATTTTGGTAAGTTTGAATATTTTTACTATATGTAATAGGTTTATCTTACATATATACAGGAAGTGTGCTAATAATACAATTGTTTATGGAGTATAAATATCATTCAAAATAAATAATATGTAAATAGAAGTGAGCATATTATCTTTCTATATACAGTCACATCACATTTATTAAAGATTATTAATTTCTTCTATTCATTGATTGTTTGTATAAATTTTAAATATGATACTATGTGATGATCAGGATTAAAACAGCTTTTCAATTTTTTTTATAAATATTTATGAAATCATACTGAAGTGAATTGAACACTATATTATTAGTGTTATTGGAAACTAATCATATTCATTGTAGCATGTAATAAAGGACCTAAAATATAACAATTTTAGCCACCCCCAATGTAGGAGAAAAGTTAAATAGTTTTTGATATATTTAACTTTAAATTTCTGTCTTTACATAAGCCATGAGAATAGTGGTTAGGCTCACTTCCAAGACACTATTCATCAGTGGATGAATGACTCACACATAAATTGCAGGTGTAAGGCTAAGTTAATAATTCCATTTCCTATGCATTGCCCAAATTTCACACTATAAAATTTTAAGTTTTAGGTTGTAGAGACTAGGTTTATGAACTTCTAAACCATATGCCCAATTAAATTCCAGTACAAAATAATAAATGTGGAATGGAACAGGAAACTCATTTTGGCTACTTGAATAATTAAAACATAACACACAGACACAAAGATAAAAGAGATGAAAACAGGTGAAAATTAGGATTTGGCCCTTAGGGCTTAACCAAAGAGCTTATATCAAGCAAAATTATGTGATAAATTAAGTTAACTGTTGGTTTCACATATATTCACATTTATACATTTATCTAAATACATTACATATGTATGTTTACTGTAACATTGATACCTTTCTAGATACCTTATTAGGCAGGCATATTTTTTCACTAGTTTGTAGACTTTGTGTCATGGGAACAATATCTAAAATTTTCTACATAATATATTATACAAATCTTATAGTATGCTATGTTTGCATCTTTTCAAATTTTATTATATCATTACATAAAAAAATCCATATATTTAGACATTTATATATCACAAATTGTATACACTTGTTACTTCAAATAAATGCAATCAAAGTATTAAGGTAGAGAATTGTATTTAATACAGTAGTTTATTTTATTATCTATAAATGCATAAGTCATTATAAAGATAATGATCCTGAGAATTGCTTAATGAATTAAAATACTTAGAAGTTGAATAATCAAGATTTTTATTGTTACACACTTTATAATCTATTTAAGTATCCAATATACTTTTTCTATATATTATGAGTACCAATAATAAGTTTTCGCCGTTTCTTATGATATATATATATATATATTTTTTTTTTTTTTTTCTGAGAGAATGGTAGTTTAAATTTAATCTAAGTATTGCTCATCACTAGCGACTGCTTTTTTTTCATGCAATGTTCGGATACCACTCATCTTTGATATCTTCATATAATGCGAACCACTCTTCTGACAGAGCATGTGCCATTGACTTGGAACATAAAATATAATATTTGGACGGCGCAATGTTTTGTGAATGCGGCAGGTGATGTAGCACTTCCCAATCAAGTACTTTCAAATAGTGCTTTACCAGAACTACTGCATGCGGATGAGACTTATCATGTAGAACAATAATTTTGTCACGTCTGAAGTAGTATTGAGGGCGTTTTTCCTTAAGAAATCAGCTCAGTCTCATCAATTGTGTTCGGTAGCAAGTTCCAGTGATTGTTTCGCTTAGATTAAGCGACTCGCAATACACCAGACCCAGCTGATCCCAACAAATACATAAGTTGCGGTTTTTTCCATGAATGTTTTTGTTGTGGATGTTGACATGTGGCCTGGAAATCCTCATGATTTTCTTCTTTTTGGATTACTATAATGTATCTTATTCATCACCAGTGATGATTTGATGTAAAAATCCCATTTTTTGTGCCTAGCTAGCAGTATTTCACTCATGCATAATTGGCGTTTAATCTCCTCCAATAATTACTCCAAATCTGCATCCTTGTAAATTTTGGTGCAATGCCATCTCTCTCAAAACAGCAGAAACTTATTTGTACTACTAATAATAAAAGCCTAAATCCTACATACTATGGTGTTATGGGTAGCGATTTCAACCAGTGCTATCTTAATCTCCTCACTCAAAAGGGATATATTATTTTATTTGTTAGTGGCTGCGGTGTTCTATTGTATAGTTAACAGGTTATCATCATGGAGTGCCATCTTCATAATGAAGTTTGGCGGTCAATAGCCAAAACATCTTATGATCCTATGCAGTGTTCTTTAATCTGCATGTTATTAAATAAAAGTGCCATATGTAAGTGCCCTGGGAATGGTGGTCATCTGCACAAATGTTTACATTGGGCACAACATATAAGCGCAAAATAGATATAACTGAGTTTTCAAAAGGGAGATAAGAGAGACAATATGTTGTTATTATATTCATTTATATAACTATTGCTAAACTCTGTTATAAATATATTGTTAATATAGTTGATATGAAGGAAACTATATAAGCATTAAAGATTTTATTCTGTGGTATACCCAAGTGAAAGTTGATAGTGTAAGACAAAAACCAGTAGGTAGACCCAATTCGGACATCAGCCCTGACTCAGAATAATCTGTTTCTTTATCCGTTGCATTTAAGAATATAAATTCATTTCAAATATCCAATTTTTCTTATCCTCATCTGGCATAGTGACCACACCATGCTTGATGCTAAGCATGCTGAAGTCCAAAAACATTTACCAACAGTATAAAAACTTATAGTTAGCCGCAGCGTAAACGCTTCGCTTCACGTTTCGTGTAAATGACCCCACATCATAGGACGATAGGAATACGTTCACCGGAAGACCATTTCACAGCCCAACGACTCGGCAAAAGAAAGATCTAGAGAACTTATTAGCCCTAGCCGGGTTGCAAGTTACCGTATAGCTGTGACTCGCGCGTGATTCTGCTTTGGAAGGGAGAGGATGGAACAAGATTAAATACCTTTTTGTAATACTCGCCATGATACAGATGATAGAAAACGCTTAGTTAGGCAATATCTCTGCGCAACTCAAGCGGCTCAAGATGCTTAATAACGTCTTGATCGTTCACGATGTGAACAGCCCTCTGCTGTAACCTATCCAGGGCGTTGAGTAAGTACTGGGCAGAACCGTTCTAGAGATGCGAATAGTATTCCATGCATTGCCTGACCTGAGCCTTATACAATATGTTCTGTTGATATTGATTATAGTTATGTATGTATATGGCTATTTATAACGTTCCTAATTGAAATAAGAACATGTTTTAATATTGCAGGTTACAGGAGGCGCTGGTTTTGTGGGTTCACATCTAGTAGATGTGTTAATGATGCAAGGCCACGAAGTTATTGTAGTTGACAATTTTTTCACTGGCCGCAAACGGAATGTTGAACATTGGTTTGGTCATCGCAACTTCGAAATGATTCACCATGACATTGTCAATCCTCTTTACGTTGAAGTAGGTTGTGTTATCTTCTATTATCACCTAATTGCGGTAATACCTATACCAACAGTTTTATTTACTGTTTACAGTAGTTATCGAAACATGTAGGACAATTTTGTTTATACTGAAGGGCGTTTCTCGTAAATTTAATATGTTAAAAATCTAGTTCCGATCTAATCTCGGTTTTGTATATATCGAAAATTATATTAGGGCGGCTTGCACTAAAAATTAAATCTAGTTTAGAGTTATATAAAATGCTATTTAGCGCTGATCTGTACTTATTGTCTTGCACTAAATCAAAATCTAGTTGTAACAACACTTAAACTGAAATCATCATTAAGATGGAATCAAACCAATTCAATTAATAAGCGTTTTATACAAGCTTAAATTAGATTAATTCGTTAGTGCAAGCCGCCCTTAGTTATATAAAGCAAATATGAAATGTAAAGGAAGATTAAACTGAAATTAACGAATCGGTCCTTCGATATAAATAAATGTATGCTAAGCCCTGCAAGGATCAATTACACAAATGTCCACTGATTTGCTTGAGCACGAATCAGTAAAAATTAGTCTTGCACTGTGAAGTAATTGAGGCTTCATCTGCCTAACACAATAGGAGAGTGCAGAGAGCTCTCGAGCCACAGAGAATATACACAATTTACACCTAGCACCAGCCCAAAAATATAGCTTGAAGCATTTCATATTTCAATCGCAGTTAAAATGTTAAATGACAATAATTTAAAATATTGTGTATAACAGGTTTTATGTGGTCGGTTATTGCTACATTTGTCGCCTACCTAATATAGAGGTTCAGAAATAATTATATGTACTTATGTTAATATTTCAGGCAGATGAAATATATCACTTAGCAAGTCCGGCGAGTCCGCCCCATTATATGCAAAATCCTGTCAAAACGATAAAGACCAATACTTTAGGCACTATCAATATGTTAGGTAAGAACTTATCAATAACATTTAAAATATTAATCGAATCTTGATTATAATTTTAAATAATAATATATCAATCATCACAATAGGCCCAATATAGTCACAATTTGATACGTTACAATTATTGTCCTTATGAAATCTGCACTGGCGGTTTTTCTTGACACTAGTACTTTTGTCATGTGGCTAGGTGTTAGAAATAGATCTTGGCCAGTTATTAAACCATTATCTATGATAGTTTTTGAAAAAAAAAAAAGAGTGGTGTAACCTCAAACATCAGAATCATTTTTGAGGTTATTACTAATGCTATGCAGTTTTTACCCTGGGTTGTTAAATTGACTACACCGCACCTGATATAAAGTACAGTATACTCCAAGATAAGCAGCGGCTGCTAATAACGAGAATCCATTGAATCTCTATCCTTTGTCTTATTTACTTTGGTCTTCTATTAGTGTTTATTCTAAGGGTGGTAGACGAACATATCATCCAGCGTACCCACTGAACAAATACCTAAAAGAGTGGGTCCTCCATATGAAATAGACTGTAAATTAGTACAAGTCATTGTTTTGACGTTTTAAAGGTTAACTCAAAATTCTCGTAAGATATCGCTACTACAACTTTGGTTATGTATAGGTCGTTTTTCGTGAATATACTGCGTTTCTTAAGCGATAATTGATATTTGCATTTTTACAAAGTGTTTAGGGGCCAGCGGGGAGACAACAAAAAGTACTTTTGTCTCGCCTCGAAAAACTTCATTATACGGGGCTGATTCTTCCATGTATTTCCGTGTACTTAAATGATTTTTCTATGAAATTGCCCATATATATGTATACTATTACAGGTTTGGCACGACGAGTTGGAGCTAGGATATTAATAGCAAGCACATCAGAGGTATATGGAGACCCGATGGTACATCCACAACCTGAAACATATTGGGGACACGTGAACCCAATAGGTTTGTAAGTCTCAGGGTTATTACATATGTTTAACATTAAGATGAAGCTAAAAGTAGCGTATATTATTAAAAAAAAAACATCTATAGCGTGCGTTGTACAATCAAAAAAGAATCCAGTATAACCAAACACGTGCTCTACGCTCGTAGTCGATATTTTCGGCCTGAAGAATGTTAACTGTTTTAGGGCCGCGAGCGTGTTATGACGAAGGCAAAAGAGTAGCCGAAACTTTAGCATACTCTTATGCAAAACAAGAGAAGGTAGACGTGAGGGTAGCGAGAATATTCAACACGTACGGTCCGAGAATGCACGTGTCCGACGGACGGGTCGTATCGAATTTTATCATGCAAGCATTGCAGAATTTAACAATAACGGTAAGAAAGTTTTTTCTTCGAATAAACAATAGGTATAATTTGTTTCGATCAATATCAAATCTCAGTAAATTCGATTTATCCCTCGGGTAAATCGGAAGTATATAACTAAATGTTTCCCCTTGATTATTATAGCTTACTTTCAACTATTTTTTTTTATATCCTAGAACTACATTAGCTTTAAAAGAGTCAAAATATAATTCAATAATGCATTGTTTTTTAATATATATTGTTTCATTTACTATATTTTAATTAATGAACATACAAGTTTTTAATATTTAGGGATACATTTCTAACTCCTATTTTTGCCGAGTCATGGAACTGTAAAAAAATCTTCTCGTGTACATATCCTCATTATCCTATAAGTACATAATTGCCTCTCGGTAGTCGTACACAGTTTTTGGACTGGACTTACTTTCCATCAAGGACGTGGTAGTCGTTAAGGAGAGTCTGATTTAAAAAATCCAGATAAATTCTGAATCTTTCTTCTAAGTACTAAATTCAATAAGATCAGGTAATTTGAATAATCCTTTTTAAAAATTGCCATGGGCGTACCGAAGACAGGGGTAGGCAACTGCCCCTCATAGATTTTGTATACTTCCCTACTATCTACTGCTGTTGATAAAAGTATTTATTTTGCAATATATGTAATATGCGGTAACTTTTACAAACCACACTGCGCGCCCGTTCTACTCGCTAGAAGCGCTGCAAGCAAACGCTGGCTTCTTGTATGCTCAGTGTACATAGAAGATCTGTTAACGCTATGGGTGACTCTTTCACGGAATACATCATAAACCGTTTGGCTGAACATCATCGACAGTTACTTTTAATATAGCTATCCTATACAATTAAAGAATAAATAAATTATCCTGCGGGTATTGTCCTTACTTTTGTTTAGTGTCGTTGTCTTTGTGTAGTGTGTAAGTAAAACCGAGCGAGCGGAACTTTTCTTGAAAAATATGATTTGCACAAGAACCTGGCTACGTCCATGCTAATTGGCACAGACAATAAACAAAACGTATTGTAGGTTCAGCTTATTTGTACACAACAAAATTTGTCCTTAAAATTTTTAATAAATTTTAATGTTTTGGTTTTTTTAGGTTTACGGTAATGGAAAGCAAACACGTTCATTTTGCTATGTGTCGGACCTTGTCGACGGTCTGCTAGCGTTAATGGAATCTAGCTACAGTTTGCCAGTTAATATTGGAAATCCTGTTGAACATACCATTGAAGGTAATATAACTATAAAAGCTCTTATAAAAATATAAGAACTTCTATAATAATTATTTTTAAGGAAAATGAATAGTTTATGATTCATTTCATTTTAAAAAATATCAAATGTTCCAGAGTTTGCTATGATCATTAAAAATCTAGTCCCTGGATGTCGCAGCACTGTAGCAACAGGTGCTGCTGTAGAAGATGACCCACAACGAAGGCGGCCTGACATCGCTGTAGCAGAAGCAAATCTTAACTGGAAACCAAAAGTAAGCAAATAATATACATTAAAAAGCTGTGATGAAAACGCATTAAAATGTCTTCACCACAATATGGAAGTAAGACAAATAATAAAGGTATGGCTAGCTAACCGCCCCGATTGTGTCTCTTGAGTACAATGCATTGCACTAACCTGGACTAAGGCTCTCTTGCTGTCCCAGCTTGTTAGCTCCTGCGGCAAGTGGTTCCTTCCTAATGGGGAAATTACAATACTAGCACTTGTCGGCCGACTAAAACGTTTGAACACCCACACAAATAAGAAATCAACAACACATCAGGACAGAAAACAACAGGACAAGGATCTGTTATACCGAATAATTGATTGCGGATGTGATCTCACAACTCTCTTCCTTCGAATACGTTTTCCGAATACTGTTTGTGGAGCCGTGCACGCATCGCGCCATTTTGTTGATGGCGCTCGCCACGCATTCGGAGCCAATCAAGTTACGCGAAATCGGGATAAGAAAAATTATGTTTAAGAAACAACAAGCATTTCAATACTGTTTAATATCGTTCATGTAATATTAATTATTATGCATATATGTATGTGTATGTTGTGTAACTATTATTAATATGAGATATATATCGTCTACTAAAAGTATGGCAAAAATAATTTAAACTTTAAAATTGCATCTGTAGTTATATAACTTTGAAAAGCTTTGAAACTACCATGCAATTATGAATTTGTATCTCTAAAAAACAAAAAAAAATTGTAGTAGATTTTTTTTTTTTCATTTTAAAATTAATTTAAGATCAGCAACGTTTACTTATAAAAATAGAGTAGAAATAAACGTAAACACTCACAGGTGCCAATTGAACTGAAATCTTCAATCAGAAAGTACCAAAATCAACTGACCAAAATTTACAACCATTTTTTCATTGCGATGTTGCTGTTTCTTTCGTTTATATTTTTATTGCAAATTTGTAATCATATATTCCCTTATAGTGAGGTGGTAAATTAATTTATTGTACTGCCAAATATCTTTATTAGTAATTTATAGTGTTTCTTAAACTTCAGGTATCTTTACAACAGGGGTTACAACGAACTATCGATTATTTCAAGGAAGAGTTGTCAAGAACTACATTTCTTAACAATCAGACATACATGGACATGAAAGTGAATTATCCGAAGTGAAATTTGCTTATTGTGATTATAAATTGTTACATTGTGATGTGATATTAGATTAGCAACTCACCTTGATTGGGGAATGTTGTGTTGAATGTAACATTAACATATTATAATGTGTATGTATTAAATTATGTTATTAATGATCTGTAAGCTGTGGCAATGTGAATCACTATCAAAAGACAATGTTGAGTTTTTAAATTTTTGTGTTAAAGTTTTAAATAAAATACATTTTTCTGGTAATGTTTTAATGTTATTTCAACCATGTAAGTCATAGAAAATACACTATTTTAAATTAGAATTGACTAGAAACGCAATTAATTAGGGTTGAAAGATATTATTATCCACTCTCAAAATATGTGGACACAATATTTTCAATTCATAATGTCATCATAACAGACACATTTTCCTGAGTTAAATTAATTTAGCAATATACAAAAGAAGCAAAAAAAAAAACTACACTTGTAAAGAATAAAATACAACAAATATCAGTATGATACTCAGCTAGGAATAATACTTCTACTGATGGATTGTACGTTTTTTTACTATGATGTTATTTACAACACTGACTTGGTAAAAGATTCCATTTGTAAACATATGATTTTCTATCCATATTTTCGGTTTTACAAAGTTTCTCTCCTTGTGAGTTTACTAAGGTTTTATAAAGCTGAAACATGTCAGTTGGTGTCTGCTTGTGACGAACAAGCATATCCTTGGAACAACCTCTGGACTTCCATTCTGTATCAAACCTGATGTCATGAACTCTATTGATTCCATTCAATGCAGCTGTCCATACCCCCATTGATACATCTTCTGAATTATAGGGACTGAAAAAAATTTGATATAAATCAAATACATATTTATATATACTTATTCATTAAACATTGCTACAATTAAAACCACAATATATATACTGAAATATAGCTTTTTCCAATTAGATATATAGACCATTTTCGTACATAAAATATACCTACACATTTTTCACAAAAATATATGTTGATACTTTAAATAATACATATGTCCTATATACTTAGGTCTAGCATTCTAAACTAAATATCTGTTATAAAATTATTATTACCTTAAAAATTCTGCATTTCTACCAATATAATCAACAATGTTGTGAGATATTACATAGCCACCACCTAGTGCATATGGTAGATAATTATCACATAGGAACCAATCTCTTTCTTGCCATTTTCCAGTCAAGTACACTCTAGCTTTTCCATTGAAATAGCCCCAGTAAAGACCTTTATATGATGGGAGATTTTCCTAAAACAATCTAAACATTATGGTAAGGTTTTTTAAGTATAACTTCCAACAAAATTTGAGGTCAAATTAATTAAATACTAGGATTATGCCTGACAACAATTTTGAGAGCAAACAAGTCAGAGATTAAGTTCAAGTGATTACAGTCTAAGCAGAACTGTTAGAATGTGATATAGTATTGTCACTTTTTTTGTTAAAAAAATACAAAAATTAGTTATATCTAAATAATCTTATTTATAAGATGAAATGTGGCCCACGCTAAATTACTGATAACATTTATGGCTCTTATATAAGAAAAGGTTGCTGACCCTTGATCTAGACTATTAACAATCTAAGTGGTGTATGGTGTCAGGCGCATCATCTGGGAGAGAGGTTTTTGGAGGGGTGGGCTTTACTCCTTCCTCTCCCAGAGAGGTAGCATCAACAATGCTTCTTGTTCTCTGTGTTTGGATGAATTTGGCTTCCCAGGCCCCGGTAGAACAATCAGAGGGACACCCCAGGAGTTTCAGTCATTAGGAGTCTGACACATCGGGGTCACTGCCCTTACAGCGTCCCTGATGGTCCTATGCAGGATTTTCCCCCGGGATAAAAAAAAGGACTATTAACAATCTTAGTATAGCACCAGCAACAAAATTGTTGGTGTGCTATGGCTTTATTATTTTTGTAGTTTCATATTAAAGATAATTATATCATAATATTTTTTGTATAGCCGATATAATCACATTTTAATATTTTCTGACACAACACTTTTTTCCACAAATAATCAAAATGCCAATTTATGAATCTAGTCATTTTTAGTTGGAATTCATAAGTACTGATATCTTTTAGCAACAAAATAATTAATTACTTAGATCTATTAAAATCAAACTAACCTTATAACTAACGTAATGACTTATTTCAGGTGCATTCATTTCTGGTGCAAAAGCTTCTAAATCTCGCACAATCAAATCAATCCTCACAAAAGAATCATCATCACATTTTATCAAATATTTCAAGCCTTTTAAATTATCATTTATCCATCTCAAAGATTGAAGCATTTTTGATGCCAAGTTTTTATAAGTATCCTCTAAACTCTCGAGGAGTAATAAATCATTGTATTTACGATTCTCATTCATTAGTTTTGTCATTTTTAATTCGCTTAATCCCCTAGTGCCAATAACAAAGTAGAATTTAATTAGTTGCTGATTATGTTTGTCTTTTGTCCATGTCTGGTTCCATTTGTATAATTTCTCTCCATTTTCGATAAATATATTATTTGAAATTTTCATCCAAGTGCTTCTTACAGCATCTCTTTTTACTTCATTATCCTGGCCACTTATTATCAACACAGCGTATTCAGTACTTCTTACAGAATTTAATGTACTAACATCAGAGAAAGCCGTACCACATTCCATACGCATTAAACTAATAGTAATGCCACAGCCCATATAGAAAAAAAACATACTGACAAGAATCATAGCCCTATATCTTAAAAATAAATTTAAAAGCTTTGCCATGACTGATCACATCTCGATAACTTAACAGTAAGCACTTTATTAAAAAGTTTCAGAAAGAGTGTCCATATTGCTTTTATAATAGTTTAAAAGATATTCATTAATTAGGAATATGTTATCATGGTTTTAATAATAAATATAATGCGGATTGAAATTCCAAATTTCGTAGGTACGTAGTAATTAGCTAAATTCAGTCAAATCCCAATTTTGAACTTCAGCTTTGCGTCATTTTAGAACTAGGGATAAGATCTGAGCAAAAAATAATAATATTTTGAATCGATTTGTAGTAAGAAATTGATCCAGTGATTCGACAAATTCCATTTAGAAAATTAAATACATATTTAATATTTTGTTTTTTTTTTGCTCTATTCTCCCCTTTGTGGGGAAGGCAAAGACTTTCGCCATACAGCCATATCTGAGGTCTCTTTTTACAACTCATTATTCTTCATGACGTCTTCCCGACACGCTTATATATCACTGACATAGTTTAGACTTCATATCTATCGTCATTACTTGTTTATTAATCGACTTTTAAATGTTTGCACTCAATATAAACTGCGAGGACGACTGCAGATTGGCGAGAAAACTCAGAGACCCAAGGGACGTATCACTCCGCTATGATCTCGCCAAAAAACCATTGATTCCCCATCGCACACGGTCGACCAAGCATTTCACTGTTGTCCTAGACCACAACACAAGTTCAGACAACAATTGAACACCCAGCCGACCGCTACAACAAGAAAACAACAATTATTCAACGGGAGTGCGGAAGAGATGCAAACACTTCGGTTTGATGTTTTGCCGCCAATCCCTCAATATTTTATGTTTTGGTAAAACCACAAAATTATTCATTTTTAGTTGAATATACTACATACCATATGACAGCCGATTATTAGGTGGATAGAACCACTAATGTATCTCTTCTCAACCCAAAAGGGACATAGTGTAACAATATATTATTATTATTATTAGTTGCATATATTAAAAAACATGAATATAAGTAAAAGTTTATCACTTATTAATAAGTCAACATGTTGTTTCTGATAGAAAAAAGATTAGACAATAAGCTTGTGAAAGTGTAAGCTATATATTTTATAAAAAAAAAAAAAATTACAACTTTTAAGATATCAATGTCTTCTTTTATGTCGGGTTCTTTTGTATGGCAATAAAGACAATGGTAATTATTGAGTTTCCTGTTTACTGAACTATAGAATTTCCTGTTTTTAATGTTAGGGATCAGCTATTATGGTACCTTTCATGTTTTCTTAAAGATGGATTTATATTTATATTATAAATACAAGCTTTATAAATATATTATTGAGAAATAGATTTAGATACCTTGGTTATTTGTAAGGTGATTCATTAGGATTTGATTCAAACCACTTTTAAAAACCGTTTTTCGAAGAATCATTATTTCCCTATTCGCATGCCATAAACGCAAATATTTTACATGTTACGTAGAACAGCAAGATAGGTGAAAATGAGCGCAAATACTCAAGAATCATAATAATAAGAGATGTATTGTGAAAGACAAAATATTTGATCCGAACGCACCACTAGGCCGAAGTATTTGCAGAGCTTGGCAAGACTGAGAACTGTCAAGTAATGAACAGATGACAATGACAACCAGCTTTCAGGTTTCATTTCGTAATTTTTGTTTGAGTGTGTGTTCTATTTCAGTTCAGTCGTATGATATTTAAGCAAAAATCATGCGTTGATAATAAATTAATTTACTTCCTCATTCTATTATGATTATTTCTCTATTTACAATATTAACATTTTTAACAATTATTTAATAAAACTTATTTTTATTGGAGTTCTGACCGAATGCAAATTAATTTAACGTGCAATAATCCTATAATAAGATATTATTTTAAATATTTTAATAGCGTGCAGAAAATTAGTTAAAAGTGAAATACCTGTGCAGAGGTCATGCATGTGCTGGTCACATAATTAAAGTTACATAGAAACCAGTGGCGTAAGACTGCATCACTAGCTGGTAAGTAATTTCAATTTTCGCACATAATTTCGAACTGTTTCGGGAATTAAAATATCGTATAATTTTAATAAGTTTATAACCTATGTCTCTACCTCTCTTTTTTATTTCGATATTTATTTCATTTATGGATATGTTACAGGGATGGCCACTGTGCGTCAGTTACGCTGTGGCTTAAAGTTTTTTTTCACATTTAATAGTATATAGTTTATACCATACTTGACTAATTCACCAAATATTTAACCATAATCCAAATTAAAAAAAAAAACAATACCCACTATTGAAATTGTAATGAGATTATTAAAATACCTTAAAAAAACCTTTATTTACATGATTTTTTGAATAATAATAAAAGTACTGGCTATGTTTAGTAAAATAAAATTAGAATAAGGATTCATATTTTCAGGTATTTCAAAATATAATTCAAACACATAATACTAATTAATTATATTTAAGTAATATAATCTATTAAAAAAAAAACATGACTATATCCAAGATTTAGAGTTAATCAGATTTTTCTAATTAAATATTAATTTTTTTTGAAAAGGTATGATAAATATTGTAAGATATATTTTACCATTGACTATTTTATTTAATTATTGTGTCCCAGACAATATAAATCATGGAGTCCTTTAAGAAAAAAATTCGACCTCCACATCCCAGGGCTAAAGCAAATCCACTTTCAGCATTAACATTTACGTAAGTAATTTAAATCAATATTAATTAAAACATAGTATTAGGTTATTAAATTTATTATAATATTCACTACTTTGTATATAAAAAACTAATAGCACAGTGTATTTTAGAATAGTTTTTAGTATCAACTAAAGGTATATTACTACCTACCCTATAAAATAATTTAATTTTATGATATTTTAACTAGTTTTATATCTTTTTCAAAAGTTATAAATAAATGTAATTACAGGTGGACTTTGCCAATATTTTGGAGTGGTATTAAAAAAGAAATGGAAGAGCAGGATTTATATCAACCATTAGAAGAGCATGCTTCTGGTAAGTTTTACAATATAACATTATTATTCTTTAATAACATTATTTCGTGACATGAAGGACATATGACACCATGCTCCTAAACCTTTCACTAAAATAAAACAATATTATTTGAAAGTAGATCATCAGGAATATAGATTATAACAACTTTGTATGATTGATTTAAGCTAATCATATTAATTTTATTAATTCAGTAGTCTATGCTTGTAAAATTGTTTGCTCCGAATTCACTGGCTCCCCGTAAGCCTGACATGAGGCTTTGTAGTCATTAAATTGTTATTTATTCTCCTTGTAATCTAGGACCAATAAACAAAAATAATTTATATATATATTTCAGTATTTTATTTCCAAAAATTAAGATATTAATTAGATAATCAAGATAGCAACTTACAGGTTATGTATGTATGTATGTATATATATATATATTTTAGTGTGTACAATCTACTAAAATCAATGTGTATAATTAATTAAATAAATAGTTGTGAATGTTTAAAAAACTATCATTGCATTGAATAATCACACAAATATCATGTATATATTTTTATGAATGGCCCATATAATGTATATTTTTAGAATTATGATAAAATAAAAAAAAACTTAAGTATAGAGAATGAGACCATAAAGTGCATATTTTGTAATAAATATGAATATTTATTAGATACAAATTCCATTTTGATTAAATACTTAATACAACCAGTGCCCTGTAAATAATTACATTGAAAATTATTAGAATAACATTAGTCATTAATTGGCAGGCCCTCTTGGTGATAAGTTTGCCCGTCTATGGGAGGAAGAAGTTGCCCGTGCTGGTGGCAAGAGGAAACCTAGTTTACTACGGGTCATAGTGAGAGCTTATGCAGCCAGATGCATGCTTTATGGCTTTGTTTTACTTGTCATGGAATGTGGAATTCGGTAAGTCTACTATTTTCTCAATTTATTCAATTTTAAGTTACATAACTTGAAGAGAAATAGTGTTATGATATATTGTTTTTCTGCTCTGTAATATTTTAATAAAAAAGTTACAATATTATCATTTGTTAGTTACACTAGTTTTTGTGAACTTTATTCATTACAATGCTTTTTTATTATAAAATCCTTTTAAAAAATTAATCCATTTTCCTGTTGGTGAATACTCTATATTCTACAAGGATATGCGAATTTTCGTCCTTAAGCCAACTAATAATGAAATACCATGATAAAGAACGTAGGTTGCTAGGTATCTAATTTAAGATGATGATACATAGAAGCAAGATACTGTATTATTAGTAAGTTTTCAAACCATTTATGGTGGTCATAATACTTGTAACCTATTTATGCATAATGGTCCTAACATAATTTTAATTGCAATTAGAAGGAAAATGTATTCAGTACATAATAAATAATGTTTGAATACTACAATGGCAAAATCTCATAATTAGAGCATTTAAAAAGTGCTTCAAATCTGTATTTCTTGTACCACCGTAACCTTCAAGTGGAAATCCGAGAAAATTATTATAGCACAAAATTAATTATCGCTCTGATGTTAAGGTACGTTGGTTGTTGTTGCCAGGGCGACATTGATTTACCATTTATTCAAACACGCACCTTGTTAACTATTTAAACAAATTTTGTTCTTAGAAAACAGGATAAGGTTTGTTAACTTTATCCATAATAAATGAGACATGTTTTTAATTACCTTAATTCGTTTTAGCGAAATATTTCATAATTTATACATTTTCTTATATTCGCCATGATCTTATATGGGCCATGATCGTCAAAATAACATTCTTAAACGTCTAATATTAAACGTCATAATATTGGTTCTTAGTCTGTTATCAATAATAACTCTATAACTTCGTAGTTTATAGAATAATAGTATATATGGATACATTTTTACACATCTTTGCGTATTTATCGAAATTTTTATTAGAGTCCGACCGAAACTGGTTTTCCGGCCGAAACCGAAACCGAAACCGAAATTTCGGCCGTGGCTTCAGTTTCGGCCGAAACCGAAACCG
Organism: Automeris io; assembly: GCA_036320925.1. NCBI lineage: Eukaryota > Metazoa > Arthropoda > Insecta > Lepidoptera > Saturniidae > Automeris > Automeris io. The sequence goes on along the minus strand of JAUDJH010000037.1, from coordinate 653,990 downwards.
AAACTCACGTGGTCAAGTATAAAAGTCAACGTGGTCAAGTAAAAAAATGAAACAAAAACTTACATGTAATCAGTTCCATCAAAGCATAACCTCTAAAGAATGTTTACGTCGGGTGATAACGCACTGACTAAGTTGTGTTGCTATAGAGCAATGCGAATTAGATCCGTCAACTGTCGTCTAAACGACGCAGTTACACTCCGACGCAGCCTTGAGTTTCTTTCGGCGTTTCTTCTCAAGGTAGTCGCTTCCGAAACGCTAGTAGATCACCGTTAGGTTTCGTATTTCTGGCTGGCGGTCCAAGTCGAGGTTCGTACCCACAGGGGTGCCCTTGCATTGTCATCCAACCCATAAATTGCCGGCTGAGCACCTTCAGTGTTCGCCCACCTGCCCGGTTAAGTTGTGAAGACCATTCTCGGTCAACAAACTCGCGTAAATTCGAAAAAAAAAAGCAATGCGAACGGCGCACGAATCCTGAACAGGGCCGCCAGCGTCCCTCAAAGCGTTGCCGGGAGAAACGAAGCTAGTTAAGCATGTACGACAACTACCGAAATCAGTTTCGGTTTCGGCAAAAGTTTCGGCCAATTTTGGCCGAAACCGAAACTGCCGCCGAAACTTGATTTTTGGCCGAAACTCGGCCGAAACCGAAACCGAACTTTCGGTCGGACACTAATTTTTATATCTCTGTTAACATCGTTTATGATCCAATGACCTACGTTGGTAAATGAATGGATCATATAAAAATTATAAGCATGACTTACGTATTGTAGGAGGAAATGCTAGAAACTGATTATTATAGCAACATCTTTTAAAAGTTATTGATTTATTTATAAGTTGTATTCTTTAAAAACAAATCAATTATAACTAAATTTATTTTAAATATGTTTAATACTATATGCGGTTTTCCGTATTACGTGGAAACTCTTAAATGTTGGAACGATCTCTCTAAAACCATAAAAAACAACTGCTTTTCTGTTTTTTTTATTTTTGGATTTCCACGAGTAAGAGATAAACGTACGGAATTGTTATCGTAAACGCATAAATCATTGCAGTTGCGAGATACTTCAAAACATTGCTTCTAGGCACGCGCAAGTTCGTGCTGAATGAGCGTCGAATATTTACTCTAGAGATACGGTAATCAATAACGGCTTATACTAAACGTAAATGCACGCTTTATTCATAAAATGTATTATAACTTTAATCCCAATTAAGAACACCTGTGCGTTATAACGTATGTGCTAAAAATAAAACTGTAGAAGGTTAATATACTAGCGTAACACATATTGATAACGTGTAAGATTTTAAATTAAACGATCTTCTATGTCAATAAAGAGGTTATTAAAAAAAACTACATAAATCAGCTGTGAAAAAATTGCAATCTACATCTTGTTCAAAGGCGAAATCGCTGAAAAACTTACTAAAAAAGTGGTAGTTTTATATGAAAATCGGCAAAATTGTGCCATGCAATAATCGCACCTTTGGTTATTTTACTGATTGTTAATATTTCAACCCCATTTAGCCACGTTATTACAATTACATAAACATGATTGTGCCTGTATTCGCAGCTGTGCTTGACAAAAAAGACCTTGTACTACATTTTTTCATTAAAAAAAAAACATGTTTATAAAGTATATCAACATAAATCGATGTAGGTAGATACATAGCAACGACTATGTTAGTTTTATTAATATATATGCATGGGTACACAGCCTTTGATAGTAAATATATCGGCGTAGGGCTGTTTGTGATTTGTCGTGTTTCTGGCAGAAGTTGTTAAAGAAGCTGAAATGCTAAATTTAGATTATAAAATGTATCAAATTTAAACCTACCTACTTTTATTGCCAAAATTAATGTTTTCCCGTTCAAGAAAAGGAGTAGTTTCACAGTTGTAACGAATATAATTATTAAAAAAAACATATTTATAAAAACTGAAATAAAGGCACAGCATAATTAGAAACTCAAGTGATCAATTATTTCGTTTTTTAAAAGAAACAGCGAACAATATTTAGGCATAACATATTTACACTAATGTTGTTAAATTATTTATTTAAGATGTTTTGTTATAATTCTCAAAAAAAAAAAACAAAGCCATTCCAGAGCAAACAAATAAAACTACGTAATATTTTATACTTTTAGGCTGACATTTATAGACGCAACTTTGACGTCATTAAGCCTTTACTCAAACATTAAAATTTATGTAATTTATATCAAAGTATTTGATCAAGTCACCGATTTCACCAACTCGGAATTATCTCTGCGATTACTTTGGCCTATAATCAAGATTCTATTATGTATTCGATTTTTTGTTAAAGACGAACCTATTTTCTGAGCAAAGTCTAAGGAAAGTCAAAGTATCTATACATCTCATACTTAGGTTTAACTCCCAGATTATGGTAAGCCACTATACAAAACGTAATATATTTTCTTTCACGGTACGTTTGTAATGTTAATTGATGACAAACAATGCCACCAAAATATGTTTGCTGAATCACCGTTATATAAATTTCATACTATGTCTATATCAACTAAACGATTTACAGCCGCGGTAAGATTAAAAAGACACTACCTGCTAAAATAGTATTAAGTTATTGAGTTAAAGGCAATTGTTATACTACAGTAAAGTGGATACTGCCACTAATACAATATGTTCATCCCGAAAGAGAAATAGCGTGACGACAGCATTTCTTTCTTTATGGCTATAAATAATTCGTGTTAATAGGTTGCACAATTTTGTGACTAAAAGAAAACTAATTAAAGAACAAAATTATTATTACTAAAGAACTAATTTTAAATTCCATTAAAGTAAATCGGTAAATAACAATACATATATGATGCAAAACTTAAAGACTCTTCTATTTGTATTTGATTATACAGTGACGAACATAAGTATTGGCACAGTGAGGTAAACAAAATTATTATAGTGCTAGCAATTATAAGAATACAAATAAGATCTGTTTTATTTATTATAACAATACTTCCATCCTTGATACTTCATTATATTAAAAAAAATCGATTGAAAACAATTTCGTAGTTCAGGAAAAAAAAATATAATTGGCATCATCTATTTTGGCCGGAACAAAAGTATTGGCACAGCACATAAAAATAACGAATTCTTTTTTATCAATATTTAGTTGGCATCCCTTTTCCTTTCAGTAGCTCCTTCGACCTATCAGGCATCGAATGCACTAATTTAGCCACGAATGAGGGGTCGATGGCATACCATTCTTCCACGATGTTTCTCTTGAGATCGGCTTTACTGGAAATATAATGTTTCCTTATCCTTATTTCCAGTTCGTGCCAAAGATGTTCAATCAGATTGGGTTCTAGGGATTGTGGTGAATATGGTAGCGTGTGTGGGGTGTTGAAAACTATCCATTGACGAATGTTGTAAGCGTCTGCTTTGGATCGTTGTCATGTTGAAAGTAAAAATTACGTCCAAGATTCAGGTCATTAACGCTTTTATTTAAGTTCTCTTTAAAAAAATCATATATACATACTGGTCTATTGTTCCTTCAATGAATAGGAGATTTCCAGCTTCAGATGAACTCATACAATCCCACACCATTATCCTACCACCGCCGTGTTTAACCGTAGATAGAAGATTTTTCGCCTCAAGCTTATTGTTGAATTTTCTCCACACTAAAATTCACCCATCAGATCAAAAGATATTAAATTTTCTTTCGTCCGAGAAAAGTACTGTGTCCCAATAATCTAATATCTCATACAAAAATATTTTGCGAATTTGGTCCTCGTTTTTTATTTATTTTTTGCTTATGTAGGGCTCCCTTCTTGCGACTTTCGCATTGTACCCGGTACTCCTGAGGACTCTGTGAACTGTTATGGGATGAAAAACTGTGCCAAGGTCTTCTCTTAATGTTGCTGCTATCGCCATTGATGAAACTTTCAGATTTTGTTTGACTTTATTGACCACTTTCCTCTTCTCTCTCTCGTTGAGCTTGGGTTGGCCGCCGGTTTGCGAACGATTTTCGACGTTTTCTTTACCTTTATATTTTTAATAACGCTTCGCACATTATAGCGGCTTTTATTTATTGTTTTTGCAATTCCTGCATAAGGTTTATTTTGATTGTGCAAATTCAATATAATTGTTCTCTTGGACAATGTCGTTTCTTTACCTTTACGTTCCATTATTATATTTTTTTACTTCTTTTTACTATACTCCATAGATAATTCCTATAGCTATAACACTGGGATTCCCCTCTAGTTAGTTACACTCACCTACCGACAGAATATAGCAACATAGATCGCCTTGCCAACTTATGTTTTATACTGTGCCAATACTTATGTTCAGGTCAAAATAGATGATGACATTTACATTATTTTTTTTCTGAACTATGATTTTGTTTTCAATTGATTTTTTTAAATATAACTAAGCATCAAGCATGTAAGTGTTGTTATAATAAATAATCCAGATATTATTTGTATTCCCATAATTGCTAGCACTATAATAATTTTCATTACCTCGCTGTGCCAATACTTTAGTTCGTCACTGTATATTCCAATCACTTTGAATTACATACAATATCAATATGCACAACTATTATTATGTACCGATAACGGTTAGCACATTTTCGTTATAAACTATTCTAGTTATTTTTTTTAACGTTTTTCCCTATATATTACACGCAATCAAACTCCTCGAGATGGAACATATTCTTAAACTGTAGTTATATAATAGGTTATAACTAATTTTAGCTTTCGTCATTCTTAAAAATTAATTTAACAAACTATGAGAAAATATTTGTTCATAACCTATATTGATATACCTAATAATTGAAAAATGCGTTTGTAGTATTTTTTAAGTTTTTCAAACAAACAATGACTTTGGATGTGCAGTCCCTGGATGTAAACTAAAACCAATATTAGTCATATAGTGTAATGTTGTGCAACTGAATGATAAATGGTGTCCATAGGCAGAAAAACGTAAATGCGTTTGTAAGTTTTAACTTCATTTGACAAGTCATTGTAAATAATAAGTACTTTTATTGGATATGTGAATTTCAAAGTTTCAAAATGTGACGTATGTTGAGGTAATTTTATTGTATAATACTTTATTATTTTTTATTAAATTAGTAAATAATAAATATTGAACCTTATGAATTGAAATATATCAACATGCAATTCTGAAATATAGTTTTATATATTAAAATAATCGGTATATTTTAATGATGATTCACTAATGAACTTGACAAAAACTCTGCCATTTTTAAATATAATGCAAATTCAAAGTTGTCCTTTTAGATATATACAGTGAGTCCATAATGTATTCGTACACTTTGCAATTTCGTAAGAAACTCGCTAGAACAATGCTATTTTATATTCTGTGTCCAAATAAAAAATACTACCTACTACAGTAGGTAATAGCCCATTAATTGCGAAAAAAAACGCAACAACAAAATATATAACATCCGGTAGAAAAAATTTCAGAACTAAAATAAACTAATTTTGAGGTCCAAACAAGTATTCGTACAGTTATAGTTTTTGTAACATATTGTTACTTTCGAACATAGATGGGCGTAATCATGATTACTTTTAATCAGATTAATAATCAGATTACAAGTAATCATGACGAATGTAATCATGATTACTTGTAATCAGATTAAAGATTAATAATCCTTAATCACCGAAAAATGATTACTTTTTTTGAATAATTTCGTTAATCATTAATCATGATTAATGATTACAGAATGTAATCGTAATCATTAATCTGATTACATTTTGCCCATCTCTGCTTTCGAAGTGTATATTTACAATTCAATATTTGGTCGAGTATCCTATGGCTTTGATGACTACTTCCATCCGCCTAGGGAGAGATTTTATATATATAGTCGTGAATGAGGGGGAAATTTTATCCCATTCCTCTTTTAATGCAGTTTTCAAGTCGCTTTTGTTGGAGATTACCCTTTTTCTTATCACCCTTTCGAAATAACTCCACAAATTCTCTATGGGGCTCATGTCCGGAGATTGCGAAAGGTGTATGAAGCTGATTGAGGTAGTTATGCAAAAGCCACATCCTCGTATTTCTTGCTGTATGCTTGAGGCTATATCTTGTTGAAAGACGAATTCGTTTTCCAATCTCAATTTAGCAGCACTAGCATGTATATTTATTTACAATATATCTATATACATCAGGTGATCCATAGTACCATCAATAAAGTGTAGGTTGCCCACACCAACGGCGCTCATGCATCCCCATACAAACACTAAACCGCCACCGCGCTTAACAATTGGCACTACATTACGGGGTTCGAGTTCAGCATCCTTCTACCGCCACACTTTCTACCTACCGTCAGAGCCGAAAAAATTAAACTTACTCTCATCTGAGAAGATGCATCGCTCCCACTGCTCAGAAGCGTCGGACCGATGGTCCCTTGCAAAAGTTAGGCGTTTCTTCCTGTTCGCTTCACTTACCCAACACTTTTCACGCGCAGTCCGTCCATTGTACCCCGATTCCCGTAGATGTTTACGGACTGTCTCGTTGCACACCTTGGTACTGCGTCGCTCTGGCTCTGCAGTAACTTTGGAGGCACTCGTACGACGGTTTTTTTTTACCTCGCGCCCTATAGCGCGCTTGTCCTGCTCGCTGAGAGATAACGCGTGTCGACATCTCGTTTTGTTCCGTAGGGATTTTGTTTTACAGAGACGGTCAATCACACTTTGAACGGTTGACCGCGGTCTTCCAATAAGCCTTGCAATCTCCTGCAGTGACTTACACTGATTATGAAGGCGGAGGATGAGCTTTCGCTCCTCCGGCGACGTTTCTTTGCCTTTACGACCCATGATTATGGTTCTGCCGGCTCTTCAGTTCAATGCGCTCTCGGAGTCACTTGTAGTCACTCGTGATTCGTATTATACGACGCTCTAGTGTCAAACCCCTCCCTTTCCTTCAAGAATTGAACCAAATTTGCTCCAAAATACGCTAGCTTTGGTTGAATCGATAGGTGTACGAATACTTGTTTGGACCTCAAAATTGGTTTATTTTCGTTCTGCAATTTTTTTCTACCGTATGTTATGTTTATTGTTTTTATTTTTTTCTACACAATGAATGCCCTGTGCCATACTATTATAGGTAATTTTTTTTTTTGGGTCCCATATGTAAAATAGCGCTGAATTAGTGAGATTTCTAAGAAATTACGAGGTGTACGAATACTTTATGGACTCGCTGTATATATAGGTTAAGCGTATGAATATAATAATAATAAATCGTCACGCTATATACTTTTCGGTGTAAGGGGGTAAGAGGCAGGTGGGGGTACGAATATCTAGTAGGCAAATATGCATTTACTGAAATTTATTCTATTTTAAAACGATCGTTCTTTTCATACTTGTAAATCCGGTAGTGTCTACTGTTAGCAATTTTATTTTTAGTGTCATATTATGCTCGTGAGAAAAGTCTATACAAATAAAACCGTTTATGGCTGCATCGTTTAGAACAACATACCGGTTATATTGACTCAGAACAAAACTCCCCGGCAAAAAAAAATAAGACATCCTATCTCGAAAACATCACTGGTTGTTACGAATAAATATGAGTAGTTCTTTCGACCTCGTTATAACAGATTTTGACTGTTCTTTAAATAAAAGATAATATATAAATATATCTATGTATTAGATTTTAGCAATACTCGAACTAATCAGTTTTTTATCAAATCTATCTTTTGATCACTAGACCAAAGCAAGACGAGACAGAATATATGAAAATGTATATATATTATTTAAAATGCCACAAAAAATATGTCTTGATTACTTGCGTTTATGTTCACTAGCGCGTGTTAAAGAAGTAATCTAAAACGTTTTAATTATGTAGAATATATTACGGGTCTGGAAGATTTTGAAAAGTACTGTTTTGCCATCAATCAATATAGCTAAAATACTTTAATTTTTTCTATTACCTTGCCCTTAATATCACCTGATGGAAAGTGGTGATAAGACCGAGGATGGGGCGCGCTCACCAAACAAATACATATTAATTCGTTGTTTAGAGATTTCCATGTCGAAATATATTGGTAAAATAGACACAGAAGCGAATTCCACTTCTTGGCGGTTCGCAAAAAAAAAGAGGAATTGCTTCGAATTTAGTAAAAACTCGTCATGTGCGTATTATACTACGTACAGTAATAAGTGCTTTGTTGAACATTTATTATAACCGGAGGGAATGAAAATTATATCATTTAAAAAGGTATGTTGTCGCATAAATACGAAAATCCTGCATGCATGTTCCGTAAAGGCAATTTCTTGGTCGAATGTTAACCCCAATATATACCATATGTAATATAAATAAATTGTATTCCTGTTCTTTTAAAACTGTTTGTTTAAAACAATCGACATCGTAACTATTACTAGTTGCAACATTTAAACTCTGTCGCGTCTAGTAATGATTACGCTGAGATGACTCGAACAAATTATTTTATACTTTGGACTGTGCAAAGAGTGCGAACAATCGGCCGTCCTTTTGTATTTAGTTCGCGTTCAACTTCATTCTTGGAACTCACATCGCTATGACGTGTTTTGACTGAAGTACGTATTATAATCAGTCGCTGCATGAATCCCATACGTTGACCGCTTTAACGATATTTGTCTTTGATATGTGGTTTTCCTCTAAGATTCCATCAATTGATAAAGTGTAAATGAATAAACACAGTAACTGATGACAGTGATAGATAAATATACAACTAGTCCAATTATGTCACCATAAACCATTAAAGATATTATCATAAAACAATACTAGATTAGACAGTCTTAGCAGAAATGCTGATAGCGGTACATAATGCTTCTGTTTATGATATTGCACATGATAAGATAAATTGTGTCTATCAAATAGATCGAATATATAGGCCTAAGTACCCAGAAATCTCTAACGTTAGTCATAATCTTAGCACTTAAGAATGAGTATTTATTTAATAAATATAAGAATATAAATCTATTAATAATACTTTCTGCTGAAAAGATATATGTATTTTACAAGTATGAAATTTAGCTATATTTTATAGTATGATTGTTAAATTTTATGTCGTGTCTTAAATACAAAAACTTACTAAATAAAATAAGTTCTTCACATAGATTTAATTACATATTTGTATTGAATGCAAGACAAGACACGTGAGTTTAAAACACGTTTCCAAAATTTTGCGTTTTGTTTTATTTGAAGGTAAGGCAAACATGTGAACAGTCAACCTGATGGTAAGTGTCACTGTCACATATAGACAACTGCAACACAAGAAGTGACCTCATTGCGCTGCAGATCTAAAAGAGCATATTACACAATTAACTTATAGATTTGGTCATGGGTAAAGAAGGGATGCGAACGAGAATGATGCCCGTTACCTTAGTAAAGAGACGGGCATGTTTCCTTCCGTAAGTCGTTAAAAAACCCCCAGGAGATACGTTTGTTCCTTCATCAGTGCATTCCTACCTACCACACCCATTCCTTTACCTTCCTTCTCCATTCCAGGATCCAACAACCGCGGATGTTGGGGTTTTTCCTCACTTACTTTAGTCAAGCGGACCGGCTCTTCCTGCACAGTAGCTTACTGAAACGGCGTGATGAAGTTGTTATGGTACGAACGCGGGTGCAGAACAATACCAAAAAGTGAGATTACTTTTTTGGAGCAATTAACTTGAACCTTAAACGATTTACCTTAATCCGACCTTCCAGATAATGAAGTAGATAATGCAAACAATAGCAAGGTTAAACTTGGACATTAATTATGTACTGTCATTTATAACGTACATTTTCGAGGCGTGTCTGTTACTACCTATATACTTATTCAGCTAAAGTTAGAATAACGTAATGTGAGTACAATGTAGACACAAATATGAAATCAACAGAGCTAGGGTGACCCAAGTGGTTTCATCAAAATTATAGAAAAATTAATCAGAATGATTGGCAGTAGGTAGATTGCCAGACCACAGCATACAAGCGCAACGACTGTCAATGAATGGCTTCGGTCGTCGACGGCGACTTTCAATTGATTTCCGTCTTTCGACGGTTGCTACCATTTTTTAACTACACTGTACTTTCCGTCGGATGCGGTGTAGTAATTACATCAAGCCAGTAGTAAAAAACCTATATTAAATAGGCTGTTCCGGCTTAATAGAAATTCATAAAAATTCCAGTACCGTAATAATATTAAAAACAAAATTTGTTAGTAGAAATAATATTGCTACATCAGTCAGGTTTTCAGATCATTTTTGAGCATATTTTTCTGCAGCAGTTTGTCAATCATTAACCCTTAAATACAAGAATTTTTAATAAATAATATTAGAAAACAATAGGGTAGGTAACAGACGTAGTTAATGTGAAAAAATACACCAAAAATATATTAGATAAAAGTACTCTTTAGTTTAAAAAAAAATTGATTTACCTGCATATTCTTTAATCATAAAAATCAGTTAATTATTTAGTTCTAAAAATCGTTGTGTCCAATAATATAATAACACAAATATAAATAATAGCTCTCCTTACATTACAAATTGTTAAATTCCACCAACAAATATTTGTAGCATTTAAACATAAAGGAATATTGTATGTGCTACGCGATCTGTGTATCCTCACATAGTGGAGCTCTACACCTTAATCTGTTTGAAAATTGATCTGTCACCAATGCTCTTTTAATACCTTTATAGACGGTTAAAGATGAGATAACCATAATAAATATTACGTTTTAAACATATGATGAAGTTCACTACGCATTTAAAAGTTAAATGGTTTTTTGGCCCACTCTATCTCTTGTGGCTTCATAGTGCATTGTTAAAGCTTTTGTGTTATCTACAAGCAATTAACTTGCTTCATAAGAAGTTTAATTTATTTTCCATACTTCAAACATAATTTAATTTTCATGGACATACTATTCATATCGAGGGGTGAAAGACTATTTGGTTATAGTGACATTTGCAATCGGTAAAAAAACGCTAATTCCGAAAATATATATATTACTTTATCACCAAAAATGTCGTTTAAACCAAATAGCCTTTCACCCCTCGTTATTAAATAAACAAGGAGCACGCAAAAATGTCATAATGTACAATGTGTTTATAAACTAAATGATGATTATAATAACATGCCATAATAACATATCAGAACTTAAAAGTAACTATTATTAAGCCGTGAAAATATAGAACATATAAGTTACGCGAATCTCTATTTTATTTACAATAATATTAAATATTTGTAGTAGCTTTTATCTATAAGTTGTTTACCGTAGTTATATGTAAAGATTTTCCTTTGGTTACATACAATACAGTGAAGCCTATAGGAAATATTGTAATATTTTTTATCAATCACGATTCACGCGACATTATTTTTCGTTGCTATGACGCACGGTGGGTCATAGCCAGTGTAATAATGAATGTGCAATTTTAATACCAAATCATCTTTATATGTAAAGAAATAAAGTCTATATTCAGTAGCACAAGAATTTACAAAAAGGTAATCTATGGATGAGCTCGGGGATATGGTTATCGTATCTCGAGGTAATAGCAAGTCAAACAAACTATATCACACATCCGGTACAATATTGTCACTACCAACCATTATTACAAAAACAGTAATAATTGCTAAGTTGATAAAAAAAATCAAAATTTCCAAAATTCCAAACCATATTTTTATTGAATATGCTAGGGACAACTTAGATACTTTCTGCTAAATTTTTTATAGTTTTGGTGCTGAGAATTGTGTGATCTGATGTGATGCTGAGGTTTATTAACTGTAACCAAACTTTGACCGGGCATTTATTTTGCTTGATTTTTTTCTCAGTCAATAGTTGCCTAGCAAAAATTGTGCTTTTATATTTCTACAAGTAATAAGCATTATCAGCTGTAAAGTATCAATATATCTTGATTATAAATGATGTAGCATTCCTCATCATTTCAAAATGTTAAACATAAAAAGTAGATAAAAATTTTTCCATCCGTATATTTTAAATCAATAAGCGGTGTTTGAAAAATTATATAATTTTCGACATGAGATTTTGCTTGTCAGATGCTTACTAAGCATGGGCGGAAATCATGACTGTAAATGTAGTTTTTGCTTAAGTTGACCTTATCTCCTGAGTAAAGCAAAAAACAATAAATGACCAAAGACAAAGAAGTATCAATTAGGTCCATAGAAAATTAATAAAGCCACATAAGATTTATATATAAAACTTTTTATACTTTTTATCAAATTGATAATGAATGATCATGGTCTTTTGATAAACTGACTTGCTAGTTTTGTATAGTTCTGCAACATGCAATCTCTTTTGTTGTTATTTTTATTAATTGCTGCTACCAAGAAGTTATCGAATTCATATTTCAGGTTATTTACCCGTTTCTGCGTCTTATCTTCTTGTTACATTTCTTCAAAAGACCCCGCTTGTATGTTACCACATTTTCTGTAACCACTATTATCACGTGATCTATTGAATGGGCTATCACTGTTTTCACTTAGGAAAAAATCTCATGCGCACACATAAGATACTACCACTATATATGAAATGACAGTCAAGGTATACTAAACTTGTACCGGCGAAAAATTCCAAAGTGACCTCATCTACACTAAGGCTGAGATTTACAGACGCTATGTCGAATTTGCTTAGCAAATTCTCAAAAAATTGTTTTGACAAAAAACTGAATATATAATAAGAACTTGAGTACGGCCATAGTATTCGCAGAACCAAGTCCATGTTGTCAAAATCGGTGACATACTCCATTCTTTGACATTCTTTGCGTAATATAAATTGTAATGTTTTAGCAAAGTCTAAGCAAAATTAAAATTTCGGGTATAAATCTCAAACTTAGACGAGACCTGTAATTAATTACTTTACACCATCTTGACTCTGTCTTAGTATCCTTTATGCTGACACTCACCCATGCGTTTTTCTTAATTTACAGTACACTGCAGTTAACCCTTTTGTGTTTATATTACTACGTTTACCCCGGCTAGAATACCATGATAATTGTTATTTATGTGTACAACAGGATAGCACAACCCGTATTCCTAGGCAAGCTAGTGGAATACTACAGCCCAGGTCATGATATGAAGCCAACTGACGCGTATCTATATGCCGGTGGAGTAGTGCTGTGTTCTGCGCTGAATGTCTTTGTCGTACATCCATATATGATGGCTATATTGCACATGGGAATGAAGTTTAGAGTCGCATGCTGCTCTCTCATCTATCGAAAGGTAGTATGTTATTTAATTACTTTTACTGCTCAATTGCGTTAAGGTACGAAGGACATCACACGATGGCATGCCTTAGTATAAAGTATATATTTCAGAAAAATATTCCACGTACTTCATAAAATCACTGGCAATGTATTTAAGCGTTCACCGTCTTCGAGTCTTCTGAAGATGTGAAAGTTCTCTCAAGCCGATATATTTCGCGCTATTACTCTATTTAGGCTCCATAATAAAATATGCAAGAAACAAATTAATTACCATAATAAAATAGTCTAAAGTTACAGTCTAACAGTTATGTGAACGTCTTACACTTTTACACTCTTGAGGTGCTAACATTTGTATAAACAAATGACTTCTTCAACTTCTCGACTAATACCGATGGATAAATTTAGGTTTACTTTACGTAATGTTGTAAACGTAACCTTCAGAGCGGTACAGTAAAAGAGAAATCACGTTTCAGATAAAAATAAATTGGGTTTTTTCTACATATGAAACATGTATTAGCAAAATTGGTTAGGTGTATTTCCTTTACAATGTAAAGTACACGGCCTCAACTTTTGGATTTTGAAGAGATTTTTTTAGCGCGAATATGTAAGGGTCAATTTTAACTTTAACTATATAATTATAAAGATAATTTTAAATATAAAATCAAGTCTATTTATTACATGTCAATGGCAATTTTTATGAACTTATCTGTGAACCTGAAGGTCCTGAGTTCAAACTATGTATTAAACTATATAAGTGATATGTCTGTGGTAAATATTGTATGTCGTGAGTTATTAACTATCCAAACTCTAGAAGCTTATAATAGTTTGGAAATAAATCGTCTTTAACATAGGCTACGTTAGACGTGGTGCGGCAAATTGATAACAGGACCCGCAGTGCCCACTAATTCGAAGAAGTAGTCACATTGGGGCTATTAGCTGGTACGAGTCCGGCACACCCCGGCTGCTCCCCCATTTGCGGCCGGGACGGTCCCATGGGGATTTTCCCCAAGTAAAAAAAGGCTACGTTAGAAGTATGTAAACTAAGTGTGTATTATTTTTCAATAATTGATCAAGGGCGAGGATAAGATTTTGAGGTGGTAGGCGATTGCCCGAACTGTGCTGTGACCAACGCAAGTGCAAAGACCATCATAGTCGCTTGCATCGGCCCGTCGCGTTTCGGAACCGACTTGTGCTTCTCCGATAGGTCATAAAGTCATGGTTTATTTGGGCCAGCATAACGACTGCCTATGAATTCTCGTCCGTTGGTGGTCGCTGCCGTACTTGGACTACACTGTCCTTTCTATCAGGCTTAGTATAGTCCCTTTATCGAGCGAGTATAAAAATAGACTTTCTATAGTATATTCTATAAAAGACTGCCAACACGTGAAACTGTCTTCTCAATCCATCTAATTTCCATTGTTACAATACTCTTGATTGGTGAATCTAAGTAATTGTGAGCTTTCAGAGTCTCCGCCTATCGAAAACAGCTCTCGGTGAAACAACGGTGGGCCAAGTAGTAAATCTCCTGTCAAACGACGTGAACCGTTTCGACGTCGCCATTATATTTCTACACTACCTATGGATCGGCCCTCTGGCCACTGTCATCATCACATATTTCATGTGGCTAGAGATAAGCTGGGCTGCAGTTGTGGGCGTTGCATTCATGCTTGCTTTCATACCATTACAAGGTAAGATCATCATGCACTGTGTATTCCAACTAAGAACAGGTTGCTCAAAGGCCATTTTTTCTCACGACACTAACATCGAGAAATAATGTAAGGCTTTTAAAACAATATTAATAAATGGCTGGCACGATCTAGGTGATTGCAGACGAACCGTTTCCTGTTTCTTGACAGTTGTAGTCAGTTTTTGGACTGCGTTGTGCTTATCCTCAGGTGTAGTGTAGACACTGTTGAGTTAGTGTAAAAAAAAATATTATAAAGAGTTCAGTGGCGTGCATTCCATAAAAGCATAAAAAAGATTTTAACGCTCGAAGGCATTAAAAGCACCATAAGTCCATCACAGATACGTTTATTGCACCAATACTTAGAGTAAAACAACTAAAACTAGATAATATAGGTAATAATCTAGGGAGCTAATATTACACAAGGAGCGGCGGATACGAGACGTTGCATGATTCTCTCCTACCGTCCACCGCGACCGGTGCGCAAGCGATCCGTACAAACACTACGGTGTCCACGAGAGTGGATCGGCAGAACACACGCTACAGCATTATCTTGTTATATTTAGAAACACATACATTAACTCCTATTCAGCTAATTAACAGATTTTAAGTCAATATGTTTATTAAATATTCAAGTATGACAAGGTACTGCTTTTATGAAATACTAGCTGATACGGCAAACGTTGTTTTGCTATATAAGTTATTGTAATATCTTTAAGATGTTCATTGAAATTAAGTGATGTCAAAGACAATTTTGTTCACAATTAAATACTTTTAATCAACAACACATTTATTTGGATAAAGATTAATATTATTACGTTGATACAACTCTTAACAAATAATGCATTAATCTCGACCAAATTTGATTACCTTAAAAACGGTTCTAGTGAGTTAATCTTAAAAGATAGACATATACTGTCGCGGACATTTTTTTAGATCATTTTAAGAGGAATAGCTCTGTCATACATATATTTTTGTTATCTTGAACCGTTTTCGCAGCGCACGCAATGGAAGCACTCAAGGATGAATCATTTTCCCCGTTTTTTCACATTTTCCATTATTTCTTCGCTCCTAATAGTTGCATCGTGATGTTATATAGCCTAAAGCCTTCCTCAATAAATAGTCTATTCAACACAAAAATAATTTTTCAATTCGAACCAGTAGTTCCAGAGATTAGCGCGTTCAAACAAACAAACAAACAAACTCTTCAGCTTTATAATATTAGTATAGATACGCCACTGAAAGATGTAATGACTTAGCATTTTTTAAAGACAATATGTGTAATAATTAAAAATTTATTTACATTCATTTAAAAAAATTAAACGAGCTTTAATTCTCGTATCACTTACCTCTGGGTTTTACCAGATTAAATACGGATTTAGACACCACATGCTCATTAGTGAAGGAAAACATTCTGAGGAAACCCGCATGGCATCTAATAGGAATGTCATGTGTAAGTGTCGTGAGAAAGGCGATCAGCTGCGCTACTGGTGGAATGGTGGAAGGAAAGTGGATACAGCTATTAATGTATCTCTGCTCACCACGTAAGGGATATAGCGTAATGATATTATTATCATTTTAATTCTTCTATCAAAAATAATTAAACGTCGAGGTTAATATAATAAATAGCATTACTTGAATATCATAATTACTGTAAAATAAATTATGCAAAATTATTCGTTGTTATCTGATGTCATTCCTCCTAACCGAATAATAACAAAAATGCACGTCATACGACATTGTTTGTTGAGCAGGCATACAGTCGTTGATCTTAAAGTAATTGATATCCTTAATTTATCTTTGGTTTCTGACCACGAATATGTTGATATTGTTAGGGTATCGACCTTGTTTGTTGTTTTATGTTATGACTACGGTGCATTGGTGTAATTGCTGGTAATTCTTCTCTGTAATATAGATACGTAATAGGTACAAACACAAACATTTATAATAAAGACGTAACTTTTCATGCTCTACAACAAAGAATGCAATAAGAAGCTGAGTGTGTAATAGGAAAACAGCCACTAGTCAGTTAAAGGGAATTTTACTTATCTAACGTCTAGAATGACAAACACAGGTTTTTTTTGCTTCTTGTAATTTGTTGAGATTATTAAGTAGGGCTATGTCTATATTTTAAAATAGTCAATGCACATAATTATTTATTTTGTACATAAGGAAATGTATTGCTTATTAGAGCAAAATAATATTAATCAAGCAAATTTTAGGAACCTTCCCTAATTAAGCGTACGTTTGTTTTCGCAAATTGATCTGATAAAAATTGCTTCTTATATGTAGAATGTAACGTTGAATCCACATTTTAACGTAATTGTAGTTTCATCGTGCTATTTTTATTGAGCACGGGAATATTTTAACCGTTAGAACATAAATGGGGTTATTATTTAGAATGCTTTGATAGGACCCAGCTGCCGTGGCTTATAATAATTAGTCATCATGAAGTATGCCTAACGTGACCATACGGGCCGCTTTGGGCGGGACAGTCCCGCTTTCAGGCAGTTTTTCCCGGTGTCCTCAGTGAGGCCGACATTGTCCCGCTTTTGCAAACACACCAAACGATAATTAAAATATATTTCCGCACGGGAAGTCAGATTATGAGATACATGAAGATAAATATAAATAAATCATGTTCTGAGTTCCACACTTATCTGAAAACTAAACCCGATATTTTGAAACAAATTTGTTCACCCTACAAATACAAAAATACGACATAGAAGTCACGCTATTACTGGGGCTGTAAGTTGTGCTACAGTACTATTTTGTGTTCAGTGCTTTGATTATTTTGTGTTAATCTATATTCTATAATAAAAAAATTGTATAACACTTTTATATATATTAGGTCCTTACATATGAAATTGGCGTTTTGTATGGGAGGAACAAAAAGTCGAATATTTTTTAATATAATATATTTAATTAATCAAAGTATGAACCATTATTTTCTATGCACTTTTGCCATCTCATAGGTAGTTCATTGATCCCTTTACTAAAAAAACCAGTCGGACGGGAATCAATAAAATCTTTGAAGGCGATTTGGACTGCCCCATCGGAGTTGAATTTTTTCCCTTGCAAGAAGTTATCCAAATTTCGAAAAAAATGGTAATCTGTTGGAACAAGGTCCGGGGAGTTCGGAGGATGTCTTAGACTTTCCAATTGAAGCTCTTCTAATTTAGTAGCCGTCTGTTGCGCAGTGTGTGGTCTAGCGTTGTCGTGAAGCAGCAGTGGCGTGGAGCGATTGACCAGCCTAGGTTGTTTAGCCGCTAGCTTTTCCATCATGGTTTGCAATTGCTGACAATAGACATCAGCCGTAATAGTCTGGCCAGATTTGAGAAAACTGTAATGAACAATACCGGCACTAGTCCACCAAACGCTTACACGTAACTTTTTTGGGGTTAATTTTCGCTTGGGGCAGGATTTGGCTGGCTGGCCAGGATCCAACCATTGCGCTGAGCGCTTCCGATTATCGTAAAGAACCCATTTTTCATCACAGGTAATGATTCGGTTTAAAATACCTTCATTATTGTGCCGGTTTGGTAATGTAACGCAGCAGTCGACGCGCGTTTGCCGGTTTGCTTCAGTCAATTCGTGAGGTACCCACCTTTCAAGCTTTTTAATCTTCCCAATTTGCTTCAAGTGAATTAAAACAGTTTTATCACTAACATCGCAGCCTGCAGCTAACTCGGACGTGGTTTGCGATGGATCCGCTTCCACAATAGCCTTCAACTCTTCATTATCAACTTGAGTCTCAGGCCGTCCACGGGGCTTGTTCTGCAGGTCGAAATTTCCAGAACGAAAACGTTGGAACCAAAAACGAACTGTGTTTTCTTTTGCAACACGACCGCCATACACATCATTCACCCTTCGAGTTGTTTCCGCAGCACTAGTGCCACGGCGGAACTCGTACTCGTAAATAATGCGATATTTTTAGTTTTCCATTTTGTAAAATGAGTGACGCAAACAGAAAAAAACAGAAGAAAAAAACAATTGAATGACGATCATCGAAGCACAAATACATGAGTCTATAGCTGTACAAATTTGAATTTGGAATTCCTTACCAAAGAGGAGAAATTTGTGATTAAAGTGGCCAGTACGAAAAACGCCAATTTCATATGTAAGGACCTAATATATATAATTCCGCAGATGTCTCGTTTTGGTAAAAAAAAATATGGTCACGTTAAGTATGCCGTATCAATACGAGGATGTTTTAATTGGTTTAATTGTATAGTATGAATACCAACTGCAATAGTATCATTGTACATACATATGTTTAAACAAAAGCATATTTTTTATCTACGATCCTTCATTCATAGTCAAAACTATTATCGGCTTAAAAATGTCTGCGTCGTGGAAACAAGTGGAGCTACTATTGATTGGCTACCGATAATTCTAAACTCGGGGCTTAATTAACTTTGTTTAAAATAGGTTACGTTACGTTATACGGCTTCAATATGAAGTAATATACTTAAATAGGTTACATCAAAGTATCTAAAGTATTTATTTAGTATGTTTGATACATGTGGTAGACATAATAAGAATTCTCTGCCAGTTCTCGCGGGTGTACTAGCTACTTTATACTTTATTGAAGTATAGTTTTTTAAATGTAAAGAATCTTCAAAATAATTTACACTGCACATTATGGTTTATTGACATTCATTATATTGAGAAATCATTATTCATATATATACTATATGTGTAAGTGTTAATCGTATGTCATGTACATGGACGTATATGGGCTGAGCCAGTAATCGCTTTGGTGCAGACCAACAACTAAAACCTACAACCTACTTGAAGCGATCACGCTATAATTACGTACAACCTACTACCACCCTGCTCGTTGACCAGCTTCGAGACGTCGGGACCGACTTCAGTTCTCACAGGAAGTTTATCCCTTTTTTTTTGTAACCCGGGGGAAACCCGTTAAGGACCATCAAGGGCGGTGAGTGCCACCCTCCAGTGTGTCGGAGTCGCACCGTCTAAAACCCGCAAAATAAACTCCATAGTATTGGACAAAATGGAATAACGTCCTTCTTGATCAGCAACGCAATAATGACTTTTCTTGTGTTGCATTTACCTAAAAGTGACGGTAGCCTCTTACTTTCAGGTGGCTCATCATCTAGTGGGCTAATAAAAAAAATGCAAGTGTAACTGATTTTTTTTTTATCAGCATATCTTGGAAAACGGACATCGGTATTACGTCTCAAGACGGCGCTGAGGACCGACGAGCGAGTGCGTCTCATGAATGAAATCCTCTCTGGCATACAAGTTATCAAGATGTATACGTGGGAAAAACCGTTCGCGGATCTTGTTGCTAAAGCTAGGAAGTAAGTAAAAACTAGTTTCTTACCATTCCAGTTTAAGATCTTTGCTATTATTGGTAACACGATTACCTTTGTGTTTTTTACTGTTTTCATCAATAAACTAACACTACGTTTCCTACTTACCTTATGTTTATATAAAGCTTGTCATAAAACTCGATTATTACAACCATAATATCTATTCATGAGAATACTAAAAAATATAGAATATGAACTGGGGTAGGCCTAAACAATGCAACGCTACATCAAAACTAAACATGCTTTTTTGGTGGTAGGGTGATTGCCCGAACTGGGTCATGACCACAGTACACAAGTGTGAAAACCGTCATAGTGCCTCGCTTTGGCCTGTCGCGTTTCGGGATCAGCTTGTATATATCTAGTAACTCATATACCTAGAGACCTTCAGTCATGGTATATGTTGACCGACATGACGACGGAGACTATCAATGGAATTTCATTCTTTGATGGTCGCTTTAGTTTTTGGACTGCACTGTACTTATCATCAGGTATTCTGTAGTCACTATGTCGAGCTAGTGTTAAAAAAAATGCTCTCGCTTTTTTAATATCAATTAATAGGCCATGGAATTCTTGGTGAATTTAAATACTTTTTATATTTTTATAATAATTTTCATTTATCCTGATTAATCTCTACAGTGTTATATGAATCTGGTTTTGTAAACTGAGAATTGTATTGTTAATTTCATTTTGCAGGCAAGAAATAAAGCAGATACGCGCTACCTCATATATCCGAGGCGTCCTCACGTCTTTCATAATGTTTACTACGCGCATCTGCCTGTTCTTCTCCATTCTTGCTTACGTGCTCGTTGAGAATGTGATCACCGCGAAGCAAGTGTTCGTCATCACCAGTTTCTACAATATATTGAGACAAACAATGACAGTGTTCTTCCCTCAAGGTTAGTTTTTTCTTTGACTATTATTTTTATATTGAATTTATCCTCGTATCGCTAAAAGAAGACAAGAAGAAAGAAAGAAGAAAGAAGAAGGTATTATTACAACACTTTTTTCGTATTGTCTTAAAACGAAGTTATCGCTCTTGTATACTGTGGTCGTCTTGTGAACTTATAGTAAGGGATGAATAGTGGTGGCACTTCCTCACATTAATTAAACGCTTATTATCATTTTCCCAATATATATTTTGTATTACTATTCTAACATTAACATAATATTTTTCCATTATGTATATATTAATTTAAATCAACATTTATTTTCCAAATCCCAAGACGTAATCTCTAGAATAATAAAAAATCCCTTCTAATATTCAAATTAAAACGATCTTCCTTTTGTTCCTATTCCTTCTCACAAAACACTATTTTTTACTAAACGGCCAACATCATATTTATGTCAAAGATATGTAACCTAATTTTACGAACTTCATACACACAAGCACTAAAATACTATATTAAAGCACTGATTGTGTGTGGACCACGTTTTTGCACTTTGCAAAGTGATTTCAAAGTGGTGTTGATTTTTTTTAAATTCATACATATATAAGCGATATTTTGCAAATTTCTTTTTTTTTTAATATTTAAAGGACTGTTAAAAAGGTTTTATTTAATTACATAGGTATAGCTCAAGTGGCCGAAGCAACGATATCGATAAAGCGTCTCCAAAACTTCATGTTATACGAGGATACGAGCAAACCGGTCCCTGGACTGGCTGAGATACAGACATCAGCGAAACCTAGGGAAGAGACACGAGAAACTCTACTTGAAAGAGAAACCGACAGACTACCATACATAGACGATTCCAAAACGTCCGTTGTAACAACAGACAATAATGAGGCCAAAGAAAATGGTAGGTACATTGAAACCTTTCTGAATAGCTTATTAGATAGGCATGTATCTAATAAGCTCGATAAAACTTCCCGTACCTTAAATTTTAGTTTGAAGTTGAATTTGTATCTGTTGAGGATCCATTTTAGATCGTGGTGGAGTTTAGGACTTTGTAAAGATGCAATGGGTTAATGAAAGTGACAGCTATTCTCCGGGCAAATAGACTTGAAGGAGTCTGCTGCCACAACAATCGTCATTATTTGTATAAATTGGATTGAATCGAGGATATAGCTTTTTTTATATCGACTCGACACAGTGACTGCCCCATACCTGATGGTAAGCATGATGCTGTACAAAAAACGCCAACGACTATCGATAGGCAAGAAAAACCCATCGGTAGTCACGGCGATCATGCCGACCTACACAAATATCTCTTCACGCTACGTTTAATCTTACGCTTTATCTCCGTGAAGCACTCGCCGCCATAAGGAGACATTAGAAAATAGTTTGCTGTCTATTTAGTCATTACTCTTGTAATGTATTGTGTTGTGGACATACCGTCTAACGAAATTAATGATATTATTCTATCAGTCATTATCATTCATATGCAAATGATGACTTTTAGCAGAAATTGATGAAAACATGAAAGTACAATATGAATTAGTTATTAACGAGACCTCATAAAAATAAAAACAAATGGTGCCAGAGAGCCGTAGGCTGGCCGTACGTGGTGGTAGGCCGTAGGTGGCTGTAGAGCGCACCTGATTAAAAATATCTATCGTTGCCTATGACCAAACACAACGCCTGAATTGTTACCATCACGCTACCTACGTTGAAAAAGAATAGAAAAGAAACTGTAGGAGAAGGAGTCATTACCACGGTCTTTGTGCACCATCTATTGTGTTATCAGGTAAAACGGGAATAGCGCCGATAGAAACCGGTGAGGATGAGGAGCAGGAGCTACTGGCTCGAGTTGAGGAGGACGCTCGAGGTGTTCGCCTCAAAAACGCGACCGCCAAGTGGATCGCCTCTCACTCGGAGAACACGCTCACCGACCTCTCACTCACAATCAAACCGGGCAAGTGAGTCATTTTATTTATTTATAGAATTTTATATAATTTAAATGTTATTTTTGAACTGATTAATATGATCCATATGATGATGATGATGATGATGATATCCTAGCCGGTTTCGGCCACGGCGACTGTTTCAACATCGGTTAAGAAATTCGAGGTTCAGTTTACGGAAACAGTCAATTGCGCAGGAGATATTTAAGTGCATAACTGGACGTGCAGCCAGAAAAGCACTCTCTCGTCCGAGCTCCCTCAGGCCCGATGGAAAGGAGAACCAGTACGATCGGGAGGGTGCGGGATGCAGGTTTGGTCGAGTTTTCCTTCTCTAAACACCTGGTTGAATTGCGGTGTTCAAGAGATACCTTAGTCGCCTTTTACGACACCTCAGCAAGAAGAGGGGGGTGCTATTCTATTCTGCCGGCAGCCACCACGGCCATATAGAGAATTAATTATAGGTTAGTACTAATAATATATCCCTTTCGCGGTTAATAGAGATAAATTAATGGCCGTATCCAACTTGCATATCGAAGGGTGAAAAGCTATTTGGTTTAAGTGACATTTTTTGGTGATATAGTAAACAGATATATTTTCGGAATCAGCGTTTTTTACTGACCAAATAGCCTTTCACCTCTCGATATTTATGTTGCTCCCTACGAATACAGTAATCCAGTTGCTCGCTGTTCTCAGTGTATTACATACGTTAGTTAAGGTTTAGTTAGGTACTAGTTGTTTAAGAATTGTAATATAGGCTTAAGATAGGTTTAAGATTGTATTATAATTTTTACTCAATAAATGGCACCACCCAAACCTTATCAGCGGATGGATGAAAGAACGATGAATGAAAGGCAGTGGAATGGGGTGGTGTGAAATTCGCAAATCGCATTCAGTGTATTACACAATACACATGAAATATTTGTTAGATGACATTAAATTTTTCTCATGATGTTATTGCTGTTGTGAACTACAGTTTAATAATTATTTGAAGGTTAAAATAGAAAAATAAATTCGTTAAATGATTTAAAACTACCACAATAATTATATGCACTACTATAGTTCTTTATTCCACTAATAAAGTATAATAAAATTTGGCAGATTTTGTAACGTACCTTACAATAAGCCTTAGGCCGTTATTGATAAATTCATTACTGTAGCAGTTATTTAGGAATAATGACTGACCAAAGCTTCAGTTTCAGTCAAAAATTAACTTCGATCTGATAATATAATTACTAGACGTGTATTAGGTGTTGGAATTAATTCGTAGCGTTTGATGAGAGATAGCGTGGTTATCTTCTTCTCTTACCTTCTTTTCTGGTGTGTTTTTACCTTCAGAAACAAATTTATCGTAAATCAGCTGTTATTAGGTGTTATTTTTACGACGCATCTTATTCTTAATTGTTAATAACAACAAGTGGCAGCTATTTAATTATGGCGAAATGTATTCCAAATAAAGTGTTTTATCGTTAGTAAATCGTTATTTTTTAATATAATAAAAAACGCTACGAAATAATTTCAACACCTAGTAAGTAAAGATTTTAGAAGTGCGTATTAATTGTTCGCAGGTTAATAGCGGTAATAGGTCCTGTGGGTGCGGGCAAGTCGTCTCTGCTGCACGTGCTACTTCGCGAATTGCCGCTGACTTCGGGTAGTTTACACATCGGCGGCACTGTCTCCTACGCAAGCCAGGAGCCTTGGCTCTTTGCAGGTATAACATTTATTCAGTTTTGATATTATACACCAGTTTAATCTTTTTGGCGGTACTTGCGTACATATATTAATGATGGGATAGGATATCCCACCGTTGTAGCACCGTCGCTTCCAAAGGATTTTGTTGAACTTTTTTTTTTACACTAGCTCGGCATAGTGACTACAGAGTACGAGATGGTAAGTATAGTGTAGTCCAAAAACGAAAGCGACCATCAAAGGATGATAATCCATTGATAGTCTCCATCGTCATGTCGGCCCACATATACCATGACTGAAGGTCGATAGGTATACGAGCTTGCTACAACTAGCTGTCCTGTGAAGTGAGTTTGGAGACATCACCGATTTCGAAAAGCGAAACAGAATCTGAGATATATTGGGCCATGACCTAGATGATCTTTCGACTTAAAAAGCACCAGTACATAATATTTATCAATATTTTTATTTCATTCTAAATGTACGAGTATTTACAATATGTTTTCTCTTTCCCGCCCCAATTAGCAAATGTTGTGCGTACATGCTAAAAATATCGCTTTCGCTCTTCCTCTTCAGGGTCAGAAGCACGATAGCGACATCCCTGGTCTTGCGTTCTGTCATTTCTGACAGTAGCCGTTTTCCATCAGGTTGCCAACCACCTTTTAGTTTAATAAATTTGTAATAAATTTTGGCATATATCTCGCTATAACATTGCAATATATACGCATATGAATTTTCTATTTAATTAGGATCATTATCATTTTAATGACATCAGTTATCACGCTGGTTTTTTTTACACTGGCTCGACATAGTGACTACAGAGTACCAGATGGTAAGTATAGTGTAGTCCAAAAACAAAAGCGACCATCAAAGGATGACAATCCATTGATAGTCTCCGTCGTCATGTCGGCCCACATATACCGCGACTGAAGGTCTCTAGGTATACGAGTTACTGGATATACAGAACCTGATTCCGAAACGCGACAGGCCAAAGCGAGTCACTATGACGGTATTTACACTTGTGTACTATGGTCATGACCCAGTTCGGGCAATCGCCCCATTACAAAAAAAAAAATTGGTGGTTCCAGGTGGGTTAATATTATATTTTACTTTGTTATATATTTATTATTTTATATACATTTTCATACAGGCAGCGTTCGACAGAATATATTATTCGGTCAGCCAATGGACCGGCCGCGGTATAACGCAGTTGTGCGAAGATGCGCGCTCGACAGGGATTTCACACTCTTCCCTCACGGCGACAAGACCATAGTTGGAGAGAGAGGTGTCAGTCTTAGTGGAGGTATATGAAGTTATTATTTAACATTTTTTTTCTTTAAATAAGTAAGGGTCAGAGAACGAACATCTTCTCTGGCCACTCGGCAGCCAACGCACCGTCGCTGAAGGGACGCGTTCGCCCAGAGCGATTGCAACATCCCCCGGTGACAATAACCGGGCAGTTGACTTGAGGGAGTCTACTGTTCGGATGAGAGGGAGGCGGTGCACGGTGTCCGATGCACCGCCTGGGAGAGAGGTTTTGGAAGAGTGGGCTTACTCCTATCCCTCCCAGAGAGATAGTCCCAACAAGGCTTCTTGTTCCCTGGGCGTCTAGATGAATTTGGATTCACAGGCCCGGTTGGAGCAATCAGAAGACACCCCAGGGTTTTTAATCAGTAAGAGTCTGACACACCGGGGTCGCTGCCCTAACAGCGGCCCTGACGGTCCTGTGTAGGATTGTTCCCCCGAGTTACCAAAAAAGGGTTCATAATTGTAACTAAAAGCTTATAGTTTTGAAGTATATGGTAAGGTAACAAGTGGTTTTGTACGCAGGTCAACGCGCTCGCATATCTCTAGCCCGGGCGGTGTACAAGCGGGCGGATATTTACCTAATGGACGACCCGCTGTCGGCCGTCGACGCTCACGTGGGGCGCCATCTGTTCGAGTCCTGCGTAGTCGGATATCTGCGGAACACGACGAGGGTTCTGGTCACCCACCAGTTACAATTCCTGAGGGATGTTGATCAGGTATAGTTTCAAAAAGTCTAGTCCGGTGACTGTATAGAGCAAAATATCAAAGAAATAATGCAGCCTTGTATATGGATTTTAATGATTGAAGTTAAAATTTGTTAACTTGTTAGACAAGATATTGGCAGCTGGAGCTATGAATATAGTGCATTATGATTCAGGTTTGATTAGACGGAATGTATGACGTTTGACTGAGAGTTGGTTGGACGATGTGGTTGTTAAAATTATTAATTGCAACACTAAAACAACGCCACCTGTCGATATATATGTAAAACCATTTGTCATCTGTCAATTCATTTTTTCTATCATATTGTGCTGTATGTGTCTTAAGCTATTAAAAATAATATTTCGTTTTGAATGTATGTTTTTACTTAAATACTTCCACATTACAACAGTGGTCAAGATTAATTGTTTCGAACTCTGCTTGTAATCGAAGATAATGTTATAATACTGCTTGCACAAAATTATTCGCCTCCAATTTTTTTACCCTATGGAGGCCTATGTTCAGCAAAGGATGTCCTATGGCTCGTATGATGATGCTAAAGCGGAGACTTATACTCAGAAGACGGCAGATTCGTGCCCACAGATGATGACGATGAAATTAAATTTAAATGTATTTTTATTACGTAGATAATAATATTGAAGAACGGTGCGATAGCTGCCGCCGGGGACTTCGAGACACTCAGCGCGTCCGGTTTGGACTTCGCGACACTGCTGGCCCGCGACGAGCAGGAGGAGGAGAAGTTAGAGCCAATAGTCACCGTGGACGATGATAGCACGCATTTCTCGCAAAGCAATTTCCGAAAACGACAGTTGAGCATACATTCCGTGAGTTACCTTTTTTTTAAGAGGGTCTAGACTAAGTAATATACGATTATACTCTGATAAGGTTTGTAGAAATGTGCAAAATATATAATATGATTAACATCAGATTTCAAAATATCACGTCGTCATGTTATGTCAATTCTATAAAATTTGCACTTTTCAACTAGCGTTATCGCGGATCGAATGTTACATTGTCTGAGGATAATATTTATAGATGCTACTTTGAATTTGCTTAGACTTATTGATTAGTTACATTTTTTTTTAATTTGATGAAGATTAAAGGATATTAAGTTACCCATTCTCTCAACATGGGTTACTCTTTTTATACTCAGGTTTTACTCAAGTTCCTATTATATATTGTTTTTTTTTTATCAAAGACGCACTTATTTTCTGCGAACAGTTTAAGAAAGTCAAAGTAGCGTCTATAAAACTCGGCTTAAGCGCTAAGAATAGAAATGTATAATATAAAAAAGATTTTGATGTGTGTGATCATAAAAAGATTGTAATCGCGAGTTAAAACGATAAATATTGTATTCAAACATGTACGT
Source organism: Automeris io (assembly GCA_036320925.1). Classification (NCBI taxonomy): domain Eukaryota; kingdom Metazoa; phylum Arthropoda; class Insecta; order Lepidoptera; family Saturniidae; genus Automeris; species Automeris io. Next base: position 625,881 of record JAUDJH010000037.1, on the reverse strand, counting down.
TTATCAGAATGATGTTATAATTTCAATGCAATGTAATTAACTACACCCCACATGACGCAAAGTACGGTGTAGACATAGAATTGCATTGATCGCCGAAATATAGGAATGGATTGAGAGAGACAGCTGTCGTCATGCCAACCTAAATACACAACCACAACCCATATAATGGAGTGAGACTGTCCTGGTCTAAGACAGATACCCTACCAACTTGCCTTTTTTGTATATCCCTACTCTACTCGATTCTAAACTTGCGCTAAGTGAGGCGAAGATGTATGCAAGCGTTGCGATGTCGGAGTGGTATCGCGCCATAGTCTTTTCCGTTACATTTTTAATAACAGACTGCTGTGAACAGTGCCGCTTTGGCGTAACAAAGGTGCAGCGCCACAACACGTATGTGCCTGCCAATGCGATAAACCTATATGGTGCAGCACCGCACTTTTATCGCTACGCATGTTATGCACCGACTCTCTATTTTAGCGTGTTAATGCTCCGAAATGTCAATGTGTGTTCCAGCGAGAGAAAGAGGCTTAGAATGTGTGTGTGACTTGCAGGTGAGTTCGGTGGACAATCTGACAGCGACGTCTCCGCCCGAGGGCACGCGCGAGGAGGCGGAGATGCGCACAGCCGGAGCCGTCTCGGGCAAGGTGTACGGCGCCTACTTGTCCGCTAGCGGGAACCCGTTCCTGGTCACCATGATGGTTCTGGTCGCGGTGTCCGCTCAGCTTCTCGGATCCGGCTCTGATTGGTGGACAAGCTATTGGTGAGTGATTATTTGACATTAACCGCTGACTGTACTTACCTTATGGTAGATACGGCTTACAGAAAAGTTTAGCAGCAGCTTACCAACGATTTATCTCTTTCTTGCAAACCATAGAAAACACTGCGAGAAAGAAAAAGCTATTCATTTACTGCTCTAGACGTATTATAGTATGGGTGACGTGTGTTATACAGAGTAAGACTAATGGAAGATTTATGCATGTAATGCTGTAGCGTTTATTCCATAGATGCATGAAAGCATTGCATGCCTTGACGATAAATACGTTTGGAATAAATTGTTTAAAGTTAAACAAAAAAAGGAACCATTTATATTCATATCTATTACATATTCACGCCGTCTACCTTTATCATAAAAGCAATATAATATTTACTATCATAATATAATATTCAAATTAATTACGCGAATTCTGCCTACCCTTTCCAAATATCCTATGCGCGTCACTGACGTAATGTAACGTAAAGATATTTACAGTTCAATGCACGACATCTAGGTCGAGGGCATTATAATATAATGCGCGACAAATCTATACTAATATTATAAAGCTGAAGAGTTTGTTTGTTTGTTTGTTTGTTTGAACGCGCTAATCTCAGGAACTACTGGTTCGAATTGAAAAATTCTTTTTGAGTTAAATAGACCATTTATCGAGGAAGGCTTTAGGCTATATAACATCACGGTGCAATTATTAGGAGCGAAGAAATAATGGAAAATGTGAAAAAAAAACGGGGAAAATTATTCATCCTTGAGGGCTTTTGCGTGCGCTGCAAAAACGGTTCAAGATACCAAAAATATATGTAAGAAAGAATTATTCCTCTTGAAATGATCTAAAAAAATGTCCTTGACAGTATATGTCTATCTTTTAAGGTTAAGTCACTAGAACCGTTTTTATGGTAAACAAATTTGGTCGAAATTAATGCATTATCTGTTAAGAGTTGTATCTACGTAATAATATTAATCTTTATCCAAATAAATGTGTTGTTGATTAAGAGTATTTAATTGTGAACAAAATTGTCTTTGACATCACATAATTTCAATGAACATCTTAGAAGATATTACAAAACCTTATATAGCAAAACAACGTTTGTCGGATCAGCTAGTAAATAATAAATGGGATTTGAAGTAAGGACTGCCTTTCAATCGCTAGTCTCCAGTCACGGAAGAGATGAGCCTCCCACAAACGTTAGAGGCCTCCACCATAAGCTGTGACTAATCCTCTTACGGCAGATGGCGAACCCCGTGCCGTCTCCCTCTTCTACAGTTGGTGACAAAACAGTTGGTGTCTCATCCTACATATCGGTCACGCCGAACTGACCTAACGTTGTTGACCTCACAATAGTATACTATAAACACTAGCAGTCTTGCCTTAATTTATATTATTGTTCATTTCTAGGGTTAATTTGGAGGAAGACCATCCGTTGGAACGTAACCGTACCGACTCGTTGTTGGAAAACGCAAACTTTTATAGCGCCGGTGTCACTCGATACGATTGCATTTATATCTACACAGGTATGTTTGTTTGCAATTATTTACGAATTTACAATATCCGAATTTTGGCACTATTATTTTTTTAGTTGAGAAAAAAAGGTCAAATTAAGTTGCAGTGGTATTATAGGCTTAAAGATATCTATCGACACGAGTAGTTCCTACTGGAGCTGGCAAAAATAATGAAACTCTATTCCTCATCATTCTGGTTTTTTCTCACGCCACGTTTTAGGAAATCCGTTTTTTCTTGAACTTTCATCAATTTTGACTGTTATTTACACTATTCTATAAGAACCCAGAACTCACATTGTAGTTGAAAAAATTCGGAGATGTTCCTTATTTGGAGAGTCCTTACAATAAAAACAGTAAAAACGAAAAAAAAAAAACAGACGATGATCTCATACATACTGATTATGTGATATTTACCTTCATCTCTCAGAAATATATCGAGGGATGAAAGGCTATTTGGTTTAAGCGACATTTTTTGGTGATACAAAAAATTTGTATCACCAAAAAATTGTGTAATTTGTGTTTTTTTTTTAATATATATATATATATATTTGGAATCGGCAAAACACGCTGATATATAAAACATTTTAAAAAATATATCAATTTTGATGAGTTTCGTTTATTACAGGCATGGTGATCGCTTTGGTAGTGATATCTCTACTCCGTTCGTTTATGTTCTTCTCTATGGCGATGCGAGCCTCTATTCGCCTTCACAACAAAATGTTCTCGTCTATAACGAGGGCCCCGATGCGTTTCTTCCACGTGAATCCCTCAGGCAGGATCCTGAACCGCTTCTCGAAGGACATGGGCGCGGTCGATGAAGTGCTGCCGTCAGCGTTGCTCGATGTGCTCCAGGTTAGTCTCTATAGATAGTCCTAATGTTCCCCCGGTTTACCAAAAAAAAGATAGATAAGTTACATCCTTACAATTTTCTAACGTGGGGCAACTCTATCTTTAAATAAGAGCCATTGAGCAATCTCTGTTGCAGATTGGCTTATCACTAATCGGTATAGTGGTGGTTGTGGCCGTCGTGAACTACTGGTTACTGGTGCCGACCCTCGCCATCGGTTTCGTCTTCTACGGCCTTCGCATCTTCTACGTGTCTTCGTCGCGCAGCATCAAACGGCTCGAGGGTGTGAGTGAGTCATCTAAGACGCGTTGTCGCGGCACATATTCTTTTTTTACACAAAACTAACATCCTATTTAAGAAGCTGGCGGAAAAAACGACTTAATGGCGCAACATATCGAGCATGTTTCGGAAGAACATCGTAAGCGACAATTTGCATTTTTTACTTGAAAACATTTTTCTTTTTTACTTCTATAGTGTTTGTAACACTTTTTTTTATGTTTTCATTTATCTTATTTATACAACTAGTGACCGATTAGCTTAGTAGCTTAAGTATTTAACATTAAATACTTACATATCTAGATAATGTTTACGGTGATTAACCTATTTTAGAGATTTTTATCTCTTATTATGGTCATCCAAAAGTAGCTCGATATTATAATGTTTGAACAATTTCGGATTTAGTAAGGGTATCCCAAAGAGAAAAATGTAATTCTATTACAAGTGTGAAATTATTCCATTCCATTTGTGCCGTGGTGGCTGCCGGCAGAATAGAATAGCACCCCCCTCTTCTTGCTGAGGTATCGTAAAAGGCGACTAAGGTATCCCTTTAACACCGCAATTCAACCAGGTGTTCAGAGAAGGAAAACTCGACCAAACCTGCATCCTGCTTCCTCCCGATCGTACTAGTTCTCCTTTCCATCGGGCCTGAGGGAGCTCGGACGAGAGAGTGCTTTTCTGTCTGCGCGTCCAGTTATGCACTTAAATATCTCCTGCGCAATTGACTGTTTCCGAAAATGGACCTCGATTTTTCTAATCGGTGTTGAAACAGTCGCCGTGGCCGAATCCGGCTAGGACATCATCATATGTATATCAGATGTAGCTCTAATACTTATAACAATATTTTGACCAATATTATGATCAAATCGTTTTATCGGCTGCTTCTCCCTTCTTAATAATTTACTATTAAATGCTAGTAACATATGCTATTGCTGTGATGATTATAAGGGCTGAAAAATGTAACCATAGTCTAAAATGCTTTAAATGGTTCAAAATATAATCGGTAAATATAATTTTATGTCTGGGAAAAAACAGTGATAAAATAGAAAGCTTCGTTGAATCGACATAAAACAAAGAAAAAAAATTAACGTTTGCATTGTTTTTCTTATATCAAGTTGTTAAAATGGTAGACATTTTTTGGTTTATCACAAACATTTGTCTGGCTTTTGCATTTTATGTCGAATTTTACGAGCACAGCAACAAAATGTAAGATAATGTTTTAGGGTGATTTGCACCAACAAAATAAATCTAGATTATACTTATAAAATGCCATTTAAATTAATCGGTTTAATCATACTTCAACGGTTATTTTAATTTGACAATTAATAAAACTAGATAATGTTTCCGAGGAAGACAATAAGTACAGTTTAACGCTAAAGAACAATTTATATGTATAACAATTTAAACTTATAGTAGGGCTTAAAGTCGAAAACCAACACTACATTTGATCACTTTGCTTGTCACACTTGCTGATCTCAAACTACGAGTAAACTTGGGTCGTTTAGCGTGACCACGTGGAGTTCAGGCTAACGGTAGCTCAACTGTATCTTCACGATAATCGCCCTCGGCGCGCCCTCAGGCCTGGTTACCACATGGGTTTACGACACACTAGATTTAAATTTTTGGTGCAAACCATCCTTATTATAGAATGTAGATACAACAAAATACTGTGCGTTTATTGTGTTGTAAGATATATTCTTTCACCTCCATAGCTCGTAGTCCGGTGTTTTCTCACCTGAATGCGTCACTGCAAGGCATCACTACAATACGGGCCTTCGGAGCGCAAGAGGCTCTTATCAGAGAGTTTGACAACCATCAGGATCTACACAGTTCGGCGTGGTAAGACTCTAATACAAATATAGTATACTAGAAAATCGACTAATTAATTTATTTTAAAAAATGTGTAGTTTTGTGCCTTTTGATGGTAAAATAAATAAATAATAGCTAGCTAATAATTTATAATTGAACATATTTTTCTTACTCAGTATTTTTCGAATGTAATAACTTTCACATTTCACCGCAGTTTACAATAAATATAGAAAAATTCATTAAATATTGTTCACTAAATCAAACAGTATGTGTAAATAGCAATATTTTAGGTGCAAAGCATTATTGGCATCACGTAATATAATAAATACTAAAACTTTGTGAGTTGTAGTCAAAATATGTTTTTCTAAAAATAAAAATATTTTTTCATATTTAAAAATATAAGATAATATTTTTCTTTTATGTTATGTATTGGGTTTTTGTCTCCCAGGTATCTGTTTATCGCCAGCTCTCGCGCATTCGGCTTTTGGTTGGATCTGGTTTGTGTTATTTACATAGCCATGGTCACTCTCAGCTTTCTAGTCTTTGGGAAAGGTAATTTTGTGATTTTATTTAATGTTAATGTTACAAAAAATATTATTAAACTACATTCCAATGCTTTTTTTAATACGGTGAATTTATTTTAACAATAAATTAAAAAATACTTACGTGCTAGTGGCGCTTAAACCTATAAGGTATATTCGTGTGTGTAAGCCGACTTTACACTGTTTATATACTTGACAACTTTGACTTGATATTAACTTAACCCATTTCGTCCCAAATGTCCAAAATTTTTACACAGTTTTCAACGCGATAACTTTAGACCTAAACGTCGCAAAAAAAAATTGAAAAGTACCAATGTCGATGGTTTTTGATGTCATCTTTCGAAATCCGTGGTCTATTTTGGCCTTGGATTTTTCGATAAAAAGTTATGACCATTTTTTTGGGAAAAAACGCGATTATTTCGATATTTTTCTCTAAAAATCGTATATTTTCACATCGAATAAAGTAGAATCGACCATTGAAAATAATTGTAATCGAGGATTTTTTATATTTCCTTTTTAGTTGCGTTGGAATTTTTTGAAAAAAAAAAACAAAATGGCGGCTCCAATATGGCGGCTCGAAGTCGATATTTCGTTTTTTTTTTCTCAAATATCGACTATTCCATCGTGATTTTTGGTAGAAAGTATAATATGTCATATTCCTCATCCTCTGTTTCATCTCCGTCACTTTCATTGTCAAATTCAGATTCGAGATCAGAATTATTCTGTACTGGCAAAATCGATACCTGAATGTGATTATTCCGTTCCGACATTTCGCATGAGTTACTTTGCAAAATTCTTATTGCTGACTCGATGGAAGAACGTGTACGAATTCTTTTTCTGGAAGACATTTCGGAATTCGAGTTGGCGTTCACTCATAACAAATAATAGAGCGAAATATACTTGACAGATGGCAAGGAAACAAAAAAAGTTTTAGTTAAGTTTAGACTTCGAGCCACCATATTGGAGCCGCCATTTTGTTTTTTTTCAAAAAATTCCAACGTAACTAAAAAGGAAATATATTAAATCCTCGATTACAATTATTTTCAACGGTCGATTCTACTTTATTCGATGTGAAAATATACGATTTTTAGAGAAAAATATCGAAAAAATCGCGTTTTTTCCAAAAAAATGGTCATAACTTTTTATCGAAAAATGCAAGGCCAAAATAGACCACGGATTTCGAAAGAGGACATCAAAAACCATCGACATTGGTACTTTTCAATTTTTTTTTGCGACGTTTAGGTCAAAAGTTATCGCGTTGAAAACTGTGTAAAAATTTTGGACATTTGGGACGAAATGGGTTAAACCATTTAGAACCACCATTAAATGCCTAAAAAAAAACCATCCAGCAATGTATAGCGAACAATTTAATGGTTAAGCTACTTTCTACATTCTTTATTCTTGCTATTGGTATTATTACCAATAATAACATATGTAAAACATACGTTTATCAAACAATCATATTACTGATTTCGAATTACCTGTTACAAAAATAATAATAAATTACTTATTCATTAGAAAAAACAGAAAGTGTTACGTTACAGTCAGTTGACACCCAAACTAGGACTACTTGTATCTTCGGTGACAGAGTTATTCATGTCACATAACACGTTACAAGCAGTTCCATCCGCTGTGTAGCTCCAATCTTAGCTTTAATTAAGACAATATTTAACAAAAGATATCAAAAGACATCACTGTTAATTATTCATCAGACATAAAAATATCTACTATAATAAATATTAAAAAAAAACAAACTCGTACAATTAAACTTTTCAGGCATAACTGTGCGTCCGTGTGACATTTTAGACTTTATATATGTATATGTTTGTATTGCAGAGGAATACGGTGGTAACGTTGGTTTGGCTATAACTCAGGCCATGGGCTTGACCGGAATGTTCCAGTGGGGCATGCGGCAGTCTACTGAATTGGAGAATCAAATGACCAGTGTTGAAAGGTGAGTGCGCGTATTTTGCTTTGGTATTACCCTTATTGCAGTAATAACATAAAATATATAACACTAGTATCACACAGAAGTTTACTTTGATCTTGAAAAATTAAGTGCTTAAATCAACTCGTGCGAAAGATTTTATTACGTTGTATTTTCAGTCTTACACTTGACAGAACGGAATTAATATAGCCCGCAGAAGACATCCCACAAACATAAAACAAACAACACACACAACACATTACAAACTATGATCATGTGCATTCTTCTTTCAAGTTAATAGACGATTGTTTTCTATTGTTTCTACCGAACGCGCTTATGTAATGGTCTTTTGATGAAGATGTCAGTATACGATGTTTAATGTAAAACTGATGTAGCAAAGTCTTTCAGTGGTCTGCATTTCATGTTAGTCGGTTATATCTACGCTGTGTGTCTTAATAGTGTATTAAGAATGTCTGTAGTGCCGCATTTACACGACATCATTTCATGAGACAGTCCAATAAGTCAAGCCTTTATGTCAATCGATTGTAATTTTAAATTGTTTTTATTTTAATCGATTGTCATTGCTAATGGACAGAAGAAAAATGTTTATACACTTTCAATAATGATTTCGTTAAGTGGAATGATTCATGAAATGGCTTTGTATGAATACGGCATAAATGAAATTAAATAAAAAAAAATAATTAAATAATAAATAAAAAAATTAATTAAATTAAAATTTTAATTATTTAATTAAATTAATTAAATTAAATATATGTCGTACACACTTTATAATTATAATAACAAGTTGAGTGCCCGTGCAATTATTTATTTTCTATTTTAGGATACAAGAGTACTCTCATATTGAATCGGAGCCTCCGTTGCAGTCGGAGGGAGACAAGAAACCTCCGCCCTCGTGGCCTGCAGAGGGCAGGGTCCAGTTCCGTCACGTGTTCTTGTATTACGCGCCCGGGGAGCCGGCCGTCCTGAAAGACCTCAATATCGACATCATGCCGAGAGAGAAAGTCGGTATCGTCGGTAGAACAGGCGCCGGCAAGTCTTCACTCATCAATGCCTTGTTTAGGTAACCATAATGCTTTTTTTAGAATACAAGAGTATTTTCAAATTGTATCGGAGCCTCCACTGCAGTCAGAAAGTGGCAAGAAACCTTCACCCTCGTAGCCTACAAAGGGCAGGGTCGAATTACGTTACGTATTCATATATTAAACTACGTGCCTGGGGATCCAGCCATCTTATAAAACCGTCAATATCGACATTATGCTGAGAGAAAAAGTTTGTATAATGGGAAGAACTGATCTGTACTTTCAAAATTAATAATTAATGGGGTTTAATTTAAATTTTGGAAATGTATCATAATTAGTATTACAATTGTTTTAATATCCCGTACAATTTTTTTAATCATTTCATAAAAAAAATGTTTATTTAAAATTAATCACTGTCGCGCGAAGATTCATGAAAACACAATAACTTTAACGAACATTATCCACGTTTAACAGGTACAAAAATAAATGAAAGTCAACATATAAATAAATATTATCAATTAAAAAGAAAATATTGACATATTTTATTCTATATTTTTCATTTAATACTTAATTTTCAATCCTTCAGTTGGCTTATCATAAACACATTATATGTGTAATTAAGAAAATATATATTTTCTAGCTGTGCTATATTTATGATAAAAATATTTGTTTTTAGATTAGCGACTATCGAGGGTGAAATAATTATCGATGGCCGCGAAACATCGACAATGGGTTTGCACGAGCTGCGTAGTCGAATATCGATAATACCTCAAGAACCGGTTCTATTTTCCGGGACAATGCGACATAATCTGGATCCATTTGATGAGTACCCCGACGATGTTCTCTGGAAGGCGCTTGAAGAGGTTAATTCCATTTTTTTATTACTGTCCCGGCAATCGATTACACTCCACATGATGACAAGTACAAACCAAACCAACGCCATTGATGATCTTTAAGGGCCGTTATAAGTAGACAGATATACATATAGATGGCCTAATTTCGGAGTGAATTACTTACGTCAGGTTGCGTAACTACTTGCTTATGGCATTCATGTCAAAAAATAATATTCATGCTCAACCGCAACAAGGGTAGCGAATCGCCTAAGTGCGGCATACGGGCCGCAGTTTGGTCACCCCTGGTCTAGACTAGGGCTGTAACAGACCTCTGTATTCGCATCTGCAGAACTTCCGCAAGAAATAAAACAACCACATCCGCAAATTTCTATACTGATGTTTAACAGACGTGATTTATAAACGATAACAAAAAAGCACACTCGAATTCAATAAAATCACAAAAGACGGTTGTAGAACTCCAAAACTTTTTTGAAAGCACGCTTAGTAAAATAAAATGACCGCTGTTATCCAAAGGTGCTTGTATTAAAAAATAAAATCAATTGAATTGTTTTTAGTTGCAATCTTGCAAACGCGAGGCAAACGACTTGTGCCGACATCTATTGAAACACTTACACAACCTTTTGTATAAAACTATTTGGTCTTGAACAACGGTATTAAAAGAAAATACTCGGCAGAAATACTAATGTAATACTAATTTCTAATGAATATGTATAATATTTGATAATTGTATCCCTTTCAAAGTGAGCAGAGATATGTTAGTGCTTGTATCCACGTTGCGCTTATATGTTCTGCCCAACGTGACCAGTAGCGCAGCAGATGGCTGTTCTCAGGGCATTTACTTTAAGACTCTTTGGTAGGTTAGATGAATGTCTGCAATGATGTGTGATCTGTAACAGGTGGAGTTGAAAGAAGCCGTGATGGAGCTGCCGGCCGGTCTGAGCTCTCGCATGTCGGAGGGCGGAGGGAACTTCTCGGTCGGGCAGCGGCAGCTCGTGTGCCTCGCGCGCGCCATCGTGCGCCGGAACCGGGTGCTCGTGTTGGACGAGGCCACCGCCAACGTTGACCCCCAGTGAGATTTTCCATATGACTTTTTTAAAACAATATACAGGCAAACTCTTAACCTTTTCTTTTTTTTGTTATCCCGGTGGAAATCCCTACGGACCGTCAGGGGAAGTGGTGAGGGCCACTTCCCCCGGTGTGTCGGACCTGCCCCGACTAAAACCACCGGGGTGCCAGCACTGCCCTCTCTTCGCCTTCGCCGAGCCTGGGAATCCGAATACTTCCGACGGCTCGGCGGGCGTTGGCCTTTGGGCAGGCCTCCTCTCGTGGAGGGGGATTTAAGCCCCTCGCCTCCTCTCTGTACTGGACGGGGACGCCCTCAACGTCACCCGCCCAGCCTGTGTCAGGAGGGGAGCTCGTCACGCTGGGAGTCCTGCGCGAACTGCTCCCTTCTCCCGAGCCGCCTTGTTCTGCGGCGGCGCCGAGGGTGGCAAACTCTTAACCTCAATTACACGTGGTGAAAGGTAAAGATGGGTCCGACGATGAACCGCATCCGCTAAAGGAATGCCTATTTGTTCGCTTCTTTTTCTAACCCGGGAGGAGTTACGTTGTTGTTATGTGGACTTAAATTAAATTTTGCCTTTCAGAACCGACGCCTTGATACAAATTACTATAAGAAATAAATTCGCCGATTGCACCGTACTCACAATTGCACACCGTCTTCATACAGTCATGGACTCTGATAAGGTACATACCAGGGATGGGCTAAATGTAATCTGATTAATGATCAACGATTACAAAATGTAGTCGTGATTTTAATGTAGTTGCTCTGTAATCATGATTAAATCCCTTAAAAACATTAAGGAGTCATAAATGTGTATGCAATTGAGAATTCCGTAGTGTTTAAAACATGGATGAGCAAAATACTGTCATATTAATGATGAAAAACACAAAATGTAGTCGTAATCGTTTTTCGCTAATCTGATTACATTTTGCCCATCTATATGGTACATACCCATAAATATTACATTTTACGATTTTGTAGTGGTATACCTAATTGAATTATTTTTAAATTTGATCAAATAACCCATTTCTATTAATATTTTATTAATTTAGAGAACATTTTTTCGATGATACTTGTTATTGCCTGAAATAATATCAGGATATACTAGCAGGTCCATACAGAAAATTATTATAACATTAAATTTAACTTTTAAGCATTTCTTAAATATAATGATTGATGTATTGTTAGACATTTGCCGTATTGACTAAAAATAAATTTATAGCTTATATAAAATTTTATTTAGTATAAACAAAAACAAAATGCAGAAGCAAAATGTTAAAACGAATTATTTATCTTGAAGTGCGCTTTCACCGTAAATACAAATCAGTCTCAATTGAGTAGTATCATTAAACTAATTCACATTTCACAGGTTTTGGTGATGGACGCCGGGCATATGGTCGAGTTCGACCATCCGTACACACTTCTACAGAAAAGTGATGGAGTACTCAAAGGAATGGTCGAGCAAACGGGACGCTCCATGGCGGAAACATTAACTCGAGTGGCACAACAGGTATGCATAACATGTCTTATAATCTTCTCTACTGTTATTAAATCGCATAACGGGTGAAACTATAGTTGTTGGATTCAGTTCTATATAAGTAATACTATTAATAAAATATATCATTTAATAAAATGAGGAACAATTTTTTTAGGAATTATTTTCATATCGAGGTGTGAAAGGCTATTTGGTGTAAGCGACATTTTTTGGTGATATAGTAATATATATATACTAGCTGTCCCGGCAGACCTTGTTCTGCCCTATTTCTCTAAAACAAAGTCACATTGTTTTTTTTAATGTTAATAGCTTCCCCGTCAGATTTTTTTGAAAATTGTTTGAAGGAACCTGGCCTTAATGTTATATGTATAAAAATTGACAAATACTGACTTTAATATTTATATGTCACTCAATAATGGTTTTGCCTTCCCGGAACCCGTCCACTAACATTTAAACTTTATGGTGTGGTATTAAAGTTCAAAACGACTTATAACGAATTTTTTGTATGACAATACAGAAAAATGCTATTTTTAGACAGTTGCAGGGAATTTTTAAAATTTTTCTCTCCGTAATAACCTTCCTCAGACTTCATCAAACACAACAAAAAAGAAATCAGCCCAATCGGTTCAGCCGTTCTCGAGTTTCGCGCTTATCAAGACATTTTGCGATTCATTTTTATATTATAGATATATATATTTGGAATCAGTAAAAAACGCTGATCTGTAAATAACGAAGAGTAGGCAGTGCTGGCAACCCGGTGGTTTCAGTCGGTGCAAGTCCAACACACCGGGGCAGTGATCCGCACCACTACCCTGACAGTGCGAAGAGATTTCCACTGGGATAAAAAAGGCACATTCAGTGAAGTTAAGCTAGCGAGCTTAAACAGTCAATTGCGCAAGATATATTTGGTGCGTGAATGATAGCGTTTGCACAAACAACCTCTCGTCCAAACCCGTCTTAATCTAATGGGATGGGGAATAGACATAACTAGAGAGGCAGGATGCAGTGTCTGGGTACTGATAACTGATCCCTATCAGCACCCTAGGCCTTTCACAATGCCTTGCTGCTTCACCAGAATAGACGGGTAGACTAATCTGCCATTAGCACGACATATGATGATTAACTCTTTGAGGCCGCGCCACAAAATAACCACTTATAGCTGACACTCGAATACAACACAGCATCGGTCGCGATCGCGTCAAAGAAAGTGTCAAAAAAATTTTTTTTTCTTCTAAGCCGAGTGAAGTGAAATTCCATAGAGCCACTTGGTTCTATAAAGCATACGTTGGTAAAGTTACCCATACCAAAAATAATCCATAAAGGTATAATATAAAAATTACTAAATTATGAATAACGTGAATTCACGCTCGCGGGCCGCAACGATATAACTGTTGGGCGTGAATTCACGCTCGCGGGCGTCAAAGGGTTAAGTAGGCAGACTTTGTCACTAAGCGGGCAGTCACCGCAACAACTATTTACATATCCCAATAATAAATGTCTAACTATGAATAAGCCTATGTTTTATGGGTGGATTATTTTAGTGCAACACATTAACAGTTCAACTGTTTCAGGCTTATGAGAAGAAGCAACCAGAAGTATCCAGTGGACCTGCATGATAAAATAATGATTATTAGTGTATGAAAGCACATGCACACACGTTGTTCCTATTGTTGAGATATGTATACAAGATCTGAATAATTACGTTTTTTAAGCGTAGCGCAGTCGCTGATACTCCAGTGAAAGCAAATAAAACATACAGGCATTGCTAGCGCTGAAAATGGATGAATACAGTTCAATGAAATAGAATTCTATTGAATGAATGAGATTCAGTAGTCTGAGGAGCGATCCTCGTAAATTAAAATTATTCTAAATCTAATTTCGGTCTCACGTTTATGTACTTAACTCTTTATCTGTGACGTGTCCTGTGACAAGAATTTTTACCTGGACGCGATAACAGACAAGAGGCTAAAGAATAGATGAAATGTTGTTGCATGATATTGAATTGCCGTTGAAAATTGACTGATAATAAAGTAAATAAATATTAGCCCGCTGTTTTGTGCCTCGGTGTTATAAAGAAACGTCATCTCGGCTATTGTGTTTCAGGATTAATGCGTTTATATTCTGTTTTTTTTTCTTTAAGATCGGTTACATGATGATATTATATCTAGTATATTCTTCATTTATAAACGACAGTAGTAATTTTATATGAGCCGATTTGTCAGTCTTATATACCAACCTTTTGATATTTAACGACAGGACAAACAAATCCAATCAACCAAAAAATGAGACCAAACTTTAATTGTAACGAATTATCAAAATGAGATTAATAATTCCCTCCACACACGGACTGTAAAAATGAGATCAAAGTTTAACATTTTGATACTTTGAGAAAATGTTTCTATGTTTTATTTATTTTCGCTGGTAGACTATACACTTGTTGCGTGCGTGATATAAAACCGTCTATTATATGTCTGTGTTGATGTTGTCACAATTGTATTAGTTGTTTTTACGAAACGAACTATATTTTTAAGTGTAGGTTTATTAATAGTATAATTTATATTAATTTTAAATAAACGACAAGTGAGATTTTCGTTAGTTAATGTGCAAATTTAGTGAGAATAAATTCGACTGCTAAGCCAAAAGATTCTCGAATACGGTGTACTTAAATATTGTGATCTTTAAATATTTTTAATGATCTGGTCTTTTTATCGCCTGTGATTTTAAAAACATAAAATTTAAGCGACTATTGGGAATTGTAGTTAACATTGTTGTACTTAAGTTTACTTAAAAGCGGCCCAATTAATTTCCTACATTTCGAAATCTCGTCTCTGTGAATTGTTATTTTTTGCACAGTGAGTGTAATGTTTCGATATGTGATTCTATGAATATTTTTTATTCAATGTTTTGTGATGAGTAGATCAATGAATGTTAAAATAATTTTGTTATTAATTATAATTATATATATATATATATATATGTATCCAATGAATCTGGCTTTTGATTATTTCAAC
The DNA here is from genome assembly GCA_036320925.1 of Automeris io. Taxonomy (NCBI): domain Eukaryota; kingdom Metazoa; phylum Arthropoda; class Insecta; order Lepidoptera; family Saturniidae; genus Automeris; species Automeris io. The sequence continues at coordinate 610,748 of JAUDJH010000037.1, read as the reverse complement.
CGAAATAAAGTAATTGTGCTTAATGTGTACTTATTATTTTACTTCTTTTCACTTACCAATTATCACGCAGTTTCAGCAACAGCAGCGCAGTTTTGGGAGTCGCAGCTGCTCGCGTCCGTAGGCTTTACCCTAATTTCCCTACACGTGACTCCTGGGTGGTGCTAAACGAGCAGCAGCGAGGTGGTAGGGCGCCGGTGCCCGTCTGGATCGCGACCACAGTACATGGGTGTAAAGCCCGTCATAGTGACCAGTTTCGGCTTGTCGCGTTTCGGGATCAGCTTGTGCATATCCAGTAGCTCATAAACCTAGAGACCTTCAGTCGTGGTATGTGTGGGCCGACATGGCGATGTAGACTATCTATGGATTTTCATCCTTTGATAGTCGCTTTCGTTTTTGGACTACACTGTGCTTGCCATCGGGTGCTCTGTAGTCACTGTGTCGAGCCAGTGTAAAAATAAAAACACCCTTTAAATTTTAAAACACGTTTAAACGCTGATAAATATTACATTGTATACAATTCATTATAAGTGTTTGTTTAATCAGGAGCGTTTCTATAACTGGACTGCGCGATACTAATAGAAACACAACATGAAAAATAGCGTATTCCACTCCTTAGCTGTTCGCATGATGAATGTAGAAGCGAATCTTCTCGTGCGGATATAAGGAAATTCCACCACACGGATGGTATCCGACACGATAAAACATAGAGGAGCAATATGCAGTCATATTAATGATGAAAAACGCAAAATGTAATCGTAATCGCTTTTCAGAAATGTGATAACATTTTGCCCATCTATGTCTGAAACTCACACTGTAAGGTGACTTAGCAGTAACACTAAAACTTACCAAACTAAATAATTTGGATTATTAATGTATAGGGTGTAATAAAAACACTATATGTGGTACTTTTATTTTAATCAACTAAAAATTCTATGGAATGTACGACAGTCCTAATACTTTAAAGTACTAAACTAAATCTTGTAAATCGAAACAAGACATACAGTTTGCTTTTTTTTCATATATTTACAATGAGATATTAAGCTAAACTATAAATCAGAAACAATTATGTAATAATAAGTTCTTAAGAATAATATGTATCAAAAGTGCCGTCACAACGTTCACAATTGTATACATATTTATTATATATATGCGATATTTTGGTATTGATTTATAAGTTAACTCATCACACATACAATGCTGCTCCCGTAACAATATACTTCGATTATCACAGTACCCTGAATCGTTCCAATATCAAGATTATCGCAGAGCGCAAAAATACCACATACCTCGACATAAATAGTTTAATTACTTTAAACTTACAAAAAAAACGTCTAACGTATCGCTGTATAATACATAATTATATTTTGTATAGGCGCAAAACAATATACAGTTGTAACAAGCGCTGAGAAGAAAGACTTAAAGATAAAAAAAACAAATACACAAATACAAACATAATACTATTAATTAACTTAATAATACATAAAAGTGTCATGGTATAAGAGTTTCTCTTTGGCACAAGAGAAATGGAAAATAGAAAGTTAATGTGTAATCGCCGAAAACGTACTGAGATCTTTAGAAAACTGTATACAGAATTGAATTCGACATTTATTTAAAATAGTTTATATCCACTTTCAGAAACGCTTCTTCAATTTCAAACACTAACGAATTGTCAATTACATACAAACTTATAATTCTCATTTGTTTAAATGCATCTTAAAATTTAAGGAGCGATTCTGTAACTGGGCATTAGTTTGACGTTTATTACAAAATATATACTATAAGCTACTCACAGTCTTTAAGAACGCGCGGAGTATATGAGACCGCTTTTAAACCGCAACGTATGCGAATACTGACGTTTCACATGTAAGTACCGCACTAACACTAGTGCTCGCTACACACCGCACATTGTATTAAATTGTATTGTATTGTATTAGGTATAACTAGCACATTATTGTCATTTCACACGAGCGCGGTTAGACTACACGAACGGGACGTTTTGTTGGCGTCGCCATCGGTCGGATTTGGCTTTACCTGGAACACACAGATTAATTAATTGTTTTTGAATTATCCAAGTATAGGGAAACTACACTTGCCTAGATTGTGGAAGTTAGAAGCATGATATTTTTAGATGGCGTGAAATATTCACGTCATTTATTATATCTATTCTATTAAATAGATATGGATATAAAGGATTCTTTTTTTTCTTTGTTCAAATTAAAGGAATTTTCTATGAAGTTCCAGACTTATTTATCGTAAGGGCATGCAACGCTTTCATGCATTTATGGAAGGAACGCTACTGGGCTCTTCGATATTCCAACCTGCGAGGATGAAAGTTTGTTTAAAATCCGTAAATTTTAAGCAAGCGCTAAGAAAACCGGTATTTAAATTTTAGGTTACAAAACAACACGTGCATGGAAGCTTTAGAAAATCAGCCACAAAAATTGTAAATTATTTCTGCCCAGACAATGCCGGGCGCCATAGTTAACAGTTCATAGAAATTGTTATTGGTGAAAAACATAACAGGATTATTTATAGTTTAAAAACAGGTGTTGAGATCATCTCTAGTGGCAGGGTACCTGTTACGAACAGCGAGCCCAGGGCGCCGGAGACGCAAGAATAGGGGTGCGGGAGAGGAGCACGTCGACTGTAGCGACAGCGGCGGCCGGGCGTACGAACTACGACGGAATCCGGCGTCGTCATTGGCGGATTAGATTTAAGAAACATGTAATATATAGTACTAGTTGTTAGGGTAGCCCGAGGGGATATATATAGCGACCAAACCTTTGTTAGGCGGCGAAGATCGAAGACTCGAAGGATTCCCTCGGAGCTACCCTCAAGAATAATTAACTGCGAATAAAGAAGCGAACTACGATCGAAGAAGCGTTTTATTGAAGAATCCCTGCGAATAGCGATCGTGTGTTGTCCATCGTGAACAGTACCTGTGCGCCTTGGTGCTGGTGGTGGGCGTGCGGCGGCAGCGGCAGGGCGAGGCGCAGCGCGGTCCAGAAGGCGCGCTCGTGCACGTGCCGCCAGGCCACGAGCCGCGTGCCGCGCACCAGGGCCACCAGGCTCTCGCCGCTCTCCTTCGCTTCACGCTTCAGTTTCGGCAGGTCCTAACAACAAACAATACATATACTGACATATACAAAGTGGTTTTTTTAAGTAGAACAGTGTTTTTATGATTTATAGTCGGACGCTTGATCTCATACCTGGGGGAAGGTGAAGGTGAGTCCGGTAATGAACCGCGTCCGCTCAATAAATGCCTTTTCGGTCTTCTCTTAAAGACCCCCTGGTCATAAAATCGCTGTTCGCATGATGAATGTGGAAGCGAATATTTCGTGAATATTTAGGTTTAAGTCCTAATATGTTCCTCTGGGATGTCCAGATTAAGTACGGGTTTAGACGCCACAGGCTCACCGGTGAAGGAAAACATTTTCAGAAAAACCCTATATAAATTATTTATAATTAATTAATTATTAATACAAATGTGTAAGTACCCTGAGTACGTTGGGCACGACACATAAGCACAAAATGGATGCAGTCACAAATGTTTCTTTGCTCACCCTGAAAGGGATAAAGTGTGACGATACATTATTATTATTATACGAATATTATAAAGGGATAATATTTGCTTGTTTGTTTGATTGCAGGAGATAATCTTCCAAACTATGCACTGAGAGAGAAAAAATACCCAACCATAATAATGAGAGCTAATACAGTGCGGGAGTGAATGAGGGTTTGAAAGAGGATGTGATGTTTGATTCTTTGTCCCTTGTCAATAGGGATCAATGTTATGTATGATTGGCAGTTTGTAAAAAAATATTTTCTTGGGACAATCTTCGTAGGACTGTCTCTGCCACATAGCCTCCTGCAGACCAATTTAAATGTAGGTACAAAGAAAGAAAGCCGAATGTCCTAATATCAGAACATAACTAATGTAGTCTCTAACGTCCAAACCAAAACCTTTTTGTATCTCTGTAATTATTACGAATTAAGTTTTGATACTTTGAGGTCACTTTGCTAGATAAATAAAAAAAACACTATAATATTTTATTATTTATTTAGTGCGTTGGGTCATAAAACTGATAGGTATGTACAATGGTGGCGTGTAATTCAATTCAAACATTTTACGGGACCGTAAATATTATGTTGTATTAGTATGGTGGGTCTTGGTCCATAAGTAGCTGTGATTTTGCTGGGCGTTTAGTACTATATTTTTTTGTCCTAGAAATATCACACTGAACCTTAGGAGGATAAAGTGGGTGATGATAGAGGTGAGCCGGATTTATACCGGCTAAAACACCAAAATGACTACTTCTACGAATTGACGGGGGGAGTTTCGCCTGGCAAGAACTCGAGAAATCGCTGTCTCTGCTGACACTAATCTGCGTGTTTCACGTGCTGGTCCTGGTGCTATAAGTACCTGCAGCAAGACGACGACGGGCGGCACGGGCAGCGCTCGAAGCTGGCGTAGCGCCGTAAGCAGCTGCTGCGGGGAGTACTGCGTGGGCGACAGCACTGCCACCACCGACCGGCACCGGAGCGCCGCTTCGCTCAACTCGTTATACCCTGTCACGCACGCATACATTACTAGTCGGAAATATTTAGACATCTTGAAATGATACTCCATTCCATCCAACGTACAACAAGGATCTTCCACGGGTTTGGAATGCAGAAACTACTGAGAAGATTCGACAAGAACCTCCGGTTGTTGCTCTTTTTAACATATTGAAATACAAATATATAATATACAGGGAAATAATTATCTATATCAGGAGTCGGCAACCAGAGGCCCGCGGGCCGCATAAAGCCCGCGCAAGTAAGAGCCGTTCCTCAGAACACCGCACCGCAGGCAATCAATTAAAAACACTTATAGAAATAAGTTTCTATTTCATTGTTTTGTATGCGCGGAAGCCGGAAATTCATTTCAAGTGATCACAGTCTAAGTAGAACTGTTAGACTGTGACGTAACATTGTCGCTTTTTCGGATGAGAATGTGCGTTGCGAACGCAAGGTAGACATAACTCACCCGCGATTTTGTACTGTTGATCATAATATCTATCGCACGCGCGTTGCACCTCCTATCCCAGCCGCCACCGCCCCTGCACTTACTTACTCTTACGTTTACAATGTTTGGTAGTACCTAATTGTGTGAGCAGACTTATTCAATAATTAATTATCGAAAAACAAGCATTGTTCTCGATTGAGCGATGAACATTTAGATGCGATACTGCGCATTTCTAAGTCTAAAATAGAAGTAGACACTTAAAAACTTGAAAAAAGCAAGTACAATCTCAAAAATCGCATTAGCTTTATAAGTTTAAGTAAATTTTGTACCTATTACTTTAAAATGAGAGTAACAATAAATATGGCTAAAAATGCAAAAAATAGTTTTATCTAATAAAAATGTGTTTGTTTATTAGATTATGGCGCGCACCAATATACTATATAATATAAAATCAAATACAATATAATATATAATATTTGAGGCCCTTATATAAGAAAAGGTTGCCGACCCATGATCTATAGTCATCCACCATGCGCTTCGGAAGTTACTATCATGAGAACAAGCGTTGAAAGAAACTCTGAAAACCACCTTGCAGTGGAACTGCAGCTCGGGGCGTAAACACACGGGTTAGCGACAGTCAACTGAACTATCCTTCTACGGTGCCACCTAATGATACTCACAAGTGTCTGGGTGTGTGGACAGAGGCAGCGCATTCACGCGATACTTGTACTTCTGTTCCAACGTTGGCAGCAAGGCTCCCCGCACCAGCTCACCGTCCACAGGTGTCCAACAGACGAGCACATCAAACTCCTTCTCTAGCACTGCACAGTACATTTTTTTTTTATTTTTGTATATTTAATATTGAATTACGGGGACCCTTTTTTACTCTTTAGAAATTTGGTCTTTACTTTTTCTAATTCTAGTTTGCACTCTTTACTTTCTTATTCTTATTGCATTTTTCATTAATTATATGGCTGCAGCGGGTGATAGGTACCTCTAGCGATGTGCGCGCCGGTGCGTGCCCGCGCGCGCGCCTGCCTCGCAGCGAGCAGCAAGCGCGGCGTGCAGCGCCGATGGAGCACCGCCAGCGACACGAGCAGCAGCGCGCCGCAAGCCCCGCCCAACACCAGGGAGCGCCACGGCGCCTCGGCGCCATTGCACCACGCGCTGTCCCCGGCGCCTTCCACGCCACTCTCTGTACACACACGCACACATTGTTGTTACCTATAATTTCCAAATTATTCCACAAATTTAGACCAAAAATGCACCCTTATGCAGAATAATAAGGCTGGACAATTCTATGTCGAGATCTACCGATCTGGATATATTTAATGAAAATATTTAAATATAAATATATTTAAAAGTAATTTTACAGTCGCATTTGTAATGTATCTTGTTCATGTGTTTTTTTGTGTGTGCTAATGTCGACTATGTAAGTGTTCTTATAAATAAATAAATAATTATAAAAAGTACCTAAAGCCGCATCATCTTTTGAGGATTGATACTGCTCGTAGGTTTAACCTTCGATATCCTACTTGTGACGCCGGGTGGAACTAATCGAACAGCTGTGAAGTGGTAGCAAATCGGCGCCAGACTAGATCGCGACCACAGAACACGAATGAGAAGTCCGTTCCAGTTACACGTTTAGACGCATCGTGTTTGAAGATCAGACTGTATGCGTACAGTTGGTACAACACTTAGAGACCTGCCGCTTAGAGAAGATCGTGGTATGCCACCATCTTGCCGGTGTCCGTCATTGGAATGATATCCCGTTGAGGCAGCCGCCGTACTTAGGCAGCGCTGTTCCATTTCCATCAAGTCTGCTGTACCCATTTCGAATGCGACTATAAGAGTAGTACTCACGTTTGTAATGTACGATGACAGAGTTCTTGGAGACGACATTATTGCTGTGGACCTCACACACATAAGTCCCGTAATCTTGGGCCGAAACGTTTTCCACCAACAAGTACGAACCAATTATATCCTTTACATCTTCCCTGCAACATGTAAATAAAATATTTAAAATACAATGATAGTTACGCTGACGTCATTATTATTTTTCCATTATGATTGAATAATTATTATTACGTTAATAATTACGATATTTCATTTTCATTATTAAATTAACGAAATAAATCTTAATAGCCAACATAGTTGATATATTGGTATTAAATTAAAAAATCTATATATTTTGAAATTTCAAGAAGTAAAAAATAAGAAAGCAAATATAAATAGCTCGATCGAACAAATCAATATAAACATTATCTATGTGTTTTAAAAACAACGCAAAACAATATATACGCGATTGTACAACCAGCATTAATTTTTCTACTTATAAAGCTATCTAATAAAGCCTTAGTTATTATACCTACTATGTAATAATAATTTACCTCCTGGTTTTCATTTCGTTTTGCGGCGCTAATAGACGCCCTTCGGTTCCGTTCGACCAAACCTTTTTCCAACAAAGATCACTTCGAATGTCCGCTAAATATGACTTCCCTAAACATACACAGTGCTTTTGAGATAGGAGTAAAAGTGCAAATTATAGAGTTTTTATAAATGTCATAATAATTTAAAATAAAAAATAAAGCATTTTATTATTTACAGATCACAGTGTGAAAAAGTATCTTTCCGTGTTGAGAAGTAAAAAAATGTAAATTTGGGCCAGTACTTAATGTCACATTTATTTAAAGTGAAATGAAAACTTTAATTCTGCCTTTCATTGCAATCAATCCAAAATCACTTGTGAGTCATCATAGTTGTTGTCTGCCTTCTTAAAGCAAAAAGGAAAGTACCTACTAAACAACTGCTAGGGTAAGTTATAAGAAAAAATATTCTCACCTACGAGGGCTTCGCAGTAAAGACGAAGTTTGCCTCCCACCTCCACCCATTGATCATTCGATACAAACATTGATCTGGGAGCGTCGGGCGGTTTTTCTGCGAACACATCGGTTAACAATACATTTTTCAAAGAATCAAACTTACAACAATTTTTGCTACCTACATATATAGTGTCTGATGAGTGATGACGAAATGAGTTTGCAATTTTAATAAAAAAATATTCTACAAAATATTATACTGAGAACATAGCGCTTTCATCGGCCAGGTAGACCTTCTAACTGTCGAACCTTATTCATATCAGCCTTCTTTGGTAAGAATATTACGTGTGTTATTATATTTGAAAATACAAAATATTCTTCTATCATCAACGCCAGTCATTATAGCAAACGATGTCTAATATACAACCACTAATGCATCTCTGCTCGCCCGTAATGGGCAATGCGTGCCGATATTTATATTATACAGTATAATATGTCTAATATATGAAAGTGTAAACTGCATAATCAGAGGACCGTTCTTCATAATAGTCTCTAATGAGACTATGTCTTATCATATAACAATATTCACATAAACAGGTTACCTAAACCTAATTACATAAATATGAGTATATTTTAAATAAAATAAAATCTACGTTTCCTTGAATATTCTAAAATGTAGTGTGCATAAGCACATACAAGTTTTATATAATTACTTGCTTAATTAGTTGGCCATTGCAAAACTTGTATTTTAACGTATAGATACATACCTACTCGTATACATATTTATCAATAATTAGGCAACAGTATTTTTATCACCCTTCTCATCCTGTCATTAAGCTATTTTTTCCAAATGAGAAATACTTATATTAATTCTTAAGACGATTGAACATTTTATGTTTGGCTAAGTAACTAATTACTGTAGAGTGGAGTAAGTTGTCTTATACATTTTTAGTAAGCGCCAATTCTAGCTTGCCATAAATTTAATTAATTTTAAAAGTTAATGATTGAATGCCAACATTTTGGCTGTATGATTTCTAAACGATTTATGAGACATTTTTAGATAACATATTCTGCTATTATATATACCAGCAGCTTGTACGGAAAATTAAAAATGGAATATAATAATGCTTATACGCTTCCTTAATATTTTTCTAACAAGTACATACCGGATATTTTCCTATAATTTATTTTAACAACCACAAAAAAAAAGAAACAATTTGCAGTGCTATTGCATAATATGAAAGGGCAATATATGGTATTCGGTCATCAAAACAATGGTTTTATATTTCTGAAATGGCGTATCATGACTGGTGACGATAGAAGCAATTTGAAAAGACGAAGATGTCCAGACTATTAACATTCAGAAATCGATTAGACACTAGGTAGATACGGTTGCGAAACAGCATATAAATACGAATAAACCTTTTGGGCGTTTTGTAAAATATAGAGCAATAAGACTTTTGGTATGTCTCACAGGATCAAGTGTATGAAACAGTGAGATATATTTAGCATAAGCGTAACTACATTCTATATGTTTTGTTAGATTTTATATGTATTTAAAAATTTAAGAATACATCTAGATTAATCTAGATACCCTAGTAAAAGACTACATTATTGCGGAGCATTAAAACACATTGAATAGCGTTAATGTCAATTAGTTTCATAGATTCATGTCACTTCCCTTAGTAAAAAAGAAGGTATTATAACATAAGTACAACAACAACTTATGTAAAAGCAAAATCAATATTGTATTGACACATTTCAAATTTGTGTACTCGCATTTCGAAACGTCTATTACAATAATTTTGTAATGTGTTTCTACAGTGTAAAATCTTTCATATTCTCCGTTACTACCATAAAAAATAAAAGATTCGTAACGATATGCATATTAACACTTCAATGTAATTATAAGTTATCTTGAATGAAATATCGTGTGGCATGAAGAAAGTCTTTATACAAAAATAATTGAGTAATAAATTGATTCTATCTATTTATGCGGGCAATTAAGGTGAGCGAAACGATCCAATATCATTGCAATTAGCATTCTATCATTAGCGTAAATCTTATAAGCTCATTCAATTAGTCACACTATCCTCATTTCAATAGAACAGGATTCCAAAACAAGAATATCACTCTGAATATATACACTGTACTTTTTGATAATTTTACAATTTTGCAAGCTGCGATTCATTGATGAATTTTGTAAAATATATCCTTGTCTAGGATTTCACTACACTACGTAAAAGAAGAAAGTTTCATTCGGTATAAGTCCGATACACTTCAGTTGCCACCCCTTGTGGCCGAAAAGTAATAATAAATAATAATAATTTTATGGGATCAAAAATTTTAAATTGTATAATTTAATTTACGTTGACGCCTGCACTAGTCTTGAGACTGTATCGCAGACGTCAGCGCCCACCATTACAGAGAATACAAATAATTACAAAAATATATAAAAATATACAGACGTGTTGTGTATAGGTGTGTTATGTGTAGAAAAGGGTGAGTAAAGAGTGTTGTGTGTGAGTGCAGAATATATATAAGCATTTAAAAGATTTTCAGTTTGTAAATAATCGAGCTTCAACAAGTAATCCTTGACTTTGATTTTAAGTTCATAAAGGGAAAGGGGATAGAACCAAGAGATTTCCAAAAAAAAGTTCTAGTGGAGTAATTTCGCCGTAATAGAATGAAGTGTTTACCTAATATATCAAGTCGGATGGTGTGTGTCACAACGTGGGTTTCATTGCTGAGGCGGCAATTATAATCGCCTGAGTCAGCACGCGTCGCCCTGCGCGTGTATAAGGTCTGGTTGGCTGCCTCGGGATACAAGATCAGAGTTGACACGCCGGCAGACCAAGGATACGCCATACCATTTTTGAACCTAAACAATAAAAATACATTAAAATTTAGTCGTTTTTTTTAATGTTATCACTTTTCTCATTTACCCTGTTTCCGCTAGTTACAAAAAATATATGCAATTAATTATTATTAACGTTTAAGTATGATACATTTTAATGCATACGTATAGTTCTTTAAAATTAACCACTTTTGTTATTTTAATAAAATATAAAACAACCATTCGTAGGTCTGGCGGTGGCGCTACAAAAATTAACTTGTTTCTTCTCTATAAAAATAAATTCTATAAAGCGGCCTTGCAATTTATTTGCAAAATCTCACCCTTTAAATTGAATAAACGTTATTTTTCACGAAAGTATATGAAATAATGAATCCGCAAAATCTTATTATAAGAACTCCCGTGTCGCACGTCACGCATTAATACTAATTACTTTATGCAAAGGAAAACGACAAATGAAAACGATAAGACTGACATAAATAGAAGCACGTCTCCACAATAATTCGCTTTCCAAGATTGCGATAGCTTTTGTCAACATTAGCGAAATGGTTTGTAGTCATTATGTACACGAAGAGATCAAGTCAGCACGGATGCCTTCATACAGGAAATAATTCCCGGTAACGAGTGATGCAGCGTGGCGTCGTACCGGCCGCACGGTCGCGGCATGCTAGGGTGGCGCAATGCCGCCATCAACGACTGCTGCGCTTCCAAGAAACACATTCACCAATCACGAAGGAAATTGCGATTTCTCTAAGACATAAATGGTAAGCAGACCAACCATTTATAAATTGTCCGCGCATAATCTCTTAGCGCCCAACGATGAAAGAATTTATCTTAAATATTTAGATTACTACTATTCGGGTTAAGCCACATTCAAACAGCTGTAATTCGTTCAGCGAATCGTGCTTGTGCAAACAAGACGTCGCGTAAGGCCGATTCCCGCTAACAGTAAAATTTTGCGGGAGCGGTTTTTGAATCGTTTGAAAGGAAAACAAACATTTGAGCGATGTTTCATAGCAAGGCCGCATTGGGATTGTTTCTTAGAATCGGCAAAGTTATATCTTTTTCAAACAAGCCGCAAATTAGAGCAGGTTTACTATATTCCATTTTACGTAACATTCCACCAATCGAATACAATATTAATTGTAAAGGTATCTCTTTACAATATACAAAACTAACGTAAATATTTTTAAACCATATGTTCCTTCCAGTAATAACTTTATGCTAATACGCAGTAACACATTTACCCTTCACATTGCTGACAATGCTCTATAAAATTGTTTTGATAGATATAAAGGTATCATAAAAAATACGTATTTAATCTGTTACTTTACCTTTCACATATTTGTAAAATCAATTCATGTACAATGTACATATTAACAAAGTCATGTGTAGTGGATAGGACGTAGGCAGGTAGGTATACAATTTATTATTAACTACTATTTGCGCTAGTCTCAAGTCATTTTCCAAGAAAACATATCAAAACGTATGTTTACTGTCTTCATTCCACTTTTCAGTGTCCCTGGGAGATCTATGTTGATATTTATAATTTTTTCGATGTAATTGCTCATACGTCAGGCGAATTAGGAATATATTGAAATCATATTTATCAATAGCTTCTGCTATTTGTAACTGTTACGTGTTTAGATATTTTTAATTGAAGAGATAATATAAAAAATTTGTACATATTTTAAAGTAGAAAAAAAAGCTTTTTATAAACATGACAGAAAACTAAATAGGAAAAGCTGCTCAATTACTTATTTTTTAATTATAATGAAGCTGAACAATTAATTATTGGTCTAATTTTCGTAAAAAAGCATTATAACAAAAGAGTTCCGAGAAAATATAACAATTCAAGAGAACGTGCTTTTTAAATTAAAAAAAAAATGTTTATTTCAATGAATTATACGTCTATCAGGTTCTTTTAAAGTTAATTATTTTATTAAGTTTAAAATACTTTTATTCAAGCATTCCAGTCTCTATGATACAGTTGTATGTACCCATCAATTACAGTAAAAGAACAAAAAAACATTAATGTCGTTTTATTTATAGAAGCAAATATTCGAGGTATTACAAACAATGGCAGAACGACAACCGTAATAGTTCTCCGCGTAACATTGTACACATTGCTGACAAGAAGATAATATAATTTAATTAGTATCAGGAGTACAATACGAGGTAGTTTTGCATAAACGATCTTCATAAAATATGATGCTTTATAATCTGCTAAATAAAGGTTAATTTCGCATGCAGTATTAACTGTACAGTTTGTGTTACATGGTGATATAAAGTCTCAAGATCATTCGACATCTACATTCCTATAGTTCTTTGTTCAAAATATCACGTTCGTTAGACGTAGGCTAATGGATCGATTCCTTAGCAGGAAAACGGGCGGCGATATTGAGGAGGTCCCAATAAGAAGAAATCCCCGATGAGGTCATCAGCCGGCTAAGAAGCATCGCCGTGCACATCTGTAAAAAGCCACCGATATTTCCGAAACAACGCGAACCGGTCTTTGACCGCACTCCCTCAGCGTTCTCCCCAAATAATTGTGTAGCCTATATCCTCAGACTATCTCACAAAAGAAATTGGCCTTGCAAAATGGCGGCCATTTATCTCCACTAAATGTTTAGTGGAGTTTGGATATTTAACACATATATTGATTTAAATTTAATCATATTTGGATTTTGAGATTATTAATCTGGTAATTAACAGATTATAAGTAAATATAAAGTATAACAAAATAATTGTTTTTATACTTTTATGGGAGCAAGCTACTGACTCTATAGAATGGACGCTATTTTCCGATTACGTAAACAAAAATGGTGACACACAAACAAATATACGAACATGTGCGTACTACGTGAAGTTAATATTGTTTGTAAGGTCGTGATTGTACTTCGTCGTCGTGACGCGATAGGTATTCAATTAAAAGTAAATAATAACAAACAATATTAATATAAACAGATTATTAATTCTTGCAAAGCACTGTATTGCGAGCAACAGGCAACCGAAAACATGGACCCATGATGGGTCTCTTTATTTGCCGGTGTCACAAAACTGCTACAGAGTGCTCACCGAGTGGAGCTTTTTTACACAATAAATATTTGCTCAATATAAAGTAGAATCTTCATATAAGAGTATCGATTACAGCGTGGTTGTGTGCGGAAATAGAAGAGCCAAAACTTGGCGGTATGTGGCTTAAAATAATATTATATTTGACATAATCGAAATACCTAACAATAAAAGGAGATACGAAGTAAAAGATTGCAAAAAACCCACACGTAATTAAATACATGGTACATGGTATATGTGGGCCAACATGACAATGTAGACTATCAATGGATTTTCCTCCTTTGATAGTCGCTTTCGTTTTTGGACTACACTGTACTTACCATCAGGTACTCTGTAGTCACTATGTCGAGCCAGTGTGAAAAAAAATACAATTGTATCATATTTATCGAGTACTGACGCTGTGTTGTCTGAGAACTGCGATCAGTTGCGTAAGCCCTTCTCAGACGAGGTATCCCCTAAAAACGAAATTACAACTCTTTAAAAAAAGAGCCCTATTTATCCCAACACGAATACAGTATGTTGATATTGTTTTTTTTTTCTTGTAATTAGAGCGTCATCTATGTATACGCTTAATGACACCTTATTTAGAGATAGACATGAATGATTAGATGTATAATAAAATTGAAATAATTATAAATCACTTAATACAGATTTAACCTTACCACATACTGTTATGCCTATATATAATACATTTTTATATATCAAAGTCTAGCATTAGGCCCATTTTTATATATAGTATACACAAGGGTGAAAGGAATAAAAAAATTAGCAATTTCTTAGTAGCATAGGTAACGAAATTTGACGGTTATTAAGTTCCTGCTTAATTGCTGCAATTACTTAAAAATAAAACTCATTGGCTCATTGAACATAGCGGCCGGCACTTCGCAGAAACGGTAATTAATTTGGCTAACAAAAAAACATAGATTAAAATTATTCAGTCAAAATGCTTCCGAGCTTAAACTGTGATATAAAATAATCAAGGTACATTTCATTATTACATTTATGCAGTGTGTTGAATCCGGGTTTTTGTGTTAAGGCTAATCGCGTCATTTCTGTTGAATTTCGATTGAACAAAAAACAGTATTAACCGCAAATCATCGACTGACAATGTACTATAATGATAATGATTTGTTAAGTATATTGGCAATCAACTATATGTTAACTATATTGAGTTAACATTCTAACTTTTTGCTATAACAATTGTTGTGTCAATAATTATTTTATTATCGAATACTTATGTAGGTGTATAAGTACTCTAAGAATAGATAGTTTAAAAGGTCGATACAAGATTTATACATTCTTTGCAATGATGTGCAAGTCACATTTCTGAGAATTTTCTCTTGTAACTTTTCTGAAAACAAATTACAAAAGCTAAGAGCTGACATATAAGTGTATACAATAATAATAATGAGCTATATTTAAATACCTACTTATTATTTAACATATTACAGTTTGTTATATGAAAACACAAATAGTTAAAAATTTAGGAGATTAAATTGATAGGTACTTAGATGCAATCTTAATTATAATCGGTAATTATTAAGTTAAAGGTCAAAGGAAAACTAAGGCTGAGTTTTATAGACACTAGTTCGACTTTGCTAAGCAAAGTTCTCAAAAAATTAATTCGTTGACAAAAAACTAGATATATAATAGGAACATGACTATAGCTATAGTATTCGCAGAACCAAGGCCATGTTGACAAAATCGGTGATTTACCAAATCCTTTGACATTCATTAAGTAATATAAATTGTGATGTATTAGTAAAATCTAAGCAAACTTGAAGTTGCGTCTATAAATCTCAGTCTAAGTGTCGACGAAGCAATAGCAGCAGGCAACAGCAGCACCAACGTTGCAAGGCATCAAGCAAACGAATCGTTTGTATAGATATGTATGTAACGTATTCTGTTGAAACATCATGTCACGCTGTTGACAGATTGTGATGCATCAACAAAATCTTTACAAGCTAATGACTTTCCTTGCTGCCGGTTGCGACAGCTTACTGCCGTTGCTGCCTTCGACATACCGCCTTGAGGTCATATCATGTGTACTTAGAAATAATCAGTGGTGATGTAAAATCCCATCAAATTATTGTGCGCGGAATCCTTAGCGCTTGAGATATTATGTTTGAAGCAATTGTTTAACATTATAATACAACACAATTAACGATAATAATAATAACTATTACACATGATGTTCATTTCTAATGGATTGTTAAAATCAGTAACCTTAATAGCTAAAGCTGAAAGAAAACTATGTGAAGGAACTTACTGCTAAGTTTTGGAAATGTTTATATTGGACAAAAATTAAAATAATACTACTGATTATAAATGAGTACGCAAATTAATTGCCACGAATGTGTTTATCATCTGCCAGAAAGTAGTTGTCGTTTCCACGCTACATACTATATTGTCCTTTGAGTTCATTCAATTCATACAAATATTTGATCATATATTATTTTAAAGTAGGAGTCAGACTTATATTATTTGAGAAATAAGCACCTATGTAATCTAAAAACATCTTATTAATACCGAACTTTTTATTCGAACTCTTTAAATAGGAATATACATCGGTAAACAGCATCGGAGACTAATGTAATATCGGAATCACCTCACCAAAAGCACAAAAACCTTACAGGTTTTTTTACCCGCACAGGTGAACCTGTCAATTCGATATGAATATGTTTTACAATGTTCCGGTAAACGCTCCAGTGTACGTAGTCAAATAGCATGTGGCGCTTTAGTTAAATGTGCTTACAACCGATACAGACATCGGAAGGGTTCAATAAAAGAAAAATATCCAAAAGATTTTGAAAAAACAATTAAGAAATAAAGGTTCGTTTTCTTTTGTAGTAGGTAAAAATAACCAGTGAAATAGATAAAAGCTTAAAATATAACAAAGACCAGTTAGAGACGCATGCTGGATTATTCAGCGAAATAATTATACACACCAGTACATGTTTAAATCGATTTTGCCCGAGGTCCAGTCTGCAATGGACAACACAGTAGGAAACCCTTTGTAACGCAGACGTTGTTTCTCTGAACCACGTAATTACATTTTGTTGCGAACAGTTGCTGTTGGTACTCATGTGTAGGGCTGCCGTACTCAGTACGCAGAAGCAATTACTAAAATATTAAAATATTTTTATCAGCATATTTATCTAGCTATCAGCCTTTTACACAAAAAGCTCTAAATAAATAATAATAAATTTGTATTTTTATACATATTATTATTTTATACATCGAACTCGGATCTACACCATCTTTTTTCTTAAAAAACGAAGTCTGCATTTCACTATTTATCTCGAAACTGTTCACCTTAATAAATGCAATCTTAACTTTCAACAAGTCATTAACCATTTAGGAATACTTATAAATATTTTTTTCTTTTAAGACGCTAGATATATATCACAGTCAATGCTGCAAAAGCTATGCGAAATTCGTATATTCTGAATAGTAGTTAAGTACTACATAAAAGTTATTTATAACATTCGCCCTTATTTTTACAAATATCGATTAGCATTTTTCTTAGAAAGGTGTGGCGTTAAAAGCTTTTTATAAATAGACTAATAGAACCTTCCATAATACTTCAAGAAAATCACGTGACGCGGCAGATACATAAAAAGTTTTATGTAAAATATGAAGTGTTTTATATTATTTTACGAAGGGGTTATAAGAGAAGTCATTTTCTTTGGTTTAGCGAACAGAATTAGAACTATATTAGACAATAGTGAAAAAATTATGAGTAATCGATGTTTTATATCTTTTAAATCGCATTATGTTACGTAATCACGTTGTGCTTTGTAATAACAACAACCAACAAAACGGTTCGCTTTCTCCCAATATAGTTTCCAGCTAATTTATAGTAAATTACCTCTACAATAACCCTTAGGACGATCGTGACAATTAACAAGTAGCCTTGTTTTTTTATACTGAAGATTGCCATTAAAAATAGTAGTAATATAATAATAGTATGTCCGCAGTAAATGTTTTATGAAACACGTAACATTTGCTAAGGACGCAACAGAATATTGTCCCGTAGCTTAAGCCTTTAAACCATCATTTTGTGTACCCATCTTCCTAAAAAATAGTATTTACTCATTGTTTCTGTCAACCCTATATTTGGTATACAAAATTGTCGCTCTCTAATACTAGTTATGTAGATAAAAGCACGGCTGAGCGTCACGCATCGGCGACAATAATAATACATATATATATAATTATATGGTGGGAAATGGAAAACAGGATGTTGAGTTCATACATTATTGTGTTATAAATTTAATCATTTGCATTTTACTACCGGTGGCTGTTTAGCTAATCTAAACATACAAATGTGATAAGCGTTAACGGTTATTAATAAATTTCATTTACACTTATTGCCATTTAAAAGTGTTGCTTCAGTTCGCCATTGAATCAAGAATATTTTGCAATAAAGCTTACAAGAGTACAATTTAGATAAAAATAAGGGAATTATGCGCGTTATATTATATTATATGATTTCTAAGTATATATACCGTAATATAACTATTCTCAATATATTTCTCCTGAATAGTAGCTAATATGGCAGTGGACTGTCCAAATATACCACATGTGAATCAACAAGCGTAGCGTGGGATTACACCCGGCAACGTGGAACGACGTAGCAAAGGCAAACAGTAAAATTTGAAAGAGAAGAGGAGAAGAAAAGTCTATTCCCAGTTATGGCCTAAATTAGGATGATAAATTGATGGACAAAGATATTAAATCGAAAGCAATCATAATTTTATTCGAAACAAAAGCACTACAAAAACAATTTCGATTATCACCTCAATGATGAACTGGAAAATTATACATGAAAGATATATATTTGCCCTATCAAATAACGGTCAATTCGTAAGCCAAGATAATATATTGATGCTCGATATAAAATTACAGCCAGTGCACAACTCCGTAATTTGTGCATATCGCGTGGAAGAAGATAAACTCATAATTTACAACAAATTCTCGAAATCATGAAAGTAAACGTCATTTAATAGATTGCAAATGATGATGGTGAGAGTATAAAAAATACAATAGCGACGTATCAAACTTTAGTTTACATCCATCAAAGCGAATGGACAACTGTTAGTATATTATAAGTACCTACAGTAAAACACATATTACCAAACAAAACCATTTAGTACGAATATAGAAGCGAGCATAGCATTAATAGCAACAAAATGTAGTAAGTTTATACAGTTTAGAGATGCATGGTGGCACTGGAGATCGGGCCCATTAGAAAAACCGTAAACTGTACTGGGTATTTCGTAAAAACTTGCAGAATGACAGGTGAGCGGCAACAGCCGTACTTCTCAGTTCGCACATCTACGCCGGCGGTGGTATAATTTTCCCTCCGAAATTACTTTTATCATAAATAATTTATCAATCATTTTTATTTTACAGCACTAAGTCAAGTAACGCGTTTGCTTCATTTAGAAATATATTATAATTCATTTACTTGACTGTAAGGTATGCAAGTATTTAATAATAAATACTTTGTGCAAAATGGGATAGAATTTATATGTAAATTAAAAAAATATGTACACGTTACTCGTATAATCTGCTTATGATTGGCAAATTGAAAATCGTTTACCTAGCTCAGAGATATAGAAAATCAATTAGTGTAAAACATTTTATTTCCGTTACATTTATTAACTATTGGAATTACTCTAATTTCCAGGCTACTGTTTAAGAGCCATAAATGATCACATTGTATAATGTGTATGTAATAAATAAACATGGGAATGACTGCGATTTTAAGATAGCGTGCTTAACAAAATATTAGGTATGGTTTTTCACAATTGTGCTGATTTAAACTTAAATTATTTTATTATTCTTGTTGATATTTATTTTAATTGTATTTATTTTTTATTTAATTCTTATTAATTAAAATTATTTTTGTCTAATATCCATTAAACAATGAACTCTTTTTACTTACTTTAAATAACAATAATTACAGTCTCGCTTCACCCCTTTTACGCTCAAATGGATCAGTTACATTTAAATAGCTATAAACTCTTATTTTTTGGTATTATATGTGATTATGCAACGTAGCTAATTGCTTAAAATGATAACTACCGTCTACGATAAAGTAGAAAACGCAAGCACTCAGATTGTTGTATAACACTGTGATTTATGTTTACCTAAATAGATATGGAAATAATAAATTGCTTTTTCTATATGGAAATTCAAAGAGGATATTCGTTGCGATATGTTTAAACATTTTAATATTATCGAGTTGATATCGGTATTGTTATTACTCTATTATGTGTTCTTATCAAAATAATAACTTCGAAGCTTTCTATACCACAAAAACAAATGCGAATTTTAGGTTTATTGAGTGTATTATATGTAACATCAGCGATTGTAAACAAAGCGTGTTCGTGGAAATCCTGCGTGTAACAGTTCACAGCGGTTTTCACGATGATAAATTAGAAACAAACATGTGCCTTCCATTAGGGCTCACTTACCACAATCCCTTTATAATATAATTAAAGATATTATTACTCTGTATTTAAATTATATTTTTAGTATTACAAGACACAGCTCTACAATAACACGCAGATCCTTAGAATCAAGAACAAAGATCTTCCATTATAGAATGTAACAGAGCAAATCGCACTTCAATTTCATGTGAATTAGCCGCATGAAAAAGAACCATCGTCGTAATCATTTCATAATTATGTCCAGGGAACGTTTGTCATGCTTGACATGTCGCAGCATCGCGTTGAAAAAGTATGGAAAGGAAGGCGGCTGTTTGTATTTGCGTTCCTGGTGTCCAGGGAATGTAGTCTCAAGCAGGTAATGACATGTCCCGGAACAGCCAGGTGGCTTGGCCGGCTGCGTATGGGCAAAGAATGCTGGTACCACTGTGCTTCGCCTGGGAACAAACTACATTCGGCCGCATCGCATCGCGAGCTCTTTAGACACTCCACTTTTCGATTCAGTTTAACTTATTTCCTAGCTATCTACTACTGTTTACCCAAAACTGTATTAACATGATAAACCCACTTCACACTTGAAATAGATATACGAATTTGATGTCGGTAAAAAATGGATCAAAGTTATGATTAATTAATTTCGTCAACTAATTTATTTAAAAATATCTACAGTTTCGCTCAAATAAATTTCGCGCTACTATAAAAGCCTTTGATGGCTTGTTAGCGAAGTTTGTAGTGACCCTACTTACGATGCTAAGGTCCTGGGTTCGTGTCTCGGTAGTGGGATACTTTTCTGTGATGAGTAGATGAGTTTGTCACGAGTCATGACTGTATATATGTATGTATATTTTTGACTAGTACTCATACTATAAGCGCAAGCTTAATTTGGGACTAGATCAATTTGTATAAATGTTAGTACATATTATTATTATTATAAAAGCAGCTTTTGTCTAAATTAAAATATTCTTATTAAAACATGGTCTTAAGTGTGATGTCCCCGACCTCGATTGCGAATCATAAGGAAGTCACAAATGGTGAGCGCCACGACGATGTGTGTAGAAATGTTATTTATCAAGAAGTAAGAAGATAGAATATTAATGTGAAAAGACTTCATAATAATTCCAATAGCCACAGTCGCACCGGACAGTAGTCAATTTTAGCCGGATGTAACCAAACAATGCTACCGGTATTCATTTATAGACAAAGGTTTTGTATTTAAATTAAGTGAATGTGTTCCGTAATAGGAAACCGGAACTGTCTACAAACTGTACCTACATATCGACACAAATATCTATTATCAAATTGAAAAAAATAACATCATAAGTTATAAAATTCAGTTCAAAACATAGGTTTATGTACAATAATGAATGTTCATTAGGAATCTCTTCAATTATAAGAGAGATAATTAAAGTAAAGATATAAATGCAAAAATATTTACCGATTATGGAAAATTATACGTGCGTATTTAACATATATCTACAAGAATACAGTATTAGGAATCAAGCTAATGTTTTAACAGAACGAAAACAAAAGAAAAAAACAACGGAAAATAAAACTTTAAAATATCCTTTGTTCATACAATGTTTGTACTAAAGCAGTAGGTATTTATAATGTATTATTTAATCTACACTATAAATAGCAGTAATTAATCTTATGTTACACATTTGTGTAGTGCATCTGGAACATTATAGTATATGTGTAGTTTAGTAGTGCATATATCTAGTATGTTTATGTTTAGAATGCAAAACTTCGTACAAATAAATAGCTTTGAAATGCATTATGAAATAATTTATTTTGCACATTCGATTTTAATACTCCTATAAAGTCAGACTCTTTGAGTAACAATACCCATTTAACATTCGGTAGTCGATGGCGGTTTCTTGGCAGTACGTGAAATTGCAAGTGCACAAGAATTTATTATTGCTTTGGGTCATGCGAAGAATACTAATAGGACTTGGCTGCAGTGTCGTAGAACGTCAAACACTCAATAGTGCGAAATATTAAATATTCAATTCCGCGAATCGGCCGGAAACGACTGCTTGGTTATGCGCGCCGGGTGCGTGAAATGATCGATTCGGATAGCTCCGGGCGCTGGCCGCTGGCACGCCATCTGAGGATCCTCTTCTCGTTATTCGCCGATAAGAATCATTCTTGGAGCAGAGGATAGATTCGTTTTAACTAATTCATACAAAGAATTGCAGTTAGAATACTTCTTAGTAGCGTGTGAATCATAGTATTACGATTACGTTTGGAATCTGTAATTTCGATGAAAATGTAATGAGTGTAAAAATATAATAAAAACTCACACCTACTATTCTGACAGATGCGTGATGTAAATGAACACTGGCCACCTGAGTAGGCAATGGCGATAGACGACAAGCAGAAGGCATCATTACAAATCACATCGAGCGAGCGGTGATGGCAAGATGTGCGTGCGATAACACTAACTCGATTTACAATACAATCATTTCTGCGATATTCTTATATGATAATATGTCACGTTAGCGTTATTGAAATGTATTCGTACGAGTTGATGCGTTAAAAGCTCGAATGTGCGTGGTCGCGTGCATAGGGTAGACAGTGAAGCCAACACACGCGAGATTCTTCTTGTGAAATAAACAGCCCGTGTATCGTCAGATTAAATAGTGCAATAAGCCATTTTGTGACAAATTTATGTTACACCCATACTAATTTGTAAACAAACTACTCTCTGTAATCTTAAGGTTGCTAGCGAAAGAAAACGGTTCTGTGAAAAACGTATGGCGTAAAGCAGTTTTAATACTTGAGGTTAATTAGAAACCATTTATAATATCCGTTTGTGTATATTATATATATTATCAACTATAACTTATTAATACTGGAGGTCTTTATAATATCTATAAATATTTAGATAAATAGTAAATTGTGATATGTATTGACCAATGACCGAACTAATTAAAAACTTTAATTATAATAACGCTACTTAAAAAAAATATTTGTATGTAGAAAATAACATTGATCATATTATGCAAAAACTTATAAAACTGTGATCCTTTATTAAATTTACAAGAGATAAAAACCACAAATCCTCTTTATTTTAAACATATCATTTGAATATATAAAAAACACGTATTTGTCTTATTATTTGGATGCCTGAATAACAGAAGGCATCTTAATAACACAGAAATAAATCTAAATTGAAATCCAATGAACGAATACTCAGTTCTTTATTTTTATTAGTGTTTTAATGAATCCAATTTCCTTTACTTCCCTAGCGGGGCTTTAAAGATATGAAAATCAAGACTAAAGAAATATCAGCTATAAACATACTCACACATTAAATAGTGTTGCGGAACAATTAAATTTCTAAATTTATTTATAACTTACAAATACTTATCATTTTCTTTAATTTTTTTAAATCGTACTTATGCAGTTACAATTATAATCGAACTCCCTACAACAAATGTGTAAATGATAAAGGAGTATGAACTTTTTTTATATACTGGCTCGACAAAGCGCCTTATGGAAAGTGCAGTGTAGTTCGAAAAGGGCAACGGTTAACAAGGGACGAGAATTGACAGTCACCGTCGCCATGTCGGGCCTGTAATATACCTGGACACTCCTGTCGTGCCTCCAAGTATGTAAAAACTGGAGATACACAAAGTGATCTAAATGGAAATTTAAGTTAGGTACGAATGTTTTTTTAACAGGATTCCATTTAATTTGTACTATCAAAAACATGATGGACCACCACCACAGGCCCTTCAGAATGGTAATTAAAATTATTATGAGAAGCGAGCGAAACTCACCAAAATTTTGTAAAAATAATAAACAAGGTCATATCAAATATAAACGCGACCTAATGAACTATAATTATATCAGCAGCTCGGGGCAAAAAGCTTATGCAAATTGCGAATACTGTCGTTATTAAATAACTGAGAAACCATTAAAATGCAAAGGAAATATTGTACAAGTAATTTAAAGTTCTCATTTATGTCGGCACTTGTTTATTAACGACGTATAATAGCAGCGACGTGACGCCATTTTTATTAAAAAATGCTATTAGATCCATCTTAAGAAGTTTGCCGAAAAAAAATTGTTATAATATCATTAAATAAAACATACAATAATTTGTTATGTATTTACTTTTTCAACCTTAATTATTTTTTGTTCGTAATAATAATATTGCTATAATTCGTAATTTATAATTTTATTGATTATTCAATAAAGTCTATTTTATGTTATAAATAAAGTGGCTCAAAAACACAAGTGCGATGAAAATGTTTAAACTAAAGACATATACATTAAAATAATAAAAATATCTTCAAATATTTGAGTACCATTTTACAGCTGATACCGGTAAAAACTAGAAGATTTTATGACAATCTGATACAAAAGCCATGAATGAAATTCAACTAGGCACCTACAAAAAAGTTCAAGGTATAGTGAAAAGGTGACACCTCAACAGAGGTACATGTACGAAGTCGATTCAATATTTGCTATCTTCTAGCACACAGCGCCGGGGGAGGCAGAGGCAGGGATAGCCACGGGCGGCGCGGCGAGATGCTGACCGAATGTTAATTTTCACGATGTACCCATTGTCGGACGTGCGCCGGCGTCATAACGAGCCCGCGCCACATTTCTCGAAACCCATACGTTATGACTACTGTGCAATGGCTATTGTTGCATGAATTATGCGAAATGAAGATTAGTGTTTCGCGTCGCAGACGTCAGTCGAGAGCTCCATCACGACCGTGCAATATTAGTCGGCTCACGTACTGAGACAAAAAATTCATTCCTTACGTTCGATATGCTCATACTTAACACGTCGATATGTGACGTACATTTTTAGCTCAACACCATGTTTAAAATGTTTAACATGCATCTCCCTGTAACACTCAATATCGTGTTTCCCATGCGACATTCCTCACCGTCTCGCATGGTGGTCCTGTCAATTTGTATACGCACTTAAAACTAATTGTATAGCAGCTCCTTTCACGAACAAATGAGCACGATCTAAAAAAAAACTTTGCCAAAATAGTGAACGCGTAAGAATAGCGTAAATAACTATCCTGTACCATTTACTTTATATTATTTGATTGAATAATAATTCAATATAGTTTATAGTTTCGATGGTAGGTGCGGCGTCTGCAAACTATAGTTTGACATTTGTTTCTTTACTATTCAACATCCATGTTTAGAGAAATTAAAGAGCGTGTAAACGTCAAAAATGCATGTAACGCCGTTCCTATATCAATTAATCACTTTTTAACAAAAGATATGATAACTAAAAATATTTATTCAAATAATTATTGTTATACGCTTCGATACAAACATTCCAAAAATGAAGAAATAGTCCCGAGCTCTTCACTCAGCCAACCGTGTATGTCAATATTGTCCTATAGTATAGAAATAGTATGTATTTGTGAAGTAAAAACATAGTCGTGTGAACGGGCAGTTGTGGAAGGCAAGCGTGTATCCGATCACGACAAACTGACATTTCCGCTCGAAATCATTACCGATCACCACTTTCGAAAGCCTGAAGTCGGATATTATACGCAGCTATAGCACCGGATTGCGCGTTTTCTGATTTACTCAATTACGGTAAAAATAAAACCTAAACTGTAGTGCGATTGGCGGTATAGTCCATTCGCTTTACAGTCAAAGAATTTAATGTTATATCTTGCTACTGTCAACGTAAAGGTCGAATTTCATTGCTTAGTCATTCGTGTCCTAAGTGAGACAGATAATATTTTCGAATAAATTAGTATAATATTTACAATATGATAAAGAATATTATTTATAACATTATATTATTCTTAAGCATAGGGTTCAGCTGCACTACTGGTCACTTTGGACACGACATATGCTTATTGCAAAGTAGATACTATATCTCTGCTTACCACGAAAGGGATAAAAAAGAGCTTAGCTTAAAGATATATTATTATCTTTATTTAAACTATAAAACAATATATTTACATTATAACACAACACACATATAGAAGAACACTTAAATTCTAAAATATAAAAATTTAGATTT
Source organism: Automeris io (assembly GCA_036320925.1). Lineage (NCBI taxonomy): Eukaryota > Metazoa > Arthropoda > Insecta > Lepidoptera > Saturniidae > Automeris > Automeris io. The sequence continues at coordinate 584,518 of JAUDJH010000037.1, read as the reverse complement.
AATAGAGCGAGGCCCAAAGCCCAAGCCACCGTCAGTTAGAAGCCCCGAGTAAGGAACTTCCTCACAATGTGTGCCGTATCAAGTAATACCACATAATAATACCAAGGTTATTATCAATATTAATCTTTTGGTTTACTAATAGAGTAACTAAAGTCGAAAAAAAGAAGTTAAAAAGTAAAGTAATACCCGTTTAAGTTTGTTACATCTACTTTTTTTTGTTTTTTTGGCAGGACGATTTGTTGTTAGCCAGGGGAGACTTTTACATCTTCACCGGGAGAATATAACTATGTATAATGTTCTTTTTTAACACTATAACTTCCCTATGACCTGGATTAAAAATTAGATTCATTATTCCTAGAATGAAATAGCCTTAAATAAAAAAATACAATAACTATAACAATAATATATATTTTCAAATAAGCTTATTCTACGTTTTTATTAGGATCAATTTATAGTAAAAAATCAATGTATCAATAAATATTTGTATAATAATAAGGAACTTGTATCAAACACAAAGATAATTAAACATTTAAAACTACAAATTTCAAATTTTAATAATGTTCTCGTTGACGACAAACATGTTAGCAAATACTGCAAGTCAAACAGGATAGTTTAAAAGACGCGCCAGGTTTTGATACACAATACAAACCATCTAATTGAGAGTTCTATTCATATGAATACCTTCTCGACTCGGGAATAACAACTAATGAAATATGTGAACAAAAAACACAACAAAGATATTTTATACTACTATTGAGAAAATGGAATAAAGTAGCTAACGGAGATCAATATGGTAGATAAATAAAATGGGGCATTGTTGAGACTTCGCTGCAGTGTGCCTGTGCTTCCAGAATTTATATTCCAATTGACAATATATCATTTTTTTTCCATATAAATATTAAATACGTACACATAAAAATGAAAATATTAGAAATTAAAACACTCATATTTTTCCTCATTTCGAATTCTGCTCTTTTTATCTAACTTTTTTAATTTTCTTTTACTACAGTTTACTACAGTGCACCTGATGGTAAGTACAGTGAAGTTCAAAAACGCAAGCGACCATTAAAAAATTAATATCCATTGATAGTCTCCGTCGTCATGTCGGCCCACATATACCACGACCAAAGGCCTCTAGGTATATGAGTTACTGGATATACACAAACTGATACCGAAACGCGACAGGCCAAAGCGAGTCACTATGACATACAACTTACATACATACTTCACATACATACATAGAACTTTTCACATGTGTTGTTTTATCCAGACACAAGACAGAGACCACACCACGTCTGGTAAGCTAGGTGCAGTGCAAAAACGACGACTTTCAAAAGTTAAAAGAATACCTATCGGTAGTCGCAGCGATCATGCCAGCCTGCACAAATATCTCTTCACGCTTCGCTTAAAGGACCCAATATCATAGGAAAATTGGAACACGCTCGCCAGAAGACCATTCCATAGCCCAACAACTCGGAAAAGTAAGAGTTAGAGAAATTCTTAGTCCTAGGCGGGATGTGAGCAACCGTATAGTTGTGATTTCGTAAACTCGCGCGCGTGGCTCTACTGTGGAAGGAGAAGGTGGAACAAAGTTGATCAACTCTTCAGAGCACTCGCTATGAAACAGACGGTAGAAATCGCATTACGGACGGTAACAATTACTAGCGGCCATAATGTAGCACAAAGTCAGGAAGCGACTCTGTCAGCAGCAGAAAAATATTTGACATGAAAGAAGGAGAACGATTTAACACTCTTAAGCGCTCATAAATATCAGAATCATTCCGTATATATGATATCAAAATTATTCCGTATATATGATATCAAAATACGTTACTGTCGTTTTTAAATATTTTTTTGCAAAATTAAGATAAAGTTAAAGCAATGGTTTTGAACTAAGAATGCGAAAAAAGAGGGGACGGTAGTCTTGTTTAAGGGTTTTAGTAATTTTGAATCGTTATCAACTCGAATACGGCGTTGGTTTTTCACATTTTCGTGTGATTCATAAAAATAATAAACAAAAAAGTATAGATCTTTTGTACTTGTATACATTCGTAAAAACTCAAGGAAAACCTTATTCTGTAGGATATGTTCTGTCGGGTAGAATGTTTAAAAACTACAATTTTAGGGTTTCTCAAATTGTAAATATTATCTTTTTATTAGATGGTAGCGTTTTGATTTTATTTAATGGTAATACATCATTAGAATGATCTGAAGTCTGAACCATGGCATGAGAAATCAAGTCTAAACGACCACCGGATTTTTTTTAACGAAAAACTAAAAAATATACGAAAATCGTAAATAAAACTTTTAATAAGTCTTTGATAATTAAATAAACTTGATTTAAACGTTACTACGAATAGGTAAAGCATTAAAATGCAAAGCAGTCTCTAATCTGAACAATGAATGTGTAAAATATTACACTACCCACTACCTGTCCTGGTTTGAAACTTTTAAAACAATCAATTCCACAAACGATTTCAATTTAACATGTCCAAACATGCCTTTCGGTAGTTTGGTTTTTTATTTACCGCAACGCAGTGGGATGTCAATGCTTGTTTTGTGAATTTTATAACCACTTCATTAGGAATATCGGGCCAAAGGGTCATTTGAAACACCACTGATATATCGGAAAAGGTGTGAATTGCGTAACATTATTATTATTGGAATGTCAGAGCATAATTTTGTAATAATATAACGATAACGTTTCAATGTCTGTAAACACGAATTGGTATAGGTTATAAGTGATAAAGCAAGCATAAATTTTCTATCATTTTCATTTTTACGTGCTGATCTAATTTTGGGGACATTTCACGAGAAGCGAGCAGCAAAAAATCCGAGGTTCTGGTTATTCGTTCATATTTGACTTGTTTACTAGGGTGTACGAACATGTAGGTCAAGCCACGGATTTGTGCGCTTCGACGTTTCCCTTAGCCCTGCGCATTGCTATTGGAAAAACACTCTGGTAGCATTCGTCAGCAGAAGGAAATACAGTTGTTTAACCAAGGCGTCTCGAGTTCTCGACAAAGCAATGCAAGCATCGGCTAGGCTCGTTAAAATGTGCACCGTGGGAAGCCACCATAACAAACTATATTAGATAAGACACTGCCAATGATAGCTTTATGAAAAGTTCATCGCCCTACCATTTTATATTATGCAAATAATAACATATGCTTTCGACATTGACTATTTTAGCAATAAAGAAATATCACATCTTCAGCGGATTTGTGGATTTAGCTTTTATGCAAAAATAAGTACATAAACTGTTACATATTAATGTGAATCGAAGAGAATAAAGATAAATAAGGCAGCCAAGTCCATCAAAGTAAGACTGTTCCCACAACAGCCGCGCCACAAGCTGCAAAGGCAGTGAACGCGACCAATGCAGGGCGGGGAGCAGGCGGCGCGCAACAAAGGGCCTTCCGGGAATTGCCACAATACAGGTTTGCGGCCAGCGCGCAGCGACGCGACACGGCGTGCGATACCTTCGCAGATACAGGCCGAGACCGGCCAGGTACACCCGCACTCCCTTAGATACCCAACATGCCCCACAAGCCGCGACGCTGCAATGCTGTCCCACCTTTTTCAACCAAATACGAATGAACAATCAACGGTAAATAAAAAACAACATGCATATTAAGTGGTACGCCATAATAATAATTAACCAAAGCCTGTGTCGATTTCTGCATGTTCTTATGATTTAGGAGACTTTAAAAGAAGAATAAATAGGCATTAATTACTGAGCAAACGCGTGTCATCACCGGCCGTGTGATCAATGAATTTGACTGTAAATAATAAAATTAATAATATAATGGAAGATACAAATCAATCGATTCCCGATACAGATATTCGTATCCCACTGATAACAATCGCGACAGGCAAAAAATTGCCAGCATCGACTTCGCACGGTCCCTATACTAAGAATTCTAAAAGACTTATGACACGAATATAGATTAGATAGTTGGACGTTTAATTCAAGCAACTCGTTATCTCGTTCAATCAAAAAACGATTTTCTCGAAAAACTTGTAGCTGCAATACGAGACTCCCGATGAATGGATGAATGAAGAAGAAACATATATCTAGATATATTGTATAGGAAGCGGTTTAGCATAAAAGTGAGAGTGAGGTGATAAAATAAAACTCCTAGGCGGAGCGGTAACTCGTTCTCACGTGTGCACGTTTGCCAGTAGATTTATTACCACCTAGTGAGATGCTCACTCTCGCTTGTATGTGCCTATTTGATTGATAAACATTAACGTCCTAAACAAGTAAACAAGCATTTCCAAGCAAAGAAAAAATGGTTATAGTTTATTACTGAATTTATAAAAAAAATTTTAGTTAGTCTTTAGATGGACAAACTAGACGTTTTACTTATATTGTCATAATTAGCTTTTTAATATAAATGTTAGTAATTGAATGATTAACTGAAGAAATACGACAGATTAAAAACAGAACCCAGTTTCAGAAAGGTTCCTTAATTTTAAGATGCATTTAAATACTAATGAATAAAATGCAATTGACTGTTTAGTGTTTAACACTAGTTCTACCGGTGAACAATTTATTTCTATTTTAGAAATAAGTATAACATGGTTTATTTTGCTTTGTTATAAATCAAATTAAATGCATAATATTTACCAATATCTTGTAATAGTAAAAGACATGATATTTTCCAGAATAAAAAAATATTAAAGAAAAAATAACTCTACGACAAATATAAACACCGGTCATTGTGACCAGTTCGGTATAGTGTTAAAAGCGTTTTTAAATGTCAGGATTGTCCCTGTAATGGCCCGATAGAAGAATAATTGACAAATATCTATTTAAATAATCCCGACACGATTATATTTGTTAAATTTTTGAAAAGACAATGCATTGGCAAATATATTTGCTGCATTTTTAAAATAAAAGGGACGTTCATGTTTACACAAAACGGAAATCCACCGAATATAAAATTAGCCCACGGTGATAAAATAATGATAATAACAATTCCTAATTAATTATATTATAATAATTACCATTGAGCTCGTAATAGACTAAAATTTAAAACTTTTGGTTTTAATTTAAATAGTTCGGAACGTTAGGTACTTTGACACATATCATTCGTATTTATGCAATGTTCGCAATAAATATAACAGAAAACACTGAGTCCACTCGCTAACTAAATAGCGTTCTTTGTCTTTTCGACATCTTGTTTGAAGGCCTTTCCTAAATTTTTAGGTAAGCTTTTACACAATATCACATTATAAAAAAATAACGCGCTAAAAACTTATGGGAATAAGTTTTGTAAATTCTAAGGTATCTCCACAGATACACTATCAAGAAAAGGGTTAAAAGCGTTTTTTGTACCTACACAATTTATCTTTGGAATATACACGAGTCAAATATCATATGCGTTATCTCTAATCAATAAGCTTCAATCGTAAGCAATATTAACACTTTCCAATTGATTTACAAAAAATTGGCTAAGTGCGTGTTTGAACGCGAGTAGTACGAAATAGGATTCCGTTAATTACAAGTTACGTTTCTTAGTTTAGTTACATTTAATTACGAAATTGCGACACCTAACCTTTGCTATTCTTGATCTGTATTTTTCTATATCACAAATGTGAAAATCGTGTTATATTCTTATTTATTTTCACGTATCGTTGAAATATATAATTAGGTTCTTAAAAAGACATTTATACAAGGTTATTGTAATCTCGCCGTATCTTGGGAGTACGCCCAATCTATTATCTATAAAGCAATAATAATTTTTATTTTTCTAAAATGTAAGCAATTTCGCCGTCTCTTAGAAGTACGCCCTATCTAGTATCCATAAAGCGATAAGAATTTTGATTTTTCTAAAAGGTAAACATTAATTATACATATAACCAAATAATATTGGGTTTCCCGACGCATGTAAATATTGAAACAAAATTGGTATTAGACATAATATACTCGTTTCCTTTGCGTTTTTTATGTCTATTATAATGTTTCTAAGTAACGTTTTTTGTGTCACTGCGAGCAGTCAACTTGTCCGAGATGGAGTGGCGCGAGCGCTCTGTGTTGACAACGCTGGAAAAGAAAATCTCCCTAAAACTTTTAAATATATTGTATAGGTACCGAAATAACAGTTTCCTTGCCTAAATTTAAATCATAGCATGAAATACCTCTTAGATTATATTTTGTACCATTATATGTTTATATATATATATAAGGAATTTAATGGTCTTTAATGAATTACAAAAAAAACTGTTGTTGCTTTGAAAAATCCAAAGAAACAACAGTTTTTTTTTTTACTTTTATCGTATATTAAGAAAAAACACTATACATTTAAATACATCACGGTCGAGTCTTTGTCAAAATTGTCAAATCCATTTCCACAGTTTATATAAAACTCTACAAGCATAGAGTGGTTTCACATGCAGCCGTGCGAAGAGCGACAAAACTTAAATCCTTGAAGGAAGTATATCTCATTTATTTATAAAATATTAAATATTTATCAGTTTATTTATAAAATGTATTTAAACTAAAACCGAAACATTTATCATCTATAAAACGGCATAATGTGTATCCGACTAACCACATTAAAATCCCAAAGTTTTTGGGCAATATACCTAATTTAGCATCATTGCAAGCGATAGACCCAAAGCGACGGCGCGGCCGCTCGGGTCCGCGAGTGCCAATCACCACTTCTTAGAATTGCACTTGTTTTCGCACCAGGTGCACTTACGAGTATATCAGTCACAATGATAAATAAAACAAGCAGCTATTATCGACAGGCCAATCGAATCAGAATATTTTTTTAGTTTAACTATGATTGATTGAGGTTACGAATTATATTACAAATCTTTATTTTTGTAGCCAGAACATTTACAAAAAATACAGATTTATGTTCTTTTTTTTAAATTATGAATAAATATGAAGCAGTATTGTTTAAAATTATTGAATACTTATTCGGTACCATAAAGCAAATACATAACTAACAGTACAATTTAAAGAAAAGTTTTTTTGAACGGGCGATACGTTGGTGGCCGGGAAAAACCTTTACAACAGAACCGGGCGGGGCCTAAAGAAAAGACACAATATAACTTTGTATTTTATCGTATAGGTGCTACGTCATACCAGTAAGTTTTTTTTTTCGCAATATGATAAAAAAGATAAAAACAATACCCAGTTTAAAAAATGAACTATATTTTGTATGCATACGCATCGTTTATTATCAAACATGAATATACAGTTATATTTCAGTATTCATTGTAAAACAGAATTCTAAAAGTCACGTATCATTTATTAAAAACTGGTTGATATCTCGACAACTTCTATAAGAAAATGGACGAAGTTACGGGTACAGAGACCATTGTCCATCGTTAAAGCACATCAATTATCATTATTTTAGCTCACACAATAATTTAATTCTGAGAACTCTTAGCTTATAGACATCGACACACACCTGCCACTCCTTATCCAAAGTTTATTAGGTATTATATTCAATGGATTAAATCAGAAGTCGATTTTTTATAAACGACTATTACCAGGCCTGAGCTGCGATACCTATGAACAAGTCACCTACTTGAAAATGGTTAATTGGTAGAAACTATGATGAGCTATATCATGAATAGTTTAAAAAATAGCGTACCACACAAACAAACAAATAATATTCATTTTACAATAATTATATAGATAATATTTTTATTATGTCATGGGCACGTTTAATTTATCTCTTAATAGATCTTTGTTAGAAACTGTACTTAAATAGTAAAGATAGCGTTATATATATATATATATATATATATATATAGTACATGAATATTAGTAGTTAGATGATATCGCCGTGATGGCATCAAATCTGATAAGATAGATTATTAATGTACGAAACAATAGAGTTACTGCATAAATTGCTTACAAATGGTTACGATGAACTCGTTTTCCCCCGTAATTAGTTATGACGGCTGACTTTTGTCTGCTCTTTTATAATGATCCATTAAAATTATGCAACATCAAATACACTACATTCCTTACAAGGAATGACTTAGCCACTATATGTGCATGGGTTGATTGTTATTAATGGTACTTTTACCTACATTTTACGTATGTTTATAGATTTTATTATTTATTACCTGTATACATAAATAATCATATACTATATAAAGAAATCTACCATTATCTGCGAAAGTTTCTTAGTCCGATACCAATTTATATTATAACTAATGCCTAAATTATAACGTATATAAAAAAAACCTCTATAAAAAGTCCCTGCATTTTAGAAACTTTAATTTTTTGAGACAGGAAAGCATATAATTATTTTCTATAATATTACATATTTACCGCACTAATTGCAAGAGCAATGTAAAATACTTTAAATCAATAATCTGTGATTATATCAAGTAAGCAACACTTAATTTAATTTCCTTTTTCCTTAACCGATTACTTCGTTTCCACGAACTTCCTTTAGATTTTCATAACGTGCATTAAACATGGGAGCTTCAAACCATTCATTACCTTAACAAATTAATTATTTAATACCCAATTGTCTTAATAGAACTACTGACAATGATTAGACGTCAATACAATGTTTTAATTTTAAAAAATTATAAAAACAAATCCTCTATATGGTGTGTTTATACGATTCTCTAAAAATATTTAGTGCTATGATTTTTAATACTGGCAAATTTAAAAGTTTTGAGAAAGAAATTCTTTCACAATATTTCCTTTTTGTAATTAAGTAAATTATCTTCTATCATTCTAATAAGTTTTCACGAGTTTTTTTAAATAATAATCTGTATGTACCTATGTGACAATATATATACTAAAATTAAAAAAAAAATCTCATGGATCTCAGGTTACATACCAGTCAGGAGCAAAAAATAAGGATGACTAGCGTTTGGGGAAACATGATTCTACATGCACCTACGCGCCGCAAGATCATTAGAAAACAAATGCACAACGTGACTTGTACTTACCATTCGATGCTGCGATATCCCTTAACGCAACAGTGTATACTTTTAAATTTATCTTCAAATCCGTATTCGAAGGGTATTGGCTCTTTGGTGAACTGCATCCACGTAGTGTTTGTAGAGAAGGTGTTGTCTGTGCAATAGCCAGCGGAGAGAGCGCCGGGCGCGCCCGCAGCCATCGTTATAACCACCATGAACCACATTCTGCTTTATTGTTGCATTCTATGAAAAAAAAACACATATTAATTACATACTTCATTATATAATCTTATTGTGTATTTTAAAAAGTATGTATATTACAATGATTGATTTTTTTAAATTAAATAAAACCAGGTAAAATTTATGAACCAGCAGGCTATATGGTGGCCAATTTTCAATTTACTTGGTCAAAAATAATGTGTCGACAATTTAAATTTAGATATTTCTATTCCATGAAAAGTTTACCCTGATACAACAACATATTATAATATAGGGTAAAAATAATAGTATGAATTTCATTCATTATTGGTTTAAGAAAGTTTTTAAAAGTTTTACTAACATTTGATCTATTATATATATGTTTTTGGAGATAAATACCCCCAAAAAACATATATATAATATATAATTTATTTTAAGTATAGTACAGTTCTTAAACAAAATTAATTTTGATATTGATTGTTATGTTCTTGTTTATAATATTTTTTCAAACAAGTTATCACTAAAACCGTCATTAAAACATTGTTAAGATTAATTTTTGATTACACATCTCAGTTCATACGAATTTGTTTTTTTTTTCATGTAACACTTGTAGATTCCATTAATGATCTCATCGATGCGTTCAATCAAAGCTTTTAACGTTACTAAATCGATTTGATAAGAAAAGATGCTATCAAACACTATTCCGAGAAGACTTAAATAAAAATGGAAGTATTGAAAAGGGGATACATTATGGCAATCCAAAAAGAAGACTATCATGGGGACTACCCGGTCACCCGTCAAATCCCCATCAAAACCGAATATTCGTGTAAAAAACGTCATGCTGTGTATTTAGTGGGATCAGCTGGGTGTAGTGTGTTACGAATTGCTTAATCCAAGTGAAAAAATCACTGGAACTCTATCGAACACAGTTGACGAGATTGAGCCGATATCTGAAGGAAAAACGCACTCAATCTTATATCAGAGACGTCAAAATTATTCTCCTAAATGATAATGCTCGTCCGTATGTAATGTCGTCCGCGGTTTCGGTGAAAAACTATTTGAAAACACTTTATTCAGAAGTGCTACCTCACCCGCCGTATTCACCAGGCATTTCGCCTATCGACTATCATGCTCTGTCGGAGCAGCGTTTCACTTGAAATGAAAATGTATTGAAATGAAAAAATTAAATTAAATATATTTATATCATATGAAAATAGCAAAAATTGCGTGGTTTGGTGGATAACCTCAAATGATAAGGAATTCTTCAGACCTAGAATCTGAGGGCTGTCTGAAAGATGGGGAGAAGAAGTAGCTAGTGATGGACAATACATCGATTAAATTTGAACAACCGTTCTTTCACATTTTTTTTGACAAATACGGCGGAAAGTTATTTGTACTAATAACATTTAAATTGCCTATTCGTATATACAGAAACTACCATATATTTTATGCATATATTCGCAAGTTTATTCGTTTTAAATAAATTTAAAGTTCCCATAATTGCGAGTTCATTTCTAAGTAGCAAGAACATTTATGAAGAAGTGAAGTAGGTTAAATATTCATTGATATTCTACATACATACATGAATAAATAGATACATCTAAGCTCCGTGTACTAAATAATTAAATAATAGGAATATAATTAATTGATATTATTTTATGATATTCAAAATGCTATAATAACCCAAATATCGATCAACGTCCTCTCTCAGAAATCTAGATTTCCTCTATTTGTACAATTTTTTTTGGATATCGAACCCTCATTTACTCACTGAATAAGTCCTTCAAATATTTTGTGGCGAATATTTTTGAAGTTTTAACCAAGGGACAAACCTTTTTCATTGTTCTGCTTAGGTAACTTCGACGCCTCGGATTTAGTTTCTACTCGTATTCATTCATGTATTGTATTAAACCCATTGTACATTCTTCTATTCATCAAACTATTCGTATGAAACATGTTGGTTCGTCAGTTAGTTACGAAACATGATGTTTCGTACAACCATTTCTATTTAGAAATGGTATTGACAACTTCGCATTCATCCTTTAGTATTGTGATGAAACCGCGTTTGTGGAGGATTTTCCACCACAATATGGGAATGAGACAACGACTATGATATGGCTAACAATCCTAGCCCCGATGGTGTGTCTCTCGCGTACAATGCGTTGCACTAACCTGGCCGACGGCACTCTCGCGGTCCTAGATTGTCAGCTCCCGCGGCAGGCGGTTCCTTCCTGCTGCGCTCGTCGGGATCAGCGCAACGGATGTAGACTTGATGGGTGATGAGGAAAGTCAACAACACTTGCCGGCCGGCTAAACGTTCGAACACCACACTCTGCGATTTGTATTCCGACAAATGCTGTTGTATACGGTGTCGCGCGCTCGCACGATGCACCTGTGTCTTTCCTCCCGAATTTATTTGTGTCGTTGAGAATGAGCAACTACTTGCTCCGGTTACGTTTTTCGAGTGACTGACTTGACAAGTTGTGCACGCATCGCGCCATCCATAAGGTGGCGCTCGCGACACATTTCGAGAGCCAATCATGTTAGGCCAAATTCGTGAATGAACTTTTACGGTTACGAAACAAGTATCGTATATGCAATACTACATTTTTATATATATTTTAAAATTATATTAGTCTTCAGTTTCCCAAAACAATACTAAATTGATTCCTAAAATTAAACTGTCGATTTTAATAACTTTCTTTTAAAACTATTATGTTGTGTGCAACACACTGCCGTAATCTTTGAGATTGTTTCGGCGTTTCTTCACAAGACCATATTTTCAGAAACGTTAGTAACTTAAATAAACTTCCAGTGGCCGCCAAAATCGAAATCTGTGTCTACTAGGAGTATCCTACCACCAACTCTACAAATTATTTGCCTGAGCATCTTAACATTTAACGGACGGGCCCCGTAGATTTATGTTTTATCATTCTGACTTCCTATGACGGGCCACGTAAATAAATCTACGTTGTTCCTTTCCGACTTCCTAGGACGAGTCACGTAGATCTACGTTTTTGCTTAAATTTTGGGTACGTTGCATTAGTTTTTTTATTTTATAGATTACTAAACTTACTGATTTACTGATTTTATTCTAAACTAGGAAAGACAGAGCAGATGCGGCCCGTCCGTTAAGTGCTCATCTCTCTTGTCCAATAAGTTGTAAATACCCTCTGAGGACAATAGTAAATATCTAGAAGTGCGTCGTAAAAAAATCTACATCGTTGTACAATAATAATTAAACTTGACTGGTTACGCAGGTGCGTAATGTGACAAATGACGCCCACGGCTCACGACGGTTCCACACATCACGGCTTTAAGGCACGGCACACTTACAATCTGCTCAAATCATCTGTTTATTCATAGACGTTAGAAACGACAAGTACTGTTATGAATGTTTAAACCTACTCCACCCTGAAACTTTCACCGTTACTCTATAAATGACCCGGCGACCATTTCCTGTGTTTGCACACTGCGTTAAGTTATTACTTATTTATCATAAATTAAGATTGTATAAGTTACATGTATACGACATGAAGTAATCATAAACAAGGCACATTTTTTATAGCTATAATTAACACTTAAAGTATGAAACATATAATTTACTCATTTCTGCCAGTAAGTTTGCCTACGCAAATATAGGCTTGCCTGAGCTAAATAAAATAATCAATAAAACTGGTAATGTATCTCCAATTCAATAATCTCAAGTGTTTCTATCAAAAATACATATATCTATATTTATATAATATACGTATTCGAAAAGAATTGTCCTGACTGACATTATATCTTAGCGTATAAACTACCGAAACTAGGAACATGAAATTCTTAGATCGGGTTTTTTATACGACGTACATACCAACTAGGGGGATTTTGTGATATTCTATTCGTAAGTGTGAAATAGGCGTTGAAAATCCGCCAATTTTAATTGAATCCAAGCCAGGTCTGCAAATTTAATGTAAAGGCCTGTTCTGTTTCAACTTATTACCTAATAGATACCCGTAGTATCTAACAGGAATTACTATTTCTAGGGGATAAAACAATTTGGTATCGATTATGAAAGTAGTTTATCAGTTTTAACGATAACCTTAGTTTATGAATAATATTAAAGGGAAAATGAAGTAGGTATGTAGTAATTAATACTTTGTCGTCCGCACGATTTGTAAATATTTATTCGCTTGGCGCCGGCAGCGCTAATTCTGATCACTAGATTTGTCGCCGGCCGGTCTTGACATTATCGGAAGATTAGAAATTGTTAAGTTTTACTAATCTCATCTTTAGTTCTCATAAGTTCTCAACCCTGTTCCTCTACTTTCATGAAATTTCGAAGACCAAAAGTTTGCTCACGTCACCACTGTGGTGTCGCCGGACAGCATTGTGTTAAGAAAATTTTATGTTAGTAAAATTTCTTGGTATCTATGGTACCGAATTGATTGAATAAAAGTTAAAAAAAAAATTATATAAAGATGTAAGAACGAGTAATGAAAAAATTAAGTAAAGCAAAAGTCCCTAAAATGGGTCTCAATAGGAAACCAGTAACATGCAAGAAAAATCAACTGACGTTAATAGAAAGTCCAACGATGACGAAAGCAATATTATTAAGTATAGTGATTTCAGACCACAGCAATTCTCGGTAAAGTAAATGTATTTACCGGTTAGAATAAAGGTTACGACAGTTACAATACTTCTATTGTGTCTTTAAGTAATTTTATCATACTTTGTAGCCTTAAAACGTAAAATGAACGTTAGTATAAAATAATAATAACAGATTTAACTAACACCACACTGAGAAATAAATAACCAGTAAACTAATTACACGGCCATGCGTAACGACCAGAGGCCCAACTACTAGTTTTTACGAGATTTTTTTCGAATTTATTCATTTTTCAATATTATATTGCATAGAGCCTGTGCCAGAGCGTTTGGGTAAAATTAACTCTATACAATTTGATAATTGATTAGATTTGACATTTGAAATCGTCAATTAAATTTGATAATTAAATTTGTAAAAACTCGCATTCAATCCTTAGATGTAGCAGCAACTTTAGGATATCATGAATTTCTTTGTACTTTTTATTTATTCAAAAACTTCAGTTTTAGCTGAGACCATTTTAAATGTAGATAATTTTGAGATATTCGCTGTTCCAATTAAACGGTAAATAGTAAAATGCAAGGTAACATAATCTTTGCCTAAACATAAGCTATTCTATGAAATGATATCGCGCGACTGATTCGACTCTAAATTGTTCACAGAAAAGCAATACGTATTAACGGTAATGCACTCGCTGCTTTTGTGATACGCGATTTCCATGAAATATCTGTTTAATTTGTTATATCAGTATATAGCTCAGTGTTATTAAACTCCATCAACTTTTGCTGTTTGTTTACGCTTTTATGACAGCGGTGGCTTAGTGGATAAGGAACAGGTATCCATGCGCGGCGACGCGAATGGTCGTAGTTTCGAATCCCAGCATTTACAATTTGGTTTTTTACCAGATTAAGTACTGATTTAAGCACCACATACTCACTCGTGAAAGAAAACATCTTGAAGAAACCCGCTTGGCATCTAAAAGTATTGTCATGTGTGAATGCCCTGAGAAAGGCGATCAGCTGCAGCAGCAGAAAACATTATGAACAATATTTGTAAACCAACAGATCGTACTAGAGTTCGTGAGCCTATATTGAAATGTAATAGATTTGTGCTTACAATCAATTTTATCATTGTTAAGCACGAAAAAATCAATAATGTGAAATGCTTATAATTATAATTAACCCTTATGTGTAGTGTAGTGCCCATTGTTTTGCATAGAGCAATATCTTTCCTTACATAGTATTAATTGAAGATGTAATTTATGTCCGTTTATATCTTATAAACTACGCAACGGATCTTTGAAATCCAATCATAGCTTAGAAATGATACAAATAATAATTGTGATGGGTTTGGACTTTGCGATTCTTGTAATAAGTACACAATTTTGAATAAAATTAAACTACTTGTATTGTTTGTCACGATATTTACTAACAAAAAAAAAGTATAAGAATCCGAGTCCACTTAAATCGTGTTTTTGTAATAGTTTAAAGTAATAATTCCAAGAGAATTCCCTAGAACTTATACACAGAGAAAATTATTATAGTTAAGCAGAAGTGAAGTGAAATTAGATGTCCTACTTGTGCACGAGTCGATTACTAAGAAACGGGGAGGTTGACAATGTGAAAATATCTTATGAGCAGGAAAATAGCCAAAAAAATGTTTCTTTTTCTAAATAGTTGTAAGACCTTCATTTAAATTATATATCATTTAATGTTTTATAGACTTATTATTACCTATATTCCAGTTCTTTTGTCCATAAAGTTGCCCACAATTAAGCTCAAATTTTAAAAACTTTAACGATCTTTACCTATACCGCATTTTTTACAAATAGCCAATATCTTCACGAGAAAGTCCATGCCGCCAGGGTTGATAGTACATCATCAGAAGCTATACGGTCCGTAGGAACTGAAAACCATATCATATATGTCACGGTCCCCTGTGTATGAAGGCTTCTAAATGTCCCATTAAATATTTATTTTACTATCGGATACAAGTTCTTTTCTTCTATTCATATTTTCCTCGTTTCTTTTACCAGTAAGCCGATTCGTAGGAAGTTACATAACTAAGAAAAATATTACTTCTACGAAATTTTTCTTTTCTACTTAATGTAGTTAATATCATTATATCATTATAGTTTATATCATTACTACGGGAGATTATACTGTAAAGTAAAAATTAAAAAAAGGAGTGGATTTAGAGAAGTCCTAATAAATATTTATTGTCTTCGTTTTGTTGTGTGCTTTAATCGCAAGTTATATTTCTGGTTCTATAAAATCCATTGTCACAACCAAACGAGTGTATTTTTTGCATTGGAAAATATAGATAGGTAGGTAAATATTCGTATGTAGGTAATAGAACTGTTAAACTCACGTCGATATTACTTTAGTAGTTATTGTGTGATGGACATACAAACGTAATGTCTAAAATGTAGATGGTTCATGTTTAGAAATCTTTATAGTGTACCATATAGTCGCTTTCGATCTTTTTTATATGAAATACCTAATAACATAACATGAGCCTGTTACGATTCCCGAATAATGTAGTCAGAGATAATAGTAGAGAATAATGTATCATATAAAATATTGTTACAAATGGTATGGTTGCTTAAATATATATACGAACCACATTACATATTAATATTTCGTGGTATATACCTCTCTCGGCCTCCAGATCCTTACAAAAACTGTTTCTTGAAATGTATTGTGATGTTATCATTTTTTTTTTGTTTATTGCTTTAATTTTGTAAGTTGAAATAAATTACTCTTTTTATTACATTTACATGCATGAACAATGAAATAAATTATTTGAGAGCATCAAGTAAAATAAGCAAATAAATCCATTGAAGTAATGTGTAATAATTTAATGCAAAAGACATACTTAGAAGTGCTAAAAGACATGAACGCAATTACTTTATTGCTACATACCCCGGATGAGAGGGTGGCGGTGTGCAGTGTCCGGCGCGCCGCCTGTGAGATAGGTATTGGAAGGGTGGGCTCTTTACCCCTACCCCTCCCAGAGAGGCAGCCTCGACAAGGCATTTCGCTCTCCGGGCGTCTGGATGAATTTGGTTTCCCAGGCTCGGGTGGAGCGATTAGAGGGACACCCCGGGGGTTTTTAGTCAGTAGGAGTCTGACACACCGGGGTTGCTGCCCTCACAGCGGCCCTGATGGTCCTATGCAGGATTTTCCCCCGAGAAACCAAAAAAAAAAATGCTACATTCCAGTTCAAGCATGTAGTGTGACAACCGTGACTCATTTAATTTCAATTTGTAGATTAAAAGACATAGTAAAAATTAACAGATTATTTTAATCTCTTATGACTCGTGTTTGTATATTACAAGGACCACACGGTGACACACTATGTTGTTCGAACAGAGATGCAACCAGAGATATTTCTTTTCTTGGATAAAGAATGTACGTAATATAAACCGTGTGTGTTCGATAAAATAGCCTGTTTTTTGCAAGGTAAATGTTGCCCGGTATATGATTTTACAACTGCACTGGGCGAGAGCACTTTGGGTGCTTACTGTTTAGGCAGCGAAATTTAAGGGTTAAATGACAACACAAGGCACCCACGTGGGTATGAACTTGGGCTTGGGCGACAAATCAGAGAAACAACTACTTATCTACTAACGTTTCGGATGTAACTACCTTGACAAGTAACGCCGAAAGATAGTCAAAACCACGTTGGGGTGAAACTGAATCATTAGTAAAGATAAACACCATTGAAAGGAATTTGTCATCTTATATTTCACTACAGAAACAAAAATCTTAAAAATTGCACAGAGCAGTATCAAATGGATAGCCTATTTAAACTGAAAATTTATAGCGATATTATAAAATGTATTAAATTAAGAAAAAAAAACGCTCTTTGGGTATTTACAGTTTTGAAGTATAATTTTTTTAACATCCTATAGGTTAATTTGCATGCGAGAATTTTGGACGGTTCCTTCCACAGCTCGGTCCTCGATCTCTACCTACGTGCCTGGTCGAAGTGATTTTTGCAATTACCGACAGCCGGCACACATATCTGTCGGTAATTTGCCGCTCCTCCCGCAACCGGCGGCGATCGGGTTCTCGGAAACGTTGCATCGTCCGCGGACCGAGCTAGTGCGATTAACGCACTAATTACCACGGCTTTACCGCTACTGTTTGATGAGAGTACATCACCAACTTGTTCGGCGCCATTATGTGCAGAGAGACAACATCTTATGCATTTTTTCGCATGATTAAGCTTAATTAGATAGTAAAGAGAAACTGTTTTTTATTTGTTCAACATTTTTTTTAAATTTTGTGTACGAGTAGTATGTTTTATAAGTACGCAATAATTTAAATTCAACATTATAAGCTGAGTTTAGTACTGTTATTTATAATATCAAGCTATCCTGATAAGAATTGAATAAAAATTACAGTTAAAAATATTTAAATAGTTACATGAATTTTTTTATTTGGTTTCTATGTAGCAAATCCTGCATAGGACCATCGGGGCCGCTGTGAGGGCAGCAACCCCGGTGTGTCAGACTCCAACTGACTAAAAACCCCCACGGTGTCCCTCTAATCGCTCCACCTGAGCCTGGGAAACCAAATTCATCCAGACGCCCGGAGAGCGAAATGCCTTGTCAAGGCTGCCTCTCTGGGAGGGGTAGGGGTAAAAAGACCACCCTTCCAATACCTATCTCACAGGCGGCGCGCCGGACACTGCACACCGCCACCCTCTCATCCGGACAGCAGACTACCTCAAGTCTACTGCCCGGCTATTGTCACCGGGGGATGTCGCGCTCGCTCTGAGCGAACGCATCGCTCCGGCGACGGTGCCTTGACCGCCGAATAACTAGAGAAGATGTTCGCTCTCTGACCCTTTCGGTGGCCTCCTTCTGTTTCATCACAACCTTGCAGAAGGCTGTGACTCCTCGCCATGCCTCTTCACTGCCGACCATGGCTTTTACCACCATTGGCAGCGAGAGGTCATCTTTAATGCGGTCCTGAAGGACCTTCCTTTCTTCAGCCCAGGCTGAGCACACCTGAAGTGTGTGCTGCGCCATGTCCTCGGGGCACATGAATATTTATTTCACCAATGTAAGTCAACATTTAAAAAAATCAATATAAGTACTTAATTTGATACTGAAAAATCACAGTATAACAACAATATTGCACAAGTTTTGCAAACAGCAAAATATGTACATTGCATATAAAAAAATTATGAAGTAGTTACTAATTTATTTAATTATACATTTTTATGGCCCACTATATACAATAACTATTACCTTTTGATTTTAAGACATTCATGTGTACCCTTTACATATGTGCAAAAAATATTAAAAAAGTAAATAAAACATACTCTCTGTAAAAAATGTACTATGATTTGTGCTATTATAATTTTAGAACTTGCAGTTCACTATGATAAATTTGTTTGTGAATAGAGTGTATATACTCAATATAATCATAAAATAATAATAATAATAATCAAACTGAAAAAAATATGACATCATATTTAACAGCCATAATACAAGTAAATATTTAATTGAAATGGTTAAAGCCCTGATCATAAGTAGTCATCAAATTCTTGTAATTAAATTAAGGTAGATCTATATCTTCTTGACATAGTATAAATAATTTTAATCACCATTATTGGCTGTCTGTGTATTTATATCATGCTGATCTTAATGTGTCTTTGGCTAACATTTAGCAAATATATTCCACATCGTTTATTTGTAAATTGTGTTTATATCCAACACAAAAATAGTAGAGTTATAATTTCTATGTCAAATGGGATCTGATCTGCTGATAGGTTACATGTATACAAACCAATTTATTTAAAAGTTAGAGTTGATGTCAGATAACTTTAATTGCATTGAATATTGCACTAAATATTTTGAACACATGGTATTTTTTCCATACTGTTTTTATTTTTCACTGTATTTTATTATAGTATCATTTATTTTACAGGTAAATGGAGGTATAGATTATTTCAAGACTCACCAAATTCACAGAAAAATACTGAGTAGTAAAAATTCCTAGCGCCACCTGCCTAAGCAAAATAAAGTTACTCACAGTTTGCTACTGAGAACTTAACAGTATTATATCATGCCTATAGAGATATAGGCACCTATAGAAATTATATTTCCTGCGGAAACTTAAAAATATGTTGGATACAATAAACATACTATAAATATATTCAATAATCTCATCTATCAAGATCAGATAGTGATATAATATTTGATCTGTGATTATTTTCTTAAGTTTGTAATACAGAAAAATATATTTTATAAATTTCATTTAAAGAATTATTATTAATACCAGTAGTGACATAACTTTGTATACACAAAAACACCAAAAAAAATTATTCAATTAATACCAGAATCTGTACCATAATGTTTTAACAACATTAATCTAAATCATTAAATTAAATAAAAATACCAACATATTAATAAATTAATTATTTAAATAATAAATGTTCTGGGGACTCTTCCCGTCAACAGAAGCATGGAATTTTCCCATTGTAAATAGTCTCTTTCTTTAACTCTTTATATATTAAAAATATTCTTAAACTACCATCATTAAATTTTTTATAAATAAAGCCTTCATTTAAACAGTAATTAAGAATGCCTATTATGTCATTAGAAAAGGTTGCCTTTAAAGCCTTCCAGGAGCACATGTCAATCACCATGGTCCATGTGGCACTTGCAATTGCTTTTATAAAAAACATCCATCTTATGAGCAGACATATTTCCATTTCTTTTGGCCCATGAACCAGTGCATGATCTTGGATAATATGTCTTTATGAACATTACTTCAATTCCTTTTTTGGAAAAATAACTGGGCACATGCAATAATTACAATAAATTAAGTAGTTAAACAGTTGGTTCAAGTCCTCTGGTGTCAATGTAACCAGAACCAGTGTGGTTAAGTGCTCTAGCATTAGCACAACATAGGTATGGCTACTCGCATATAATCATTTCTGTATCTACATATAACATTTTACAAATACAACAATGAACCTAACCAAACCTATGATTCACCTTTAAAAATTTAAACATAAGCTATTTAAGAACATTTGTATGTATTCAAATAGTGTTAGGCTTACAAAAATATTTTAAGTTTGTAAGGTAGTATGTAGAAAAATAATTTTGAACGAAATCGAATGGACATAAGGCAATATCTGTGTCGTTTCTACGCGAAATGTGAATTCAAAGCGGATGAAGCTGCGAGCACAGCTATTGTCATATATTTTGCCAATATTTTGCAATGCAATATAAGCACAAAGTATTAAGTGGAAAAAAGTATTACTCACCGAATCTGTTGGATGACAACCCAACTTTCCAAGAATTAAAAAAGGTAAGTTGTTTAATTTTGACACAGTTTTTAGTATCACACGACACTGTTCAAAGAATCTGTTTATAGGAACGTAAAATCAATTCATAATAGCCTATAATACTCTGATAATACTAAATCTGTAACTTAGAATTTCTAGACACAACCAACACAATTCCTATCATTAAAAGCAAACGTGCAACTGACGTCTGACAGCCGCAAATTATTTTTACGGCATGCGATTGTTGCTTTAAATGACATAGACAATGTTGCCGAGATTTGCTAATATTTTCCACTATATAGTTTAGAAATCGCCCTAAAAACACTACATAGATCGTATTAAGTTTTAAATCAAAATCGAAAATGTTGATACTGAATAATGAGTTGTTTTATGATTTTTTTAAATCGTAAATTATCTATCTGTTAATTTAATATTTTGCTTAGAAAAATAAGTCATGGATAATAAAAATTTAACGCTTGCAAGTATTAATTTAATGTGCTTTAACTGGTTTATAACAAACCGTAAAACTATTGTCTAAAAAAAAACTTTCTGAAATTTCTAAATTCTTTATCATAAGGATAGAAAAATTGTAAAAACAGTTTTATACTTGGCTCAAGTAATTATTTTAATTAATCCTTCTTCGCATACAAAAGAATCCCTTAATATTATTATTTTTTTATACTTTTTAGTCTTACTTTTATATATTCTCCGAAACAAATCGCTATCTGAATCATATATATTTTTTTATTATTATTTATATATTACTATAATTTATATGAAGAAACGAACAGATAGGTAGATAAAAATCATAAGAAGCGTCCGAATTAAGTCATTGATTTCGGTCGATTAGGTCAGTTATGATTTGCAAAGTTCGAATTCATAATGTATTTTGTCTCGTATGTTTGCTTCAAATAAGAAATTTTAAACCCTCTTAAAGTCATCCTTAAAATAGATATTTAAAATCCCCTAAATTTTGAGGTAAGCATATAAATAGGCATCACTGTAAAATGACATATTGTGACATAGGATGGAAGAATGTGCAAAGATCAGACACCATACAGCCATGTCCGATATTTTTTTTATCGTAGAAGAAGTTTTTGATCCGAAGTAATTTATCAAGAAGAATACGTAAAAAAATTATACATATGCACCATTTGGTGAGAGATTTTGGTTTTTTTGTGAGAGTATTTAGTCTCACAGCCATTCAATGATCATTCGAAATGATCTGAATTCGATATGATATGATGATATGATATGAAAAATGTATTCCGTTGTGAAAATATCTGAAGTTTTTAGCACAGACGAAGGTATTATTTAAAGATTTTTAATATAACTTAGGAAATCAGTGAACAACTGGGACTTCCCTTCAGTCAGCACCACGCGCGCTTCACCAGGGACACTATGTGGGAAAAGTGGGTACTACCCAGCATTTTTTATTTAAATTCTGACTCGACACAGTGACTGCACCATACCTGATGGTAAGCATGGTGCAGTCCAAAAAACGCTAACGACTATCGACAGGTAAGAAAAACCCAACGGTAGTCACAGCGATCATGCCAGCCTGCACAAATATCTCTTCACGCTACGCTTAAAAGATCCCATATCATAGGATAGTGGGAACACGCCCGCAGTAAGACCAAGACAGCCCAACGACACGGCAAAAGAAGGAGTTGGGAACTTCTTAGTCCTAGCCGGGATGTGAGAAACCGTAAAGCTGTGACTCCGCAAACCAGCGCGCGTGGTTTCTATTCAGGAAGGGAGAGGGTGGAACAAGGTTAAACAACTCTTCAGAACACTCACCATGATACAGACGGTAGAAAACAGTCAGTGAGGCAACATCTCTGCGCAACTGAAGCGGTTCAAGACACTTAGTCACGTCAAGATCTTTCACAATGCGGACAGCCCTCCGCTGCAACCTATCCAGGGCGTCAAGTAAGTACTGAGCAGAACCATCCCAAAGATGCAAACAATATTCCATGCAAGACCTCACCTGAGCCTTATACAAAAGTAACAGTTGATCCGGCGTGAAAAACCGTCGCACTCTATTTAGGACACCAAGCCTGCGCGATGTTGTGGTGATATAAGATCCTATATGATCCAAAACAGCTAAGATATCTGAATCCTCCAGGTACCTTAGTCAAACCCATACAGTACAATTGTATTTAAGGTGAGTCATTCCACCTTTGCGTAGCGCCCTGCATATTATGCATTAGTGCGGGACTTGCGCTTCACAAAGCGAGGTGGAAAGGGAGGGGAATAGGGTGGATATTCTGGCTCCGTAGTCTTTGCCGATACATTTTTAATAACAGAGCAATCTGCACTGAGTAATGCTTCTGCGGCATAGCAGCGTTGTGAGCAATAACACGCATAATAAATAGCCAGTGATTTAAATCTTTACGGTGTCATACCGTCACCGCAATGCATCGTATTCACTAACTCTTATAGAGTTCAACTACTCTCTCAACGAAAGCACATGTTGTGAATACGTACAGTTAAATGTAAATAAATTAAAAAAGACGATTATTTTTTCTTAGTTTTAATAGTAGATTTCTTGCCACTACAGAGGTGTCGAAAAGCTCCCAAAGCGCGACGTACCATGACGCCTCGCCACCACGCTTGTATTCGAGTAGCAGAAACACGTTGACGGTCCTCACGCGCTAGACGTGCGGCTCGCTCACGCTTAAACGTCAGCCAGCCTCGTATTTCGCCTTTATGTAAATCGTACTGTAAAACAAAAATTACTTAGAGCTGTTTGCACCGGTAAAATACAATCTAATTTAAACTTATATAAAACACTGTTTACCATTGAATTGCACTTATTTTCTAGCAAGGAAACATTACGCAGTTTTAACAAATGTTAAAGTTATATCATCATTGAGGAAGAATTAAATCGCTTCAATCAAATAGCACTTTATAAAACCTTAAACTATATATAATTTACTGTTGCAAGCCGCCCTTAGATATTATTACTCAGCAAGGAAACAAACACTCGTAAACTGTTTAGTTAGTTTATCTAAGTAACGTAAATATCCAAGATCGTTTAATAATTACCAAATTATTCGGTTAATTATTATAACACACAATATTAGATGGAAGCCTATTTTGTTTCTCTTTTGACATCTCTCTATGCAAATAGCCAAAGATGATTAGATTGGAATTAAGATATTTTCCTACGTCTTATGATATTTCCGCATTACAAAAAAAATATTAAAATTATTAGTATGGAAAATGTCGGACGAATAGTTTAATAGGTCTTGTAATAAATTGTAATCTTTGATAGTGAATTATAGACAAATTGCATCAGACCAAATTTTGAAGCTCGATCCGACGATTAGTAGCTATTCTGAGTAGTTCCGCTTTTATTTCTAGGCTTTCGTTCATTTTAGTAATGTCCACAGTATACCGCTGCTGCCAGTTCTGCAAAGATTGTCCATGTTCCTGTGTGAAGTTTAAATATTTCCATGATGAAAATTAACTAAAACCAGCTGTGTAAATTATCTATAATTATTTTGTAATTCATTTGCAATAATCTACTACGGATTTTATTATATCATAAAAGATACATGCGCAATATTTCCATAGATTTACTCGATGGAGGGCTTAGTGACTGACAATAGATATGGTACCAAAACTATGCTTATATTTTTCCGAGAAAATGAAAATTTTCCTAGTGGAGCTCGGAGAGCAAAAAAATTAATTAACTAATCAAAACAATGATGAATCCTTTTTTATAAATAAAATAATATGTAATAAGACCCATGTATTAAAACAACTAAAAGCCCAGTCAAGTATGGTGTAAGCTGTTCTCAAAAGCAAATTATAAATAATGTTTTCCAAACCAACTTTCGCTTGCAATTCTCCGAATAATCTCTATTACTCTAATTGAAAAAAATTGTATTCCCAATATACTCATAATATACTTTTTTCAATTCAGTTCTCTATAAGTACCTGTATTTGTAGCTCATAAGCCTTCAGCAATTCTTTATGTACTCTCTGTTCATAGTCTATAGATGGAATAGATTTACTTTGATGGCTGTACTGCAGTTCGAGTGATTCCGAACAGGCAAACAACCATTTTTCTGCGTACCGTAGCGACATATTCATATTTAATGAATCATCCTGAAATATTTAATAATCTCAGTAATTCTTATGTATTGTAAGCTAATAAATAACTTTCATAAATTTAGTCGTTAATTCGTTTATTTAGGTATTCCTCTAACATAAGCTGTAAAAACAGTTTTAATATGCTAAATTCCGTTACATTCTAACGAGGTAAAACATAAAGAGTACTTGTGTAGGTAGCGATGAATGACATAAATTAAACTTAAAGTCGCTATCTACGTGTACCTGGTTGGAAGTTTTATATCTTTTAGAGAATTAAAACGGACATAACTAGTACCCACGTTTATTTTATCTTGTAATAGTGGTATTTTGTTGTCAGCATCTTGAAGTTTCGACTGCCATAATTTTCGTTTAATATCTAATTCTTCAAGGACTCCCTGATGTGAACTAAAAAATTAAAAATAGATTATAGTTTTGTTTTAATAATTAGTATATACTTCCTATAATTTTATTGATATAAAAGCATATTAATCTCATTAATTAACGTAGGCACTATTTAGTTTGGTATAAGAAGTTAACAACTTTGGTTTAATGTCAATCATATATGATACGCTCAAAGAACGAAAACTTTCATTGAGCGAAAAATTCGCTTACAATGCATTCTGTTACTGCAAAACATTATCATCGCGAAATACGTGTTATGGTTCTTATTAAAACATTCACGACGCATTGTATCCACAACAGAAAGAAGATATGGGTAAATTTTTGATATAGTTGTCATATTATACGTACATCCACAACGCATTGTGGCAATGAAGAAAATGCATGTCGCGTTCTGGGTACTAGTTGATAATTGATATATCATATCACGACAGACAAGTCATAATTTGCTAAGTAAATTACAACGGTTCATTTAATCATTAGTGTTCAATAATTTACTGATAATTTTTAATGCAAAGTTAAGCGCTATAAACAACAAATGTAATTTTATTTTAATGACACAAATTCTTTCTTTTTTTTATTAGGTAGTTACATATAGATGTTAATTGGTTTATACTAAAATATAGATGATAATTGGGCATCAATGTTAGTTAGTAAACAACAATAATGTACTTAAGTCAATTAGTTGTTTTAGAAATCATTTTCGTTGTCAAAATTAAATATTTGACTGTTATTAATTTTTACAGGAACAATTATGTATTCCGTTAGCCCACCGATTAGTGTATTCCACAAACTATTCCATCGCGATATGATACATCAAACCATGGTACCAAGTGATATGGTGTGATGGTATGGGTTGGTAATATGGTATCAAGAACGTCATGACTTTTTTCATTGGCATAACGCATTGTGGTTGTATAACGTGGCTTCAACACGAATTTCACTATATGGTAATTTTGTGATTCTCAAAATGCGTTGGGAGGGTTTTAATAAACGCTATAACAGGAACTTCGCGATGTGGAAATTTTATAACGACTTCAAAGCGTTGTCAGCATTTTTTTTTCTTAATAGACATTTTCGAGCGTATCATATTCATATAATATGTTAATTATCACCATTTATTTGTTAAAGTTAAATTTTCATTTCTAACTTTAACTCGATCTGCTAACAAAAAACATTAAAAAAAGGGATTTATACTAACGCACCTAAGCACAGTTTTTAAAAGGAATATTGCATAAACCACGCAAAAAAACTAAATATATCATCACCGATACTCGTTGAAATCTTTTGTTGAATTATATTTAAGACTATTTAATATTTAATTGTATTTGCCTATACGTTTTTTTTTGCGTGTCTTGGTTTTGAAATTACATGCAAAATGATGGAATGTTATATTATACCTGCCTAAATAGAATAGAGAAAGTCTAGAGCTTATTATATACTATATTATAATTTAATCGAAGAGATATAACAAATATAAAAAAATCTCTATTACTTTAACAACATAAAATAGAGATACAGTGACTACCTAAACAAATAAATAAAAATAATATATTAATAATAATGTAACTAAATTAGAAAACATTATTAAATGTAAAAAAAATATGACATTTAAAGAACAAACATTTTCAATTTTTCCTGATTAAGCTTTTTATTTATGGCAGATGATTCTCGCTGGCTAAGAAAGTCTCTCGCCCTTTGCAAAGTTTTCCATTCACCATGCTCTGCCACTTCTACCAGAGTTCTTCTTAATATATCATTAACGTCCTCCCTGTTTTCATAAAAATCATCCTTAATTTGGAAAAATACTGCAGCTCCCTCAGGAAATTTGATTAAATAAACCTATACTTATTGTAGACTTTTCATTTTTTGTCTACCTATATTTTTGATATGAAACAGAAACATACATAATTATCTATCAACTATTTTTTTTTTTTCATATTAATTATGGTTAATATTCCGTCAGAAGATTTGCCTATGCCTGTGGATCTCTTAAGTATGAAAATCATACTATTTTTAATTATAAAATTATATATATATATTAGGGATGTAACGGAGGCAGTTTTATCGGAACCGAAGTCGGAGTCGGAGTTTTTAAATTTGATTTATCGGAGTCGGAATCGGAGTCGGAGGCAAGGTCAGTCACAAGTGACGGCAGAATAAAATAGTTTTATTAAGGGACAAATAAAAACATTATTCAGTGAACCTTTTTAATTAGAAAGTGATAAATTTATAAATACACAGACAATAAAAATTGCTGTTTCTTATTAACATTTTCATAGTACTGTGAGAAAGCGATTACCTGAGCTACTGGTCGCGTAGTCCACAACATTTAAGCGCAAAGTGGATAAAACCACTATTGTATGTCTGCTCACATAGCGTGATAGCGTGAAGATATGTTATTTATTATATCTTAAATTTGATCCCATTTTAATATGGTGCAGGATTGATGAAAGTATAAGCCAGAACTTTTGAATTGACAACAGCATAATCCATTTCCCTCTACATCTCCCTCGTGTGTAGATAGATGTTGAGAATCGAGACTGTTTCCCAGCATATATCAGGTTTTTTTTTTTGATAGCCCGGGGGATATTGTTGACGGACCTCAGGGAGCTTTTTGGTTGTCGGACTTGCACCGACTAAAACCCCCGGGGTCACACAGCGCTCTCGCCTGGATAAGTTGGGCGGCACGCTCCCTCAAGCACATCGCCGGCGTATATCAAGTTGGGTCAACACAACACAACACAACACAACACAACACAACACAACACAACACAACACAACACAACACAACACAACACAACCTAACTTGGGCAAATAAAAGCTGTTGTTCACAAAATGTTGGATATATCACAAACCGTTATCCTCCAGTGAACATTGTCCAGTGAACAAATTAAATCAAATTTGCTGCAGGGTTGTTTTTGTGTTAATTTCTATTTTACTTAATTTAATGTAAATGTAAAAAAAAAACCTTTTAGTAATAAATTTAAATGTACATTTAGTTTTAAATTTAATGAGTTAATCATATTTTTTTAATCTAAATTTAAAAAAATGTCTTCTACAAATTAAGTAGCACTGATTGTTTGATTAATTGATATTATGTTTCAACAACATATAAATTAAAATCAAATGAATTGACTGCAACAGTGGTGGTGACCTCCGATGAATACCTCCGATTAAAAAGTTTCGGAACCGAAATCGGAACCGAAGGTGTAATAACGATCGGAAGTTCCGACTTATCGGAGTCGGAGTCGAAGCTCCGTAACATCCCTGATATATATACTATATATAATTACTTCAAGTTTTATTTCACCTAATTTCAAATATATTTTAAATACGTTTTAAAGCTAAAATATATTGAAAGGTATATTTTAACATTATAAGTACGTATTTATGTAAATATATAAGTAGTAATTTGAGTAGTGTAGTAGTAATGTCTATGGTGGTCTAGTGAATAAAATAATCAGTTTCCATGGGCGGCAACCCTATGCCGGCATGGCGGCATGCGGCGGGTCGTAGGTTGAAATCCCGGCGCATGCCTCTAGGTTTTTACAGATTACGTACGGAATTAGTTTCACCGGTGAAGGAAACCTGCATGATAATTACTAGAAATGTCATGCGTAAGTACCCGGAGAACGGCGATCAGCTGCGCCACCACGTTGGACACGACATACTATAAAAGCACAAAGTGGATACATCCATTAATGTATCTCTGCTCATCCCTTGTGATATATAGCGTGACGATATATTATTTAATGTTATATCTCTATTTATGTACATTTTTTTAAATTAAAAACTATATACATGTACAATAACATACATTTTTAAATATGATGATTGATGATTATGTCCTAGCCGGTTTCGGCCACGGCGACTGTTTCAACACCTGTTAAGAAATTCGAGGTCCAGTTTTCGGAAACAGTCAATTGCGCAGGAGATATTTAAGTGCATAGCTGGACGCGCAGCCAGAAAAGCACTCTCTCGTCCGAGCTCCCTCAGGCCCGATGGAAAGGAGAACCAGTACGATCGGGAGGGAGCAGGATGCAGGTTTGGTCGAGTTTTCCCTTCTCTAAATACCTGGTTGAATTGCGGTTTTCAAGAGATACCTTAGTCGCCTTTTACGACACCTCAGCAAGACGAGGGGGGTGCTATTCTATTCTGCCGGCAGCCACCACGGCTTAAAAACGGCTTATTTTTAAATACATATAATAACATGTTGACCTACGGGGTGAGGCCTAAGGCCCATTCCACCGGTAGTTAGGAGCTCAGAGTGAGGAACCTCCTAACAATCCGTGCCATATCGAGTATATGAGTGCCTTCTGTATCCGGCACTTGATTCAACAACCAAGCGAGAGCCTCTTAAGATGGAAATCGAGGATAATATTATTATTATTCGTAATTCGAATCACTTGCGCAAAAAATGATGATCTATCTTATTTATACTGAAAATCAAAAAACTAACACAAACACTGCTGAAGAGATTTTTTAAATGCAATATATTTATAAAAGGCGTTTAAACCACATCTTATATAGAGCAATTCAAAGAAGCTGTAACTTTTTTCACAAAAGAACATATTAGCATGGACAACTGCAGGTTTCTAACTTGAAACAAGTTGTTATTACTCCATGGTGTAAGACGTTACAATAACTATTAATTACCGCCATAGATTTTACATATAAAATATATGTTTATACAAAATCTTAGTCCACGGCCTGTATGAGTTGCGTTCCCGACACGACTTATGTCAGACAGAACAATTTTATTTATTAAAAGTATCATAAGATGCCATCTAGTAACTTTTTTGCTACTCACCGATCCCTACATAGCTTTTCGCGTTGAAGTCTCTCTGATTTGTTAGTAGCCTTCGAATCTTGACTCTTTAATTCTGCACAGCCTTCTACAACATAGTCACTCCGTTACCGATAGATGGCACTGTTTATTCTACATAAAAATTAGATTTAAATTTAAAGGCGAGTTATCCATACATAATATTAACAGAAAAGAAAGCATTATCCTAAGCTCAGATTAGGAACATGTCTAAGGGCGGCTTGCACTAAAAATTAAATCTAGTTTAGAGTTATATAAAATGCTATTTAGCGCTGATCTGTACTTAGTGTCTTGCACTAAATTAAAATCTAGTTGTAACAACACTTAAACTGAAATCATCATTGAGACGGAATCAAACCAATACAATTAATAAGCGTTTTATACAAGCTTAAACTAGATTAATTCGTTAGTGCAAGCCGCCCTAAGTGTGCTTTGTTTACCTGTCTTAAGGAAACTATAATAGTAGATAAAGTTGAAAAAGTGATATTGCTTTTCGGTATCTGTTATAAATATGTACATTAAAATATAGTAAAGAGTCTATACTATAGACAGGGTAAATTAAAAAAGAATATATTTATATTTTAAATTGCCAATAATGCAAATTACTCATCCCAACATTTTGGTCGTGCTGATTTTTTATGCATAGTTCTTGATCTTGATTACGTGCATTGATTTTTATATTAAGATGTAGTTTATACGTTTGTGAAACTCACCAAGTATTTTCATCTGCAAGAGCGCCACTTCCAAAGATAATGTGAAGAATATATTATCCATATTTTCGGTTCTTATGTGGTCTTTTTCTTGAATTATTATAAAATGTAACTAATTTATATAATTAGAACACACCTAAACTTTATGTATTATAGAAACGTTAGCCTTAACGTAATTCGTCTTCTTAATTTATATAGATTGGCATAATGCTAGAGCTAAGAGAAAGATAAATATAATAAAACAATTGTGGGATATTTTTTTATCAAGTATTTAAACCATTACTTGAATTTAACTCACGATTGTTAACAATAAATAAACTCACGTATTTACCTATTACTAATTCACCGCCATCACAATTAACGTCTTGTTTGTTATTAGTTAGTATCTATAATACTAACTTTACCGGAACGCACATTGTCTGCTCAAATTCGTTTTAGATAACTAATCAATAAACTCGTGTAAATTTCCATAATATCCTAGCAACATTAGTTTTGCTAAGTCAATACAAATCTTTTACAGTTAGATACCATCCCTTATGAATTCAGATTTGTTAGCTTTCGTCAGCTTTCTGTTATAGTAATATTAAATTTATTTCTGCACCAAGAATAAAAAATATCAACAATATTATATCAAAATTTTTAAATATTCGCTTCCAAACAACAATACAAGATGCAGATATGAACTGATGCTGATTTGAATTTTATATATAGATGAAATATCTAAATATAATAATCCTTCTTCATAATATTTTAATATAATAGTTATGTTAATATTTTTGTCAGTTTTTATTATTTTAAATGCCGGTTCAAAGGCCGTTAACACTAGAAAGATTGAATATAGGTATAGCACATACGTATATAGGGAATAAAGAGAGGGGGGAGGTAAGGACAACTATTAATAAATGCTATAAGATAATATATAAAAAGGCATAATATTTAAAAAAAAATAGGTTTCATATAAATATATATATTTTATATGTAACCAAACTTTTAAAACAGTAAAAATGACTGCTCTGGGCAATCTAGTGTTAATAATTTTAATATTTATTTCTTGTTTACCAA
This sequence comes from Automeris io, assembly GCA_036320925.1. Taxonomy (NCBI): domain Eukaryota; kingdom Metazoa; phylum Arthropoda; class Insecta; order Lepidoptera; family Saturniidae; genus Automeris; species Automeris io. Next base: position 552,405 of record JAUDJH010000037.1, on the reverse strand, counting down.
AACTGATAAAATCTATTTTACGAATTTCTAAATTAGGAGGACCTAATTAGGAGATTAGTTAGTTTTTTATTTACACTAGCTCCATGAAGTGATTACAGTGCACCTAATGATAAGTACAGTGTAGTCCAAAAACGAAAGCGACTACCAAAGCATGAAAATTCGTTGATAGTCTCAGTCATCATGTCGGCCCACATACACCACGACTGAAGGTCTCTACGTATATGAGATACTGGATATACACAAGCTAACCTTGAAACGCGACATGCTAAAGCGAGTCACTATGACGGTCTTTACACTTGTGAACTGTGCTCATGACCCAGTACGTGCAATCGCCCTACCACCATAAAAATATAGGTTGAATCTTGATAAAGAGCAGCACCCTCCTAAATCTAGTCACACAGTTCTCGCGCTGCTAGCACTAAACTCTGATCCTGGAGATGAAGTCACGATTTGAATATCAGCATTGAATATGAAAATTGATTAATTCAGACACTGATATTTGCAATAATCCTGCAGGATCCTAAAGCCCATATAGTTATTATGTAAGCTGTAAATAGAGCACTGAGCAGGTAGTTGAAACCTTAAAAGCTCTTTAAACGACAATAAAACATAGTGCAAATAAACTGGTGTCTAATAAAAGCTTCTTACTGCAGATCTATCTTACTGTGTACGTTGTAACAATTAAGCGAATACTTCGTTTTATTTCGTGTAAGTTTTAAATAGTTTCCGATAAGAACCTAGTACAAAAACATCTTCCGTTGTTTATATTTCCTATTAAACAGAGTTCAATGGCGTTACTAATTAGTGTGTTAATTATATTTCAATTGTCATTCAATATATATTACTTATGTATTGAACAATATACTTTATAATATTTTATAAATTCAACAGAGGTATTTCATCGCATTCAATTAATATCTAATACATTTTATACAGGCCAGTTACATACTATTCAATTAATCTGCATCAGTTCCTTTTATTATTATATATTTTTAATTTTTATATTTATTATTTCGATTTATCGTAAAGGGTTTGTATAAGTAGGTACTAAGATTATTTATTTATGGTTAATATAAATAATAAATTCGATCACAAGCCGAATGAATTCAGGTTTAAATATTGTTAATTTATATTTAAGGTGGTATGCAAACAGCGTTAGTGCTGCTGCTGCGCATTGCCGCTACTTCGCTGACATACCTACATGCTTTAAACAAGTGAGAAAAATAAAATATTACAATATTATGTATGCTTATACCTAAATAGGAAATGCTATTTCTTATAACTACTACATTTAAGTATTAAATTCCACTTTAGACATTATATTAACGTTTGAACAAACATAATATTCTCTACAAAGTTTTTACGTTGTTAAATAAGTTTAAGACTAAAATGTAAATCCTTCATAATCCCTCCTACAATGCTCTCCGAGAGTTTTATGTTGGAAGTTACTTTTCTGTCAATGAGTAAAGTTTAACAAAGCAATTCCACATACTTTTTAAATTGCAAAAAATAACGTCCTAGGGGTAGATTTTGTGTGGTATTAAAAAATGGATACGAGGAGAATTCCCGGGGCTATAAACTGTCTCCTTAGACACCCAAAAATGTGTTGAGAAATAACATCATGATTGGAGAGACGGTGGTTATATAATCAACTTAATTATCCCTCGTAGACCGCAGTCTTGCCTGAGGCTCGGCAGAACGACGAGTGTAGTCTCACCTCAGCATAAGTCGATTACGGGAAACTTGCACGGTCTTACTTATGCAATTTTAGACATGTTGCCGCGCTATTGTAGGTGATAGATACGTGGTGTAGGCGTTGAAATTTATGTTCAGTTCACTACAGCATAATATGGATCTACGTCCAAATGAGTTGGAATTATAAAATGTTATCACCACGAATTAAACTAAATCAAATTTCCAAAAAATCAACTAGGCCGTTTCACATTGGCTATTACCGATTATATTGAACCGAAGTGCCTTAAGATATGATTCAGATTTTGGCAGTTGCTGCTCGGCAGGTTGCGATATACCCCTCCGTATGATTTCATATGAAAAGACGTCCGTTGTAGGCAGCTGTGTAGAGCTGGCAGCTGTCGCAATCACAACCTTTTGACATGATCCATCAATCTGTACTGCTGACGGTATATAAATACATATTGAATGCTACATACCGGCCTGACAGCCGCTACCGAGTAATGATTGCCAGAATCTAAGTTGTATCATTAAGCACAACAGGATTATATGTGAAAATAAATCATATATCCTTAGAACTAAAACAAAATAATATTCGGTCCGTGGTAATTCTATAGATTTTGGAATATTCTAACAAGAAAAGTCCAAAATCTATAGAATAGATACAATGTGTTAACGTGATATTTTGAAAGCTTATTATATTATATTAATCACATTTATTTTGCACTTTTCTACTAGCGTTATTGCTGATCAAGTATTACTTTATATAGGGCCCCTGGTTTATTTAAATGCCGTCTGTCAATAAAGTAATCAAAGCATATCTTTCACTCGCACATATATGACTGAGAATGATGTAGGTAAACTGTGTGTCTCTAGTCGCGCTAATATGAAATAAAATGAAATATAACTCTATTCAAAACACTCAACACACTTGCTCAACTCAAACACTCAAACTCAAGCACTCTTGAATAGTAAAAAAAAAAGTAAAGTGAATCTACCACCGGTTCGGAAAGCAGAATCTACCGAGAAGAGCCGGCACGAAACTCTGGTAATTGCTCTTTTTAACATAATGAGGTACAACAACAGGTACAATATACAAAGGATTAAATGCTCCGCGAGAAAGATTGCATATATTAAGACCACGCACTTTTATCATTGAAACAGTTATTGATGGAATAATATCCCTTAATAGTCCCGGAATAATCAATGTGGATAAGTTATATAGGCAATCAATTTTATCCGTATAGACCAATTCAAAAGTAGCTTAAATTTAATTAAGAAAAGTCATTTAAACGAAAGCATACAAATAAGATACCGATGACTCCGGTTACAGGCGATGTAAGCCACTTTGTATCAGGACGCCTGTTGGCCTATCTTCCACTATTTTAGTAATATACAAAATAAAAGGGATTATGTGACGATATTGACTATTGACTTCAACAATAAAAGTAAATTATAATTTATATTAATAGAAACATTTCTTCAAAGAAACCTAATTATTTAAATAACCGAAAATATATTTGATTTTCGATGAATAAGAATCATATTCCGAGTACAGATATAATGACTATCGTAATATTTTTTCTCGTTTCGCCTCATATTTGCCGAATTAATTAATGTCATCAAAGAGCTAGGGCTCCAGTGGTAGGAATTGATTGGATTCTTTATAAACATTAACATTTGACGTCCGCGTCGCTTGCAGTCGGCTTTTTCGCACCGTACTGACGTTTATTACTGGTTCAATGGCTTATTACAAAATAATATGTAATTCATTGCGCGTATTGGTGCGCAATCATAATGTACCGGGGATTTGCGCTCTTTAAATTCAACTAAACTAAATGCTTGTCGAAAATACAAGCCATTTCAATGATGATAACTTTTACTTACGTTAAAGACTTACAGTTATTTATAGCCAATAGTAGTCGCTTAGCATTAGATGTTTTACTAGTGTATTTGACATTCCTTAATACAAAAAATCTATTTTAAGTAACGAAATGGACATTTAAATATGTGTTATATAGATTTTAGCCGTGGTGGCTGCCGGCAGAATAGAATAGCACGCTCCTCTTCTTGCTGAGGTGTCGTAAAAGGCGACTAAGGTATCTCTTTAACACCGCAATACAACCAGGTGTTCAGAGAAGGAAAACTCGACCAAACCTGCATCCTGCTCCTTCCCGATCGTACTGGTTCTCCTTTCCATCGGGCCTGAGGGAGCTCGGACGAGAGAGTGCTTCTCTGGCAGCGCGTCCAGTTATGCACTTAAATATCTCCTGCGCAATTGACTGTTTCCGAAAACTGGGCCTTAATTTTCGTAATCGGCGTTGAAACGGTCGCCGTGGCCGAATCCGGCTAGGACATCATCATATAGATTTAATAACATTATATTATATTACTTGCTAAGCCAAATAGTTTTCAGGTGTCCGCATCCCAATGCAACAAACTTTTCGCTGTTTAAGGTGCCATCCGTAAGATCAAATTATGTCAGTAATACGTTTGTTTTTCGTTCCTGCGAAAATAAACGTTTTTGTGATATGTCGATACTGTCCTGTGCTTTAAAGCCCTTTAGACGAATGGTGAGAAGGAAAATGTTACCTTAAATTCTATTTTGTTTATTTTTTCTTTGCTGTATATGTACTGTTTTTATGCATATCTATGTGTGTATATGTATATTTTGTTAGTTTTCTTTTATTTTTGTGTCTCTTAGCTTGATTTTTGTTTTTTTTTTTTGTGGAAACTTTGCTGACTTATGTATTGTTTTTCTGTATATTTTTATCGATTGTATATTGCTGTATGTTTCCCTTTAAAAGTAAAGAAAATATATAAAATGAAAATTATAAATTTAAGAAACATACATAGTTCAAAAATATTTAATCAACAAGATATTACATATTACATGGAAACAAATATATCTGAACCAAACATTCACAGATGAATAATGAGAAAAGAATGATTTAATATCATCTAGGAGCCATTTGACAGACTACAAATAATAGTTGCCACGTATTACTAATTATTTAATATTTGGCACAAATTACAAACAATTTAGTGATAACAAATAATTATTTATTAATGTCTGAGATTGATTACACTACTATGTAGGTCGTAATTTCGCTTACATGTTTTAAAATAATGTTATTTATTACATACCTACATCTAAGTACATTTTTTACCAAACGCATGAAATTTACCGACACAGTTCTGCGAGTTAAGCAAACAAGAGGTATAACATTATGAACTCATAGTCACGAACGAGATATCACAATAATTAAATTAATTAAAAATGTAAATAAAGCCGAATAATAATCTAACATAATAAAAAACGAATATAGCTAAATATGTAGTCTATATTTTTAAACAACGTAATATTATGTACATAATAAATTAAATGGATATATCATAATTAACTATACATGCATAATGTTACGAACCATGAAATTATTAGCTTTTGACTGTGATACTCAGTTTTATTAATGTCTACAAATATTCTTTTGGTACTATATTTTTTTCATATCGCTGTCATATTTACATAACAATTGAACATATTTTCGAGAAAGATTGTATTTAAAAAAATGTAAATAGGTAATTTTTATAGTTAATGTCTGTGGTAGATAATGGATAAAAAAGTGGTATCCATTCACAGATATGCGAATGGTTGCGGTTCTAATGACCTAGGTGCGGACTTAGGCATCACATGTTAAGCGGTTTAGGAAAACATCATGAGCCAGCCCGCATGATATCTAATAAAAACGTTAAAATATGTAGAGGCCTGGAAACAACTGATACACTTCTTGACTCATTGGTCACAATATATTTCTGCTGCTAATATCAAACACCAGTAAGTAAAACTCTGGTAAGAATACTGGTATATACAAAATCATAATTATGAATTCATATCATTCATTTTATTTTATCTACATATTTAAAACTTAGGACCAAATATAATGTACTAACTCGTAACTATGTTTATTTTGCGATTAATATACTTTTGTAGCATTTCCTACACTTTACTCAGCATGAGCGTGCAGGTTTTTGATACTTAACGACACATTTATAAGTGCAAAGAAGATATAATAACTATTATAACTTTGCTCATCCAGAAAGAGACCTAGCGTTATATAATATACATATTATTGTTACCGAAAAGTAGTTTCAAATTGTGATATCTCGCTCACAGCCACTTACACGTGTATAATAAAATGTAAATGATTTAAACATCAACAAAAAAGATGTAACCACAGTTATTTGCTCTAGTTGTTGTATCTGTTTGAGTGAGTTTTCCCCCAGAAACCTAAAACAAAAATAAATTAATCAAAAACTCACAGTATCTAATATAAATTACATTAGTCAATTTACGGTTTCATTTTTATTTAACCTATGTAATTTGATTTATCTCATAAATAGAGAATTACAAACTGCGTGTGTATACTATTTCTATCAATCTGATCTACTAAACACATATATTGTGGCATATTTTCCACGCAGTATTAAAGTATCGACTATATAAAAAGCATAAATAAATATTGGTGACGCTAATGTCTCGATTAGACAAACTTGTTTAGATTTTTCGCCGGGTTTTAGAATAACATTGATCTCCATGTTAGCTACCGTAGACAAAATTATTATATCGCGTCTCAGTAGACAAAAGGGTGTAGACAAAATTTTTATCTATACCCCATGCTAGCACTAGGTCGGGCTAGCAGTAAGTTGAAGGACACCTGTAGGTTTTTAGTCAGTAGGAGTCTGACGCATCTTTACCCTCGCGTCCCTATACAAATGGCGCGAGGAGAAGAGAGCCCAGGGCCTGCGGTTATCCCCGACCGAAATAAAGAGAAAAAGGGCACTCCTCAATGAGGAGGCCATAAGCGAGTGGAATTCCAGGCTGGGCAATCCCAGCGCCGGCCGATGGACTATCAAGGCAGTTAGCCCAACACTCAAGCAGTGGTTGTCACGCGGTCATGGCTCGCTCGCATACCGGATGACACAGGTTCTCTCGGGGCACGGCAGCTTCGGGAGATACCTGTATCTGATACCAGGGGGCGAGCCGACGGAAAGGTGCAACCATTTTTTGGCTAATGAGAGGAATGAGCTCGCTCAAGAAGTCGGGAATGATCTCTCGCTGCCGACCGTAATTCGCGCGGCCGTTAGTAGCTAGGCCGCATGGAGAGGATTGGCGGCCTTTTTCGAGGCCGTCATAAGCAGAAAAGAAGCGGCGGAGCGGGAGCGGCATGCCGCCAATCCCCGCAACCTTCGGCGCCGCTGTGGAATAAGGCGGCAAAGGAAAAGGGACCAGTTTGCGCAGGATTCCCAGCGCGACGATTTCCCCTCCTGACACTGGTGGGTGGGTGACGTTGAGGGCGTCCCCGTCCAGTGGAGAGAGGAAGGGTCGGCGTGTGTGTGTCCACACGCCGTTTCCATAGAGAGGTAGAGAGGGGTTGAAATCCCCCTCCAAGAGAGGAGGCCTGCCCATAAGCCAACGCTCGCCGAGCCCTTGAAAGTATCCGGATTCCCAGGCTCGGCGAAGGCGAGGTGAGACAGTGCTGGCACCCTGCTAGTTTTAGTCGGGGCAGGTCTGACACACCGGGGGAAGTGGCCCTCACCACTTCCCTTGACGGTCCGTAGGGATTTCCACCGGGTTAACAAAAAAAAAAAAGTCTGACGCATCTGGGAAACCTTCTTCACATCTGCCCGGATGGTCCTCAGCAGAATTTTCCCCCGGGTAACCCAAAAAAACTTCATTCCTTAGACATTAGTATCTGTCGAAGATAGTTCCCCCGCAGGCGTGGTACGATAGGCCTCTAAATATTGGCTAACGTGCAGATAGATTTTTAGCCGTAATAAGTACGATACCTCACCGTCGTCTCCTCCAAGGAGGATCCTATTAGCATTTTTCACAAGTAAGCAAGAGATTTTTTTTTCTTACCTCGCTTGCCTACATTTTGCAGGAAGAGTCGATTGGCGACGGCCTGTCTCTGGTTAGCCTCACGCATCTGCTTGCGCGCCACTTCGAGCAAGAGTCGCTGTCGCAGCACTTCCATCGGGTTGTTGATAGAAAGGGATGGCATCTTGCGCTTAGGCCGCACTCCAAGTTCTCTCAGCTCCACCAATCTCTGTATCAACCCCAACCGCCTTATGGTTTTTAATTGAGCACATTCAATCGCACAACTAACATAAGTATGAATTAGGGTTATAGGGATGTGTGTTTTCAAATACGGTAACAAATTGCCATAAAGTCTCTGGTAAAAACTATATCCACTAGGTACGTAAAGTAAACTTTGGATTCTCTGATGTTGTCCAAGTTCATGCCAAAAGTATTTATGTAAGAGAAACTATACATGAATATTATAAAAATCCTCTAGATATATTAGGCCTATATCAGTAGTATTGTAAGAGTTATTTGTTCCTTTGTTGAAGTAAGTGAGAAATAAAGGGGAACAGGTTTCTATGATTCTAGTATTTTAATATTCCTTGAGCTATGTTGCAGCTACAGTGCATAAGCGAAAACACGCACGACTTGATTTCGACATACGAATGGTAAAGTGGTAATAAAATTATTGTTTGTTTCATAACACTAATATATTACTAGATTAAAATTTAGTTTAATTATCTCTTTTTTCATGTTTTAGTTGCCTAGTATAGTAGACATTTGATTATGTGTAACCTAGTCACTGCTCACTATTGTTTTTAAAATAATAATCTATTTCGTTGATATTAATAATGAATGTATAACATGGTATATTATAACATTTTTTATACGTATATATAGCCGTAAGCCAATTCAATGAAAACTCTGAATAAGTTTTCCTTTTAGATATCACGAAAAAGATTCTAACCGAAAAAGAAAGCATATTGAGTTGGAGGTAATTAATGACCTGGAAATAAGGCCCAGCCGTAGCACAGGTTTCAATATTATAAAAGAGCTATTTATTACGAATTCCTATGTTTATTGAATTACGAACTCTCTACGTATTTCGCTAAGTACACGTATGTGCGCCATATTTCTTCGCAATAAAAGGATTTATATTTTTTGGGACTATAGTATGACTCAGAAATAATATTTATTCTTTGATATTTTCATAGTAAAAATTTTGTCACGAAACGTTATGAGTACTTCTCAATAAGTATGTAATTTTTCATTAAATATGTAGGCGCTTTATTTTTAAACGAATTCACGAAGACTTCGTTTTCCTTTATTATCAAAGTGTATATTAATGTTTCTGCGTTAGGATATAAATGGTTTTCAATTAATATAAATGAAACATCAAGAGATAAAATAATAATAAAAAAAGAAACAAATTATAGCGTCAACAACATTTATTGCCATTTCTAATGTACATTGATTATTTATATAAAGACAATATATTTTACTACAAATTTAAAATCTACAATAATATAATTAATATGGCTACATAGGTATTTATTATAGAGATACAATTTTGTCAAGGTTTACTTTAAAATCTCAAAGTAACGTATTTGGTATGATACACTTATAAAATTATTTTGATCTTACGCAAAGAATACTGTTTAAAGATCATTCTATACTCTCCAATTTTCTATCTAACTATTGATTACACTTAGTATACATTTTTTCTAATAAACATGAATATTTATGTATATATATAATATATTTCATTAAATGTACTAGGATACATTCTACATTTTTATTTTTAAACAATTATTACACAAATATTTAGGTATTTTTAATAAATATTTTAGGAGCATATTTTATCTAACAGTAACATTATTATTGTGGTAATTTAGAAGTATTTTCCCATTTGTTGCGATGGTGTCCACTGGAATCCTGCAAACAATAGTATGAAGTTATAAATTAGAATAGATTAACCAGAGACCAGGTGCATCTGTCAAACCGGCGTTTAATTGAAAAGTTACTATTAAAGTTAACAATCAACTATAAATACGAATCATATTTTGATGCTTTAAAAATAGTTCACAACATTATTTATAAGATTCCAAATTACGTCTTAAATTAAATGTCGGATTAGTCTGATGCACTCAGGCGTGAAGATAACAAACAATTCAAGAAAACATCAGAAGAACAGTTTTAAACAAATTTAAGACATTTTACAACATATAAAGAGAGTCAGGGTATTTGTTACTAAAATTATGAAAAAATCCTTTTTGTATTAAAGAAAGCGCTCATATGCGAAGACAGTCTTAAGTGAATTTGAAAATAAAGCGGACCTCGTTTGCCGATGTCGTTCAAGAAGTTCCTGTTAGCAGCCGCTCGCAGGGCTTGGACCTTTCTCTCCTTCTCGAGGCTGAGCTTCTGGCGCAGCACTGACATCGGCAGATCGATGGACAGCGACGGCATGCGTCTCTTCACTCGTCCGGTCTTCACCACCGATTACGTACACACTCACATTAGGTATCACGGTAAACATGAATATATTATGTTTCTATCCTAATATATTAATGGTTATAGTCTATTATTTAAGTACAGCCATGTTTAATTTTGTATTACAATATGGCTATTATTCCTCTTTCCGTATTATGGTAATGGGATTCATTGATTAGAACTTATCCTGCTCCTTTTGTATTTGTTTGATGAATAGGTTCCTACTTTAGCAAAAATATTTAAATTATATTTTGTATGTTATAATATATGGTAATTCGGTTTCCTCTGGTATGTATTACGCAATTTATATAACAATTTTACACTAATGTACCTTATTTAAAATATCAAATTAGTTATACTAAAGACTACTTTTAGTGGTTATAAATTGAAATAACTGTTTTTATAAAAGTACAATTTTATTGTAAATTTTCTCTAATAAAAATGCACATAAATCACTTGACTGAGTTATAGTTAAATGTTACATCGACATTTTATTAAAATTTTATGTAGTCTAATTATTTAATACTAGAATTTATTTCCTCGTATTTTAGGAATTCTCAAAGGCAGAGAGCACTTGGTCTTAGTCTTTAGTTTTCAGTTAATCTCGTTCCTGGCTCTGAAAACAAATATGCTAAGTATTATTACTTATTATTTATATATGCATATCCAAAGTTTTAAGATCATGCAGTCGTATATGTTTGGCCACAATAAACACATGCATTAGCAATAAATAAATGAAATGTGACGATAAGTTTTCTAGAAGAAATGTCAATTAATAATGATCAACGTTTTGGGTATTTACGAATTTCACATGAAATATATAAAGTTATCTAACCTCGCTTGCCAACACGGTTGAGAAAATTCCTGTTGTTTTGGGCAACCTTCTCCATGTAGTGATTGTAAACACCCCGCTGTAGTATTTCAATGGCGGGGTTCACGGAGAAAGAGCGACGCGATCGTCACGCCACCTCGCTACTTGCCACCTTTTATGTCACAGTTATTTATTCACTTTAAAAAAGTATATTTACGAAAAACTATTTTCCATAATAATGCAAGAGAGAAAATGCTTGTTTATTTTACATAATTACCTACTTAAATGTTAGTATTGAAAAATATATGCTTACAAATTAAAAGCTTCCAATCCGTTTTAATGACGTAGAAAGTTACCTGCGTCATACTTTGATTAGTTTCATGATTTCAATATCTACGTCATAATTTCAACTCATAAACAACAAAACCAGAGAGAGAGCATTTCTGTTACACGTTACGACCAAAACAAGGAACTACTTCTGTCTTTGCTAGTTTGTTAGGACCTTTGTAATATTAACAAACAAGTTCTGTTACAAAGTTTAGTCATCAACGCTAACAACTAGAACTCAAAATTATAAAACACCACTGCTAGACAACTATTTACCGTAGACTGTAACTATATTAGGTATGTATATTTTTCATTAATTCTATGCAAAATATATTTCGCTGTTTAATCTCTAAGTCAGCTGTGTCGACGTACATAATAAACATGTTAACAGTTAAAATGTGTCATATTGTATTCCAGAAAGGTTAAAAAAATCAAATGCATGAAAAATACTCTTTTTACACACTTTTAAAACTATTATTAATTGTTATTTGTTGTTGAAGTATTCTTAATTTTAGTAAAATACGTTCATATAGTTGTCGATCCTACCGATACTGTTTTAAACTAATATTAATGTATTTATGTTTTTAATATAAAATCATGATTTTAGACATAAATATAATTAAATAATTTTCAATAATCACTAGCAACGCCACGCCGCGTCGTATATATTTTCTCGGACAAATAACAATAAAATTCCTAGCGTTTTAAATTTAATTATATAAGTTATATCCTATATTTATATGCATAATAATATTATATTTTTGGCTTTATAAAAGTATCTTAATTTTAAATTCCTTTTCAAATCGATTTTTGACAAGCGAATATAAAATATAACTTAGCAAGTGGGAAAAAATGCTCAGGGTGCTCATTTGTCACCAGTTTCTTTCAACGCCACTCACTACGCAGAAAATATTTACGAATATACGGATTTAATAACATTACGGTATAAAAATTATTATTCGAAAAATAATTTTCTTACTTTCTGTAATAGTAATAACATCGCTATTTTTAAGTTATTTAAGTTACCTGCGCTTCACGTGGTACATCAGCAAGTAAGTACAGCCAGGGTGCAGCGCCAGAGAAACGACCGCCCATTGAGGGAACCGCATATCCCAGTGTCTCCTAGAAATTTTAAATCTGTTTTAAACTATGAAATCAATTTAAAGAAACCAATTTTTTTTATTATTAGAAATACTTTTTCATGACACTTGCACAATTACATAAATTATATTTTTTGCGTGTTGGATTATCCTAATGTATAGAAAATACATGAGTATGACATCTATATTTTAATGTGCCTAAATGTATAATTTGTATGTTAAAAAGTTGTAGTTTTATCGGTGCAGGTAAATAGAGACATTTTGTTTTATACTACTTTTGTTCAATTATCTAAGCAAAATAATTATATGGTCAGCTTAACAAACAACTTAGCTTCACCTTGCCATTTTACTTTAGTTCGGTATTGAGAGACATTTGAGTGTACATTCTAACTAAAGTTATATCATATATGAGAAAACGATTTATTTTGTTAGAATCTACATACAACATGTTAACATCAAAATTCATGTCATCGATATTCAGGAGCGTCACCCAGAGGGTTTGAAAATTTTCCACCCTACGCGCAAAATACACAAGCTATAAACAAAATGTATTCAAACCAACAATTCGTTTTTGTTTAATTTATTAAAAAACGTCGCCGTATGATTAAGTAAAGATGCTGATCTTGTTCAAGAAAAATATTCTGAGTAAAACTGCAATTTTCCCAATATATAATATCTATCATATAACTAAAGAAAACAATAGTAATAAATCTTCATGTTCTCCTTTTAACGAAGAGAAGGCATACTTTAATAACTGTAACCACCAGAGATGAGCAAAATGTAATCTGATTAACGATTACAAAATGTAGTCGTAATTTTGATTTTGTTGCTCTCTTATCATGATTAAATCTCTTCAAAACATTAAGGAATTATAAATGTGTATGTAATTAAGGATTCCGTAGTGTTTAAAGCATAGATGAGAAAATTAAGTCATATTAATGATGAGAAACGCAAAATGTAATCGTAAACGTTTTTCATTAATCTGATTACATTTTGCCTATCTATGGCACCCATTTAGCGCTTTTATATTTTGCTCAAAGTAACTAGTGGCCCAATATTACATGTATATTTCACGGCACGTCTATAACAAATCTATTTTATATAGCATTTACTATTAGAATTCGTTTTGAATACTAAAATTTGCTGATCTCATGTCAGAGTAAAGTGGGCGTCAAATAAACTCTTTAAATCTAATTCACGAGGTAATAGTTTTAAAAACAAATGAATGCAGCTTACATCATCAGGTGTAGGTACGTCGATCTGTACAAGGTCCATGGGCGTGAACGGCTCGGAAGCTGGAGCGGCCATGGCAACAGTGTTGTATGCCACCACTGCCGCGCACCACACTGCCCACCACATCTGCAACGAAGTATCGTATCAACAAAGTTATCCAAATTCTTACCAAAGTAGCTAATCTTGAGAATCTGCGTTGTTAACCAGTAATATGAATGATTTAGTAATGCTAGAAAATGCAAAGTGTAAGCATCCTCTTCAACGCGCCACAATTTATGTTACGAGTAAGTTTAGCCCATATTCTCATATATTAATACTAGCGAATCTGACCCGCTTCGCCAGTTTCAAATAAACTTTGCATGTCTTTTCACTACCTTAGAGATGAAAAATAAAAAATCCAGCCATAATAGATGTCTACGTAAAAAGAACCCAATATATATACAAAAGTTATACTACTCAAAGTTATACTACATCTGTTGAGACAACAACATACAGTTGTCCTTATCATAATGGCCTAAACATGTTACTAAAGGCCTATATTACGTCACAAAAATAAACACAGAGGTACCCAAGTGCAAACTTTTATAATAAAATAATATTAAATTACAATTTGCAATATACCGACGCTGTGCAGAAATTCCGAGTAATTATATTAATAAGAAACGCACTTACCTAAATTATAACAAAAAATACAAACATTCATTTCTTTTATGATATTAATGTGAATTAAGTACAGACTACAGGTAATACTTTTATTCTTTATAACTTTAATTGGATTTTAAAAGTTTAGTAATTAATAGAAGCTTATAAATATTAAACGGTTTTGGTTTAATATTTATAATCTTTTTTATTTTATTTTATTAGCATATTATGACAAAGTTTATATGTAGGTACAAGTTTAATATAAAAAAGCTATTTTATCTATGATATAATTACTTCGTTATTAGGCGATATAAGATGACAATATTTAATAATATTTCGTCACGCTATATCCCTTTCAGGATGAGCAGAGATACATTAGTTAGCTGTATCCTCTGTGTGCTTATATGTCATGCCCAACATGACCAGTAGCGCAGCTGATCATCATTCTAAAGGCAGTTACACATGACACACATAATACTACTTAGTTCATTTAAATATTGTTAAGAGTCTTTAAAACTCCTAAACCTAAATACGGATAATTCGTATAGTTGCTTACCTACCTGAACTTCGGTAAAGCAAACTACAAACAAAGCTTTTATGTAAAGTAGGTTCTAAATTTTACAAAAAATTTAACATTATGTAGGTGCGTAAATAAATACGATAATAGAACAACAAGACTATTGTATAGAATTGATTATAATGCAAAATAATGTTAATATTCTAAACAGTAAAATTTAATAATTTCATATGCAATGAATTATAAAATAATGAAAATACTTTATAGAATAATTGTTAAGTAATAACAGATTTTTTTGCTATATTCAACACTAAGTTACCAAATTAGTGGAAAACTTTTACCTTAATCAGTTTTCTATACACATAGTGATTTAATTATTATTATTAAATTGTTTTAATTAATAATAAAAATAGAAAACGTGAGTTTACTAATCTCTATATTTTAGTTTAACAAATATAATACACACATCAACAAAATATAAGACTCAGCCCGTAAATCAAAACGCATTTTATAAACTACTCGAATTAATGTGCTGGCCGCATAAAATTTAAAACGTAAATAAGTACGTGATATTCTAAATTCAAATTATATATTTTAAAATTATGAATGAATATAAGAATATTTTTGGAAAAAAAATTGTCTTGTATATCACAACTTTTTTTCATTTTATTTGTGTTTTTTTTTTTACTTTTTACTCAACTTTGTTTTTTATTAATAAACTTTAATTTTTTAGTGACTTCCACTACACTTATCTTTTAATTTTTAAGCATAAAATTACGCTTTAACATAATGTAGCTTACGTGTAACATAATTTGTTGACGTGTTTACTATTAATATTTATTAATAAAAAACTAAAAAGCATTTTAATTTTGCTGATAATCATTTTAATACTGGACAATAACGACACTTGAGATACGCAGATCTGTACAGTCGATGTACACATACTGTAAGAAATAAGAAAGCTACCACAATGGAAAAAATGTTTGCATCAAAAACAAAGTGGAGTATTCTGACCTTGACAGTTTTAGTCTGGGACTAAAAGAATTAAAAGACAAAAGAAAATAATCCCTGTTTTAAAACTTATAAAAGATAACACAGCTTTCTTTGAAAATAAACTTTAAAAGAGCTGTGATGTTTTCTCTGTGACTTATCTTCAACAGTTAAGCGATAATAAAGTAAAATACTAAATATTATTGTTAATAGGCCCGTCCTGCTTTGCCTAGACGCGATTTACAAATGTAACATAATACACTACCTAATTATAAAGTTTCAGGTCTCCAACTACAATAATAACGAAACCTTCTCAAGCTCAGAATTTGTTTACTTTAACGAGATAAAAAGTAGTCTAGTGTTTGATCTAAAAATAATCGAATGTGCAAGAATGACTAATAATTCAATATGATTTCATAGATTTTACAAAGATGTATTGTGAATTTGTGACTACAACATATTGAGCGTAAAAACCTTTATCATATGGTTAAAGATTAATTAACCTTTTTTTGACAATCGCATTCTTATAATATGCTTAGATTAAAAAATATAACAATAATAGCTGTAGTGACCCGGCGTTGCTCGAGTCGATATAATTTACTCCCGTAAATATTGATTTTCAAAAACGGTGAAACATGTATATATACCGTAACGCTATATGCATTTCAGAATAAGCAGTGACACATTAGTGTATACAGTTTGTGCGTATATATCGTGCCTAAAACAGGTCTTAATCTGGAAAAACCTAGAGATACGTGCAGAAATACGAAACTACGAACATTTGCATTACCGCACATGGAAACCAGACCCTTATCCAATAGACCATCACAGCCACCAGATATTTAGCATTTTTATTATTTCCAACTAAAAACTAAATACTACTTTTTATAGTGCTGACTTCAAAATTCACGGATGGAAAAACTTTCAACCCTGATTTCCCCCACATTTAGACGTGGAATACTAAAAAATCCGTTGTGAGTGAGTGCCTACGTCATACAATAAATCCGATGTCCAAATTTTATGTTCCACAGCTTTAGCTCTACGATGATATGTTAGACAGGGCAAGTGTTATTACGTATATAAACAGAAGATATACTAAAAACTTGTATACATGCATATCATACTTGTTAGTACAAACGGCAAATGTAATTAAGGACGAATGTCGAAGTACTTAATTAATTGACAGAACATATTGACATAGGGTTCGCCTCAACATCTCAACAAACTTTCAATGTTTACGGTTACCACCTGTCCTCTTACGAACTCTCGTTTAAAATATCGTGGGTTCTACATGTACAATTAATTGAAATAAAATATAATTAATCCAACATCCAACAAAGGTTCTTGCAAAGGCTTATAGTATAATTAAGAGTTTCAACGCTTATGTTTATGGAAGATAAATATTTAAATATGAAAGATTTAGTTAGAATGTCCAATAGAGTATCTTTATGAATAAAAGTTATTTTTCTGTGAAAAATATAAGATAGAACTTATAAAACAGTTAACGTAAAACAACATGACATATTTAAGTCTGCCTCTGACATCTACGTAAAGGCTTACTCCATAAATAAACAGATCTATTCTTAGATATACACCGAGGAAAATACTGTAATTCCGTCTACTAGCGATACCGATGAAAAACCGTAAACGCTGTACTTAGTCACAGCGTTTGAATGGCCGGTGGGACGTAATAAATTTCTGTAGATAAGCCACTCTGGACGGATGTCTGTCGCTTCTCCGGCCCACTATTATTATACAACATAACTTTTGTCCCTTTTTGATTGCATTTTTAGATTATTTACATCATGCTTTTAGAAAAATTATTTGAGATTTGTAACCATTTATCTTAACCCTGATATTTTTTTTATGCTATTTATTTAGGGGACTTTTACGTGTGTACCTTTGTCAGTCCTATCGTACCCTTATACAGAAAGACGCCTCATCAGATAACAGTTCTGTTAAGACTTTGCAAAACATCCCGACGTCTAGTCTGTTCAGACCAAACGTACTCATAAACGCCTCTCTCACAGATTCAGACCGGACACATTAACCCTATTCTATTTCCATAAAAGGATTTTACTATTTAATATTGTTATTAATATGAGTTGATGTCTATTAATCGGATGTCGGGTTACTACCCAAGTCTACTCGCTCATTCAGTAAACTTGAGCGAGTCTCAGGGTAGCCTCAACAAGTCTTTTTGCTCCCTGGGCATCTGGATGAATTGGGTTTCCCAGTCCTGGGTGGAGCAATCAGAGAGACACCCCGGAGGTTTTTGGTCAGTAGGAATCTGACACACCAGGGTCGCTGCCCTCACAGCGTTCCTGATGGTCCTATGTAGGATTTTCTCCCGGCTTACAAAAAATATATATGAATCGTATGTACAAAACTAAGAATTGTGGATCTATTTAGAAATATGGGTACGAAATCGTTTCAAATATCTGATATTTATAATTACATATAGCCTCCTATAGATATTATTAATAAATAGCCTCCTTTTATTTAAATCTTTGTTGTTATACAGCTAGGCAAACTGAAACTCATTATAAGTTTTTTATTGGGCATTTATACAAAAAATGTATTTTTCTTTTGACCCCATTTTAAAATCCAACTACACAGGCTATTTATTATTCACGTATTAAGCTTGATAAAGTACTTAACTTTTTACTTTTTTAGTACTTAAGTACTACAAAATGCTAGAGCTTAAATCATAAACCAAAATTTATGGTTTGTATATATCGAGATCGATGACAATTTTATAATAAACCTGATATTTACTCTACCACTATATAAGAAAGAAAAATATAAATATTGATCCTACATAATCGGCGTGGTGCTGACAAGGAGAACTGAATTCGAGAATCCCTGGTTTATTTAACAAATTAGTAAAAGTTGACACATTTGAATTAGTACAATTTCGTTTCAAATGTAAACATTGAATTCAACTGCCATCCCTGCTAACAAGATTGGCTTTTATATCTTTAGGACACGTACGCATGTACATATAATAATTAAAATGTCTTCTACTTCATTTTAAATCATAAAACCATTAAAAGAGTTTTTACTTGTTTGGAAAAATTAAACTTTTCTTAACGCAGGCATTGCACAATTGAAAAACAGCGGCGACTGTAGAAAAGGTCATTTGGATACAAATTATGCGCACCGATGGAAATCAAAACAGTTCGAAAGAAAATGAGCTCTTCTGAATCACCATGCTATAGTCAATCTAGTGAGGTAGAACGCCTATATGTCCCATTAAAAAATATGCAATATAGTGCAAACAGAATCAACGTTATATAATGCAAAAATGAAAATATTTGTTTTCCTTTTCATCGGTAATGCTCATGCGAATGCAATATTAATGTATTTCAAAAACCAATGATTTCACAGAAATATTCCCGGCAAAGCGGAATGCAACAAGTGGTATAAGCGCTTTGCAAAACGGACAAATATTGACATCGCAGTCGTCGCTTCCTACAGGCCGGATGAGCGTCAAACGTGGCGCTTCCGATGCATTCACGGGATTTATATCGAGAGCCCAGCTCAATTCGAAAGTATCATTTAGATTTGTCCCGGCCTACTTATTCAGTAGTAATAATTATTAAGCACAAGTTTTTTTTTTAAATTACGTAATAAATTACTACCGTGCCAATTCTGGCAAGATGCTGGTCAAAATACTAGCTGCCAGATTTGCAAGTGGATATAATATTCCTGATTTTACTATATTGTTGATATTCGTTGGTTGAAGACCAATTTAAAAATGCTCATATAAAACAGAGGACACGATCCTGAGTAAGAAACGGGTACAAATCTACTAAAAATAAGTCAACTTATAATAAGTATTTATTAGTGATAAGTCAAATTATTACCTAAGCACTGCATTTATTTTGTAGCTGTCGAAACCGTAATGAGATATCTTAGTAAAAAAAACAAGCAATATAGCTTGACAAAATTAACTTGTAGAAAAAATAAATTTTAATGTAAGAAACAGTTGCTGACATTTAACGAACTTACTATAACACCACAATTAATGAAATAATTACAAAAATACTGATTTACGTACATTGTTACGAACTCTATTCAAACGCTTACGAGGCCTTACAAAGAAAAGCAGGTGCGTAAACAAAAGAAAAGTTATGATGTAGTACAATAATTATTATTATAGCCTACACAATGTAAATACTTACTAAACTACTGCAGAATTTATTAAACTACTGCGGACCACTCGTCATTTATTTTTTGTAGTGTTGTTTAATTTTATATATACTCAATATTTAAGTTAAAATACGCTAATATTAATAAAAATATAGTGAAGTAAAGCATGTACAGGAAAAAATAGTGACATAAAATATAAGAATAATATACTAAGATTTATCCGGCATTGAACCAATGCCACTTAAATAACAATGCTTCTGGGATAATAATCATTATAACCCAAATAACTTTTTTAATTATTTGTTTTAAACTTACCATAATGGAAATGTTGAATTGAAGAGAGGTGCAAGAAAAATCTGAAACAAAAAAAATACATTTAAAATGGGTATAAAACTATGAAACATGCTTTATATTTGAAACATAAATATTCCTAATAAAGTTAACGACATACACAACGAGTGATACGGAGGATTTTAATCGGAAAATGTTCTAGTGTTACTTGCAGAGTAGAATTGTAAGAACAAACTATATATTCGGTTATTGGCGTATACGACCACGCTGTCTCACAGATCGCATACCTTTACTTCTAGACTGTCATAGAGTTTGTTAAGCTTATTTATTCCCTAACAGTTTGGTTTTATTTTGGCACAATTTCATCTTCTTGGTAATGACAATCAAACTATCTGGGAAGAGATTTCCTTTGAACTTTCGCGCCCTGAAAGATATTTTAAACGAACAAATACTATGATGGATACCCAGTTTTTCGTAATATTGCAAATCGGATTCATAAAATATTAATTTTATGCAATTTAAAAGATTAGTGAAATTATCTGTTAAGTGAAATAATCCATTCAAAGTGTATATTATATATGTAAATCAAATGGACCGAGTAATATGAATATAGGAATAATGTAGTACACCTCGCTTGTGCTCGGTGGTGTGTGACGTAACGTAATATTCGCTATCATGCCATGCTCTCGGTATATAAGTAAATGATCGACATGACCCAATTTGAACACTCAGGACACTGCATCGTATTAAATTTTAGTGTCAAAAGCTTTAAACGGGCTGTCTACAAAGATAACGTGCGACAATTTTAATTCCATATATAATATTACTATATTTGCTTAAAAATGTAAAAGGTTTATCAATGACTTATTAGCATCTAATAACAGACCGAGTTACTCTTTGTGGTACTATAATATTATTTTATTCTTATGTGCTGTGGTTGAAACTGAGAGTATATTGATTCCACATAAGTATTGGTTTTAATGATGAAAAGTGTTTTTAATTATCCTATTTAAATTGACGAATGAAGTAGAATGAATGATTAAAAAAAAACTTCTTTTAAGCTAGTGACACGACTGGTACTCCCAGATCGGTTAAGATAAAATTATATGGATTATTACATTTTCTAAATTTAATTTGAAGATAAATATATTGTAGAAAAAACTATGAGAAATTCAGAAATGTAAATATAATATTTCTAAAGACACAACTGCCTTCATAGCAGGAAAATTGTTCACAGTTGTTTAAAATTTCCACGTTGTTCAGATTGTTTCATAAAGACTTATAAATGGTCCGGAAACAAAGAATTTCTAAAACGCCTGCAGAATCTCGACAGAGGAAACAAAGAACCAAATGTAGTTGGTTATATGCTCAGAAGCTCTATATTATAATATATGTAGGTATTGAAGTAGATAAATTAATGGAGTTTCGATCAAATGTCAATAACATTCAGTTGTCAGTCTAGAGAATGCAATCAGCGAGTAAGTGGTGTACAGGAGGGTATGCGTGAACAATGCTTTTGTCCACCGGTATACCCCGAGATGAAATTGACCCTAAGCATGTGACAGTAATTACCCAAAAATATTGCGATCGTTTTAAAATAAATCAAAAATATTTAAATTTAACGTGGCATTTCATATATAAAAAAATTGATAATTGTTCTGTATACAATATTTAAAATATTCAATCCATTTTTTTTTTGCGTTACGAACGTAATAGCGGTATATGCACTTTATAATTATAAGTTACTAGTGAATATAATAATAATCAAATAAATTAATTATAAATACTATAAACTCGTAAATACATTTGAAAACTCCTTTAAATTCTAAAATATTACGTTACCTTAATGTGTAGTGAAGCTCGCGACAAAAAGTTAAATTGTATTTCGTGTGAGTCCACAAAACAATTTTACAAGTGTGCCGTAATATAACTTATCGCTGAAGCCGACGACTCCAGCAATAAGTTTTAGTCGCGGAAATTGATTTTTCTTGACAAAACTATTAGAATTTTGGAAGAATATGTTCTTGTATTCAAGATCGCGAGCATTTTTATTTATATCATTACTTCGTCCACAAAAAATAGTTATGTTGAAACTTATTGTTTAGACCCTAATTTAGCCATGTATTTTTAAATAGTAAAGTTGTATTATTGTTACGGAAACCAACTTTTTCCAATATATTAATAATTTATTTATTAAAAGAGGAATTTTACCAATTTAAACTCTTTTAGCGTCTACTCTAAGGTAGAGGTAAAATCAGTGAATGTTATTAATTAAGCAAGTTTTTTAAAGTCAGCTAAAAGGCTTGTTTTTGTGGTTACAGAAGCAAAAACGAATGGAGTGGGTCTGACGACAAATTAAACTTTTTTTAGACTTTTTTATTACATTTTTCATTACTTTATTAGCCTTATTTTCCGCTAATATCATATTACTATACTTTTATGATGGTGATAAATAATATTATGATATTGGTTATACGTTAATAATATAATCAGAATTGAATGTAGCATAGTGTTTGGTACGTGATTTACGTGCTGAATACTCAATCTTGTTGACATATTCAACGTAGTGGGGAATATAATAAAGCAGTTAACAAAGGAAATACCTGAGATCAAACGAGTCGTCACGCATAGTTAAATTGTATATATATAATAATACCTTATTAAAATATTATAGTATAAAGTAAAACAAATACGAAATCAAATTTCAGTTTTTAAAGCAAAATATTGAAAAAATGTATATTATTATTGTGACGTGCTTTTCGTAATATATTTATTATAGATGGGTAGTACTATTATATATATTTTATAAGAAATTTGATTACATACGAAAGTAAGATAAATAACCTATAGAGCTTCCTACAATTACCTAATATCTGTACAATCACTGGAAGTTATTTTTTTTATTATTATAAAGTGTAATTATTATTTAATTACACAATCCACTTTTCCTGTATCTAAAGTACACGAATAGAAAATATTATCCGTCCACATAAATAACATTAGAACAAACAAGAATTACATTCTGCTGAAAGAAGAGCACACCGCGTAGTAATTGTCTTAAATTTTATTGACTGTCGTTGACTTAGTGGCGACCATATAATGTTTGCTATTATAGTCTCTCTTTTTAAAACCAGGAAATACATTAAGTGCTTCCTATTGGTTTCTATTGTGTGATGTTTCCATCAGGTGCGATGTAATCACTTTGGTGCGGCAATTAAAAAAAACATACGTACAAAATACATGCAAATGAAAATGTTTAGAAACCATTTAATGATAAATACTCTTGTAGAAAGGTTGTTTAACGTACGCTTGCGAGCGAGGCAGGAGCAGAGTAGTCGTTGTTCCCTTTCACATTATATTTTTTGTATGCTTTGCATACAACCTCTCGGAAATTCTGTTTTGTTGTTCATATTCCCGAGCACACGAACGTCACGCTTCAAGTGCATTGCGTAAAATATTCTTGCTATTATACTCTCACAGTATTCAGCTTATTAGACTTTAATATTATATTATTGCAATTTTATACTTTCCAACGTAAATCTAAACATACAAAAAATGTCTAGCTACATTAAGCTATATTAAATTTGAATTTATAGTATATTATTACATAGTCGAAACAGTAAAGTTTGTCAAGTTTACTATAAAACTAGTTCTTTGTAAAGTTTCACATACTATCATTCACCCTTCAGTATCTACAATACAGAGTCCATTAGCTTTTGCTTTAGTCGGAATAGAGCCTAGTCATTGCCGGCCACTGGTCCACTTACTCTTATATTATAACTGCATTAAGGAGGAAATTATCAACATCGTCGATTTTCCAGCAGCATCAAATGTTTCTTTTTTTTTTTAAATATTATTTTGCTTTTTCGAAATCTACTTTATAGTGTTGATCAGTACGTAAAACTCGATTTGTATAATGTAATAAGTAATTAAGGTTTTCTATAGACTATACTCTGGAGAGTGTGCGGCCGAGTTATATGATTTCATTCCCCCCTCCTCTTCTACCATAAATTGACTAGACGCCGTCCGGGTTTGCACCCTTATGTGGTTGACATTCCAACTACTCGCAAGAAGCGATTCGCCTCTTTCTTTTTGCTGCGAACCGTCAAGCAGTGGAATTCACTTCCTGCGTCTGTGTTTCCATCTTCTTATGACATGGGAATCTTCAAACGTCAAGTGAATCGGTATTTGCTAGGCGAGCGCGCTCCATCGTCGACCTCATCGTCGCTTTCCATCAGGTGAGATTGAGGTCAAGCGCAAGTCTATCAGTAATAAAAAAAAATTAATGAAATTTTTTTTGCAAAATTTAAATGTTTGTTTTATCTAAAAAAATGTGATTTTAATTTTGTAAGGTTTTGCGGACGTAGAGATGATGTCTAATTGATATCATATCTAGATATAAGGGCGAAGTAAAAAAGATTATATTTTTATTATATTGATAACAAATATACCATACATAATGTAATAACTTTGAATTAAAACCTTTTGTTCAATAGTAGTAAATATGGATCAAAGGCCGTTTATTATTTACAGTGAAAACAGCAAAGATTAATAACACGAGTGGATATAAAATTTAGGTACAGTTATATTTTTTCTCTCCAAGATGATCAATGGGACGTACTAATAACATCGGCTACATAAGGGACAGGTCAGTTAAAAATCTTAATTCTAATCGTGTTATAGCGAAGGTTCGCCGATGTACTGTTCTCGGTATTGACCAATAAAAAATATTATTATACCAATTATTATACAAATGATGTATCTTGAAAATATATTGAAAACTTTTAATTATTATTAAAATTACTTCATATCTAAAAAATTAATTTAAAAATGAAAACTGTATAAAATCAACATCAAAGACTAGATGTGTTTGTTCAACGTTCCTATGTGGTAAATACGTTGCTTAGCACGAATGCTTCACCCTCTCTAGTGATGAGCTTTTAATTATTTATGTTGCAAACTAATCTCACCTTAACAAGATTAGCACATGATGTCTTTTGTCTCTAAGACATCGTCTATCATAATATGCATAATTTGTTGTAACTTTAACAATAAACATACTTGTACCGTACAATTTTTGTACCTTTTATTAAAACTGTATTTTATAATTAAAAAAAAATTAACTGTCATGAATTATAATCATATTAGATGTTTTTACAAATTAATCGAACTGGGAACAGCGAAGGGCTTATCTGGAAACGCAACAAGAGCATGAAAATAAATAATAATAATAGGTAAGAGGGAATGTGGCAACTCTATTTTAGGTTGGCGGGTGTAGCGCCATCTACCACAATACATCTAGTAGGCCATGACACGTGTAAATTTTGGCGCGGGAATTTTATGGTTGACATATAAGCGGATTCCATCTTTCGATCTTAGTAAGTAATAGGCTGCCCATTAATAAATTTGCGACCTGGTCAGCCCATCATCTCAGTTTCGATCGTTTTACACTATTTGGTATCCTGTAAAATATATTGCCTAAAATAAAAGTTATAATAGTTATCACCAGCGTCCCTGTACTGAAATGAATTTCCATTGAAATCCTAATATTGATAATACATATAAGTGAAACTTGTTAATAAGTTCTTACAGGTATACCGGTAATAGCGACATACTCTTGGGAGTTTCGGGTTTCAATCATACCTACGTTTCAAATTGTAACTTAAGCTGACATCTCATAACAATTACGACATGGGTCAGAAACAGTTTAAACTAATATTATCTCAATTTATTGGCACAGTATCTGCCTATTCACTATATAAGAATAATTACGTTTCAGAAAATTAATAATAACAATATTAAAAATTTAACTTTTGAACGTTGATGTATCAACATAGACTTTTCATCATATTTCCCTAACCGATGCGTTTACGCTCCGAGGCGAAGTTCCACTCCGAAGCAGCCTCGAGATTCTTTCAGCGTTTCTTCTCTAGGCAGTCGCTTCCAAAACGTTAGTAGATCACCGTTAGGTTTCGCATTCCGGCTTGCCAGCCGCTTGAGCTGCCGCTCAAGTCGAATTTCTTACCCACAGGGTTGCCCTTGCATTGCCACACAACTCATAAATCGCTGGCTGAGCGCTTTATGTTTCCGCCCTCTCGCCCAGTTTAGTTGTAAAAGTATCTCCCAACCACCAACATATGTACTACCAAAAAAATTATACTTTTCATAAAAGAAGTAGAAAACGTTCTTCTAGGTCAGCAGCGCAATGATGCCGATGTGTTACAGTTGCTCATAAACAAAAGTAGCCTCATACCATCAAATGAACTGTTCGTATGTTTTTCTTCTTTCACATAAAAATAATATAGCAAAAAGAATCAAGTCATCATAATTATTATATTAACATTAGTTTAGTTATGCTTATTTTAAAACATAGAACAGCGACATTATAGTAACTCTATAATAACGTCAATATTTACCACAACCACAAAATGTTATGAAATTAGTTAGTCAAATCATCAATTGAAACACAAAATAATCTATCTTTTAAGAAGCAATTGGCTTTCACCTTAAGCGCTTTTAAATTACGTGTGTTCTGGAAGAGTCTTTTAGAAGATACCAACAAGAGCCTTACTTGTAAAGAGAATTTGAAAACACTTTAGACGGTTATTACATTCTATATTACTCTCGTGAAGGAACAAGAGCTGTGGAGACTCAAATACAAAACAATTATAATTATCTTGTAAATTACATGTTATTTATTACGACTTAGTAAAATTAGTAAAAGTTGATCAATGCAAACTACATATAATATCCACTGAATATAAATTTCTCAACTCAAACAAGCAATAGATATATTATTTATTTATCATGTATATAATATACCCACAGCAAAGATATTTATTCAATTTTGTCTCTATCAGCAATATAATGATAATATATTATTTCGAAGTTATATTTATTTATATTAACGTAATATTATGATTCTTGCTTCACAATTTCATCTTCGTCCACAAAACTCGTTACCGAAGTCGGGAAATACGTAACAATAGGGCATACCGTAGTTGAGGTAAACTTCGTAGCAACTACAAACACTATTCGTAGCGCGTAGAAATATATTTCAAATATCTTCTATCTACGTACAAAAAAATGTATTTTGTGCGAATGTATTAACTTTATTTTAAACTGTATAGAACTACACAAACATTCTATATAATAAATCCTAAACACCTCTTCTGACGTTATCTCGTGGTAAATATACTTAATAAAAAAAAAAGAACTAGTATTTAATAAAATTTTAATATCAAGGAAATCATTTTATTGTCTTTTAGAATTAAGAAACGAAATTTACTTTTGTTACAAGCGTAATGAACAACAGAAAGGTGCTAAACGATACCGTAATTAATACTCAATTAATCACCCGAAGTAATTTATTCAATAACTCCTAACGAGTCTCGTCCAAGTCTTTAATAAACTCTTCAGAGGTAAGGGGTGAGAACTTGATCGCTAATCATTATCTTACGTTTATATAAAGCTCAGATTTTCGTACTCGTATAAAAATATAAATCTTACAAAAGCATAAGTCACTTTATTTCTATGTCCAACAACTGAAATTCTTTGGATATATCTAAAATTATGCAGATAATATGTTCGAAACCCAATACGGCCAAATTAATTTATACAATGGTTACTCTGTGATCAGGGCTTGATTAATTGCTCTTCTAAAAATAATGTAAAAGCCGCGTTACTACGCAGTGGGATTACCAATAGATTATGACTCAGAATTTTAAACCTAAAATACACCTTAAGATATTCTGTCAACTCCATATGCATTTATTCAGCGTGTTTATAAAATCATCCCCGGTAAACCTATTCATCTGTAAGCTACACTTACATTTCGCACTATTCGTTTTGTCACAGGGCGAAAACTGCCAACAAAGTATGAATAAGGTACAAAATCTCTAAAAACTACGCTACCTCAACCCCGCATTAGTTTACGTGCTCTCAAGATGTGAATGTACATTCGGCCTTATATTTCTCATCTATTTATTATAAAAGTAAATAATAAAATAAAACTACGAGTGAATACATTTACTTCTGCTATTATGTTAATTAATTTAATTTATTAACAACACGTTGAGTTATTATTTCTTATATTACTGTTTACCTTTAAAACTCATTCAGTGTCAACATTCTAGGTCAAATATAGAAAGACGTTAAAATTTTAAATACTCCCACTCCAAGTAAAGGTGACGTTCACTCATATTGACAGCATTAAGCAAATACGAGCATAATGAAAATTAATGAGGTAGAAAACAATCGCCCTTTGATTTCGACATTAAATAATCTAGATTAAAGCAATACTTTATGTAACATATAATATCAAATTGGGATCGAGGTTTATTTTGTTACGCATCAGTAGAGGTCTTCAATTGATTAAATGTTGGTGACTGTGCAAGAGTCGAGATTAATGTTAGACGGTTACGTTTCGGTATAATCGAGCTTCTGTAACGTATACCTGATTAGTTTTATATATAGGAAAAGTATACAGGAGCGTTTTTGTTAAGTACCTTACCTATTGCCTATAGTATTCATATAGTATTTCACACAATTTTTATAAAAAATACCTCACAATAGTATTTTCTCCTGTGTCGTATATCCTTTATAGCTGGCCTAGCTGTTATACGGTAATTTTTAGTTCCTAAATAAATAAATATTTAGCTGTTTTCCATTGTTTTTCCATATCATAATGTATTACGCATATATCAACATGTATATAGAATATGTCTTATAATTTATTTTTTATTTTATTATTTAGTAGGCGCTTTTAACTTAGTCATATCAGCCCCATCGTAGCCTAATATATAGAAATAAAACCTTTCATACCTTACCTTTCATACAGTTTCCATAGCATTTCGGCAGTTGCTTTAGTGGGCACCGCCAAAATGCTATGGAACATACCAACATCCAATCTATTTAATTTTAATTCACACATAACATCCTTCCTTACATTAGCGTTCTGGACACATTGGAGACGGTATCTTTCTCATGAGATGAGCAAACTTTCCAGATGGAATATGTCCAGAACCCAAACTGCAATAAAACAACCTGAGATCTCATGTCCTATAAACGAAAGAGCTTTTTATGATGACCTGTTTTGCGAGGTGGTAGGGCGTCAGTGCCCGTCTGGATTGCGACCACAGTACATGGGTGTAAAGCCCGCCATAGTGACCAGTTTCGGCTTGTCGCGTTTCCGTATCAGCTTGTGTATATCCAGTAGCTCATATACCTAGAGACCTTCAGTCGTGGTATATGTGGGCCGACATGACGATGTAGACTATCAATGGATTTTCATCCTTTGATAGTCGCTTTCGTTTTGTGACTAAAGTGTACTTACCATCAAGTACTCTGTAGTCACTTTGTCAAGCCAGTGTAAAAAAAAACCTGTGCTTGGTTGTTTTATTCTTTAACTTAATTTCATTTCGCAGAAAATTTTATACGATTAACACTGAGGCCTAAGTATAATTATTATAATTTAATTTTGAAGCACTTTAAGGGTGTACGTTAATAGTCAAACGGTGCCAAGTTGAACTATAACGCCTACGACAGCGACGCATTGACTACTACCAACGACGAAATTTAATGATTTCATTAGAAATCTATTTAACTATAATAGTACAAAAGTAAATATTGAAATATAAATATTAAATTTTAATAATAATTTACCTTTAATTCATAATACAATTTTTTATGACTGTCAATTTACTAATTATAAATGAATATTGAATCATTAAAATTTTGTTAAATATTAGGAAAAACTATCTTAAAATCTTTTCAATAAATTGTTACAAGCAGATCGTCAGATTAACCTTTTTTTTCGACAGGACAAAATAATGTTGGCTGGAATAGGCCTTTACAACTTTAACGGGCAAGACTAATCTTGTAACAATGATTATGTTTAAGTAAATTTATTATAATTAAAGATTCTTGTTCACTATTATTTTGAAAAAGTTTAAGCGTTACAAAACTATTAAAATAAGGTTTAATTTTCCAAGTACAAATTTATATTCAATCACAGTTAAGGATATATTCTTTCCTCGGGTGTTCGGATTTAGCAAATGACCATTGGCTTTATATTTTTTTTTATTGATTGTGTTCAGCGATATAATTTTGTTACATCTGATGGCAAGTACAGTGAAGTCCAAGACCAGCGTCAACCATTAAAAGATGAGAAATTGTAATGTATTGTTGTCATGCCATAGACTAAATTTATCATATCTTTAGTTATGAAATAGATAGGACTAACTACAGCCAGAGATGGGCAAAATGTAATCTGATTAATGATGAACAATAACAAAATGTAGTCGTAATTTTAAATTTTCTTGCTCCTTAATCATGATTAAATCCATGTAAAACATTAAGAAATGATAAATGTGTACACAATCTGAGATTTTGTAGTGTTAAAATATAAATGAGCAAAATGCAGTCATATTAATGGTAAAAAACGTAAAGTGTAATCGTTAATAATTTTTATTAATCTGATTACATTTCGCCCAGCTATGACTACAACTAAGCATTTGTCAGTCACAACTAACAGTTATATCACAAACAACAGCCATATATATGATAATTTTATTGCGACCCCAACGCAAAGATGGGTAAAAGTGCAAATAATCGACACAAACGACATTGTCATGTTAACAGCTTGGTTTTATCGTAGCCACACAAATCTCATCTGTATAATATTTACATTTTGTACTCCCAACAGCGTGTTCAAAGTAAACATTTAGATTTTATACAGTTAGATGGCAACTTGTTGCGTTTCATGGATTAAAGTTTTTTGTATGTCTGTAATTTACATTATAACTAGATAGTTTAAAATTTGTTATGTTGATGGAATACTTTTAACCATCTTATTTTTGCTGGAATGTTACAATAGTTACCAAAATATTTAAAAACTTGGTAATAATATATTTATAACAACCTGTGTTTAAAAATAATCTTAATGTATTGTATTATGAAATTATTTAAATGAATTGTGCTCATTTAGATCATTTAAATTTATACTGTAAATTATTATAAATTTAAATCCCTATTCACCAGTTTAGATTGTTTAGAATATAGTAAGTTATTAGTTATAAAAAATAAAGTAAAATACAAATTTTAATATAGACTTAGGTACTCGCGCGTGATAAATAGGTTACTGAGACTTTTGATATAAAACAAAGCTAAAGCAATACGAACGTATATAAGGAATTTACGTAGAGCCTAGCAATAGATTCGCACTGTATGCCAACGTTAACCCTTCCGTGTACTCGCTTGGGAGCGCGTCTGTGATACTTCGTTTGATTTCAGCCCCAAAACGCTGGTCGTAAAAGCGAGAATATTTTTACTTGAGCTTCTTCGTTGTCTGCACAATTTGTCATGACTAACTAAAACTGTTAGTATTTCTATGAACAAATGTAACAAATGCTTTGAGTTACATAAAGCTATGTGGTCATGAACAAAGTATAATTTATTAAATTTATTTTATAGCATAAGTATAAATAACATACTGATCTTTGTTCTACCTCAACATGTGCCTATTGCCCAAATTGATTACATTTTGAAACTACATTTATCCTCATCCAAAAATATTTGTACTTACAGACATCTTAGACATTAATCAAACGATTTAAATATGCTGATCCTTTAAGTCTCGAGATGTTTGAAAGCGTTTAGAAGAATGATGTTTACGCCGCTTAAGTTCGCGACTCGGAATGGCTCTTGTCGGAAAAATTAATGGCGAGAGTAATGTCTACGTGGCAATTTCACTAACAAATTGTTCTCAGTAACCTGTAATTTTCTAATACGTTTTATACCTAAGATATAACTGTTAAGATCCATTAAAACGTATTTGCTGTGATGACGCGTCAGACGCGTGTGACTTATGTAGAGAATTCATGTTAAATACAGAGTGTATTTAATACATTACCCGTGCATATTCAGGTATGTATTAATATTGTTTTCTATTTTTCACTACATAAAATTCTATCCGTCTTAAAGTTCTTTATACTACACCGAGATGTGCGCAGGTCGTGCCGCAAACACTTATGCAGGTAAAATATTACGGGCATCTTATATGGAGTTATCTTATATTCATGATACATTATTTGCCCACCAACACTCCATGTATGACCAGGCCCTGGTTCCGTTGTAGAATGGACGGTTTAATGTGCTAAGCACTGATTAAGAATAGGTTATAATATATTATCATACATATCTGTATCTGAATAGCAACTTGTTATTTTCATGCATTTATCATCGACTCCAATATACAATAATATAGTATATATAATGCCCGAATAGTATGACAATAATAATAACGCACCATTTTACTCTTACACAATATGAAGTTACAAAACTACGTTCCTTAATTATGTTGTATGTACTCATAAATCATAAATTAAATTAGCTTGAATTATCTAACATTTTTATTCATATATATTCTTTCCTCTTCTCGTTTTTAAGAAATAAATATATGTTTCAATAATATAAAAGTAAAAATAGTATAAAGTAATATATTAAAAAGTGTAGATTACAAATCAATTTCAAAATAAATTTATTAAAATATATATTTTAAAGCCAAATGACGAAGATTATTCTTGATGGAAAGTATCCTTATTAAACAATTTTATATCCTTTATTTAGTTAAAACACGGCATTACTTAGTTTCAAGTATTTTGTTTTGTAAATTTTCATCATCATTTAAATACGTCAATGTAAAATGGTACGCTCACCGCCTTGCTAGAATAGAATATCTTTAAATATTTCCGTTTCAACCTCAGAAGACAGCTCCTGCTTTTGACGGTAATTATTGATGGTTTAATTCATTTCGATAGACAACAATAAAAACATTTCTTATTTTACATTCATTCGAAATATAATTTATTAACAACAAATAAAAAAATATTAGCAAATAGTTGTATTATATAGTATAAGTAAATATATTTATACATTCACACACACAGTAAGTCACATACACAAAGTACACAATCACATTACACATATATAACTTTTATATTGTTATTTTATAACAAATATTTGAGTAACATTTATATCTATCATGTACCCATGTTACAAAGCATTTTGGTTAATTTGATTTTTTAGTTTCTTTTCATGTTTAAATTAAATTATATACTGAAGATTTATAAATAAATAAATATTTATATGGAAAGTAACAATTTTAGAAGCCGCCGATAGACCAATCTTATACTTATATTATGTAAGTTTTTCTAAGTAAAAATTTGCTAAATAAGTAATGAAATACAAGGATTTGTAATTTGATTTTAAAAAGTTTTCGTATGTTACACAAAATAATAATATTTCAGCATGCCCTGTCTATTGTAGAAACATTTTCAAGATTGTGAATTGCTCAATATTACTTCTAGTATGCGCTTACATAAAGATTAAACGACGTTAATAATAATAATGACGGGATACGTGTAACATTATGATAACTACTGCGTCATTTTTTACATCAGATAGATAAAACGTAACCTGAAATTAAATAAGTTTGAGATGATGCAAAAGTAACGATGAATTTCCCTTGTGTAGTTAATGAGTCAAAGATACGGCAAGATTATGGAAATGTTTCTAATGTAAAAGAGAATTTTAACATTTCGAATACTTTTGGCTTTTATAAAATACTACAAAGTAATCTTCACACTGACTTTTAAACCTAACATAAGATAAATTAGTGCAACTTTTCATATTAAGTAGCACCATCTCACAGGTTTAATAAAAAATCACAATAATTAAGATCTGGGAAGTTAGTCTAAAAAATAACAAAATTCGTATTTTGGGACCACACCCCAAGCGACGTATTTGATAAACAAAAATTTTAAATATGAAATATGTTGTAATTGCTTAGTGCAAACGACAGAAATAATTTATGTAATAAATTCATGTCGAATAAAATTAAATAACTCAAAAGTGTACTTTAAGCAAGTAATGTAAGATAAAGACGAACGCTTACCATCATCAAAGTTACAAGTGGATTACAAGAATTTAAACGAAGCTACCCTACAACAATCTTAAAGAAAAGGATGAAGCTTTAACTTGCTGTTTTACATTATTTCGGAATACCCGCCATTTAAGTAGATTAAGAATATAATGAACGCGATAAAGAGGCTAATACGCTTTATAATAGGATTAGATAAATAGAATAGAAAAGACGTAATTTCGATGAATCATGACAAAAATGAAAAAAGTTATCTTTCATGCGCGTCCATTAAAACTATACAAACACTACGATCTAATGAGCAATGAGAAAATTATCTTTTCTTAATCATTAATGTTCTGACTAATTGTTATATTATTTTCAGTTATGTCATCTGTTAGAAATTATGTAACATTATATGTATTCATGACAACAATTTACAGATGATTCACAGGTCTCTCATAGAAAACTAACTTTACTAACTATCCATTTAAATTCAGAAATGAGAACGCACATTTTGAAGAACGTAATATTATTGTGGATTTTATAAGAAATATGTAATGAGTTGCATGTTAGTTGGGCTCTTTAACATCTCAAATAGTCAATTTGAACCTAGTAGCGTTTGTTTTAACGTGTGCAAAACAGGGTGGGTTTTACACCTACCCCTTCCAGAGTGGTAGGCTCAACAAGACTTCTTATACCCTGGGCATCTGGATCAATTTGGTTTCCCAGGCCCGGGTGGTGCTATCAGAGGAACACCCGGGGGTTTTTAGTCATTAGGAGTCTGACACACCGGGTTCGCTGCCCTCACAACGTCCCTGATGGTCATATGCAGGATTTTGCCCCGAGATACAAAAAAAAAAGTGTGCAAAACAGATTCCCATTTTTTCTCACACAGCTCATCTGATATAATTTGAACTCTACTTAAGTAGATTCTACTTTTTAATAACTCTGCAAGGACATAAATCTTTTTAAAAATGGTAACAGTTTTATATATTAGTATATGATACAGAACTTCTAGTTTAGTGCAATCGCATATAACTATCAATATTGTATACCTATGTAATATTTTCAGAATAAGCATTTCCAATGAGAAAGTGGATATTGAGAAATTTTTATTTTCATTAATATAATTGTCGAGTAAAGGACGGTCCATAGTTATTAAGCATTATACAAAGCAACAATACAGAAAGCCCTTATTTACTTCCGTAAAGTTTAAACAGGACGTTTGCATCCCACCGCAGCCAAATACATTTGGACTATATGGTGACCTAATTTGAACCAATGTTAATAAAAATACGAAATTCACCAAGACGCGGAGATGAATTCACTAAGTTCTTGAATACTTGTATATTTTATATGTAAGAAACATATCATACTTATTTTAGTAAGTTTTTCTGTACATGCTCATATCTAATAGGCGGTACTTGTTTGATACAACTTTTAGGTAGATATCCTTTCGTCAAAAGCTTATGCAATAGTTTGCAATAGATTATTCAGGACGTCGAGTAAGTACTGAGCAGAACCGTCCCAGAGATGCGAACAGTATTCCATGCAGGCTTGAGCTGGGCCTTATGCAATAGGTACAATCGATCTGGCGTGAAAAACCATCACACTCTGTTGAGGATACCAAGCCTACGTGATGTTGCGGAGATGGCGGTCCCTATATGATCCCTAAGGTTGAGATTACTGCGAATATTCATAACTAAGATATTTAGCCTGTCGCACATTATTAACAATACATACTGCAGAGAAACAACAGGGGAAAATGGGGTGTTTCTACTGGAAAATACACATACCTGTGTTTTCTTGGCAATTAACTCAACTAAATTCTTGTCGCGCCAAGAAGAAATGAAAACTACTTAAAATAATTTCAATAAAAACTATTAAAATAGTAACTTGGACTAGTTAGTAGAACATAAATATATATTTTACTATATTAATTTTACTAAGATGATAATGAAAGTAATATTGGAATGTTGACCTATTTCAGTTCAGCTCCATGGTCTATGTTTGTTTACGTTTTAATTAATTGTTCAATAGTTAAAACAATTCTTCAATATGTCACTTGTAACTTACTTCCAAATACGTTAATTAAAATACAATCTGTTAGTTAAAATAAATCAATAGCGTTGATTTATTGCAGCTGAACAAGCGACTATAAATCAAAGGC
The DNA here is from genome assembly GCA_036320925.1 of Automeris io. Taxonomy (NCBI): domain Eukaryota; kingdom Metazoa; phylum Arthropoda; class Insecta; order Lepidoptera; family Saturniidae; genus Automeris; species Automeris io. Next base: position 516,203 of record JAUDJH010000037.1, on the reverse strand, counting down.
AGGCGTTTTGTTCAACAACTTGCGTGGATATTTGTACATTATATTGGTGCATATGAGCATACACGCTTTATTTTAAGTAAGGATTTTACTAGAGAAAGAAATTTACGGAAAGCGCTAATAGTCCATTTCTATATTACATAACACTAAGTATGTACAAAGAATATATTTTTTATACACACGATAACGGTGACCAAGTACTCTAATCCTGAATTAAATACATTCTTGCCTTTTTGATTAAATTGTAATTTCATTAATAACCGTTCCTTTCGTGAATATTAACATAATAGCAGTCCGTGTTTTATCTTGTGTCTTTCATTACTTTATAAAGGAAATTAAAAAAGTTTATATCTATTTCACAGATTATTATTTCAAACTTACCATTTCAAGTTAAGGTTCTAATTAACTTTTCCAGACACATTTAACTTCTGGTTGCATTAGATTGAAATTATTTAGATTTTGATTTATTATGAAATGTAATTTTTGAGAGTACGGTAGATAGCGTACTTGAGCAAACTCGGGGGGACGATTAACTTCGTTGAGGTAATGTCATCGAGCCCTCAGGCATGGGGCTTTTACGGACGCCATTACTTGTGGCTAGATGCCTTAATTATAAGTACTCAGCTACATCTTTTCTCTATTATTATAGAATTGTATTGGTATCAAAATTCTGTTATTTATAAATGTAAGGAAACTGATGGACTTTATGAGCCGAATTTTAGATCTTAAAGTTTCGTCAGATTTCATTTAACTAATCGTTTACAACATTTAGGAGAAAAATTAACATTCTTGCTCATTTTGGTCCTGTTCCGTGGGCTGCAAAAAAGCCATCGGCGCTTTTGTGTGGCCTGCAGGCCATAATTTGACCACCCTCGAATTCGAGGCTGTTAAAGACGAATAAAACGGTTTTAGATCAGCCTATTTTCTATTCATTCACAATTACCTATAAACTACTGACAAAATCTCGGCATTACTTTTATTGTTTTAATAAGTAAACGTTGTCCAGCAAAACATGGACTATATTTAACTCCTTATAACTACGTACTCCAAATAATTATTCTTTAATTTGCTCGTGCTTTTGGAATTATAACTTTGACATAGTTCCACGAGGTCGCAACTAAGGGCGAAATCCTTATGATAGCTCTATAGGATATAGCCCATTTTATAAGAATAAAATATGATTTCAATTAAGTATAAACTATGTCGATTAGAATTTTTTCCCATTGATTTGTTATATGTTTAACAGGCTCGTGATAATCAAGATACTATAACGCTGGAGATAGCTAATGAATCCTTATATTTCAAAGATCGCTTATCAATCCTTTGTCAATAGTCTCCAAAAAATATAAAAATCAGGATTACTATTAGAAAAATCAGTTATCCAGTAGGTTTACTAATTCATTTTCTCGATAGACGCGTTTGTTTTTCGGATAATAGTATACATAATCAAGAGGAGAACAATAAGATTATTTCTGATATAATTGAAAAGTAATATTATTCTTGTCTTTCCTTTAATGGTTCTGTTTGTATGAAACATTTATCCGATTGCGATAAAATGTAGAGAGATTAAATGTTAGAGAGAGATGTAGAAAGATATATGAAGTTTCATTTTACAATAGAAGAAGCGTTCGTTTATGTTTAAGGTTCACTAGACTGCCCAATGGAAGAAGTACGAACGTGTAGTGGACGACGCGTGGACGCCGAGGTATCGGCAAATTTTGGAACTAAGTTGATACTGTGCTATTCGCGTGCCGAGGCAGTCTAGTGGAAGATACTCATAAAAAGCATTGTAACGCTTACCAGAGAACATCAATAAACAATATGTAATAAATGCATTGTTATTGAACAGAATAATCCAGTGTATATAAACTCCAAATAAAGTATAAGAGAGGGCATAATATTATGTGACGACAGATTTATGTCCGACATATCGGTACGCTACAGCTGCGCTTTGCATCGACTTCTTTATGGCTCTTTAATCAGGAAACAATTGCGGGATCTTTACCGGTTTATATTATAAAAGGTTAACACTTCGAATGATCTTTAAAAATTGTATAACCGTTTACTAATTACAATATTTCACTAGAACTGATTACATTTGCTGAGACTAGGACTTGTGTCTTTATCATTTTCGCAAATAAGCAAATAACTAAATTTCCAATTATATCTTGAGAATAAATTATTGTTTACCGAAACATTTAAAGGCTAAATTGTATATAAAAGTCTTAGGACTTTTCAAGAATGTTATGTTTTAGTTATTTATAAATAAATATATAGTATGAGTACATAATTATATATATAAAATTGTTGTGAACGCAATTATGAAGACTTTAAACTAGTATTGTAATTTTTCATTTGCAAAATTCTATATTTGTTGTTGTTTTGTATTATCTTTATCGCTGCTACTCCACAATGAAACATTCTCCACTTTCCCAAAACACCATAATAAAAAACTTACGAAAGACAGATTTATCTCAAACTGATTGACTTAACAAGCATATAACAAGGCTGTAAGCCAATTTAGTTGGCAACAGTCCGTCGGTACAACCCAGACGTTGTTCTCCAATACTGTTGGAAATTAATTGGCAATTTGTGTATCTATTAAAATTATTGGGATTCGAATGAAATCCGCCACAGAACGAACTTTGCTAATGATATTGATATACAGAATTACACTCATACATCTATGTAAATATTATATTTATTATTTACACTACACAGATTAAACCTACGTCAAGAATAAATCTTTAAGCAATTCATATTTCATCATGGCCAAACATTATCAATTATAGCTATTAATAATCTGACGATACTAAAAGGGGTGCCCAAATTGTTTATAAATAATTAAATCTAGTGGAAAACGCCCTCTTTGCAAACAGTAACATTATCGGCTTGCAAACCCATCTATACTTAAGGGCTAAATAAAAACAACAAATTAAAATCCAATATACTTACATAACAAATAAAAACAAATTTTTAATTACAATAATTACGCACACGTGAAGTTTTAATTAAAAATGTGGAAAGAATTGTTCTATTTCAATACAAATTATCAAATTTTTGAATAGAAACACTACTTAAACTGCTGATCACGTTCCTGTTTTCTTCTAAAAGACTTTGGCGTAACCAGAGAACATTAAACTTTAAAGCTAACGCAACGCTGTCTGCTTTTAGACGTAAAGTTGTCAAACCATGAAATAAATGTTAAATCTTCATTGCTTGTTAATTTGTACTATGTCAAACAAGATTAAGAATAATTAATAATGTCTTATTAATATAATTGTATCCTCTAGAAGTAAAAATAAACACGGTAACAAATTGAAACAAACTAACATAAAATGTGATATTTGAAAACGGAATATTACGATGATCGTTTCGACTCTTAAGTACTTTATTTCATATTTAAAGAAAGATATATTTTAAAAATAATATAACGTCACGTTTTATTCCATTCAGGGTGAGCCAAAGATATATTAGCGACTGTACTAAGCGCTTATTTCACGAGCCTAATGTAACCAGTAATAGCTGATTGCCGTTTCCTGAGACTTACATATAGTATTATTATTAAAAACTATGCACTTTCTTCGTGCTGTTTTCCTTCACCGGTGATCGTGTATTGCTCAGGCTATATTTAATCTGGAAAAACTCAGATATAGTACTAGAATTGGAACCTAAGGTCACGTGAACAGCAATGTCATAGCAAATTTAAAAAATTATAAATTTAAAACCCATTAGTAAAATTGCTAAGACACCATTAAAAAAATAACATTGTGGTGGAAGCGTTTTTATACATGAGTATTTTCGTATTTTCAAAAGATTTTTTTTTATTTCTTTTATTTGTGTTTACTTGATATGTATAAATAAGTAGATTTACCAGATAAAGATAGTCTTTTTAAAATATCTATATATGTATAAATATTATTTTTAAGCATGAATATATATTAAGTATTAACGTGTTCAAATATTATAATAATATTTGAGCACATCATCATTTTAATTATATATTCGCATTATAATAACTTATAAGCCCAAGTAGTAATATCTGTTATAGTTCTAGACTTAGTAGATTCTTATTATTATTTTTCATTAGATTATTATTAGCTCTGGATACCTTAATTTTACTTTAAAAAAATATATTTAACGTTGCAGTGTTATATACCAATGCTTTTGAGATCCCCTTAGCTATTTTCCATTTAACAACAACATCATAATATCAGAAATTGAATTTCAATCTAAAGTAAATACGATATCTCTAAAGATAAGGTGTTGTCCGGTCTTGAAACTCGAGGCAAGATTTAATTATAAAATGATAACAAACAGAGAATGGCTGAAATGTCCCAACTTGCAGTAATTATTCCAAACCCGTTAGAACTCTGTCTATTGTTTTGTAGGATTCTCCTTAACACTAGTTAGCGCCGCAGCGTTTCTGATTAAACTTGGAAAACGAGTTGTATTCTTGTTATTGCCATTATTACTAAATATTTTATTAGTAATAATGTTATATCTGAGACCACTAAAGCTTTAGAGGCTTAAATAAAATACTGTGGGTTACAGTTTACTGCAACAAATTTGTTTAAGAATTATTGGTGTATTTTTCATGCCGGTATGATAACTCTGTCATATTTTTATAGCACCCCAGATTTAATAAGTTATTAATAGACTAAAATAGTCTATTAATTGAGGTTACTATAATTTGAAAACATCATGTAGGGTTCTTTGATTTTGATAGCTTGATATTAACTTTATATTGTATTGGGAAAATTACCACCAGAACACAAGCTAAGCCAAAAACTTTAAACAGACAAAATAATCTTAACTCCTTAAAACGAGCGTGGAGGAAATAAATGCTGAAACTTTTTTGAGACTAATGAGTAATCGTTTTGAGAGACAATCTAAACTATGCCGTATATAGATTTTTTTACCTCGATATCCCTGCTTACAGATTAAAAAATCTGCCTGAACCAAAGAAGGAGCAATTGATTGCTTAAATATCTATTTATTAATATATGATCAGGTAGAGAGAATGGAATGGCACTCCGCTCTTTTCTTCCAAACCTCTTTCGCGTCATTAACATTTATTAATACCTTTCTGGACTCTCTCGGGTTCGTAAATTTCTAGATACTTTAGTTTTTATCAGTTTAGACCTGTATTGGTGATAAGCCTAACAAGCATCATTAACACTTGGTTTCGGTTTTTCTTACCCAGTTGGGGCCAGCTGTCGCAATTCGTCGCTATTCTTTCATTTCACTGTGCCGGAAGTCAAGCGCTACAGTCAAGTTATTATTTTATGTTTCAGGAATAGAAAACTAGCTAGTAGGAGCTAATCAAGTAAAATTTATTTTAAAGATTTCGGTATTAATGATACATATCGCGTAGCATATTAATTATTAGCATATTCAATAAAGACGGCAGTGTTTCCTTTAAGGTGGTTGTTTATGTTTTAAATTATGTAAATGAATGGAAAGCGTGATAATGAATTGCAAAACATTGTAAGCCTTATTAAGTCTGCAGGAATTGCATAGAGAAATTCACAAATACTATATTATTAATGTAAAAAAATATTGCTTACAAAAAAATATATTAAATGTATAATCGAATTTATACATCAAAGTATAATATAAAATAGGTATAGTAATAATAGTATTTTTTGTGCAGGCCAGCATGATCGCTGCGACTACCGATGGGTTTTTTCTTACCTTTCGATAGTCGTTGGCGTTTTTTTGGACTGCACCATGCTTACCATCAGGTTTGGTGCAGTCACTGTGCCGTGTCAGTGTAAAAAAAAAATAGGTATAATAAGTATATTTAAATATTCATCTGTGTATTTATATTAGATCAAATACATTTTTAGTAGAATATGTAAGAAATGGGAGTTAAAAACGTTACAATAAATAAATTCAATGAACCATTAGCGGATTATTGCAAATTTTCAAATTACATTAACAGTTTACTTTACTAAGAATTAACGTTGATGTCACAAAAGTTATACTTCCATTTCTGCATCCGAGATTGTTTTCATTTGGATGTATTTTATTTACAACATATAAAGTGAAGAGATATTTTAGATACCTCAAGTACCCATAACATATAAACGTAAAGCAAATAATAATATTTCATGGTTGTTTTTTAAATAATAGAAATATGTATCGCTAATGAAATTATTCGGTAAGTTAGTGATATTCTCAAAAATAATAAAGTTTTGTTTACATATTTTATATATAGCAGGTTTTAATGTAAACAGGCTTTTAAATGCTGTAATATGTCGAAAGGGTTAAGAAATTCAGGTATAAAATTCCACATAATATTTTTCATTAAAATACAATTTAAACCAAGCCCTGCCGAATCTGAAATTCTGTTAATAAATTATTTCATAACGAATATAACAAGGAAAGTTATCAAAATTCCTGGCATTCGTTGGATATTTGTTTCATAACTTTTTGTCAAAAATAATTGGCTGTGTAATATTTGTCTGATTTAGACAAAAAAAGAAAAACGAAAAGGGAAACAGGAGTCATTTTGTTTTATACAAGATAATTGATTTACTACATGTCAAATATATATTTTTATATTAGATATAAATTACAACAAGAATTCTATTTTTTGAGTCACAAACTGATTGTATATTTATTTAGAGTTTTTAAAATATACTGTAATTTTGTTTTACATTATTAAACAGATCTTCAAATTTTGTATTCACAAATACTCACTTACTAACCTCACTACTCAAATACTAATATTTCTATCTATTGCAAGGGTTAAGCGTTTACTTTTTTAATTCATTATTTATATAATTAAAATAAAATATAAAAGTTATTCTATAATAATTCTACTTAATATCACAAACCAAATAGTGTTGAAAATTATATTTATCTACTAAAGAGCTTATCTAGACTAACAAAAATAAATCTGATTGTTTGCTAACAACAAATTAATGTTAACTTATTTACAAGTATCCATAGTGATAAACTAACAAATAATTATACACTTACCTTATTGAAAATTCGGAGTTTTGTACCGCGAAAAACTTCGAAACTAACGAAAAAGTTCGCGGAAAATGCAGGAAAATTTAAAACAACACTTTATTTAAACTTGGTCACAACTCACTTAAGTTAAAGTATAATAGTTGTGTTAGATAATTTTTATTAATATTATGGTGGTAGGACACTGGGTCCTCTGTTGGAACGATTGGGAGCGCCAAAGTTGTGTGCCGATGGGATCGGGCGGCGTGCTTATATCTCGCTGAAAGCGGAGCCTGCGCGCATGCGCAACAGCCATTCATGTCACTCTCTTGAATGACCGCCTCCGCAAACGTCATTATCTTTAATTTTTTTATAATAGACTGAAATACGTCACCCAGATATACCTTTCTTTACATAACTAATCGTAAATGATAATAATTATGTCAAGAACAAAAACAGATAAAGCTTTGCACAATATTATATAAATAGACATATTTCTAAAGGTAATACCTACATACATAAATTGTTAAAGCTTGATTTAATCAGTGTATGACATAAAAATATTTTTCTCATTAACATCCTGTAAAAGGCCAAGAAAAGAAAGCAAATTACTACACTAAAAGTTGTGCAAAATGTTAATAATTAATAATAAGTAAAAGTATTCAAACAGAGCACAAATTATTAGATTCTCACTCTCACATCTAACACTAGTGTCTACCTGAAAATTAGATTTATCCTAAATGTGAGTTTTATTGTTATTATATAACGGTATAAACGATAAAAAAAGTACATATCGAGCAGCGACAATGTGCATTTACAGGAGAAAGTTTTATAATGTTAGTTCTAAATTATTTATTGCATTTTTATGATATTTTTATAAAACCTAATTTATAGAATTAGTAATCGATTAGCTTAGTAACAATATAGCAAGACAGTGATTAGGATGGAAAAAAAATTTGAGATATTCTCACTTACTATATTCCATATGATCTCTCATAAGGAAATCACATTTTACCATTCATTTAAACTAAAATAATGAAATACAACCAAACCCTCAATAATAACATAATAATTATTTCATATTCATGTAAGCAGTAACGTAGCCGATCTCTTGTTTGAATACAAAATTAAGTTTTTTAGGATTGTCCAATATATTAGATCGAATAATGAACACAGTTTCTATAATAAAGGCTAATAGTTTTAATTAAGTAGTAAACTGAATTTAAACGTGCATTTTATATCCCTTTTACTGGACACTCTTTTACTGGAACAAAAATGTAATGACGTATTTTCACCGAGTGCAAACTCAATAAATACCTGAATTTAATTTGATTACCCTCTAAAGAACGCTATGCGAATAAAGTATTCATAAACGTAAACGAACGAATTAAACTTGATTGTTTCATTTTCTTTATTTATTACGAGTACCTATGTAATTATAAAGCAAATTGTCGAGAATAAAAATGTTTCCTGGATACTAAAACTAAAGCCTTTAAGCATTGAATACAACAGTTTGTAATAAATAAAAAAGTATCACATGAACAAAATTATAAACTAAGACATCAGAACAAGCAAACTGTCTCTTACAATGTAATTAGCTCTAGATAAAGAATAATCCGAGGCCTTTCCTACCGAAGGCAGTTTATTAAAATCTAGTGAACAATGTTAAATTACAGTGAAATTATTATATAAATATTTGTCTTTCTTTTATAAACAACTAAATTGAACAATTTATGTAATAAATTTAAAAAAAATATCGTCACGCCCTAGGACGATGCTATCGGGGTTGAACAGTGGAGAGTGTTTTCAGGAACTACATTCTTTGATTCCGCTAGCGCCGTTTCATCATAAAACCACTAGACACCGAATTGGATACCATTCATGTGTGAACGAAAAGATTCGCTTCTACATTCATCATGCGAACAGCTAAGGTGTGGAATATGCTTCCAGTGACCATATTTCTGCCATCATATGACCTGGGTGTCTTTAAGAGAAAAGTGAATAGGTATTTGTTGGGCCGATGCGGTTTATTGTCGGTCTTATCTTCAGTTCCACGAGGTGTGATTAAGGTCAAGTATTCACCTATAAATCATAAAAAAATATACCTTTCGGGGTGAGCAGAGATACATAAAAGGTTATGTTTACTTTGCGTTTATATGACGACATGCTTATAGATCTAATGTGCTCAGCAGCACAGCTAATCGCTATTCTCAGGATACTTACACACGACAATTGTGTTAAATCCCATGCGGGTTTCTTTACGAAGTTTTCTTTCACTGGAGAGCATGTTGTGCCCAATCCCAAATAATCCAAAAATCAAAAAGTCTTGCTGGATTTCCAACTTGGGCTCATTTGCGTTGTCACGAAAGAATATTGGCGGTCTTATCCCGTATGTAATATATTTTTTATTTTGTATGCTACATAGATAATAATTAGGTACCTAGTGGTACAAACTTCTTATAACAAGATATTACATTTTAAGAAAAGGCTGCGGGTACTTTGTGTTACATAAGCATAATAATATTCCATGTATGTATTTTAAACGTATTGGTAAAAAAGTTTGAGTGTTTCACTAGTTTTCAACAGTCACCTAAGTACGCCAACTCATCAAACCTTCAAAAGGTTAGTATTTATTTTCTGACAAATTCTCCTCTTTTGAACTTTACTGCGGGTAGAATGATTAACATTTACTCAGATATACAATATTAGTAGCCACTTTTAATTTTAGTTATCATTTCTATTTTCAGTAAGTTTTTAACACGCAATATAGTTGGTAGGTATGTTTACAACACGTTTTTTAGGCGACTAGGTGAAATATCGATCATTAGTTGGCAATGACCATTCAAGGTCTCTCATCTAAACGGGTAAGCACATGATTTAGGCAACGCTTATATACTAATACTAGCTGTGCTCTCAGCTTTACTCGAATGAAATTTACGTTTCCCGTGAGACCGGGATAATATACAACCTATGTTAACCTGATAGTTACTTCTATATATTGGAAAAAACATTTAAAGTGAAACATCTTAGGCGGCGATTAAATGCGATGCCACTATTCAAAACTCAATGTCAGTATAGACAATAATTATGGAAATTCAAAGCACATAAATACCAAAACTAGAAGTAGACGTCACCTTTATGTAGAAAAGTACAAAATATTCGATGTCTATCAAATTATTAACGAGGGTAGCAAGCCGGCCGTTAATATTTTTATTGAGGTGCCACCGTCCAATCATTAATATTAAAATACCATTAAATTGATCATTCTTTATGTTGTGATCACCTTACGATCGTAATAGAACTATGAAAATTTTCCGTCATCTACAATATTATAATAAGACATTGGAAACCTGTGTTATAAAGTCGCGATAAAATACTTTTTTTTTCTTGACAAATTTCATATATTGCTGACAGTATTCATTCCTACATCGGATGCGTTTGCAATACAAATAACGATATACAGAATAGATATCTACCTGTAAGCCATTCTAGCATTTATTCTGTGCGGCAATAGAATCCACGACCCGGCGTAACATATAGCGACTTACTTTGTTTATATGGCTTAGTGATGTCTATCACTAAACTAATTGATCTTTGCGCACGAAAGCGATTTCTCTACTATTTTCAAATATACAAATGCCTAATAAACACTCCGAAACCAGTGAAATTATGGTACAACCGCGTAAAGATCTGTTGTATAGTTGAGAAGATATTATATAAGCGGACAGAAAAAGCAATTTCAATTTGTTTTGTATAAGATATTTTGGAATGGTTATTTTAGCCTTTATACATAAACGCTTTAATTTTAATAAGTCTTTTTTAAAAAAAAAAAAAGTTTCTCAAAAAAGCGTGAGACTGCTGCCCACACGAATGCCGCACAGGCGGCGTGATTGTTCATCACACCGCCAGTGTAGCATCTAGAGAACTGGACTTTTTACAACCATTCCTCCAAGAGATGCGGCCTCTGCAGGCTATTTGCTCGCCAGGTTAAAAGACGAATGTGGTCTCCCATGTGTGGCTAACAGCGATAAGACAATAACAACACGGTAGTTTTTAGCTGGTAGGTGTCTGACATACCAAGACAGTCGCCCTCATGGATTAGAGGGATCTAAGAGTTCATGAGGTTCCCACAGGGACACCTAAAAAAAAGTTTATTTTGCAAAAAGGAACGTATGCATCCGTTTTTCGTAACATCACATTAAAATAGCTGCTATTCGTTATTGTTAGAAAAAATGATTGATTCGTCTATAAAATGTATCTAATTTTATACCAATTAAAACAAGAGTGAACGATCGCGAGATTTTTACGTTGATCTCGTAAATTACCTTCTGATGTTAGGCAATTTACAATTTTTATTTGATAATTACACGATTCACATTTAGGTTGATTCAAAGTGAAGTCAGAGCGTCCCTTTTTACTTTTTTATATATCAGAATTAACCTATGATAGAAGCAAAAGGCGGCTTTATATAAGGTCCTTATGTAAAACCAATAAATTATTGGCTTATTAGATAAGATCTTTAGTAACTGTTTACAGTTCTGGCCTATACTATACTTTTGATTACGGTACGATAAGCCCTACCAACGGGCAAAATAATCCTGTATACACATACTTGCAGCATCTACTTTTACCTACGCCGGCAGAGTCAATCGCTTGTAGTCTAGCAACCTTGAAGTAGATCCCTAGCAGTTGAATTCTGACCATCCCTGCAATAAAGTCTCCGACGCAATTGGCCGGACATTTCGTATAATATCTAGTAGAGTCCTACCGAAACTGGTTTTCCGGCCGAAACCGAAACCGAAACCGAAATTTCGGCCGTGGCTTCAGTTTCGGCCGAAACCGAAACCGAAACCAAAACTCACGTGGTCAAGTATGAAAGTCAACGTGCTCAAGTAAAAAAATGAAACAAAAACTTATATGTAATCAGTTCCATCAAAGCATAACCTCTAAAGAATGTTTATGTCGGGTGATAACGCACTGACTAAGTTGTGTTGCTATAGAGCAATGCGAATTAGATCCGTCAACTGTCGTCTAAACGACGCAGTTACACTCCGACGCAGCCTTGAGTTTCTTTCGGCGTTTCTTCTCAAGGTAGTCGCTTCCGAAACGCTAGTAGATCACCGTTAGGTTTCGTATTTCTGGCTGGCGGTCCAAGTCGAGGTTCGTACCCACAGGGGTGCCCTTGCATTGCCACCCAACCCATAAATTGCCGGCTGAGCACCCTCAGTGTTCGCCCACCCGCCCGGTTAAGTTGTGAAGACCTTTCCCGGTCAACAAACACGCGTAAATTCGAAAAAAAAAGCAATGCGAACGGCGCACGAATCCTGAACAGGGCCGCCAGCGTCCGTCAAAGCGTTGCCGCGAGAAACGAAGCTAGGCAAGCATGTACGACAACTACCGAAATCAGTTTCGGTTTCGGCAAAAGTTTCGGCCGAAAAACCGAAACTGCCGCCGAAACTTGATTTTTGGCCGAAACTCGGCCGAAACCGAAACCGAAACCGAACTTTCGGTGGGACACTAATATCTAGTAACAGGTCTGGAAATATTCATTTGCTTCACAGAAGTAACAATGCAAAGAATAAATCTTAATACGTACACAATTATCTGTAAAAATCTAATTAATGTCTAAAATCGTGTAACGTATAGCACCTCTTTGTTTAAAAATATCATTTGGACCTATTACATGTCAAAGATAATATAAAATCAAAATGTCACGTAAAATACCATCAAAACACGCATAAAATAGATATGTATAATAAACTCTTATAAAAATGTTCAAATCATAATCAAGCAATTAATGATTTTAAAGATATTCATTCTAGAGTACATCTACATCTAGAGTACATTCCGAAATAAAAAAGTGAATATAACTATGTTCTTCAAGACAGTATCTTTAAAAGATTTTTCGCAACTACCTATTACAAAAAAGTTTCTTGAAAGGTGTTTATGCAGCGAAGGTATATGAGTTGACGCAATCAATTATTGGTGACTATCATTTGGAGTATCTTTATTAGTATATAAAATTGTGTATACATAAGAGCCACTCTACTACTGACAACACATCTTACTCGTAATCAGAGATGGGCAAAATGTAATCTGATTAATGATTAACGATTACAAAATGTAGTCGTAATTTGAAGTTTCTTGGTCTGTAATCATGATTGAAATCCATTTAAAATTTTAAGAAACCATAAATGTGTATGCAATCTGGGATTCTGTAGTGTTTAAAACATAGATGAGCAAATTGCAGTCATATTAATGGTGAAAAACCTAAAATGTAATCGCAATCTTTTTTATTAATCTGATTACATTTTGTCCATCTATGCTCGTAATTATATAAGCGTTACAGAAAAGAAATCTCGAGTGACTGACAATGGCCGATGCTGTGCGATGCACAAAATGCTCTGTAAAAATTGTATGACTAGTTATAGATATTAAATTTTAGGAAATTATCAATAATTCACCTAATTCGTTTATATATATATATATATATATATATATATATATATTGGCAGGTTTGAAATCAAACAAGTCGATTACAGTCATAGCTTAATTACAATAAATAGAATTAAATCAATGAAGCTACTGTAAGTAGCAGAAGATAGAGACTAGTTAACACCCCACATGATGGCTCTTCTCGCCTATAACCGGGTGTGAAACTAGAAGTGTTGCCATCATGCTACCAATCTTGAAGAACAAGAAGAAAAAACTGGCTAGACATAGATAGGCTGATCCTAAATCGAATCTGGCTAAGGCCAGTCACTATGACGGCCCACATGTACTGTCGTCACGACTCAGTGTCAAAGGTAAAGCCTACGGACGTGAGCAGGAGTAGCCCCCAAATATACTTCATTTTTTCTAAATGTTGATTTGTTGTCATTGTGCTGGGTGGGACATATCATGCACTATATATAGAAACGTATACCTAAAAGCCTATTTTATTTTATGTTATGAGCACATAATAAAACTTGACAATATGAGCTAGCAGCAAACGACAAATTAACATTTTAATTGTAAACGCCACAGCGTTTTCGGTACGCCGTCCAACACCCAGCCAGCCGTGATGACAGCCTTGCAAAGTCGCAACTCTGGAAAATCATTCCTCGGCTCGTGACACCCAATTGTGCGTGTGACAAGCTTTTAATGGGTTATTATAACATTCGACCCACGACTCGCGAATGCGTTAAATTGAACGCAATTTCACGTGTAACCCGTACCATGCTCACAATGTGACAACTCAATTATTAACATGAATACAAAACAAGACCTTGCTATTTACATTTTGGTGAAACATAAATACTTATCATACATACTACAACATAAATACTTGACATAAATACTTATCTATTTAATATTAACAATAACTTTTATACACTACACCGGGTATTACTACATGAGATTGTCATTACCTTATTTTACATTTTAATCAAATTATGAACCTCAATTCATAGATAAACTACATTTTTTTTTGTGTCGCAAAAAAGAAATCCTTCAATTAATAATCAGTGTAGATTAGTATCAGGGATGTTACGGAGCTTCGACTGCGACTCCGATAAGTCGGAACTTCCGATCGTTATTACAGCTTCGGTTCCGACTTCGGTTTTGAAACTTTTTAATCGGAGGTATTCATCGGAGGTCACCACCACTGTTGCAGTCAATTCATTTGATTTTACTTTATATGTTGTTGAAACATAATATCAATAAATCAAACAATCAGTGCTACTCAATTTGTAGAAGACATTTTTTTAAATTTAGATTTAAAAAATATGATTAAATTATTAAATTTAAAACTAAATGTACATTTAAATTTATTACTAAAAGGTTTTTTTATTTTACATTTACATTAAATTAAGTAAAATAGAAATTAACACAAAAACAACCCTGCAGCAAATTTGATTTAATTTGTTCACTGGACAATGTTCACTGGAGGATAACGGTTTCTGATATATCCAACACTTTGTGAACAACAGCTTTTATTTACCCAAGTTAGGTTGTGTTGTGTTGGGTTGTGTTGTGTTGTGTTGTGTTGGGTTGTGTTGTGTTGGGTTATGTTGTGTTCAGGGTGGTGGGTGGTGACCTGTCGCTGCCGTCGCTCGTTCGCACGATGCTCGGCAGCGAAGGTGCATGGCAGGCGGTCCTCAAATTCTGTGAGGACATTATGGTGAAGAAAGAGGTGGCGGAGAGGGTACGGGAGGCACTCTCTACCCCCGACAACCCCATCCGTCGCCCACGCAGGACTGGACAAAGGAGGAGGGCCTTCGCCAATGGCCTTCCTACCTGAACCGGATTGACGCCCGGGCGGCCGCTTGGGGGAGCGTGCCGTCCATTATCCAGGCGAGAGCGGTGTTGTGATGTGCTCCCGCACACCGCTCCAAGACACAAATTTTCGAGGTGAGCGAGGGGTGGCTCTTTACACCACCCTTTGCAATTGAGAAAGACAGAGGCCTATCTCAAAGGCCGGACGTCGCTGTGGGTCGGTGACGCTGATCTCACTGTACCACCGACCCCAGCATATGACGGGAAGAGGAACACCCCGGTGGTTTTAGTCGGGGCAGGTCCGACACACCGGGGGAGCGGCCCCCACTGCTCCCCTGACGGTCCGTAGGGATTTCCACCGGGTTAACAAAAAAAAAAAAAAAAAAAAGGGTTATGTTGTGTTGTGTTCCCGGCCACTCCTACCTTATCATCTGACTGGTACGACGAGTACAGAGTGACCGAGGGTGAACTGGACCGAGCAGTCAGCCGCTTGAAGGCCAAGAACACAGCACCAGGTCCAGATGGTATACCGGGCCTGGCCTTGGCCTTGGCTGTGACCGCTCTGGGTGATAGGCTGAGGAAGCTCTTTGATAGCTGCCTCCGTACCGGAACCTTCCCCAGGGCCTGGAAGTCGGCCGAGTTGGTCCTAATTAAGAAGGATGGCAGGGCCGCGGAGTCTCCCTCTGCGTACCGACCCATATGTCTGCTGGACGAAAGCGGCAAACTTTTTGAGCGTGTTATTGCCGCCCGTCTCAGCCGGCATCTGTCGCGCATTGGCCCCGATCTACATGACATGCAGTTCGGGTTTCGACAGGGCCGTTCAACGGTTGACGCAATTTTAAGCGTTCGGTCCCTGTCGCAACAAGCCATCTGTCAGGGCAGGGTGGTTCTGGGCGTAAGCTTGGACATTTCCAATGCTTTTAATACCCTGCCCTGGGCTGCAATCAGGGGGGCACTTGAACATCATAACGTGCCTCCCTACCTGCGCAACATTGTCGGGGCGTACCTGCGCGACAGGTACATCTCGTACATGGGTCGGAACAATATTCGTTATAGGAGGGAGGTGTACTGCGGGGTTCCACAGGGGTCAGTTCTAGGCCCCCTTTTATGGAATCTCGCGTACAACGCGGTCCTGCGTGCTGAACTTCCCGACGGTGTCAGCGTCGTCTGTTATGCAGACGATACGCTAGTACTTGCCGTCGGGGAATCCTTCGCAGGGACCACCGAGCTCGCCGAGCGTGGGGTAGCACTGGTCGTTTCTAAGATCCACGAATTGGGCCTTCGGGTAGCGCCTCATAAATGTGAGGCGCTATGGTTTCATAAACTGCCGCGAACAAGAGAACCACCTGATTCGTCGATCTGCGTAGGTGACGTGCAGGTAAGGGTGGGCCGGTTCATTAGGTACCTTGGGCTCACCCTAGATGGCCGCTGGGGCTTCGAGGAACACATCGAGCGCCTTGTCCCCCGAGTTCAGAGAATAGTAGGTGCCCTACATTGTCTCCTGCCTAACCTCGGGGGACCCTCTGAGGGAGTCCGTCGCCTCTATGCCGGAGTCGTGCGATCCGTGACCCTTTATGGGGCGCCAGTCTGGGGGCACAGGCTGCGCATCCGCCGCTGCAGACAGAAGATACACAGCCTGCAGCGGTTAATGGCCATACGGATCGCACGCGGCTACAGAACAATCTCATATGAGGCGGCGACGATCCTGGCACGCTTTCTGCCCTTCAGTATCCAGGCGGAAGTGGACTCGGCAGTATTCAACCGAGTCCGCGAATTCCGTCTGAGAGGCGAAAGCGTGCCTCCCCTGGCGCTCGAAAAGCTGAAGGCAGAAGAACGCCGATCAGCCCTAAGAATTTGGCGCATGCAGCTGGATGAGGTGCGGTGCATGCGCCAGCGCGTGGTCGGTGCCATTCTGCCGAACCTCGAAGCCTGGTTTAATAGTAGGTATCACGTCACCTACCACCTGACACAGGTACTTACGGGACACGGATGTTTCCCTGAGTACCTGTGCAGGTTTGGACGAGAAGTAACGACCCAGTGCTACCACTGCTGTTCGGACCTGGATTCCGCCCAACATACGCTCGCACATTGCCCGGCGTGGGGCAGCGAGCGGCGGGTCCTGGTCCAAAGGATCGGACACGACCTCTCCCTGCCAGCAGTGGTGTCGGCCATGCTGGCAGGATATGACAACTGGAGGGCCGTGGTCTCCTTCTGTGAAGACGTCATGTCCCAGAAGGAGGCCGCAGAGCGAGAGCGGCAGAAGGCCGCTCGAAGAAGCCACCGGGGTGCCGGCAACCGCCCCGGCACATCAGTACCAGCCGATCGGTCGATCCACGACTGGTTGGCTGATGCCTTTGGGGTCGCGGCCGCTCAGGGTGGGGGCCCTGAACGACTGGTTAGTGACCCTCGAGAAGTAGGCAGAGCATTGTGACGTGCTCTGCCTAAATACAATGAGCAGTGTCGGGGAAGATATCTTCCTCCGAGTTTGTGCCCAGCGGGCGCGGCGCGACGGGGCTGCGGCGAATTGATTACAGGTCCCGCGGTCCCCGTCAATGCGCAGAAGAAGTCACCTTGGGGTTTTTAGTCGGTACAAGTCCGACACACCTCGGTTTCGTGCAACCCCCCGTGCGACCGAGACGGTCCCATGAGGATTTTCCCCAAGTAAAAAAAAAAAATGTTGTGTTGTGTTGTGTTGTGTTGTGTTGTGTTGTGTTGTGTTGTGTTGTGTTGTGTTGTGTTGTGTTGTGTTGTGTTGTGTTGTGTTGGGTTGTGTTGACCCAACTTGATATACGCTTGATGATGCGCTTGAGGGAGCGTGCCGCCCAACTTATCCAGGCGAGAGCGCTGTGTGACCCCGGGGGTTTTAGTCGGTGCAAGTCCAACAACCAAAAAGCTCCCTGAGGTCCGTCAACAATATGCCCCGGGCTATCAAAAAATAAAACTTGATATACGCTTGGAAATAGTCTCGATTCTCAACATCTGTCTACACACGAGAGAGATGTAGAGGGAAATGGATTATGCTGTTGTCAATTCAAAAGTTCTGGCTTATACTTTCGAAGACATGTATCAATCCTGCACCATATTAAAATGGGATCAAATTTAAGATATAATAAATAACATATCTTCACGCTATCACGCTATGTGAGCAGACATACAATAGTGGTTTTATCCACTTTGCGCTTAAATGTCGTGGACTACGCGACCAGTAGCTCAGGTAATCGCTTTCTCACAGTACTATGAAAATGTTAATAAGAAACAGCAATTTTTATTGTCTGTGTATTTGTAAATTTATCACTTTCTAATTAAAAAGGTTCACTGAATAATGTTTTTATTTGTCCCTTAATAAAACTATTTTATTCTGCCGTCACTTGTGACTGACATTGCCTCCGACTCCGATTCCGACTCCGAATCCGACTCCGATAAATCAAATTTAAAAACTCCGACTCCGACTTCGGTTCCGATAAAACTGCCTCCGTTACATCCCTAATTAGTATGTAAGTCAGCTGATTCTATTACAATTTTCACGAGAATAGAAAAAAATATTTTCATGCGGAGTTGGATGCAGCTCCCATTCGTAGACTTTAGGTATTTTTTATATCCTTATAGTTATTCTAATAGTAATGGATCATTATCACAATACACAATAAACGTGGGGGCATGGCATAGTGACTCACTTTTGGCAATTACATTTCCATCATTTGCCTCATTTTTTATTCAATCAGGAATGAGAAGAAATATGAAAAAGATTTTGTATTTACATTTATAAAGTAAGGTTCTAGAAGCCTTCGGTGGAAACAAATGCAGGCTGACATGATGATGACAAATATACATGAATTTTCAGCGCAAGTTATTTGGCAGCCTCTGACGCTATTTTATAACTACGTATAGTAAATAACGGTGCAGTCATTTCGTAGAAATAATCTATAAAATAATTCAGTAATTATACAATGTAGAGATAACCTAATAAATTTTATTACAGATGTCTTCATCGCTCGCTGGATATTTTACTTCATCAAAAATGTCTTCAAAAACCAAAACTAAACCTAAAGTGGTTTTAACACTTAATACTGCTTATAAATTAAAGAAAGGGCACAATAGTATCTTAGGATACACTGTACTAGCATTTTTCATCGTATTTATAATATACATTGGTACTAAGGACTGGAGAGGGTTCACTCGCCCAGACGAAGTAGATCTTGGTTCCGTACGAGTACCGTCCCATTTGTGCCGAAAAAAACATATTCACACACATAGACATTAAAATATAATCTCCAATCAATTAAGAGAAATCCAGTTACATATGAACATTTTTATTTTCATAATTAGAATCTTCAATTTGGATATCAGCATCTAATTCTTTCAATTTTCGATGAACAATTCTCAAATCGATGAAGCATGCGAAACGGCTTCCTCCGGCTCTGTAGACACTAGTCGCCGCTAAACCGAATAGTCGACCGTTTTGCAGTATAAGATCTCCAACTCTTACAGGACACAGTGCGATATCTTTCACACAAATTAAATAATTCTCATTCAAATGTTTAACAGAAGAGTCGATGTACGGATATTCCTTGCTGATAAGTGTAACCAATTGTTTCGATAAATATCGTCCTATTTTTAATGGTCTTCCCATAATTAACGCTGGACTGTTCAAGTTTAAATGTATGCCGATACCGATGGCTTTAGCACAGCTGGACATATTGTCATAACTGGAGAGAAGAACCAGATTCTTGGTAGCCACGACGTCATGAAGTATAGAAACAATAACGTCAACTGAGAACGCTCTGTCGCAGTGATTGCTGTAACAATTGTAAGATATATGCAGGCTACATTATCCATAAGCTACATAGTGTAAAAAGTGATTTAACGAATGCTATTTATTTTTCTGGTAATAAATAAAATGTAAAAAAAATTACTAATACAGCACAAGAAAAACTTATTAAATTAATTAAATTCACATTGACATACGTCAAATGTTTTTTACCATTATTGGCCGACCTACTACTATTGACACACTCAGACAAGGCTATTGACCAGATGTACTGAGCTCCAGCTGACAAAAGACACTCTTTCTTAGGAACACTTGAACGTAACTACATATTTGAAATAACTCGGGTCTGCTGTCCCACAGAATTAAGAAAATCCAATTTTTAAAGTTGACGCAATACGGTTATTTATACCGCATAATTTACACACTCGCAGAGGAATCAAATCCTACGGGGTATCTTCTGTTGATCTAGAATCGTAAAGGCAAGAAACAATAGGTATCTTATAGCATAATTAAAGGGAAAAAAGGTAATTAAATTGTACAGCCGAGTTGACTTCTCCACTCACTAGGTTAGGTATACTGCCTGTATTATTTTTCTGGCATCGTGCCTCGGGGTTAGTGAGAAATCGAAATGCAACCGATCCAAAAAAAAGGAAGATCACTTAGACCCTTCCTATTATCGACCCATCGCTGTGACCTCAGTGTTGTACAAAATTGTGGAATAATCATATACATCTTATCTAGAATATCACTCTTAAGTAATCATCAATACGGTTACAGGTTTTCTAGCGTACTTTATGTTGAACAACTGGAGGAAGGGAATGGATAAACACAATGAGTCTTTGGCGGCTAGCCTCGACATAGCCAAAACCTTTGATAAAGTGTGGTAAAGTGGCTTTCTCAAGCCTCGGGCGTAGCGTCTTCCAGACAACCTGTTACGGGGATCTCTGGCTTTCTGCACGAGCGTAAAATTTTTGTCCTGGTTAATAGTCACGTGTCAGTTTCTGCCAGAGTTCCACAAGGCTGTATACTTTCACACCCTTTTTCTTCTGCATATCTATGATATGCTGTCTTTGGGCTGAATACATTGTTATGCTGACGACAGCACGGTTTACGGGCATTATTGTAGCAAAAATTTGGTTATGTTCAATGGCAAAAAAAACAAGTGTGTATTTTTTCTCGTAAAAAACCCCCATCATCCTCTGTCGGAAATATATCGCTTGCAATGCGCAACAGCGTAAGTACCTTAGATAGTTAATATTAGTTGTGATTTCAACTTTAGAGACCATATTTCTATTTATCTCTGCTTTTTTTTTTCGAAATAACGCGCATTGATTGTCCGGGAAAGGTCTTCACAACTAAACCGGCCGGCTATTATCTCCGCAATACGAGTATCACGTAGACTTGGTATTCTAAATAGAGTGCAACGGTCTTTTTTACGCCGGATCAACTTTAACGAAAAACTCTGGAACGATTTCGCTCAGTATTTGACACCTCGGCTTGGATGGGTTGCAGCGCAGAGCTGTCCGCATTACGAATGATCCAGATGTTACTAAGCAACTTTGAATTGCTCCAGTTGGACAGAGATATTGCCTCAATAAGCGTCTTCTACGGGCTGTATCATGGCGAGTTCAGGACACCGAGTCTACGTGATTTCGCGGAGATGACAGACCCTAAATGATCCCTAAGGTTGAGATTACAGCGAATATTTATGCTTAAGATACTTAGCCTGTCGCGCATTGCAAGCGCCACATTCTGGAGAGGAGCAAGGTTATAAGGTTATGGGGGGCAGCCCTCAACGCCTCCTGAGGTCCGCTAGGGATTTCCCCCGGACTATAAAAAAAAAGGTTATAAAGTTACAAATAAATTCATAATTGAATTGGGAGATACTTTTTTTTTTAAATCAGTTTATATATATACATTTTATGTTTAGGTACCTACAGAAAATAATAAAACATAGCTCTATATTTAGACATAAAGTATAACGAACATTTTTGATATTGTTAACTTACGTACTTAGTCTGACTTCCAATATAAAATTGCATGGGACCAGATTGCACACAGATCCCATTTGCAATAATCGAAGATGGGCTTATAAGGGCGCCGATACATAGCATTTCTCTCGTAGAAACTAAATGTATCCTTGCTACAAAATTGTACTCTGCTATTTTTACAGGAAGACATTTTATTTCGGGGCCAGTAATTTTTTTTATATCATTGTATCCCCTATAATGCATTACGAAATTGTTGATAACACAAGATATGATCGCCACGAATATAATTACTAGTAAAGAAACAATACCCCATTTGCTTCGTTTCGTTCGGTCATCCCAAGGGGTATTAAGAAAATTGTATTCAAATTCTATATCTACGGGCTCACTATTGTTCTCGACTATTTTATTATTATCGTTATGCTCTGTCATCATAATTGTTAAATTGTATTGTCACATATTTTCTAGTAAGCCATGAATAGGAAATAAAAAGGGTCCTCGAATTAAAACTGCCTTATTATACAACGAAATCTATTTTCGTACAGTATTTAAGTAAAATATTACAGAATTGTAATAACAGCAAGATGTAGGTAATATTACGTAATATTTAGTGTTATATTTCATTAGTGCACTTGGTTACCTAACTTATATCCCTAACTTTCCCAAAAAAAGGCAGGTAGGTCATCAATCGGGTAATCATGGGGTAAGCACAATAAGTAATCATTGCAAATGTGGCTTTTATGCGCAGTCACACTAATATCTAATTAGTCAGATCGGATTTTTCCAATCCGTCTTTTCATATAGGAGTTTCCAATCTGGACGTCGTTTAAATATTTGTGCGGATGAAGGAATATAAGGCGTTAAAATCTCTGTTACATATTTGATTACTTTTTGACAAGTATGAATATAATGAGTTGTGATAGTGAAGTGTAAGGGTAGCGATTGTGATCAGTCATTTGCCAACTTTACTTAGATCTACGCTTATCACTAAGTAATATGTAGGTAATTAGGTATCTATACCATAGACCATAGACTAGAGGTCATTATGTTCTGAGTTTTGTGGCCACAGCCTTTAAGGACATGAATAATGAATATTGAAGTGATGACATATCCAGAGCGATGAAGACACGGATATTTACACAGATAAAGACAACATGAGGTGTGTTTTTGGTGCTATTAAAAAATGTCATTTTTGGCAAAGCCACTTTCGATCATTTACAACCTGTTTAGTGTGCTATAGTTGAATATGTCGAAATTGCTGAAAATGTACCCTTCATGAATAATTTTACATTTAATTTTAATTGTTATATTTTAATTGTGAATTTTGTTGCTTATTATCCTGTTATCAAGTCAGTTAATTCATAGAAAATATTTTTGACTAAATAGGTACTAAAAGAAATGTATAAATGCCGAAAATCAAACTGTTCTCATACTGTGACATTCAAAATGTGTCATACTGGCATCACCATTAGATCTCCACCAGATCACATCGGATCTAACGAGGTGGCGTTATTTTTGACAACGTTGAAGCTCCATGAACGGTCTCACAGTTGTCAATTGTCATTAACAACAAAAGTGTCAAGTTCAAGTCATCCCGAGTGATAATTAAAAAAAAAACAAATGTTTAACAATATTTACAATTGATGTTATTAAATTAAATAGACGTTTTGTGAACAAAATGCCGACTGTTATATTAATTGATGTGTCGCTCTCAATGTCGCGTCCTGTAATCACTTCGGATACCAGCGAAAGTCACACCAGATTAACAATAGCCGGAACTGCTATAAATACACTTTTAGATTATTTACAAACTCACGCGAAGTTAGAATATGTTTCTTTAATATCTTTCTCTTCGACTTATGAAGGTACTCGCCCAAATATTGCAATAAAATATCCTTTATTTGTTTCATATAACCTTGGTTATGTTTAACGAAATTCCTTTTAGCATTCGTCGTGATTCTTAAAAATATGATCATATAAATTTTTTGGTACTGAAACAAACATATCCTTGTTTTAAACATATTCCGTTAATTATAAGAATCAACAAAAAATATGTGATTAAAATAATAGTGGTAAATATAGTATATTGAAACACCCTTGTTTGGTTTAAGTTATTGTTCCCTTCACTCGAGATTTTGACGTCATAAGGAATAAACTACCTCATTTGGAAGAAGGAGACAAGACATGCATCAATATAGCACTTCATGGAATCACCCAAATTATACTCAGTGAATGGGGACATCAAACACCTGTTCAGATAATATTGGTACAAGCTTTTTATTTTCTTTATTAATTTTAGTAATAATACATTGTGGAGCCTTAGATGTGAATATCCTAGGCTTTCTAAATAAATTTTTAAATCATTGATGGTAATGCAGAAAATTTTGATTAAGAAAAGTATAGATAACAGAATTCGATGAAGTATAAAAAAGATAAAAATCTCTCAAAAACATTTATTTAAACAGCAAATCTTGTTTACAAAATACAGCTTTGTTTTCTAACTTAAGATTATTTTTTTATTGTTGATAATATTGGAATTACCGATTTATACCAGATTTTAAAGATTTATAAAATTTTGCTATTATGTTTTAAAATCTTTATTTTGAACACATTGATGTAACACAATATAATGTGTTATGAAGTAAAACTTTTCAAATACTTGACTTGTCCTCTGTATGTATTCCAATAATGAATTTTAAAATCTTGCCACTAATATTTCTTGGATATTTGCACTGAATAGGGAATCATATATATAATTATTACTATTTTAGGTCACAGATGGCAGCAGCGGAGTAGGACCTATTGGTAGGAACCGCATCATTCAGGCACTGCCATTGCCACTACCGTTTCCTGCAAAAATAAATATTTTACCAATTGTCTCACCACATGACTCTTGCTTACAGCATGGTAAGTATATCTGATAGTTATATAAGATTCCCATTCTGTTTTCTATAAATACTATTGAGCACATTGATTATTTATAAATTTAGTATGAATGGCCACAAATGGTCCATTTCTGCTTATTGTATATTGAATAGGGCGTTTAAAAAAAAAATTCCTCGGAACCACACTCAAAAGTTTCGTTTTAATGCCAAAATAGGCCTCTGAAAATATGAGCCCTTAATATTAATATTTAAGTTGTCCGCATCACACTTTTCGATTTCCCATACAAATAACACAGGACAAAAGTTTTTTTTCTTTTGATTTCTATGACTAATGAACGATATATCGTATTGCAATACCCATTCATATTTTTGTAGAGAATTTAACGCTCTACAAAAAAGGTCTGAAGTCAATTTTTGATAAATCAACTGGGTCAAAAGTTATTCAAGATCGAAGTTTAACTTACCCTCACTTCAGCTGTTTTATTGACTGATTGGGCAAAATATTGTTTTTAGAAAAATTGAAACCAAAACATTTAACAAAATATAAATTAGACTTCTGAAAACTGTTAACCTTTATTTCCAGCTTTATAGTAAATGTGGACAAGGTACTTAAAACGAATTATCATTGACAGTTAACCCAACATTTGAAAATTCTGGTTGTTGAAAATTAACATCAATCGTTGAACCTTTTTTGTAGAGCGTTAAATTCTCTACAAAAATATGAATGGGTATTGCAATACGATATATCGTTCATTAGTTATAAAAGTCAAAAGAAGAAAAATCTTTTGTCCTGTCCGGGAAATGGAAAAGTGCGATGCGGACAACCTTAATATTAATATTAAGGGCTCATATTTTCAGAGGCCTATTTTGCCATTAAAACGAGACTTTTGAGCGTGGTTCCGAGGATTTTTTTTTTTTTAAACGCCCTAATAATGAAGTATACTTTTTAATAGTTTACTTAATGCTTAGATTAGGTTGATAGTTTATTGTTCATCTTTCATGCAAAATCTTTTAAATATGTCGAAAAACATTTGTTGTTTATTTCTTTAAATTTATATTATTTTCAGCAATGCCATTGTATCAAAAAATAGTGGATCTAACTAACAATGCTCCCAATAATGTTGGATCTCTTTCCCGTGGTTCCATCTACTGTCCAGATCAATTATCAGTACCTGGAGTAAGTTTTAATACAACATGAGTACTTTATAACATGAGTTAGGCAACACAGCATTTTTTTTGAGCAGACTTTCCGTCTTGCATCTAAATCTAGTGAAATATTTCATGCAGACTTTTTGACAATGGATGCACATGCTGATGATTTCTAGTATTACAGAATTTATAATAAATATTACTTGATGAAAATTTGCAGTTAAGCCTAGGCTTTATACAAAGCCCAATCAACACATTTTTTAATTGTAATATAGAAAAGTCTTAACTGTGTTTTCCCCAAACCCATCACTGATTTTTACAATATTTCTGATTAAAGGTGATAGCAACAATGAATCGTCTATGTGAACAACAGTACCAAGCCTTTTGGTGTTCTGTCAAATGTGGCCAGTTGGAAGCACGCGTTCAACTGTTCCCACCGCCGCAAACGATTACACATGAAGGCCAAGCCACTAATTACACTTTGTCAAACCAAATTCACGTCATAGGATTCATTCAACAACAAGATCTGGGTAAATACCAAAAAACTATCAATGTTTTCATGTATTTGCTCACACAGCAGACCACTAGTGTTTTCAGTAAAAATATTTGCAATTTTAATAATAACTATATAAAATCTATGTATGAATAATATAATTACATTTGTTTCTCTATAGTAATATACAGTCGCGCATCCCTTTCGGGGTGAGCAGAAATACATTAGTGGCTATAACCACTTTGCACTTATATATCAGTAGCGTTCATTCCATAGATGCATAAAAGCATTGCATGCCCTTACAAAAAATTAGTCTGGGATAACTTACTTGAAGTAAACAAAAAAAAAGGGAAATATTCATATTCACACTTATTCTATTTCTATGCCATGTTTCTTTCCTATGAGAAAATTAGAATGTTTACTATAATAACATATATTCAAATTAACTATGCCATGTCTGCCTACCTTGTTCAAATACCCTATGCACGTCACTGATATATATCATGCCTAACATGACCAGAAGCACAGCACAACGCTTGTTCTAAGGGAAGTTACACATGCCGTTTCTATTAGATGCCACTTCTGTTTTTCACGATGTGTTTTCCTTCACCGGTGAGCATGTGGGGCCTAAATTCGTACTTAATCTGGAATACCCCGAATGTATGTGCCAAGATTTGAACTACAACCAATCGCATTGCCACACATGGTTACCGGTGGTGCTGATACCACTAGACTACCACAGCCACATAATAAATAGAGTATGTCTAATTTACGCTAAAATATTATAAAGGTGAAGAGTTTGTTTGTTTGAACGCGCTAATCTCAGGAAATACTTGTTCGAATCGAAAAATTATTTTTGTGTTGAATAGACCATTTATCAAGGAAAGCTTTAGGCTATATAACATCACGATGCAACTATTAGGAGCGAAGAAATAATGGAAAATGTGAAAAAAACGGGGAAAATTATTCATCCTTGAGGGCTTCCATTGCGTGCGCTGCGAAAACGGTTCAAGATACCAAAAATATATGTATGAAAGAATTATTCCTCTTGAAATGATCTAAAAAAATGTCCGCGACAGTATATGTCTATCTTTTAAGATTAACTCACTAGAACCGTTTTTATGGTAATCAAATTTGGTCGAAATTGATGCATTATTTGTTAAGAGTTGTATCAACGTAATAATATTAACCTTTATCCAAATAAATGTGTTGTTGATTAAGAGTATTTAATTGTGAATAAAATTGTCTTTGACATCACTTAATTTCAATGAACATCTTAGAAGATATTTCAATTTTAAAATAAATAACTAACTAAAATGCCAAAAATAACTATTCCACGCGGACGAAGTCGCGGACACAGCTAGTTTACGCTAATTTCTGTACTTCTGTATATTTTGTGATAAAAATAGAGCCTTTTCCAATGTCCTTCATATTCTAATAGTATTGTGGTTCCTAGTCCCTGTTCATGTTGAAGTATAGAATGTAATTGAATTGATTTTAGGTACACCAATAGCTATAAGCAAGCATCTAGTGATGCCACAAATTCAGGTCAATGGAAATACAGCAGGCAGAGAAAGCTACAGTTCGAAGACAACAAAAGTAACATTTTACAAGTATTTTTTTTAATTGACTCACGATTCAAAATTATGAAGTTTTATAATTATTTGTTACCTATTGCTAATTCAATTTATTAAAGAATATTGAAAAAAAAAAAACATTTAGGTTTGAGAGCACAATCTGTAATTATTAGTGTAAATCAGTTACTAAAGTAGAGGCAACAATTTCAAGTAAACATTGTTCATGCAACATTAAACAAATAATTTTAGGAAGGATCCAGTGCAGAAATGGCAGATGAAGACACATCAGATCCAAGCAGAATACCTAACTTTTGTGTACTTCTTCATGGGGCTTTAAAGGTGAATCACCATTATTACCGACCAAACAAGGCGAAGCTTCTGACTCCAGTTAGGGCTTTTTGCACTTTGTCCGTCTGTATGTCTGATAGTGGCCAATAACTTATAAACTTATATAACTTATAAGATATATTACGCAAACCTTTTTACTTTTTTACCTTTTTACATTTGAGACAAAGCCAATAATTATATTTAATGTAATAATAAATATAATTAAAGGGGGGGCTCGAAAACATGCAAATTCTGACAATTCTTTTTGCTTTTAATATTGAATACCCCAGTATTGCACTCTTCAAACCGAGTTTAAATCCGCTTTTTATTTTTTTTCGTCAATAAATCAACATTTGCTGGGCTGACAAAGTGGTTGTTCTTGGACCTTTTTTGTTCCTAAATCTGTCGTTATAACTATCTTAATTTGTATATTCTTTAATTTAACAACAAATATAGAAATTTGTCAAAAGTGTTTAAAAACAGTTTTACACCATATGAGCGACCGAATTTTGTCAAATAGGCAGTATTTTGTGATATATTTTAAACACTGCTTTAAGTTATAAGTTGTTGTTTATAAAAACTAACAAATTAAACGTATAACAATAAATATTATGTCTGTAATGACATTAATCAATGTACAGGGAATATCGCTTGAGTTAAAAATTGTACATTCACAATACTTTCTTTCGTAACGTAGGCAATCATTCCTAATAATTTTTTTTCAGAAAGATTTGTCTCTTATGGGGTTTTAACATTTTACATGTTTTATATTAAACATTAACATAAACGTTTTTCCAGAAAATTGGTATAGTTTTAAATCTATCTTAAATATTCTATTACGTAATGTATTTGGTGCATGTTCCTTAATGCTACCTAAAATACAGCTTAACGTAACATAAAATTCCAGACGGCAAAAAAAATTTTTAGTGTTCCGTAACTTAAAAGAAACCCTTATACAACCACTTCAATGTTTATCTTTTTGTCTGTTCAAAACCAAAAAACCGACGTAATATTTTCGTCGCTACAGTAATACAATATTCTAGGTTGAAGGAATGGCGGCGATAGTTCTTCTGGGCACGGAATGGTGGGGCACGCTATCTGCCTGGTGTGAGGCTTCGAGGACACGTCGCTCTTGTCTTCTACTAAATGTATTACGACCGGGAGTCGCTTCCGCTCCTTGGCTTGGTCCTTTGGATCAGCTTGGACCGGCTGACGAATCTAACACAAACGGTATTAGAAACTTATGTACATTATTCAATTTAAGCTAAGATGTAGTATGCATTAAAGGTATTAGAGTCCAACATACGAATCTATACGAATACAAATCTCCAAAAAAGTATTCATGTTTGAAAATACTTTTATTACAATTTCTCCTCTGCAACAATGCCTTGAACAAAATGGGTATACAAGTTCATGAACACACACACACAAGAGCAAATGAAATATATTTAAACTTTGATCCTTTTACATAGTGTAATATGAACAAGTTTAAAAAATTTATTTATACATTTGTATGTATCAAGGTTTATAAGCATTTTTGAATTTACCTATGTCTTAAACTATTGGTTGATGTTGAACAGCGAATAACCATTAAGTGACGTTCCATTGAAACTGCATAAAAATATGCTATAGTCCTTTAACTCAAACACTGGGCGCTAGGAATATTACAGATATCCATAGGTGACACCATTAGATAACCGGTAATAGAATTATTTGTTTGTATATCCATTCCCGAAATCTATCTCTTACAGCCCTAATAAAAACTAACGATTGGAACTCTTTAGATACAAAAGTATCCTAGAATCTAGAACATTCCAAACGGCTGATGGTTTTCTGGGCGTGTGAGTTGATAAGGATAGTAAAGATTTTACTTGATTTATGTTTTATTTTTGTGGAAACTTCTAACCTATGTATTGTTTCAGTATAATTTTTATTGTTACTATTCTGTTGTATATTTTCTATGTAATTAATAAAATTTAAATTGTACCTGTAGCGGAAACATTCCCGATACGGTCCTGGAGGTCGTACAGCGGAGGCGGAGCTAACTCGGCGTGGGCGCGCCCGCACGCTCTTCTCGCAGACGTGCAGAAAGTGCTTCGACACGCGCGCAAACTGCCAGACAAGACACAACATCTATACAAAGTATTTAATTGCATTAAAATTTTCCACAGTACGTTTTTTTTACTTTAAAATATTTAGAAAAATTGTCAATTTATGCAAGTACGTTTACGGCGCTCTTAATAGACACATTTGTGCTTGTTTTTAATTAAAATTATTCGATTATCGATTTTATGCGTTAAGTTGATTATTTCATAAGTGATTGGTTACTAAAGTAGCATTACATTAATGATATTCTATTGATGTGTTACCACAGAGATTCGTGTAATATTCGATGTTTTCTTTTGATTAGTTCATTGTATATCTATTGATACTGATGGGGGTATAAAGTTAGATTTTATTAACAACCACGCATTTAGAAGGATAAAAAAAATTGCAAGTGAGGTGATGTAAATAAGGTGGTAAAGTTTCTATTATTCATTTTAGACTTTCTACTAGCGTTATCGCTGTTACAATGGCCTGTGTCAGTTTGTCTAGGCTCTCTTTGGTCTATAGCCGGTAACAGTGTCGTTCAGTTCAACGAATCCGTTTAATCAAACCAATAATTTTGCCTGCAGTTGTGCGGTCGCGTTGACATACTATCTTAAAGACTGATCTGAAGGCGCGGTGGTGAATGAAGTTCGTTTGTTATAAACAGGAGCTGAACCGTCTCCGTCGTGCGGCGATATCGCTAGGCTTCTCGGAGCTGCTGAGCTGCGTGGGCGGGGCACTGGAGCGCGAGCGCGCGTCTCTGCCAGCGAACGCGGCCGGCGAGTGCGCGCTACAACTATCACACGCGGCCGCCGCTCTGCGCGACCCCCGCACTGCGCTCGACATCAAGCATGTGCTGCAACCACTGCCGCCCAACTTTACGGTCGCCAGCATGACGCATTGACCACACAACTGTGTCTGTCGTGCGGCAATATCACTAGGCTTTTCCAAGCTGCTGAGCTGTGTGAGCGGGGCGCTGGAGCGCGAGCGATCGTTCCTGCCGGCAAGTGTGCGTTGCAGCTGTCGCACGCCCCCGGCCGCCACGGTGCGCGATTCGCGAACCGTGCTTTGGCATCAAGCACGTGCTGCAGTCGCTGCCGTCCAACGCCACGGTCACCACCATCACGCATTAACCGCACAATAAACATTAATAAATGTATAAGCCCTTTTACTCCTTTTAAGCCCTTAGACTCGTTTTCAGCTTAACTGTTCACATAGTTGCTACACCTGGTAAACCAGATCTGTAAATACAAATCCATAATTTTTCAAAGTAAACAAAAAACTGACTTCATTAATACTTTCTCTAAATTCACCCAAAAAAAAAACAACGTATAATTTTACTCTTAGTTTTCCGACAGTTTAAAAATCAGATTTAACGTAAAATTCAAAGTTATGAAGTACACTTCAAACAGGTAAACATATTATTTAAAAAAAAAAGTCAGTTTTGCAAGCACAATGACGATATGGACGTCGAATTGAATGCAAACTTCGCGAAAAATGTGATCCGCGTAGACACAAACGCATATGTACCCATACAATAATAAACATGTTTATTTTTTTTTAACTAATTTCAATACAGATAATCAATATTGATTGCGATAAATTGATAATATTTCAAAATTATTAAAACTCTAAAGCTCTTGCAACACAGACAGTGAACCGAAGGCGTTTTCATTTTGTATTCAGATTAGCGAAAACGAACCGGTTATCAAAATGCAAACATCACTGCGCCGTTTTTTGACGATCTGCGGGGGAATCGGGGAAAAGAACCATGTATGCGTCTCGCTGTTTGTGTGGTGAGAGTTTAAGACAAATACCTTTTTTGAATATTTGTATTCTTAGTTCAAGAATAAATTTTTAAATATTATTATTGTTTAATTTCGCAAAAAAAAGCGTCAATATCACACGTATGAAAGAAATTCGATATTTGCTCTTTGCTAAATAGAATGGAAGTGTACAAGTGTTTTATTATCTTGGAGGCTAGACAAAGTAACATTCAATAAATGCTAACGCTAGTAGAAAGTGTAAAGTTATCATTCCTATATATAACTGCGTCGTTCGGAGCATATTGGAATATGGTAGTCAAGTATGGAACCCCGGTTATGCTACCCACTCCAATAGAATAGAACGTATACAGAAGCGATTTGTTTTTCAGCTATCTTATGTCAGTAACAAATGTAAATCATTAACATCATATGAGTCCAGACTCCTTTACTTTAAAATGTATCCATTGAGTGTCAGGCGAAAAGTTGCGGATTTTGTCTTTTTGTACAAATTAATACATAATGTAATTGACTGTCCTGAACTGTTATGTAAGGTAAATTTTTCAGTCCCTCGTCAAGGCAGTAGACTTTCCATACGTAGACCTTTTTCTGTACCATTTTATAAAACAAATATTGGCAAGCACTCCCCTTCCAGTAGAATGTTCTCTGGTTATAATGGTATCTGTAAATCATTCGATATCTTTCACTCTTCCTTCCCCTCAACTAAGCGTAAGATTTTGCAGTGCGTGCAAGTGTAGCGCGTTTTTTTCGATTTTTGATGATTATGTGTGTCTGATTTATTTATCATAGCATTATTTACTTTGCATGTTGTGTTCACTTGTTAAGGACTCACCTTTTGTATTTTTTTTAGTAAGATTCGTTTATGTTTTGTATGTTTTTGTGTGATGTCCGGTATGTGAACCAAATAAAAAAAAAATGGAAATTAGTCGACACGTTAAGTGAACTGCATACATTTTGCACTATTCTACTAGCGTTATGATTAACCGAAAGTTGCTTTCTTTAGGCTCTCGTCATTCTTCTGCTATAGTAGGACCGCTTTAAACTGAGTCGTTGGGTTATAAATAATATTTGTCAATATCGCTCGTTCTCGTCAAGTATGCGGAGCATGCCAGTAATAAAGTTATAGTAGCCAGTGGATGTCGATAAATTGTGATATTTTAATTTGTAACTAGCAAGAAAAAGCAATCTATACATATATTTGTATCTACGAAAATCCATTACTTATTTTTATACTTACAATTTAAATTTTAATTGCTAAATTAATATCATCACGCTCATATCCTTTACGAGGTGTGCAGAGATACATTAGTGGCAGGTTCCAATATACGCTTATATGTCGTGCACAACGTGACCGTGGACATCTAATCGCCGTTCTCATGGCACTTACAGATGATTTGTATAAGATGTAATGCTGGTTTCCTCACAATGTTTTCTTTCACCGGTGAGCATGTGGTACCTAAATTCATACGTAATCTGTAAAAAATCCAGAGGTGTGTGCTAGGGGTAATTGCTAAAGTTGTAAAAATAGGAATAGGCGAAAATAAAAAGTATGTTAAACTAAACTATCCTTTATAAAATCAATGTAAAAAATATACATTTTCCTTATTATCGACGTTTCGCAGGTAGTCCGCCCATTCCTTTTGTTACTGACGTTTATGAGCCGATGATTCAGTATAGGACCGCCTACTAAGTTACTTTCTCTTTTTTGAGTGTGTTACGTTATGAACGATAACAATCTAATACAACATGAGTGGCAAATAACTGATAGTGAAGTCGGAATAAAGCAAAATGAAACAGTTCTATGGGGTCACATAATTTTATTTAAATTAAAACTTATATTAAATACTCTCGTTACTTCGATAAACCAATATTAGTATTGTAATTTTTGTAAACTCTTTAAATTTTTGCGAGCACTGGTAAATTTAGGATCAATATTTAATGCATTTTTATACATTTCTTCAGCTAATTTATATCTCTTCCATCGATGATATAACACTCCTAAAACAATATACAAAATATTATCTGTCTAACAGTGTAATGGTTTTCTTGTGAATATATTTACCGCTAATACTAAATCATACTATCGGATTAGGCAAAAATACTGAGTACTGAATCGTCATTTTCTGTATTGATGACTGCCTGAAGGTGGTCCATGCAGTCCAAAAGCAATGGCAACCACCAAAAGATGAGTTTATTGACTTGTCGTTATTCGTCAAATAATACAACAACAGTATCAAGCCCAATTTTTCTCCATCTATTTAAATACCTAATTTATAGTAAGTATATACTTGGCAGTGACTACAGAAGGAATCTTGTAAGCTATTAATTTCTATGAATGATTAGAAGTGTCCAAAAAGTGTGGGCGATGTATTCCCGCACACCGCTCCAAGACAATAAAGGTGAGCGTGTATTTACACAACCCCCTCGCAAATGCTGAGATGTGGCCTTCTTATTAGACCAGACATCGCCAGTTGCCGAGGAAGCTGGCACGGCCTTGTCCTTGGCCCCCGGGGTACGGTTAGGAGGAACACTCCAGGAGTTTTAGTCGGTACAAATCCGACACCTGGGGGGGGGGGGGTGTCCTTACTGCCCAGTGACGGCCCATAATGAGTCTCCCCGGGTTACCAAAAAAAGGTTATGGTGTTACATAAGCAACATGTAAATATTAAAATTACGTCACAACTAGGCAACGAAACGAGATTTTAAATAACCATTTTTTCCTTCATGCAATTCATAATCTTGCAAAGCCAACCAATTCATTTTAGAGCCCAATATAAATAAAATGTTGCATACCTAAGTTTGAGTAATGTATTGCTTGAACTTTTTTATCAAATAATTTAATCGCCTTTAGAAAATATTCTTCTGCCTCGTTGTAACGACCAATTTTTCCATATATATTCGCTACAACAAAATGAATTGATGGCGAATCCGGTAATTGTTCCAGAGCTTTAGGTATAACTTGCAAAGCTTTATCTATTTGTCCTGTGAAAAAATTGTTTATAATTATGACAGATATTCAATTACAATTCATTATGTACGTACACATGAGGTGTGTACACGTCCTATGAATATATATATTTTTATGTAAAAAATTAGAAGAAAATTTTCCTTTCAAATTTTATTTAATTTTATCATTTATATATTTTACTATATCATAATATATTTTTATTACTTTAATATAATAACTTACTTCATTGAGCTATCACTTAAAATTTATTTGCTCAAGCATAACATATTACACAATAAAATGAATCTCAATTACCTGTATTGTCTAATAATGCTATAAAGTTTGTCCACGCCAGAACATGTTTCGGTTCTAAATTTATAGCTTGCAACCAATTCTCCATAGCAGTGTATGTATCGTTTATGTCCAAAAACTAAAAAAAAAACATTTGGATAGACATACTTCAACACTGGAACCATCATATCATTTATTTGGCGAAACAGGCAATCATTAATATAATAAAATAATAATAATAACACATAATCCATACTAAAATTATAAAGAGGTATCACTTGTTTGTATATATGTGAGAGGTATTTTTCAAAACTATCCATACGGGTTGAATAATTTATTTATCAATATTTTAAATGCATATTCAGGGTTGGCATATTCACGGTTGACATAAACAGGTTATTCTACAGGAGCGAAACCACAAGCAGATGCTAGTGGATATAGTACAAATGGAAAACTTTTTTTTTTATGTGTTCCAGGGGAACACTTAACCTCTATCACACCTGGTGGAAACTGAAGATGAGTCCGACGATAGACAGCATTCGCCCAACAAATGCTTATTCACACTTCTATTAAAGGCTCTCAAGTCATGAGGTCGTGAAAATATGCTCGCTTGAAGCATATTCCACTCCTTAGCTGTTCGCAGGATGAATGTAGAAACTAATTTCTTTGTGGGGATATAAGGAACGACCACATACAGATGGCGTCCGACACGGTGTTTAGTGGTTTTATAGTGAAATGGGACTGCAGAATCAATAAATCCGCTGAGAACACTCTCCACTATGCATCCAGTAAAAGAATGTGAGGCAGGCGATTTACTTATTATCAAGCTAAAACAATAAAATACCATACCAAATTCCCTAAATTGTAATAGCAATCTGGATAGTTTTTTTTGTATTTTAGGGCAGTCTTGTACGCTTCTTCGGAATCTTTATACCTTTTTGTATTCGCAAAGACAATTCCTAAGTTCATCCAAGCAGCTGGGAAATCTTCCCTGTTAATATAAAGTTAATATTAAAGACACGAACAACTAAAAAAAAAGTATCCCATTAGTGGGTACATATACATTTGTGGAATATTGTAAAGAATAGTTGGATTGATACAGAAACAAACTCCTTACTTATAGCTAATAGCACGTTTGAGGTAAACCTCCGCTTCATCAAACTTTTTCTGGTTCTTCAATAAATTGGCTAAATTGTTCAATGCTTGATAATATTCTGGATACAATCTGAAATTACAATATTGCTATTATTACATATCAATCTCCAACATTAATAAAAATTCCATTATTTTGTAAATGTTTTTAATATTCTAGATTTAAATCCTGTTATTCCTAATCAGTTTGTATTATGTAATTATCACTTTCACAATTTTTTGTAATATTTTTGTTTTTTTTTTTTTATTTATTGTTTATAAGGGCTTTTGCCATTTTGGCATATCAGCCCTATTTTTGATTAAAATTATTATTCGTTAACTTTGTTTCTATTACCTTATCGATTCCTTGTATTCGGCTACTGCTATATCTATCTGTTGTTTCGCATCCGCCACCTTAGCAACGTTATAATGCACTTTGGCATTTAATGGGCATACAAACAAACCACTTACAAACAAATTATACTCATTTTGCCAGTCACGTGATCTCTGCCAACTTCTTAAGGAATATGTTACTAACAGCAATATAAACATAGCCTTTGCCAACTGTAAAAAAAAGTTTATTTTTAACATCTCCTTCGTTTATAAAATCACCTTGTATGTTTGTAGTCAGGGCCGGATTTAGGAGAAGGCAGGTAGGGTTACTGCCCCGCGGCATCCCACAGGAGCGAGGCCCTCCACAGCCAAGACAAAAAATGGTTATCGAGGCTAGCCCTACTTAGTGTTGAAAATGATTCACTCCGAAGACTAGATTTCAGCGAAACCATCAACGATTTTTCGTCGAAAAAAGCTTACAAAGTCCCATTCCTTAACGCGATAATTTCGTTTTTAATAAACTGTATTTGACTTTAACAAATTACTACTTTCTTTGTTGATATAAATTTATTTGCGACAAATTTTTTCAAAGACTTGACAGAAGAATATTATTACTCTTATTTGGAAAATAATTAAGGGTCTCCACTCTTTTATTGCCCCAGGACCTCCAAACTTTCAAATCTGACCCTGTGTATAGTCTAAAAAAATATAAATAAAGTTCATCATCGGGCGAAAGCTGCATGTTATCATGCATATCAAATGTTAATTTTCAAATATAACATAATGTACGAGAAACTTATGTGAAATGTTAAAACCACACAAACCTTACTTTGTAATCCTTTTCGTTGAAGTATTTTTTTAAGCCCAATCACAACAAGCAGGCAATAACCAGCTGATGATATATAGAGAATTCTCTCTGCAATAACAAAACCCACTGGATACAAAACGTTAGCAGCCGGAAGAAATGGTATAACAATTAAAATTGTGGCTAGCGTAATAGATCTGAAATAAATAAATACCTAAAATAGAAATCTTCACATACACAAAGAGATACAGCATGTTGATATATCAATATTTGAAACCTTCACAAGATATTTACTTCCAAATGTTTGTTTATAGCAAAAATTAAGTCTTATCCATACTATTTACCATAATTACAAGATGATTTATTATAATTTCATTAATGATAAAAACCGACAGTAACAGGCAACAAAATTTTCATATATTGTCCTGTTTTGGAGGACACCATCACCTTTCTTAACGCAACTAAATTCTTATCACTATGATATACTCCATTTAGTACAATAATTTTAAGAAGTTGTTTATTACTAGAAAAATATGTTTACCTTTTTATAGATTTGGAATTATTTGCATTGATCATTGTTCTTAAGATTAATATTCCAAATATATACAGTACTAATATTAATATGACCCTGAAGTCCATATTATCTTTAAGCAATGGTATGCATCCCATTGACCAGTCATAACACAACCATTCTGGCCATACAAAAAGCAAAAAGTTAAGAAAATATATATAATTATATGTCTTTATCTGAAATAAAATAAAATAAAAGTATAACTAATTAATTATTATAGTAACAAAAGTTTAAAAAACTGCATTATCATTTATGAACAAGTTGAATGCCAGCCCTTTTTCTCAATACTTCCCCTTCAGGCCATTTTAATCTCTTTATTCTACAATAAATTGTATTTCAAAATATCTTTTAACTTATCATTTCTAGTGTTATAAATCTGCGTTTTATCACATTTTTTAGCTGGGGGTCAGGGGTGCAAAATGTTATCCTAATCATTTTTATTAATCTGATTACATTTTGTCCATCTATGGTTTTATCTATGTGGGATTTTATGAAATGGGAAATTTTCAGTCTTTAGCTTTACATATTTTTATAATTTGCTTTATAACATTATTAAATAAAATAAGCAAAACATACCCTTGTCATAATATCTTCAGAGAAAGCAGCTGGATTATCAATTGATTTGAACTGAGGCTTTGTCCCTCCCATTATGATCCATCGTCCATATAATAAAATCAAAAGGGCAGAGAATAGTAACAGAAATATTGTTATAGAACCAGTGTCATAATACATTTTTCTTTTTGTATCAGGAGATTTATTCACCTCATAGTTACAATATAAACCATACAATAAACAAAATCCCTGAAAATTTTAAATGATTGTTACAGTAACATTCACATCAAAATCTAGCAGCACTTGGCTAATAAGGCTGGAATAACATTCCATTGATAATATATTTATATACTAATTTTCTTCTAGTTAAGATCACATCAGTGTTTAACATAATTAAAATAAGTTAGAATCTTACTAAGTATAATTTTTCTATTATAGAACATATTAAAAGTCAACCAGGTAAAGCATGCAAGCAGCCAGATGGGCACCTTAGCAACAATATTCAATATAGGGAGATATTTTGTAAGAACCTAGGATATGGATATACATTATTTCAAATCAGAGTTGTATATGTGTTTAAAAATAGGTATTTTATCTACTAACAAGTTAGCTATGAAATTAAAAATAAAACTTTGATTAATAATTTCAGGTTCATAAAATTTTGATATTTGTATTATAGAAAATTGTTAAATATACTAACCAATACTGTGACACCATTCTCTTTAAATAGCATAGATATTCCAGATAGAAGTACTGCAGCAAATATATAAATATATTTAAGTCTTATTGCAACCAAGGCCCTGGCATACATGAGGAATGATAAGAAAAATGTAATGGCAGCCATCAAGTCTGCTCTTCCCACAATACCACAAACAGCTTCTGTGTGCACCGGGTGAACAGAAAACAGTAGAGTGGATAAAAATGAAGTGTCATTCCATATTGTATTAATCTCATTACAATTATTATGTATTTTCTTAAAGCTCAACCATAATAACACACAACAGAGGATGTGGCAAAGTAAATTAATTATTTTAAAATGAAAAGGTATTAATTTATTTCCACTGATTAAGTAGTTAAGCCTGTAAAGAAATATATTTAATTATTATACTCTCACAAACCATCAAAACAATTAATTATACAATACCTAATGATAAAAGCAATAAAAAATTTAATGTATATATTAAGGTAATATTTAAAAAGAAATATTACTTGAATGACAATATCGTTAAAGGACGATATGATTTGTGGCTGTTGTTATTCTTAATATTTGTACCCCAGAAATCATTGTAAAAAGGTTGTATCCAAGATTCTAAAGTCACGTCATTGTTTTTCACAATTGCTACCGTATCATCAAATACGAAATCTCCTGATAAGTTAAATAGAAATGGTAATCCAGCAAAACATATAATACTGAAAAACTTAAAATAGTTTTTTTCATTGTCGTAATTTATTTTAACGTGTATTATCATATCTTTCAAAGACAAAATATGTTATATTTCCATTTAACTAGGCTTGTCGAATAAATATCGATACATCGATTTATCGATATTTTCAATTCAATATATCGATATTTTGGGTTGATATATTTTAAAACGATATATCGATAGAAAATATCCAGTATCGAAAATTGTATCAAAAACGATATTTTTTAAATTCTTATGGCACTGAAGTCGCTGAAATCTGAAACTGTAGAAGATAGGAATAAACGAAAAAAAAAAAAGAACTATATTGCTCATGACTGTTGAGTACAATGTTTTGTTACGTTGCATGCATTGACATCTGAATTTGTTGCATGTATATTATTTGCTGCCATTTATTTATTTATTGAAGTGAAACTACTATAGAATCGTTCTGATTTTACACCGGATGCATCGGATAACGATAGGTAAGAAACACAAACACAAAAATTAGTGAGTCAGAGCGAGAGAGCAAATGTCGGTGTGTTTGTGCGTATTACAGCTTTTTAGTAAGAAGCAGCGTGGTGTGTTATTATTTAACAGTGTTGTGAGTATTTTTATATCTTGTTGTGCTAAATAATAAAAAAAAATTAAGATTCCGAAAACGAATGCAGAAACGTGTCATGAATATTGACGCAAAAAAAAAATGAAAATAAACTTACAAAAAAAAACAGTACGTAGTCGTGAGTTTCATGCGCGTAAAAAAAAATCTTGAACAATCAAGATAGGTGTTCAAATATAAGTGTTAATAAACACCAATAAATTATGTATCATATGTTGAATAAAATGTAAAATATCTTTTAAAATTAATCAAAATACTCTCATTTTTAAACAAATAAACTTTGTAATTATCCTACCTTTGCTATATATATTCATCTATCGTGTGTGAATCGCACCTTTTTTATTTATTTTTGTTTGATATCTTAAATAGTTCTTAAAGTTAGAAGATAGCCTTTTAGTTCTTGATATTTTTGTAATTTTGTCTAGTAAAAAGTAATACTGGTAAAATACTTTCGTGTTTATTGAGACTTAAGCGCTATATCGATATTTTTCCTTCGATATATCGACGCCGATATTGATATTTTAATAAATATCAATATAACGATATTTTTTTCATATTCGACATCCCTACATTTAACAATCATAAATTAAGTGGCGATTGTTAAATTACAAAAGTTTTTTTTATATTTTCCTCTTTATGGGGAAGGCAAAGGTATTTACGCCATATAGTCACATCAGAGGTCATTCCTTTTCAAATATTATTAAATTTCAGTTGAGTCTTTCCATCACCATTTCCAATCAAATTTAAAATTTTCACACCACTCCCATTCCACTGTCTTTCATTCGTCATTCATTCTTCCGTCCGCTGATAAGGTCTAGTTATGTCGTATATTCCGTAAAAAAAATTACAATATAACCTTAAACCTAATCTTAAAGCTACATTCACTACTCAAAGATACACGAAAGTACAATATTTAACCTAAGCCTTAAATAAAAGTAAAACAACAGCAGAAGAGCCGTAATAATTTTACATTTAAAACTTAGCCTAACTAAAACTATGAAAGGTGACTAGAAGCAGGAAGCTGTTTCAAAGCGATTCTCCTGACAGCGGAGATCTTTTCCGTCTGCGACGACAGACGGGTCCCTGGCGAAGGTGCACACGCATCCTTCTTGGTGGAAAATCTGGAGTCATAGTCTGGGTGTCTGACTGTATATCGATAATCAGAGATGGGAAAAATGTAATCTGATTAATGATGAACGATTACAAGAGGTAGTCGTAATTTTAATTTTCTTGCTCTGTAACCATGATTAAATCCATTTAAAACAATAAGAAATGATAAATGTGTACACAAACTGGGATTTTGTAATATTTAAAACATAAATGAGCACAATGCAGTCAATTTAATGGTAAAAAACGTAAAACGTAGTCGTTAATCATTTTTATTAATCTGATTACATTTTGCCCATCTATGGTTAAGGATAATGTAATCTAGCACTTTTATAAAAATCTGTTCGGTCTTCTTAATTGAATATGTATGTTTCGCCTCTAATGCTATATCGCCATTAGAGTAAATATCTACCTCCATGAACGCACCTCTAGTAATTTTGGTGTGTTTGGTTTAGGACTGTTTATATTTTTTAAAATATCGGATTTTCGATATATCGATATTTTTAAATATTTCAATATCGGAATTTGATATATAAAAATAAAACATCGATATATCGATATTTTTTAATATTTCATAGTGACCAGTTTCGGCTTGTCGCGTTTCGGGATCAGCTTGTGTATATCCAATAACTCATATACCTAGAGACCTTCAGTCGTGGTATATGTGGGCCGACATGACGATGTAGACTATCAACGGATTTTCATCCTTTGATAGTCGCTTTCGTTTTTGGACTACATTGTACTTACCATCAGGTACTCTGTAGTCACTATGTCGAGCCAGTGTAAGAAAAAAAAAATTTCAATATCGGAATTCAATATATCAAAATAAAACATCGATATATCTATATTTAATCAAGAGTCCTATTAGTAAGTCCAGTATGATCTGGAGTTCTGATCCGAGTGTCGAGGCGAACGCACGCTTGTCCGCTAGCTGTGCCGCCCCCTCTACCTCGCGTTCGTAACGGTTTTTCGCGCGACGGTTTCCGTAACGGTTTTTCGAGATGGTTGACGCGTGTTCGGTGCGTGTTGCGTCCCGTCGGCCGCGTGCGTACCCGTACGCCATTGTCCGTGCTTCGAGAGTTCTTCTTAGAACTTTGCGAGCACACAAGTTTCTAGAACAGTTGACTGTCAAACACATTTGAAAAGCCACGACTTTTAGTGGTTGTGCCTTGGGATACCTCCCGGTGTGAACGAACCAGGCACAGGGCGGGTCCCAGGCGCTCGCGGTTTCCCTTTTGGAACCCGCAAACCCGGTTGGGGTCGGGGTCTTAGGCTGAGGAGCGACCCCTCAGTCTAAGCCGGCCATCACCCTCCCACCCTACCTATTTTCCGTTTCCTGCCGCGCCATTCGTTTGGCTTGAGTCTGCTAGCGCAGACCCCTGTCTCGGTGGTGCACGTTAGGTACTCAACCCTTGGCTAAGGGCGATAGGATACACACCCCTCGGACTCTAAACGGGTCTGGGGGACTGCCTCCCGCGCTTAGGTGCTCGTCCGCCTCCCTTCTGTGGATCCTTCTTCAGAATGGAGGCCGACGGTAGGGCCTCGCTAATCGAATCACTATCTAAATTAAATAATGGCCAAATTGAAAAAATCCTAGCCCTAATGGCTACATTTGATAAAAAAGAGCACTTAATGCTCGATTCCCCCTCCCCTCCGAATCCGGAGCCCCTCGCTCCCCGCCTCCCCTTGCAGGCCGTGGAGTCACTCCGCGAACCCCGCGTCCCGCGCGACGCCACCTCCGCCCGCGAGCGCTTTCCGATAGGCGCGTCTCGCTCTCGCGAATCCTCTCGTTCTGACGAAGAGCGCCCGTCTCAAAGCCGAGAGACATCGCCGGCGATGTCTATCGACGAATCGTCCAACTCGTCGGATTCCTCCGACCCTCCCTCACCCGCGAACAACGAATTCACCGTCGTCGTTCACGGCAAGAGGAAAATTGTCCGCGCTGACGGCCCGTCTAAGGCCGCCAAGCGCCAGCCTGATGATTCGGCGTGCGTTTTCGCCGCCAAAAACCCTAAGCCCAAAAGGGCCCCCAAGTTCCCTGCTCCCCGCACAGGGCCGGCTCCCCCCGTCATCATACGGGAGAAGAGCGCCAGGGAGCGCATTTCTCGGGCCTTAAGTAATAAGGCCATATCTTACACCAGGGCCACAGCGACCCTCGACGGCATCCGTGTCGTAGTCCCGACCCCCAAGGATCACTGAGATCTTACACGCTACTTGAGAGCCGAGAACATAGGTTTCCATACCTATGCTCTCGAGGAGGAGCGCAAACTCCGGGCCGTCATAAGGAGCCTTCCTAAGGAGCTC
Source organism: Automeris io (assembly GCA_036320925.1). NCBI lineage: Eukaryota > Metazoa > Arthropoda > Insecta > Lepidoptera > Saturniidae > Automeris > Automeris io. The sequence goes on along the minus strand of JAUDJH010000037.1, from coordinate 471,871 downwards.
AGCACTGAGCTCATCAAGGAGGACCTCCTGGCCCAGTCCCTCTCGGTGGAAGAGGTCCACCGGATGTATAAATCCACCATACGATATGGTTCTTGTCGTCCTCCCTCTCTCTCCGGAGGCTAAGAAGATCTTCGACGTGACGACCGTCTGTTTCCTCAGCGGTCTTCGCGTCGAAGCCCCCCACAAACGTGGCGTACCCGGGCAGTGTCACAACTGCCAACTATACAGCCACTCTGCATACCGGTGCTATATGCGCCCGAGGTGCGTAAAGTGCCTGGGCGACCATGGCACCAAGGAGTGCGCGCGTACTAGGGACGCACCAACCCCACCCAGCTGTGTCCTCTGTGGCGCCGAGGGTCATCCCGCCAATTACGGCGGGTGCCCGCGCGCGCCGCGCCTTAGGCGCAATCCCCAGCCCTTCAGGGCGCCCGCACTGCGCATGCGCACGGAGGCCGTCAGGCCACCGCCCGCATCGAACTTCCCACTACTTCCCCCGAGGCGTGAAGCAACCCTCCCGCCGCGAGGACAAGCAGGGCCCAACGGCGCCGTCGCCGCCCCGGCTCAGCAGCCCACTACCACCGGCAACGCCGGCTCCCGCGCAGCTCCACATGCATCCGTTCCCGCGAATGCGTGCCCCCGTGGCCGCCAACCCTCCCTGCACGTACCCAGAATGCCTGGGTGCGCCGCAGCGCACCGGCCCCGCAGGCGCCCTCAGCGCCAGCTCCCCGGGCGCCCTCAGCGCCAACCTCGTTTTCCGCGGCTTTCGAGGAGCGCTGCGACTTCGCCAACCTCATTGATGTTGACGAAGTCTTGGAACTCTCTCGAGAGCTCCGCGAGGCGGCAAACAATCCGGCAGCGAAAATTTCCTTGGTAGTGAAGCACGCAGACCTACTGAGGACACTCAAAAACTGCAGCGCGCCCAAATAGGCGCCCTCCCGTCTTCTGTTTTCTCCCTTTGTCGGCCCAATGCTTTTTGCAACGAGCAGGGTCAAACCGTATGCGTTGAACGTCGCACTGTTCAACGCAAACGGCCTTAAGCGACAAAAAAAAAAAAAAAAAAAAAAAAAAAAAGGATCTCGTCGGCGAGTTCCTTACATCCCATCAAATAGACGTCATGCTAGTGCAGGAGACTCTGCTCAAGCCGAGTGTTAGAGGGCCTAATCTGACCAGCTACCACCTGGTTAGGAATGACAGGTCCGCCACCAGAGGTGAAGGTACTGCCATTTACTACCGGAGGCATCTGCACTGTATGCCGATCGACCCGCCCGGGCTCGAGAATCTCGAGGCCTCAGTCTGCAGGATAGGCATGAACGGTCACTCTCCTATATATTTAGCGTCGGTGTACCTGCCACCTGACAAAAGGATTCTCAGGAGAGATCTTAAAGCTCTCCTGGACCTAGGTCCCGCCGTCGTAATTGCAGGCGACCTTAACTGCAAACACGTGCAGTGGAATTGCCATTCGACCAACCAGAATGGCATTCGCCTGCATGATTTCAGCACCAGATTCTTCTTCGATATCATGGCTCCGATGTCTCCGACCCACTTTCCCTATAATCTAAATCATAGACCAGATGTCCTAGACATTGCGCTTCTTAAAAACGTAGCCTTGCCGCTGCGTTTGATAGAAACAATCAATGAACTAGACTCTGACCACAGACCGGTACTCATGCAGTTGGGCGCTTTACGCCCTCCTGCCGTCCCCGTCAAACAGGTTACGGATTGGAAGAAGCTGGGGGCAACCCTAGCCTTGGACGATCCGCAGCCTCTTCTCGATGAGATCCCTGACACCTTCTCCTCCATAGAGGACACCGATCGGGCAATCGATGCGCTCACCAGCCATCTTCAAGGCGTTGTGGCCGACGCCACCAGGGAGGCCCCAGTGGGTGACTTACACCGCTGGAGGCTCCCTGAGGACGTGAGGAGGTTGATGACTGCAAAGAACGCCGCCATCAGGGCTCACGATAGATACCCCACTGTGGAAAACAGAGCGAGGTTGCGCGCCTTACAGAGGCAAGTAAGGAAGCGCATATCCGAACTCCGTAATGCACAGTGGGACTCCTTTGTGTCTGAGATCTCACCCTCTCACCCCAGGCGTACTGGAGGGTGGCAAGATCTCTCAAGTCCGATCAGGACCGCTCATTGCCACCTCTCGTAGGGCCAGACAACTCTGTCTCCTTCGATGATATCAAAAAGGCCGAGTGTCTGGCAGACAGTTTAGAGAGCCAATGCTCTCCTAGCACTCTTCCAGTGGACCCCGAATTTTCGGCCCGCGTTGACTCCGAAGACGAACGCATAGTCGCCACCCCTCCTAGTGTAGAACTGGCGCCCGTTACAGCCGATGAAGTCAAGGACGTCATCAAACGCCTCCCTACTAGGAAAGCCCCCGGCCTAGACGGTATCTCGAACCGTGTACTCAGGTCGTTACCCGATTAATTAATTTTACTACTCGTCGTCATCTTCAATGCGGCAATCAAGAATTGCGTCTTTCCAAACGCGTGGAAAGTCGCAGGCATCATAGGGATTCCCAAACAGGGTAAATCCAAAAATGTCCCGACAAGCTATAGACCCATCAGTCTCATCAAGACGATGGGTAAGCTGTACGAGCGGTTGCTTCTCAACCGTCTCCAGGACATTGTAACGTCCTACAACATCCTCAGAGATGAACAGTTTGGCTTCCGGGCCAAACATTCATGCGTCCATCAGGTGCACCGCATCACTAAGCACGTCCTTCACTACTTCTCTCGCTCCAGGCTCGGAGCTCATACCGGAGCAGTCTTCCTCGACGTGGCGAAAGCGTTCGACAAAGTCTGGCACAACGGCTTGATTTACAAGCTTCACACTTACGGCGTGCCAGACAGTCTCGTGCACATCTTACGAGACTACTTGTCGAATCGCTTCTTTCGCTATCGCGTCGAGGGAGCTCTCTCCTCCCCACGTCCGATTCGAACTGGAGTCCCGCTAGGCTCCATACTCGCCCCGCTTCTGTACAGTCTGTATACCAACGACTTACCGAAGCACCCGAGCGTAGAGCTAGCTCTCTATGCGGATGACACCGCACTCTACGTGTCGGAATTTAGCCTCTCTGTTATTATCAATAACCGTGGTTAGCCGTGGTGGCTGCCGGCAGAATAGAATAGCACCACCCTCTTCTTGCTGAGGTGTCGTAAAATGCGACTAAGATATCTCTTTAACACCGCAATTCAACCAGGTGTTCAGAGAAGGAAAGCTCGACCAAACCTGCATCCCGCTCCCTCCCGATCGTACTGGTTCTCCATTCCATCGGGCCTGAGGGAGCTCGGACGACAGAGTGCTTTTCTGGCTGCGCGTCCAGTTATGCACTTAAATATCTCCTGCGCAACTGACTGTTTCCGAAAACTGGGCCTTGATTTTCTTAATCGGCGTTGAAACAGTCGCCGTGGCCGAATCCGGCTAGGACATCATCATCATTATAAATAAATTACAGAAAGCCATGACTCTTCTAGGCATATGGTTCCGGATGTGGAGAATTGAAGTCAACCCCGAGAAAAGCGTAGCAATACTCTTCTCTCGGAGGAGGCCGAAATTTCTGCTAGGAAACATACTCCTATACGACAAGCTCATCCCATAATTCAGAAAGGTCAAATATCTCAGGGTCACACTCGACGATAGATTGACCTATTCCGAACACATCAGGACCGTGCGCTAGCGCGCCGCCTTCATTCTCGGCAAATTATATCATTTGCTGTCCAGTCAAAGTAAACTGTCCCTTAGAAATAAGGTGACGCTTTACAAGACTGTCATAAGACCGGTGATGGCCTACGCCTCTGTAGTATTCGCCCACTCCTCCCCGTCCGCTCTGAACACCGTTCAGGCAGTTCAGACAAGATTCATGCGTAGAGCCGTGAACGCTCCACGGTATATACGCAATGTCGACCTCCATGATGACTTCGGTCTGGAAACGATCGCCAGTTACATGCGTGAAGCGTCTCGTCGTTACTTCGACAAGGCGCAGCACCACTCTAACAAATTAATCAGCAAATCTTGCGTCTACGTACGTAAGAGTGATTTCGCACCCGCCATTCGTCGCCCTCGCGACGTGCTAGGGGATCCGGATGATCCAATCACAGTGGCTGTTAGAAGAGCCACCGATCGATCAAACAGTGAGGTACACACACGCACTAGTTTCATTGCACGACACCGGCGTCGCCGGCGGCGCCGAAGAAGGATAGTTCAGTCAACTGCTGCTAACCGGTGCGTTCTCGCACCGAGGCGCAGTTCTACTCCGACGCAGCCTTGAGTTTCTTTCGGCGTTTCTTCTCAAGGTAGTCACTTCCGAAACGCTGGTAGATCACCCGTTGGGTTAGTACTTTATTTGGCTGGCGGTCCAAGTCGAGGTTCGTACCCACAGTGGTGCCCTTGCATTGCCACCCAACCCATGATTTCGCTGGCTGAGCACCTTCTGCGCTCGCCCCCTAAGCCCGGTTGAGCTAAAAATGCCTTTCCCGGCAAAAAGTAGTTAGTCCGCTTCAAAAAAAAAAAAATAGTAAGTCCAGTATTCGATTTTGACGATGTAGCAATGCTATCGACGTATTATTCTTTTTTTCCGTATTATTAATGGTGGCTGTCATAATATTTGTCTTTTTTTATGGTTAGTTGGGCATATGCACAATAGTGTTCGAGTTTTAAGTGGGTTTCTAAATTAGTTGTATTTCCGCTGCTTTTATAATTTTCCCACATAACTTGCAGGAAACATTTCTTGTATCAATTTTTTTAAAAATACGTCTATACAATGAAAGAATTGGTCCAAGAAGACATATTTGAGCACTAAACTATTCCTATGTAACTAGATATTAAATAAAGTAATATGAATAAACACTGGCTTTAACCTGTACATCACAATAAAACAGTAATTGTTCATAACCTTTTTTTTAACCCAGGAGAAATCCCTACAGACCTCAGGGGATGGTGAGGGTCTCCCTCCAGTGTTCCACCTTCCACCTACCGGAATCGAGGTCGCGACTAGGGCCTTATCCTCGATACACGCCAAGGCGTGCGACCTCTGGATAGGCCTCTACTCACTTGGAGAGAGGTGGTGTAAAGAACGACTCCTCTCTCTCGCCTCTCCTCGCCTTGAACAGCAATCGGGAACACTTCGCGTGCCGCTCGCATCTTTGTTAGACGACACACTCCGTCAATGCCACCCAGTGCTGTCATTAGAGGCGGATGTTTCTTAGAAACGCCGCCTTACGACGTCCCATTCTTGTAGGTTGGCAGGTGGGCTGGGATGACGCTGCTGAAGCAAGCGCCTCCCGAACCCGCTCCGCTACCTCCTTCTGTGCCAGCACATGAAAATTGAGTACCGCTCTCCATGCACCCTTGCTAATTGTCCATAACTTCTCTTTACTTCGCTCAATGTTAGCCACAGACTAAACTCAATAGATCCCAGAGGTAGGGATGCTAACTATGCTAAGCTGTTTATGCTGACAGTGACAACAAACAATAATTGTATGTAAAATAGATATTTCATATTGTTACGAGCGCGGGGTATTAAAATGCCGGTTTAGACGGACAATCAATTTATTTGTTGAGGGGAGTACACAAAATCAGAACGCAGCTGTAAGCTACCTTTTTATATACACCTCTTTTATATTTTAAATTTTACTTTTCATAAATATCAATATGTCAAAAAAGAAATTAGAATCAGAATTGAATTTGTGACGTTGAATGGTTTTCTTTATAGCTCTTAAGAAAAACTGTTTATATTATTAATATATACATATTAACTTCTCGAGTATCTTAATTCTCCTTCCCGTGTTGTGTGAACTCCACCTCTACACAGCCACAGAAAGATCTTGAAGCGCAGCTGTCGAATAATCGCGATGTTATATCGTCGAAGAGTCCAGAAGCACGTCGAAGAATGCTCTCGAAGATCAGTCGTCAAAAGTCCAGTCGCAGAAAGTTCTCGAAGTCCAGTATCAAATATCTAGTCGAAATAATCGCACGTAGAATGACTATACAGTCGCAGTATGATCGCAAAATTCCTTGAAGATCGCTTGTGATATCGCACTGTGTCGCTGTCCAAATTAGAACTCTCCTGTGATCGCATCGAGCGCGTATTTATATCAGAACAGCCGCTTTCCAGCATTTTCGAGTAATAACTAGAATCTTATAGAGATTTTTGAACCTTATATTTTTACTCGTAAATTCCAGAATGGGTTCATCGACCTTTCGCGAATTTAAATTCCACGAATAGCGGCCGTCTCACCGATATACGCGTCACGAACTCGGGCGGCAAGATGAAACAGATGCGACCCCTCCGATGTTTTCGATGGTAAACAATTTTCTCCGATCCGGTTGCAAGTTATTTCATTCGAAGCAGTACCTCAAGACTATCTATGCGTTTTAAGATTAAAGTCGTGCGATGCCTGGAAGCCTAGAAATCTAGGGCTAAAGTTTAGCCCTAGTTCCGTCGCAACAATATCATAGATTATAGTAATTTTTGAAGTGAAACTTCTATAGAATCGTTGTGATTTCAAGTCAGATGCAACAGAAAAAAGACAGGTAAGAAACACAAATACAAAAATCAGTGAGTCAGAGCGAGAGAGCAAATGTCGGCGTGTATGTGCATATTACAGTTTTTTAGTAAGAAGTCAGCGTGATGTGTTATTGTTTAACAGTGTTTGTGAGTATTTTTATATCTTGTTTTCTAAACCGTACATTTTATAAGATGCAGAAACATGACGTCAATATCAACGCAAAAAAAAAATACGAAGAAACCAGGAAATAGTTCAATAGAACGTAGTCGCGAGTTTCGTGCGCGTAAAAAACAATTATTGAACAATCAAGATCAAATATGAATGTTAATAAACACCAATAAATTATGTAACATATGTTATTTAAAACAAAAAATATATTTTTAAAATTAATCAAATTACTTTCATTTTTAAACAAATCAAGTTTGTAATTATCCTACCTTTGTTATATATATTCATCTCATTCTTTTGTCGATTTACTGAAGTTTCACTTCTATCGTGTGTGAATCACACACACACCTTTTTTTTTGCCTCAGAGGTATACCTATACAAAATGACATTTCGTTTTAAGATAATAAATAAACTAGGAATACAGAAAAAATATAAAGTAGTGTAAATAAAATACGGTATATTAAGTTTACGATGATTTTGTATATTAAATAAATTAGGAAAATAAATTGATTTAAAAAAATATCGATCATCGATATCGAACAATTGATATATCGGCTAAAAAATTTTTGGAACAAATATCGATTTTTCAAAATATCGATGTTTCGAAATATCGATATTTTATCAACAGTCCTAGTTTGGTTTGTAAATAAATATTGTAAATACAAGGTAGAAAAATATAATTTACTTATGCAGTTCTGATTTCTGAATTAAACGCATTCATCTGATTTGACGCTGATCATTTCAAAGGGCTGACTAGACTCCAATTTAACTACTCTCTCGATATGTTATAAATGTTCTTTATAATTTACAGTAATTTCCTAAACATTAATTAGAATAACATGGATTTTACTCCGGAGTTATCAGCATTTCAAGGTGCATTTATATCTGCGGACAATATTCATCCATTTTCAAAAATCACATCAAAAAGCGGTAAAGTAAAATTTATATTTTTTTCTTACTATGTTGTAATTTAAACATTTGCTAATAAACATTGTATTTTGCAAACTATTGTTAAATTTATATTCGAAAAGTATTGTAGTATACTAACATGTATTTGTGATTGGTGTTCGGTATTTAAATGTATAAAAAATAAATTATACAAATACTTAACTAGTCTTACACTAGCTTATACTCTACTAATACAATTATAACTCAATAAATGAACTTTGGTTTACCAATTGAACAATTTAAATTAAAAAGTAACTGAAAATATATGTTTAGGAATGTGATCTGATTCTTTTTGTTAATACACTCAATATCACTAAATTATATTTTATATTACAGTAATTTGTAATTATGCTGTTGCAGGTAATGAAAATAAAATTGAATTTATAGTAAATTCTGCATTAAATTTTTTACAAGAAAAAAAATTCTACAACAATGGTATAGTTAAGGAATATAGTGCTACATATCGGAAATTTTCTTTGTATCTTGTGCTTAATACAGACTTTCATATTTTAGAAGAGTTAATGAATAATGAAGAAATTGATTTAATTGTTTGGACTTTGCCAATATTAACTAAATGTCTCATGTGTGAATTGTTTCTGAATCTACATATGGAGATATTTTTGTATGAAATTGCTACTTTCAGCTACCCTCCATTATCGCTGGAAATAGCAGAGGCATTTATAGATCATTTCAAATATATGTGTCCTATTGAATATTTAGAGCAATTGAAAAAGATAACAATAGTATGCTATACAGTAATATGTAGATTTAATTTCTTTGAATTTGGACGAAATAAATTTTCTATTTATTTGTCAAAGGCATTTAGTAACTTTGAAAAATTTGTCAAATACTTCCTGGATCCTTCAAACAAAGAAAAGCTGAATACTGCCAATGAAGATGAAATATATAAACAACAAGGAAAATTTCTGTATGCTGGACTTTGCTGTTTACATGAGTGTTTAATACAGTTCACTAGTCACCAGGAGAGACAGCCGCGTGGATTAGACTACATTTATACATTAACATATCCAGAGGAATCTGTAAAAAAGGAATGTGCCAGCTATAATGTTGTTGACAGTCCTACAGAAATTCTTGAAGTACTAAGCAATTGTAATGTTATGCTCCTAGATGCAGTTCAGGCACTAGTCATGGAAGTTAGTGTGGAAATATACTGTGCATGGAATGAATTTGAACTAAATCAGAGAAACATGCAGGAAACTATTGGGGAATTGTGTTATAAATTGCACACAAAACTATTAGAAGTTCCTTCAATATGTGACCATCAACTGCTTACTATGATTAAAAAAATTGCAATTAAGCCTGCTGATTTAAAAGTCCTAATCAATTCAATAGATACAGAATCTATTTTAGCTAATATAAACAAAAGTGATGATGAAAAATTAAAATGGCTCCCTGCACTTATTTACAAGGAACAGTTATTCAAATATACTGAATTACTTCACATTATAGATGATAACCTTGCAAATTATAATAAAGAAGAATGCTATAAATTATATGAAATGCTAAAGAACAGTCCGGAAAACAAAGATCTCACCGAACCATTAACAACAAAACTTTTTGACCATTGTAGTATTATTGAAAAATTTAAAATTTTAGATGCAAAATTTCATAGTAGCTGTTTTTTTGACATGCCTGAAACAGCTGAGTTTAGTGTTACGTTAACAGAAGTGTTCAACAAATTTGTTGTTTCACCAGATTCAGATTTGGCAGATGTATTGACTCTATTTTTTCAAAATCCCCTTAAAGTTTATGTAAAAATATTTAATTCAGCTATTGAAAACAAGCATCAAGTTGATATTATGCTTGATGTTATGAAACTCATAGATCAGTTTTCAAATCATTATTATGAGACTGATACCCAACCTTGTGTTACAAAAGTGGCACATGATATGATTGACTTATTAAACACAAATACGAAACAAAATAATTATATAAAGTTCATATATGGTTTAAAAGAAATGGGTGTCATAAGAGGTTCACAATTGTTAATTTTAATTATCATGCCAAACATACATACTGCATTATTGAGCAAAGACATAAATAAGATACATATTCAAACTAAATTACTAGGAAAGGCTTATCAACTAGAAGAACTTATTCCATATAGAGCACCCGTGCTAGCTATGTTAGCTCAAAGTCTCGAGATTGTGCGTTGGAAAGTTGATACTTTTGAACCTTTGGGACCAACTACTTTACAAATGATACTAATGTTACAGAAATATTTATTTATAACGTACGCGAATGGTATAATGCCTGGTAAATATTTGAATGATAACATTGTAAAATATGAAATGTAATTGAATATGGATACTTATATTAATTTGTGATTTCAGAAAAGGAAATGAGCTGGCTAAAGAGTAAATTAAAAAATATACAACCGTTAAATATGTACTATTACCGACGTCTATGGAATCCGCCAGGAGACAATTTCCTTGCAGTTATAAGTGGCAATAAAATCAAAAAAGGCATACGCTTAGAAGCAATAATGGCGTTTTTGACTAAGGTCAGTGTTTATACATATTAGATTAGTTACTCTAACTAGGGATTATAGATGGGCGTAATCATTATTACTTTTAATCAGATTAATAATCAGATTACAAGTAATCATGATGAATGTAATCATGATTACTTGTAATATGATTATTTTTAATCATGATTACATGGGTAATCATTAATCTTGATTACAGTAATCTTTCAATTAATCATGATTATTTTAATGATTACTTTTGAGTTCTGGCTGAGAGAGAGACCAATTTAAATTCTCGTTTATTTAATTTTTCTAGTTATCTTATTTCGAATTAGCTGACCCCGAACATCCGTCTCGTTGAGCGATTCATTATAAGGGTCTGTGAAGTTGAATACAGCAGAAAATGGGGCGCTGAAATCCGGCGGAGAGGGGGGGGGGGGGGTGGCGTCCAGCGGAGAGTGGGGGTGACTTCCAACGGAGAGTGGGGGGTGTCGTCCAGTAGAGAGGGGAGTGGCGTCCAGCGAGGAGTGGGGAGGAGGGGTGGCAAAAATTTGATATACTTCCACTCATTTTGGCCAGTGATTCATCAACTTCAGTAATGAAAAATCAAAAACATCAACCAGCGTGCATCTGTATACCATCCACACTTATTTTTATAACATCGGCCTCGTTCACATATTTAATTATCCCGCCATCTATCGAAAATAACTATTATCACATAACATTTTTAATGTATGATGGCTTTTATTTACCCAAATACCCAAATATTATTTAACAGTGAGATAGATGGCGCTATAATCAGTACATTGTATCAGGACCAATGTGTATAATAGAGATGCCACGAATATTCGGCAACTATTCGGTATTCGGCCTATTCGGCCACTTTTTTTGCTATTCTATAGCAAATATCTAAATAGCTATAGTGCGTACTATTCGGCCGAATACCGAATACCAAAAAATCATGTACAAAAGGCACGTTATATTACTCAAAATTATCTATTTATTTCCAAATTACGACACTTTAGTAATTAAAATTGATCAGTGGTAAGTTGTGATGGACGAAAATAAGCTGTTCAGCATTTTTTGGTAGCAAACGATTACGCTTTTCATCGTAAATGTTACTAGCCTCAGAAAATATCCTCTCACTAAACACGCTACTTCCAGGAGAAGGAAGATAAACTTTAGCAAATTTCGAAAGCTTTGGGTATTGTTTTTCGTTTGTATTCGGTATTGTATTGTCTTTGCTGGCCGCGCTAACGCAACGAGGAAAACAGGTTGCAACTTGCCTTAATCCAGCTAACGCGCCCCCGACAAGCATGTATTCCATGCCGAATATTCGGCTGCCGAATATTCGGCGCTTCGGCCGACAGCGTTGCCGAATATTCGGTATTCGGTATTCGGCCAATTCACTATTCGTGGCATCACTAGTGTATAATAAATATTTCTAAACAATGAGATATCTACATATATTATATATAGCATGAATAATATTGAGTTTCGGCTTGTCGCGTTTCCGGATCAGCTTGTGTATATCCAGTAACTCATATACCTAGAGACCTTCAGTCGTGGTACATGTGGGCCGACATGACGACGGAGACTATCAATGGATTTTCATCCTTTGATAGTCGCTTTCGTTTTTGGACTACACTGTACTTACCATCAGGTACTCTGCAGTCACTATGTCGAGCCAGTGTAAAAAAAAAAAATGGTTTACAGTAGTAATGGTGTCATAATTGCCACTCTAAACGCCACCCTCCTCACTCTCCGCTGGACGAGACCACCCCTCCCCCTATCCGCTACCCCCACTCTCTACTGGACGACACACCCTCTCCCCACTCTCCGCTGGACGAGATCACCCCTCCCCACTATCCGCCACCCCCCCTCTCCACTGGACGCACCCCCCACTCTCCGCTGGACGCACCCCCCACTCTCCGCTGGAAGCCATCTCCCCCACTCTCTACGTGACACCAACCCCCACTCTCCGCTAGAAGCCATCTCTCCCACTCTCTACGTGACGCCACCCCCCCTCTCCGCTGGACGACACCTCCCCACCTCTCTACTGGACGCCACCCCCCCTCTCCACTGGACGCACCCCCCACTCTCCGCTGGACGCAACCCCCACTCTCCGCTGGAAGCCATCTCCCCCACTCTCTACGTGACACCACCCCCCACTCTTCTCTAGAAGCAATCTCCCACTCTCTACGTGACGCCATCCCCCCTCTCCGCTGGACGACACCTCCCCACCTCTCCACTGGACGCCACCCCCCTCACTCCACTGGACGCCACCTCCCACTCTCCGCTGGACGCCACCCCTCCCCCTCTCCGCTGGGTGACACCCCCCTACTCTCCGCTGGAAGTCACCCCCCACTCTCCGCTGGAAGTCACCCCCCACTCTCCGCTGGAAATCACCCCACGCCCCCTCACTCTCCGTTGGACTCCACCACCCCCACTCCCCGCTGGATGACACCTCTCTAACCTCTCCTCCTTTCGCAACGCGCGATAAGAAACTTCGTTCCAATAAATATAGGCGAGCGCCGCTCTGCTGTCGGCAGCACATTTTACGTATCAAACAGAAAAGTAATCATGTTTAATTGTAATCCGATTAAAGATTAATAATCCTTAATCACCGAAAAATGATTACTTTTTTTGATTAATTCCGTTAATCATCAATCATGATTAATGATTACAAAATGTTATCGTAATCGTTAATCATTAATCTGATTACATTTTGCCCATCTCTGCTAGGGATGTAACGGAGGCAGTTTTATCGGAACCGAAGTCGGAGTCGGAGTTTTTAAATTTGTTTTATCGGAGACGGAATCGGAGTCGGAGCAACGTCAGTCACAAGTGACGGCAGAATAAAATAGTTTTATTAAGGGACAAATAAGAACATTATTCAGTGAACCTTTTTAATTAGAAAGTGATAAATTTACAAATACACAGACAATAAAGATTGCTGTTTCTTATTAACATTTTCATAGTACTGTGAGAAAGCGATTACCTGAGCTACTGGTCGCGTAGTCCACGACATTTAAGCGCAAAGTGGATAAAACCACTATTGTATGTCTGCTCACATAGCGTGATAGCGTGAAGATATGTTATTTATTATATCTTAAATTTGATCCCATTTTAATATGGTGCAGGATTGATGAAAGTATAAGCCAGAACTTTTGAATTGACAACAGCATAATCCATTTCCCTCTACATCTCCCTTGTGTGTAGATAGATGTTGAGAATCGAGACTGTTTCCCAGCATATATCAGGTTTTTTTTTTTATAGCCCGGGGGATATTGTTGACGGACCTCAGGGAGCTTTTTGGTTGTCGGACTTGCACCGACTAAAACCCCCGGGGTCACACAGCGCTCTCGCCTGAATAAGTTGGGCGGCACGCTCCCTCAAGCGCATCGCCGGCGTATATCAAGTTGGGTCAACACAACCCAACACAACACAACACAACACAACCCAACACAACACAACACAACACAACCCAACACAACACAACACAACACAACACAACCCAACCCAACACAACCTAACTTGAGCAAATAAAAGCTGTTGTTCACAAAGTGTTGGATATATCAGAAACCGTTATCCTCCAGTAAACATTGTCCAGTGAACAAATTTAATCAAATTTGCTGAGTTGTTTTTGTGTTAATTTCTATTTTACTTAATTTAATGTAAATGTAAAATAAAAAAAACCTTTTAGTAATAAATTTAAATGTACATTTAGTTTTAAATTTAATAATTTAATCATATTTTTTAAATCTAAATTTTAAAAAATGTCTTCTACAAATTAAGTAGCACTGATTGTTTGATTAATTAATATTATGTTTCAACAACATATAAAGTAAAATCAAATGAATTGACTGCAACAGTGGTGGTGACCTCCGATGAATACCTCCGATTAAAAAGTTTCGGAACCGAAGGTGTAATAACGATCGGAAGTTCCGATTTATCGGAGTCGGAGTCGAAGCTCCGTAACATCCCTGACTCTAACAACTGTTAATTTTAACAGTGATTTAGCATAGCCATTTTTAAATTGAAATTAATTAGGTAATAATCAATCTGCTATGTAATTATTGGTTAGTTTTAGTTTTTAATAGTTATAGATGAATTATTTGTAGGGTATAAAAAACCGAAAAAAAAAATCTTTGTATTTGCAACATATTTAGGTAAAGGATGCAGATCAAATTAGGAATTAACTAATATTATAATAATATAAATTAGCCGGATGAAAACATTATGTCATTGATAACATGCATGAATGCATTTATTGCTGGTTTGTCCAAAGAGGATGGAATGAAAGAGTGATGTAAAAATATATGTCAAATGTGAACTTTATTGTACATAGGAGTTGGGATTGACTGAGACACGCCCATGAAAAACCCCACAATGTCCATAAATAAGGTCTTAATTTAGGGTTGAATTTGATAATATTGCATGAATGTTAAAAAGTCAAGAGTCATGTGTAAGAATATTAAAGAAAAACTTTATTCACTGTTAAAAATTGCTTGTTGGTTTCATACAGTTTTTCAACCTCTTATATTTTTTTTTTCAGATACTCTGCTCATGTACTCAGCAAGAATGGTTTGATATTTGGGACAGTTTGTCTGATTTTCCTGGCACATTACTACTATATATGTTTAGTCATGCTATGTCAGTGGTGGCAAGAGCAGAAAAATCCAATTCAACTATCAACACCTGGAAGTGCATTTTGTATTGCTACGGAAATTTAATATTCTTGATACGGGTAAATAATAACAAAAGCATAATATTATAACACAGTATAAATCCTTTTTCGGAATAAAGAGATACAGCGACGGCGTGATAGACCCGTAAGACTCTGCCTCAGCCGCTTAAGGTTCTGGGTACCAGTAGTGGTAAACTTTTCTATAATGAATACATTGGTTTGTCGTGGGTTGGGATCTATTTATTACATTTAGTATGTATAACGTTTACTAGTACAACAAGACATGCCCGATCCTATCTTGGTACTACATCAATTTGTTTAATTGTCTACATAACAAATATATTTATTAATAATGTTGTGATTCACGCTGTATTCATATCGGGGTGTGCAGTAATACCTCGATGGCTATATTCACTTTGCGCTTATACGACGCGTCTAACGTGGCCGTTAGTGCAACTGATTACCATCCTCTGGGCACACACATTACACATGACATATTTGTTAGATGTCATGACTCATGCCACCTTAACAAATATATATTTGAAATTTTTCATTTACTTCTAATCGCTTTAAAGGAACATGATATAAAAGAATATCGCATTTGTATTTTTAAAAATTAGTTGTCATATAACTTTATACCCAACGTTAATATCGTAAGAGCGGTTACGTACTCGTTTGTTCTGAATCCGTGAAAGTACGGAACTACGACTCTCGAACCAAATTTGGATGTTGCTTTACGTACTGCCTCCGAGTAAAATCCGTCAGAATACTGATCTAGGAATCTACAAAATTTAGAAACAAAAAGTTAAATAAATTAATGTATTTACGTATATAATAACAATAATTTAAAATAATCGTTAAATTTCATTTGGACCCCGCTCTTCTCGGATACATCCTTGATTCGGTTCGGACGCAGTGGGCAAGCGTTCATACTAAAAGGACTACAGCTCCTTCGGCTTGTTAAAATTTTGATCCGAATCAGAGAATAATGGACACACAAAAGTAATGGATTACGATTACTCAAAAACCCTGCGCGGAAATTATGTTAACGTTTAAAACTGAAAACTAGATACTAGAAGCTATAACATTCTACTTTTAAATCTTCTGTTCGACCATTTCCCTCAAAATAACAGCCTCTCGAATATCACCTAAAAATTTGAGACTTTTTAAATATCATTTATAGGCGGCTAGTGTATATTGCTTCACTTTTATTCGCGTCATTAGTACTAGTATTGCTTAATACCCACCTTATTGTGTAACAATTAATGATTCGATTTATGAATGTATTTCTTTGTTTTCACAGTTCAGATTCCTCAAGGAGCCAATTAGTGACTTACAAGTTAGTGAGGTCATAAAAACAATAGAGGTAACACGAATCTTCACGGACGGAAACCCGGAAGAAATGGAACCTATACTGTTGCCTCTATTTTCATATTTAGCCCAGAAAAAATCAGATTATACAATCGATTTGACTAAGTGCACTCTTATGAAACATAGTATCTTTGTTAGTATAATAAACAAAGTGCTCTAAGTAAAAATGTTTTCTAGTAAAAAAATCAGTCACGAACGTGTGGAAATGTTATCAGCCCAGCAAACATTTTAAGAATATATTTTTTATTACCACCTGACGATATTGCCTGTCTAGTACAATATTTGAGAGTGTCTTAAAGCACCAGTAAGTGAAGTTCTTTCGCTTGTATATTATTTATGAATACAGAAAAAATGCGACAAAATAAAAGAGACGATATTGATTTTAAATAACGATAGTGAAAATATTCAACGATGCGCGAACAACTTATAATCCTATAAAATAACTTGTGAGTAACGGTAGCACCGCAACTTACTATAGTAATTTTGTTGATATTAAGCAGTCAGTCACATTAAAGGTTTTATCCGGTTAGCTCTACTCTGGTAAGTAGCACATTGTGCGACATTAATTCAGGGACTACGTTAGTGTCGTCCTTTTGTTACAAATACACAAGTAAGAAAAACAAGCAGATGTTTTGCGAAAAATTTGCTGCGGACGTACTATTACATTCACGTTGACGCACCATTTTTGCACATAAAGATGTACAAATGATGAACTTAATGCTACATAACAATGCCAGTCCTACTTAGGTGCTATTATCAACATTTCCGTTCATTCGACATCGATTCTAAATACTTAGGTTACAAGTTGTTGATGACCTAGAAAATGTACAGGTAACTATCGTAGTTTAATCCTAAAAAGTTTGCTGGGAATGGAGCAAATGTACAAGCAAATAATTCTTTCCAACCACACGGTGTCGTGCTTTTAAAATAATGTAAACATGTAATTGAAACTAAACAATATTTTTTAAGTTTGAATATATTTGACCTTTACTACTAATAAAAAAGTTTTTGTTAATGTGAACATTTATACTATTTGGGTAAATAGTTAAATGAAATCTTATAATTTGTAACAAAATGTTCATGAACTGAACTGAATGAAATGAACATGATTTTTTTATATAATTAACCCTTAGAAAACTTGTTAACGAAACATTGAGCTTTGTAAAATTAGTTTAAATTGAATAAATCTTGCTAGCGATTATTATAACCTTGTTTTATTATTTCCTTCGTTCCTTGTTTTAATATGGAACGTACTATGTTCGGTTTTTTTCTAAAGGATCGAATCAAATAGGTGATTCATCAAAGAAATAAAGTCATCGACACAGCTCATAGCAGACTGAAGTGGTAGTGAGTCTAGTCATTTTTACCGAAGAAGTGATAGCCGCTGGGGTAGACATGTTCTTGAGTAGAGACCACGCCTCGGTGAGCGTAGTGTGGGACGCTCTCTGGCTAGGTGGAGCATTTTGCGTAAGGTAATAGGCAATTGTTAGATGAAAAAAACCGAAGATCAGGCTCAGTGACGACGCTTAGAAGCCTATGTCCGGCAGTAGACTGATACAGGTTGATGATTATTTACTTCTAGATACTGCAGTACAATAAGAATCTAGCTGTTTGCACATTTTGCAAAATTATTTCCGATGTTCCCATGTTGATGCATGATGTTCCGATGTTAACCATTCTTGTCATGACATGATTTATCTGATTCACGTACTTCTCTCTGGAAACAACTCGCTAGTTATTACAATGCTTTTTAGGGCTGTCAGTGATTTTCGTAATTAGGCATACATGTGAAATTACTTTAAATTTCAAACAGTATCTTAATTCTAATAGAAACTATAAAGAAAAATAATTACCTATGGACACTTGTAATATAA
The DNA here is from genome assembly GCA_036320925.1 of Automeris io. Classification (NCBI taxonomy): domain Eukaryota; kingdom Metazoa; phylum Arthropoda; class Insecta; order Lepidoptera; family Saturniidae; genus Automeris; species Automeris io. The sequence goes on along the minus strand of JAUDJH010000037.1, from coordinate 453,817 downwards.
TGGTATTGCAATAGTATTAAAGTTCGAGCATGTTGGCTTTTGTGTGAAAGAGTAAAAACCAGTTTCCCGCACGTCAACCGGCCGTAAATTTACTACTACACGACACCTCACATAAATATTCAAAATATGTAATAAAATAGGCAAAATACGCAACATCATTTTCAAATAAATAGAAAGCTAGGGCCTGGGTAATAAACTGGGACAAAATATCAAACTTACTAGAATCCCTATTTTAAGTCGGGAGATATGGTAAGTCTCATATGTGTAAATTGTGTAGCGCAGTCCAACTCGCGACCATGACCGTCACGTACATCGAACGGCTTTCCATGCTTATAGAACGATAAATCGCGGCCGGGCAGCGACTGCTATAATCCGACGTGTGCCTTAGCAGGAGACATTCACACTAGCATTTCATCCGCGTACTAATACGCTTCTTGACTCGTCACGGCTACGTGATTGATGGATTATGTTAAGTTTATAACATATGTATTGTAATGCTCGTCCCTAGCTTGCTCCTTCATTCCTGTTAGTTTTCATCCTTTAGTATTCGAGACCCACCTACATTTGGCATAACAATGGCGCTTACTTAAGGTCAGAGATGGGCAAAATGTAATCTGATTAATGATTACAAAATGTAGTCGTAATTTTAATTTTGTTGTTGTTAACCAAAAATCTAATGATTATAAATATCGTCATTTACCGTTAAATAACCAGTCATGCCCTAAATTAAATTATATGTGGGTACTTATACTTTTTGGTGTGTAAAGGAAACCTGTCTTATTTATGCTGTCTTGCAAACGGATTATCGTGACTTGTCATTTGACTGAACTATGTTTAAATTAACAGTTAAAATAAAGCAATTATGATTTTATATTTGATTTCATTTTGCAGCTGTGATGATCGAGACGAGAAATTTAATAATGGAGAAGATTCCTTTCCAAGTCCTGATCAAATTTGGGGAATGTTAGCTGCTATTGTAGGGACTGTATTATGCTGGCTTTGTTACACAAAGGTCCGTTTACTTACTCTTATTAATATCGTGAAGTATTTGTAAAATAGATAGTTCCTTTAATTACGTTTTATTTTCATTTATGCATAGAATTGATACTGAGAAGAAAAGGCTTGGTTGGTAATAGCGGTAGATCTCTATTTATTATATGTGAACCTTATTTGGAAGGTATTGTACAAAAGACATCGACTGATTAAAATTATCATTATTGCTGGTTTTTGTGGGTACAAAGTAACAGATAATTAAGGTAATTTCGATAATAAACGATAGCAGTGACAATATTTTATCTTTAGGTAAAGATGAGTAAACGAAAGGCTGCGGAGCACCGTCACCACAGCAGGACAAGGTACGCGTCCGCTACACGAAGGGGGACTCATTCACATACTTAAGAAATAAATACAACGTTTCTGTAAAATTATATTTAATATTAAAATAAGTTGAAAAACAGAGAATAAAGAATGTTTACTATGCCGCCGCAATTAAGGCGCTGCCGAGCCGCAACTACCAGAATCGGACTTAAGAATAAGTTTAGAGCTACCAGGATGGCGATGATTTGCATTACTGGTCACTTTAAGCAAGACATATATGTAAAAGCAAAGTGAACATAGCCATTGTAATATTTATGCTCGTTCTGAAAGCCTGATTATTTAGTATTATCATTTAAAACACGCATAAAGGATCGTTTACTAATAATAATACTAAAAAATAAGATCTATAAAGTAGTTTATGCAATGTTCTGAAATCTATGTTCTATTTATGTACTGACATATTATACTGGACATGTAATACTTAGGTATAATGACAAGGCCGTTTAATCATTCTTAAAAGAAAATATGTTAATGTCTATTTATCATTATATAATATATTATTTTGTACTTATAATCTAAATATAAATCTGAACACTTTAAAGGAAGACAAAAATAGCTTGTACGTCTAATAGAAGACATTAAGATTTAAATTCAAAACACAAATAGTAACACCAAGCACCAAATTATTCATAATATACCTTTGCTTAAAACATTAATATCAGTGATATAGGACCAACGCTGCGGTACAGCTGTTATTGCCAAGAGACGAGATCCTTCGATTGCCGCTGATGATATTCCGGCCTAAATATACTTCGATGGTAGGCCTTTAATAGGTGTATTTATATTATATTTTAACTACATTTTAAATAATTATAATCATATTAAAATCTTTAGCACTGGCACACACCAAAACTTACTTATAATGATGCATCAAAATGATATTATATATATGTTCTTCATATTATATTTATCTATGGACAGGTTTGCCTCGAAAAACGCAGTCAGAAATATATTTTACATTTTCACCATTTACTGTGACAATAAATGATTTCGCAAACAGGAGTAAAACACAACTAAAATTAAATCAAAGTGCAAAATCAATATGTATTATTTAGTAAATACATTGTGTCCGGAGAATATATCTTCTTGCAGTCCTGTAGTAAATACTTGTGTTCATCCTCAACGCGGCCCCTTTTTAGCAAATAAACCAAGATATATTGGTATGGGAACACTGGTACGTTATGACGAGCAAAAAAACGTAACTTCACTCGTTCTATAACCTTCATATCCACAAAGCAGTAATCAGCTGTGCAGCAACTGCCAGGGGTTCTGTAAATAGTAATGTGATATTAAGGAGCGTTTTTTTACAAAATGATACATCAATAACAATATTTTTCTCCACACTTAATAAGCATTTGTGTAGTCTACAGGAAGTGTTGGTGGTAGGGCGATTGCCTGAACTGGGTCATGACTAGAGATGAAAATGCCCGAAAGTTTCGGAAAGTTTCCGGGAATCTTCCCTTTATTCCCGGGAAAATTGGGGAATATTCCCTGAAAGTGTCCAAAATTCCCAAATCTCATCAATTTTGTCAATCATAATTTTCTCGATTCGTGCTTTCTTAAGGTTGTTTTTAAGGTGTAATTTATACTTAGTACTAATAAACCTCGGTAATATATTACATTACAATGAAATTATTATAAAATATGTGATTAAATTTAAAGTTAAAGGGAAACTATGACATTCGTACCTTCCGGCAAGCCGAACCCATGTGTTTTTTTTTATTTCACGTATGAATTTTATAAACAAAGGAAGGCGATATTATTCATGAGTTAAATAAATAGTATTTATTTAGTTTTAACCTATGTTCAAAAATCTATATACATATGTATATAAAATCACTTGTCCTAACATTCATGACATAACATTCATGTATATATCATCGTTAAGCTCAAACGACAACAGCCAGAAACATGAAATTTGGAAATTGGTTTTTACTACTAATTGGTATGATGTAGGTATCCACAAAACGCAGAGTTTTTGTGATTCTATCGTTATGAGGGTGTAGAAACTATGGTTGGAAAAATGTTTGACAAATCTGCCAATTTTGAAGTAAGCACTATCAAAACCAGTATTTCGACTATTGGTTGGAAATTAGAAAAAAAAAATGTTTCGACCTTATTGGAAAATCAATCCCTAAGAAGATAAAATAAGGGTGAAAAGTTTGTTTGTTTGTTTAAAATCCGTCAATTTAAGTAAGCCCTATAAAAATTGATATTTAGTTTTTTAGTTAGAAATAAAAGAATATGTGTTTCGTCGTTTTTGAAAAACATATGGCGAAGTGAGTAAATTATTTCTTCCCGAGGAACGCCGGGACACACAGCTAGTGTGTAATGTTTTTTTATGTATGTACACGAACTACTCCAGATTTGTGTATTTTTTTATGATATTTATTATATATATAATTTTTATAATATTTTATAGTATAAATAAATCCGGAGTAGAAGTTTTTAGATCCACTGCAGGTGACAATCTCCTAATGGCGGTGTTTCAGGTAGTTCTTTAAATGTTTGACTGGCGTTTAGTGATTATTTACCAGAGCTATATTCACTCTCTGCTATAATAATATTTTCTGTATCTTTTTACATAATGTATATTTAGGTACAAAAATATAATTATACTGCATTACTTTTTAGAAGTCGTTATTTGAAAAGGAAAAGAGAGCCTTTATAGAAGCAATTCCTTGTCTGTCTGTCTGACACTTTTTCTCAAAAACGCCCAGAGGTATTAAGCTGAAATTAAAATCAAATACTGATATTAGCAATTCCTTGTACCTCTAATTTTACTTTTAAGATAATACTAACAAAACATGTACCCTTTTATGTCGCATATTTTACAGTTTATGATGTTTTCACAAAGGAATCATATTTTAAAGGATATTTTCTGTTCATCTAGAATCATGAAATCTTAAAAGAAAAGTACACAAAAATAAAATAAATTCATTCTTTAATTAATTATTAAGACTCGCATCTGTGCGGCATTTTTGAGCGGTGACATAAAAGTGTCAGCGGGAACGTATTGCTGCGCTCTCACTCACACGCTCACAATCTGTATAATGCCGTCGCATGCGTTGTTTGCCTCCGCGCAACTTGTCGCTTTGCCGGTCCACAGTTGGTAAACATATCGCAGAATACGAATAAAATCCATCAAAAATATTTTGTAGTATAGCGGTGGTGGCCTAGTTGATAAGGGACCGGTTTCTATGCGCTAGAGTGTGAATGGTCGTAGGCTCGAATCCCGGTACGTACTTCTGGGTTTTTTCAGATTAAATACGGATTTAGGCATTACATGTTTACCGGCGAATGAAAACAACGTGAGTCAACCTACATGGCATCTGATAGAAATATCATGTGTAAGTGCCTTGAGAACGGCGATCAGCTGTACTTCTGGCCACGTTAGGCACAACATATAAGCGCTAAGTGGATAAAACTACTTTTTTTATCCCGAGGAAAATCCAGCATAGGACCATTAGGGACGCCGTGAGGGCAGCGACCCCGGTGTGTCAGACTCCTACTGACTAAAAACCCCCGGGGTGTCACTCTGATTGCTTCACCCGGGCCTGGGAAGCCAAATTCGTCCAGACGTCCAGGGTACAGAAAGCCTTGTTGAGGCTACCTCTCTGTGAGGGGTAGGAGTAAAGCTCACCCCTCCAAAACCTGTCTCTCAGGCGGCGCGCCGAACACCGTGCACCGTCTCGGATAAAACTATTACTGTAACTCTGCTCACCCCGGATTATAGTGTGACGATATATTAGTATTTATCATGATTTTTTTTTTATTGTTCAACAATAAAAATATTTTAAATAATAATATACAAACATATCTATTTTGAAATATTTTGTGGTTTATTACGTCTCAAATCATTTTGAAAAGTTTGACCTCTTCATACACACACAATTTATACACTACACTCGTGTAACTTTTCTATATAATAAAGACACCATCCTTAAATAAGTATAAATAAAAAGTTTTTTGATTATTTCAAAATAGTTATGACTTCATCCGGAATGAAATAGCAAAGGTAATTTATTTTTTATATTTAAATTTTAAGTAAGAAAATAAACTGCAATATAAAAGTCTCGTTTTGATATCATATGTAACCATGTTTACAATCGACCCACAGGCCATTATTTTATTTCGGAAATAAACTTTAAGAAATAAACGTATATTTCTGTTTACACGTTCCATGGGAATATTCCCGGGAATTAACGGAATGTTCTCGGGAATTTTGGGCACTTTGGGAAAATTCCCGGGCATTTTCATCACTAGTCATGACCACAGTACACAAGTGTAAAAACCGTCAGTGACTCGCTATGGCTTGTCGCGTTTCGGGATCAGCTTGTGTATGTCCAGTAACTCAGATACCTAGAGACCTTCAGTCGTGGTATATTTGGGCTGACATGACGACGGAGACTATCAATGGATTTTCGTTCTTTGATGGTTGCTTGCGTTTTTAGACTATACTGTACTTACCATCAAGTACTCTGTAGTCACAACGCCGAGCCAGTGTAATAAAAAGTTGTTCCGAGTGACTGTATGATGATGAGGGCGATGAGTTGGAGGTGGTAGTATGTGTCCTGCACGTCGCTGGTGGGTTCCTGTGAGATGTGCTCTTTACTTCGCCCTCTTTCCAGAAATGGAGCCTGAGAAAGGCTATTTGCACGCCATGTTGTTGGAGAAATATTGATCCCCATGCCTGGCTGGGAGTGAGTTGAAAGATACCTAACGGGGTTTTAATCAGTAGGAGACTGGCAACCAGGCCTACCGCCACGAATGCCTTGAGACCCAGGTTGTCATAAGCAGGATTTCCTACAGGATACCAAAAAAGGAGCTATGAATATTTGCGTATATTCGTATAAACACAATACATCTGAAGAAATCCTATCACGAGTTATATTGATAAAAGAAAATTACTAAAAGATTCCTATATGTTAATTTCATTGGTCTTTGGCTCGAGTCGACAGCCAATGGACATTACGGCAGAAAATAAAATGGTTTTTATTGGCAGAAGATCAGATCCATCTTTACAACTTTTGAACATGGTACTATTGTGTTACATGCTCCTTACCTGGGATCATATGTAACGGGTTTTGCTTTGAGAGTTTTGAAAATCATGTGGTAATATTGTCTGTACTTTTTCTTCATAATAAGGATGATTTGTTTTCCTTCGAAAGGGAACTTCGCACTTTGTACTTCTAGTTCCTGGTGCCAGTAAACGGCCGCTCTGGCTACTTCACAGCTCGTGCGATCAATTTCCAATATTTTTGGATGTTTCATCCATTCATAAAGACTTTCCTGTAATTTTTCAAAACTGTTTCACAAAATAAGACTCTTACATCTTTTGGCCTAAAGAATAGACTAATTGGCTATATGGATTGGCTGCCTGAAAGGTGGTAAAAGTTGGCGCTTCTGATAGTGCATACTTTGAATAATATCATTTTGTATTTCACTGTTTGAACAAATATTCACTTTATCTAAAAAAGGATGGAAACTTATTCAAATATCTAAAATTTTAAAAAACGTTATTAAATTTTTCATTGTACAGTAGAAGTTTTTGAGTATTAAAATAATAAATTATTTAAAAAAAAAAAACAAGTAAACGATATGAGAAACAAATTAAAAACCGCATCCAAATTGGTTAAACCATTTCTGTTATTAGTGCGCACCAACATGTAAACGAACATTTTAACAATGATTGTTTTGGGTTATATGGCCTTAAGAAAAGCCTTAGTAAAAGATTGTCTCATATATCTTCTATTAACACACAGCAATCCATTACAATTTTATTAAAAATATAAATTTATATGTAGCATCGTGAGGAAACCACATGTTATCTAATAGAAATGTCATATGTAAGTGCCTTAAAAATGACGATCAGCTGCGCTTCTGGTCACGTTAGGAACGACATATAAGCGCAAAGTGGATATTGTCAATAAATGTATCTTTTGCTCAGCCCGTAAGGGATATAGCGTGTCGATATAATACGGGGAGCGACACAAACATTTACCAAAATTTTATATGGTGTGTACTACGTTATTGGCATTTTAAATATTTTATTTTATTTCCTATTTTTGTATATAATCTTATAATATGCTGTGTAGTTACCATTGAATAAATAAATATATATTATATGTATTTCAGCTAAATCACCTGAACAATTATTTTATAGCATTTCTTATCTATTAAATGATAAATACAAATTAACACAAAATGTTAAGCCGTTTCTGAGATTAGCGGGAACAAAAGCGTACAGATATGTTTATATTGATTCATGATTCTGGTACATTTTTACCAACCCACATCGCGCAAGCGAATTTTTTTGTAAGACGTCATATTTACAAGCTTTCAAATAATTTTTCATGTAAAAAATATTATATAGATAGCTGAGGAACATATTTATTATATGTATTGATGTTATTTACATACCAATTATAATTTCTTTTATTTCATACATAAACAAAAACACTCACCTGCAAAAATTTTTTGCATCGAAAACTGTCGTAAATAAAGTTTACACTTAGCAACCATTTGCCGGTTGCTAGCGCACAGACCATCATACCCGTCAGAGTATCGTTGGGCAGCACCGAAATAAAATGAGTCGATAACATCTCCATTTTAGTGTTCTCTGCAACTACGCCGCCCAATTCGTTTATCATTGCTGTGATTCTGTCCCGATCCTGTGGCAACCAGAAAATACTAGATGTTTAATGTAACATAGGCTACACATCATTATCACGTAATCAATGTTCCTGTATCAAGGCTCTCTGGTCAGTTTAAGTTTTATAGATCATTCACACGTATTAAGTAACGAAGTAAATTTAGTTATTTACTTCGCTACTTAATATGTGTATACAACCCATAAGGTGGGTCTGCAAATTTAAAAAAAGCGGTTGACATATCGGTCTGTACAAAATTAGGAAACATGAACTTACTTTTACATACTCAGACAGCATGAATACCTTTTTGTCACAAGCACATATTAAATTTTGTTTTAGTTTCCACGATTCTTCTTCAGATGTACAAATAGGTGATCCATAATCACTATCTAAAAATAATTGTTGTTATTAGTAAAATTTTTAAACTTTATTTCACTAACAGAATTTAGCTGTTAAATTTTCAGTCAGCTTTACCTGAATTCAAAATATGCTTCTAAAAAGCAATTATACTGTCCTAAAAATTATTATACTGTATGGTTATGTTGTCAAATGTTATAAAAATTGGAATTCATTTTACCCAAAAAAGAAATAATTTATAAAAAGAATAAAAATATGATGAATTTTAATTGATATTTTGAAAACTTAAGCTTTTGAAAATTAAATTTAAAAAAAATTCAGTACCTGATGCTATTTCAGGTAAACAGGCTTTCAATTTACTGGTCACTTGCATCTGTCCTTTGATTGGGCTGTATGCAGTAGCCTTTTTCTTCAATTTATAGTTCTGTATATACTTTTGAAATGGTAATTGTATTGAAGTTTTCACTTTACCATTGTCAATAAGCTTACGGAAACTGACCTTTTTAGGAGTGCTCTGCCTGCTGAAAGTTCTGGAATATTACATACAATTTCAAATCTATATAATATTTATTTTCTAAATGTAGTTTTAAAAATACAAGCAGTATCTTTAGGAACGAAATAAATATAAGTAAGCTTAAAAATACATTCACACTAAAAGATACAAGAAATTATGTACATACACATCCCAATGATGGAAATATTGCAGAGTGTATCTGGTACAAGGAAGCATCTGGAACCCAAGCGTATTAAAATTAGAAATGTTATATAACTATTTATAAAAATAATGTTAGTAATAAATATACCCAAGCATTGATGTAGAATGCTGCATGCTGATATTTTAACATCAACTCACTCATTCCCTAATTTTGAAAAGAAATTTTTTAGTGGGCTTGATGTTGGAGTGGTTTTTTGATTAATTGGTTTACAATCAATTTCTTGATAAATGTCTTCAGTAGACCAACCAATTTGTCTACGTGCAGATTTTGGTTTTGCTTGTGCATATATGGGAAAATCAATACAATCTATTCCAGGTTCACTGAATTCACTATCATTCAACTGGTTAAAATGTTGTACGGTAAAATGTGTCATTCTTAAATGTTCGAAATAAGCTTGTTTTTCTGTGTACATCTCATGGCACACTGGACATACAAAATGCCTCAACTTAACATTTTTAGTACAATCATTTAAGTGAGTCACATATTCGTCATATTGATCATATTTTGCATCACACAAGAGACATGAAACATTTACAGAGTTTACATCAGGCATAATGGATGCTGGTACTTTCCGTTTTTGTTTGACATTAGTTACAATATCAGCAGCTACTAATGTCTCATTGCTGCTTGACTGTTGCAGAATATTACGTTCAATTATGCAAGTTGTGCGACAAGTGTGAGTGCCATAAGTACTGTATGATTGATTGCAGCCAGCACACTTTATGGAATCAATATCACTATCAGTTTCATCACTTATTTCATGATGTCCTGCTTCAGGAAAAATCTCTGTGTTCCCATCTTTTACCAGGTTTTCATCATTTTCTCCTTTCATTGACTCAAATTCAGCATGTATGTGAAATTCTTTATCAAAGAAGTCATCATAGTTTGCCATTGGGACTTTATTGATGTCAGTATCTGTTTATAATCATACAAGAAATCAATAAAAACTGGCAGGGTTAATTTAAATTATAAAATATAAATGATAGTTACACAAAACTAAAAAAAATATACCTGGAGCTTTCCTCAATAAATTATCAATTCTCTCACATTGCTGTTTGAATAAATATGCTGTACTTAAATTTTCTATACATGATGCACACACACGGTCTGATAAGCCATCACCTTCATATATCTAGAATGTAAACAAGACTAGAACAACAGTACAAGCTGAACCTGCACCTTTCTCAAATATCCTTTTTAATGTATCCAAATTTGTAATTGTGTTATTGGCAACAAAGTGATAATTGTTTCTTTATTTGTCATATTTACAATATATTTATATTTTCAAATAAATACATATAAAAATATAACATAAATTTAAAATATAAAAACATGTAGACCTACAGGAGGGTGGGCCTAAGGCCCTAGCCACCGGTAGTTAAGAGCCCAGATTGAGGAAATTCCTCATAATGTATGTGAGAGTTTTACAAAATCAGAGACTACAACTCTACCTCGCTCCACATGAATGACCACACATTTGTTTACACCAATGTCCATATTGATTGTATTACTGAAATGTTGGGTTAATTTTATTAATTCTATCATATCTGTCTTTTTTATGCAAACAACTTGAGGTGATTTATCTAAAGCAAGTGAAATATTGGTTCAGATCTTCTACTAAGAGGATTAAAAGCCAGACAAAACCACAAAGGTCTCAACCTAACACCCAAGAATATACCCCACCTTATTTAATTGGTTCATTGCAATTAGAAAAATCCACACCACCTGGATATTTAAGAAGTGATCCACTGTCTCATACACAACAGATGAAAGTACTGACAGTTGTATCAATTTTGTACAAATTTAGCACCTTCCTGAGCCATGCATGAGGCATTAAATCATGACTTTTTATAGTTAATCCAGACAGCTTAAAGATTTCTATTATTGTAGCGAACCTGCTGACCAATAGCTATGTCAATGAGAAGGGAATATTTTGTTGTTGTTATTATTAGCATATTATATAAAACCTGTGAATGCTGAATCAAACTTATACCTTTACTAAAGAACTTTAGGCTTACTCTCATATAGAAATATACTGTACTATATATCTAAGACTTCTTTAATATACATTTTATTATATTATATTATATTCAAGAGTTATTATGGAAGCGCTTTCAAAAAGTAATATTTTTATTTAATTTTACAGTTATCATAAAACATGTAAACATTGTATAGTTAAAAATTTAGACTGGAAAAATAAGATCAATGTATAACACAGATACACTTTTAAACAAAAAATTCTTACCTTTATGTTAGCAAAACACATAACCATTTCCGAAAGTTTGATAGAATCATCTTGTTCAAATATTGAACAAAAATCACCAAGTTTTAAACACAATCTACATTTATGAAAAGAAAGCGTCATTTTAAAACTATTTAAATAATATTACATAAAACATAATTCGAGAAAAAAATCTCCTAATAAACAGATGATGATAATAATAATAATGTAAATCAAAATCAACACAACTATATTTCTTACTATACGTTACACAAAAAATATTTAAAATTTCTAGCACAGATTTTATAACATAACGATGCGTCTGCAGCAAATCTTTCGAGTTACGCTAAGCATCCGATTCTCTTTTTCCTTCTTATTTATTTATTATAAGGCAAGCAATTGGGACAAAAGATAAATGCCTATATCCTGGTAATTATTTACTTCTTCTTCGCTACTAAAAACTAATGATTTGTTAACTTATGATTTATTATGATGTGCCCGCAGCAAATATTTCATACTTTGTAAACCATGTGTTTAGTTTTTTCTATCTCATATATTCGAAATTATTTTTATCTATCACACTCGCCATAGACTAATTGTGTTTTGCATATTATGCTTATCAACACAAAACATAGCAAGAAAGAGAAATGCCGATATGTAAGAAAATACATATAAAACATTTGCGGTGGCCGTACCATTCGATACCATAAAAATCGTTTTAAAAATTTCAGAAATTGGGTGTTAGGAGCTCAAATAAAAGCGTCTACGCTTTGAAGGTATTTTCGGAAAAAAATTGGGAAATGTTAAGGCATGTTGAGGGTGTGAGGCTTTTTCGCCAGTAGCGAAAATAGCACCATTCAGGAATATGAAATCATCAAATTTACCAATAATGCAAAACTTCAAACCGTTCATAGAGCTTCAACGATGTCGAAAATAACGCTTCTCTTAACTCACCACGGTATATAGAAATTTGATGGGAATCTCTCAGTCTGATAGAGTTTAGATGTCATTAGTGTAATAAGTTTGATGCACTTTAAATGTAATTAGTGTGAGAATAGTCTGATATTCGTACTTTCATCATAGTTAAATATATATTTTATTAATTAATTTATCCTGATAAGAAGATCATAAGTGACAAACTGTTGTGACTGAGACGGGCGTGGCACTATGACAAAACAAGCTTGCAAAGAGATAATACTTGCAGCGTGACTCTCTATATAACAGTTATTATATCTCATTAGGAGTGAATTTATAGCTGTTAATAACGACACTTTTACCATAAACTTTTTCAATCATATCCATCCAGATCAGAGAGCTAAAGTTGAATTTGTTGAAATTGCTGAAAATGTACCTGCCATGAATAGTTTGGACATTTAATATCAGTATTTTATTCGATTTTGGATTTTGTTGCTTATTATCCTGTTATAAGGATATGTTATTTATAAAACATATTTCTGAGTAAATTATGTAGAATAAATGGATAAATTGATGAAAATAAAATTCTTGTTATAGACTTTTGAAATGTAAAAAAATTGAGAGATCGCTATAAAAACCCTATCTACTGAGGTGTGTTAAAAAAAGGGTTACTTACTATGTCGTTGAAGCTCCACGAACAGTTTGAAGTGTTAAAGAATGTGGACTGGCCGTTATTGTAAAATAATACTGGTACATTATATTACTCGTATAAAATTGGTTGCTAGGCAATAGTTTTTAGAATGTTTTGTCAACTAATTAAGATTTTCTGAACATGTGTTATATATTTATTTTGTAAAAGTTGTATAATTAAATTCTATCTGACTATCTTCGAACTTTATATTGCACACGCACTCTGTAAAACATAATATGAAGTTTGTTATTATTGGCAATTTGGTGATATCAATTAGCCTTCGAGCACAGTATTATTTTCGTCATGTGTACCTCCGTGAACGCATTTAATAAATCACAGCTGATAAGTGATAGCTATCATTGTTGAAATTTGACGAGAAAAAGCAGACATGATCTCGGTCTTTGAATAAATGAAATAATTAAAGAAGACAAGGCTGTATGGCTCGATCCTTTGCCTGCCTTTTGGCGAATAAACAACAACATGAAATTTGACGTTTCACGTCATCTGGCATGTTTATGCGATTGGTGTTTACTGTTTGTCATGTAAAATTGGGAATAGATATTTATTAATAAAAATTCACATTTGTTAATTTATTATAGTCAAAGAGTTAATTGTAATTAAAGCTAACTTTGCTTTTTTATTAATATTTATGTGATTTGCGTTAACTACTTTTTATGAGGTTACTGTCGTTAGTGATTCATGCCGTGTTCATTTTTCTCTGTTTACAACTAATTATTTTATATAATTCATAATGCAAATCCAGCCAGAATTACACACGGAAGCTAGTATCTATGCAAAACCTTTTCCCAAATTCGAACGGCCTTCTATAACTGGTTTTATTGGCTTGGAAAATCTTAAGTTTGCTAGATTTGTACAAGATGAGAAAGTGCAATATGATTTAAACCTTCGTATGAATGAAGCAAAGCGTAAGCCACCTGACTTAGATGTAAAATTAACAGATTTGTTAACATTTCTGTTAAAAAATGAAAAAAGATTGAATTTTCCCTTACCATCTACCTTAGATAAATCAATGTTTTTCTGCTATCGAGGCCTTATGACCTGCATCGCATGTACTCCTTATGAAAACAGAGAGTCATGGAAAGTTGCAGTGATACTTCACAAAGGTTCAATATATTTGTGTGCAAGAGATACAGATGATAAAATACATAGAAAACAACATATGAGTGAAAAAGATAAAATATTCACTTCATGGGGATATAAGTTTGAACAATATGTTTTGTCAGGTAGGCTAAATTGTTATTTTGTTGCTGCAAATGGCTTATTTTAATGATTTTTAACCATAATAGTGTCACACTAGATTTTTTTTTGTAGGTTTAAGCTCTGAGGTGATAATGAGATTGCCAAAATTGGGTTATGACATCAGTGTACAATTGCTAAAATTGTTATAGTGCATCACTTCAGCCTGTGACATTTGAGCATCAGCTTGTATATTTCTTTTTATTCATATTCCTAGAGACCTTTAGCTATATATGTGCACCAACATGAAGACAGACACTCAATGGAATCTTATTCTTTAACAATCACTGTTATTCTTGGACTACTCTGTACTTTCCATTATATGTCTTTTAGGATTGGCTTACTTTTAAATGGACTCAAGACTTATTAAGGCACAGAGCTGTCAAGCCAGGGCTTGGATGCCAAATTCTAGGGGTAGCAGATAAGCACATTACATTGCACAGCATATCTACTGAATAATATATCTAAATAGTGTGTCAATTTCTCCATATGAAATGGGATGAAAATTTGAACAACACTTTGTTTTTGCATTTCAAAAGTTAACTCAAAAGTCTCATAAGATATTTATACCATGTCTTAAGTTATAAGAGGTCAACATTTGTTTTGTGAGAATATATTGCTTATTTGATAAATGGTATTTACATTTTCACAAAATTGTAGAACAAAATGTCTAAAAATTATGCTGAAATTTTTTTTTATTGGATTAATCCATATAGTTAAGATGTAAAGATAAAAGAACTTGTGTAGTTTGGCAGACAGTAATTTCTCATCCTTGAACAATTTCAAGATCCAGGGAGGAATGGGGTAATAAGTAAAAAATGTTTTATAGCTTTCTTTATTATCATATCTAATTTGTGCTATTCTTTCAATATTAGACAAGCCACATTTAGAGCCAAATCCAGATGAGCCTGTGGATGAAATGAAAGAATTCTCATTAGTATTCACAACTAAACTCAATAATCACACAATTGTTTATGGAGCTGAAATGGATGGGATCAGGTGTGGTAAAGACTCAAAAGTAGCTCCAATAAATGAAGAATTTAGTCCTGATGATATAATAAATTACCTGTCTAGTAAGGAATTTATTGAACTGAAGACAAATAGACACATAGAGCATCCAAGGCAAGAAACAAGTTTTAGGTGTGTAAAATACATTTGTTGGGTTTGATCTTATTCTTGTTTTTGCTACATTATCAAATATTTCCTTAAGTGTTCATTGTACTGTGGTAATGCATATAGCTGCTAATGTTTGTCTGTTTATCTGAATAGGAATAAAAATAATATAATATTCCATATTAAAAATTCCTAACTGTATTTATTATTTGTAGGGCTATTAAAAGAAAATATGTAACCATATATTATAAAGCACTAAAATAATTTAATAATAATTCAATACATGGATTTATGGAAAAAAGACATCACATTTCCAGAAGGTTTCCTAGGACACAATAAATATATCACTATCACCATAAATATCAAATTCCACAAAGTAATTAATAATTTTTTGACTTACTATTTTTTGTGTGAGCCAAGATCAATTTTAGAAATTGGTTCCAATTTCATTTAACTGTTCTTTAGAATTCATTTAATATCATTCTAATATCTTAAGATTTTTTTTGGTAATTGTGTTCTTATTTCAATTTACAGGCAACATAGTTCTGTTAAGCTTTACAAAAGGAGAGATGTGGTATAAAGTTCTATTCAATTTTATGTATTTGATACACTGAATTTCTTGTGTCTCTGCCAAAGGAATCAGTAAATAAATAAAAATAAAACCTATCAAACTAGTGCAACCTATTTTTATCTATTTGACTAATCATTACATTTCAGGAGATTTAAATGTAAAAAGTGGTGGTGCCAGTCTTTTCTTGCTGGAGTTGAAACAATTTTATGTGGATTTAGAAATGATGATGGAATTGTGGAAGAACTGAAAGTATTCCCTGTTAAAGATTTGCCAAAAAAATCACAGGTTGGTTTAGCATTTTCTTTATTCAACAAAAACATTGAAGAGATAGAAAAAAGATTTTCACAAAAATAATATGGAACTGGTAAACATGTATGACTGAATGAATAAAGTATATGTTTCACTTATTGTAAAGAAAGATGTTTGCAAAGATATATAGAGAGGAAGCTGCAATCATTAACTCTGTAGAGATTGTGTCAAATCAAAAATATATGTATTATAAACATAATGTATAAAAATTTTAAATATTTGTTTTCAGAAATTTTGGAACCCAAATGTATGTTTCAATTTTTTGGATACATTTTTTACATATGTAAAGAGATGTTTAGCTAGGAAGATTAAGTACAAATATGGAGACAAATCACTAAATAATCTGCAATCTTTACCAATAATAACTCTATTAGCAGAGTGGATTCCAGGTGGGCCCGTGTTAATCAATGAAAGTTACAGTTATGACGATGACATGATATTACCTGATTGGTTTATTAATGATTATGCTAAAATGAAAAGGTAGCTTTAAAGATTTCTTTATTTAATTCAATTTAAAGATGTTTTTAATAAAAAGAGAATTTGGTAAGTTGAAACTAAAGTAATAACTAGGTCATAAGATTGATAATTACACTTTACTTTTGTGACACATGATTTGTAAGCTATCCTCAATATTACTTTTTATATAATGATTATACTGCAAATAGTTGGAAATAATGAGTATACCTAAAATGTATTATTACATTGTAACAAATGAATGAATAAATATTAGGAAATTAATCAAAAATTGAATTTTCAGCTAGGGTGTAGCTACACAATATTTCATAATCTATCATTATATTTTATAAAAATACACTTAAAAACACAATAAATAACAGAAAAACATTGATGTAATAAGAATAAACAAGTGTCATGTATCAATAAATTTGATAATATAAATGTTATATTTACATAACAAATTAGGTTAAACCTCAATAAAATTCTAACATATTAAAATAAACTATAACAAAGCCATAGTATTCACACTAATATCATTTGGTATGGAGTCGTCCATTTAATAAATGACACAATTATAGGACAATATAGTAGTTACACAATATGCACTATATGTGACAATACTGAGGCAATACATAAAATCTAACAAGAGTGGACATGCTAAATGGCCAAAAATTGCGTGATGTATTAACTGAAAGACTCCTAACCAGAAAGATATTTTATACTTTTGAATGGTGTAGATATATCCAAATGTGTACTTAATAGTCTCAAAAGTAGACATATAAGGGAGTTTCCACATTGCGTCCGATCGGAAGTAGAGAAAACACGATCATAAATAGCTATACAATTATTTGTATGGTAGCGTCTACATGCGTCATTCGATTTCTAACCGTTACCCGTTATTCTTTGATTCGGATCCGGATATTGACGGATTGAACTAGTCTTATTACTATTTGTTTGAACGCTTGCGCACTGCTCCTGAACCGAATTCGAGTTGCGTAGAAACGGGGCGGACGGTGAGGGTAGGGCAAAGTTATATAAGTTAGGGCGGCGTTCATATTATTAGATTTAAAATTTCTTTAAAAATATTTCCATTATGTATTCAACTACATTTATTTATTCATTTTTTTGTTGTTCCTGAATTGCTTGGTGACAAATTGAGATCGGAGGTAGTACCGGAAGTAACATCTGAAATCAGTCAGAGTTTTCTGTATCTTCTTTTTCATCGATTCGGATCGGATGCAATGCGTAAACGCGTTGAAAGTTTCCTAATCACATTATTTTGTTATAACTATGAAATTAAATTTGCTTTAATTTTACACAATATATTATCGAAAAATGTCGCTAAAATCAATTGGCCTTTCAACCCTCGATATGGTTTTACCAAGAACATAAAATACATTCCTTTGATTTGAGGCTATATTTAAGAAAAACATCTAACATATTTTCAGGGTAACTTGACATAAGTTTTTAATTGTTAATCCATTAGTTAGACCTTGTAAGAAAATATGTTGCTGCAAATGTGAATTACTTCTTATGATTATGATTTAATTTGACTGGTAAGATCTCATAGTAATAAAGACATTGTTTTAAAAATACATGATAACGTAATGTTATTGTACTCTTTGTGTTTGGTACATTAAAAAACAAGTCTGGATGATTTTATGTTAATTTAACTATCATGATGCACTTATAAAATATATCCTTCATTTTAAAGTTGCAACGCAAGGTTAGTTTTTATTTGTGTTAAGTCAACAAATGTGAAAAATTGAATAAAATCATTAATTAATAGAAAATTGTGGACAAATTTCAATTAAGCGCATATATGTATAAATAAAGCAAAATTAATTAATATCATAAAAAAAAGAATATTGAATAAATATTTTGACAAATATGAAGACACATAAAGGTGAAAAGACATAAATGAGTATCTAACTACGGTCTTAAGACTAATAACGTGCCTTAACAAAATTTACAGCTTAATCCTAATTAGGTACATGTCAATTTTGGTAAGTGCACCAAATTGGAATAACGCTGGTCACTGATCACTAAGATCATTTCTTGTGTAAAGAGTTGAAGAAAAGTGATCTTACTGTATACATTTATGTTGGATATATCTAAAAACATTAAACCAGTCTTCGGGTTTACTTACTTCATATGCCTAGGTGTATCCCTGTCTCATGAGTGTTTTGTTTTGTACTATAGTTATTATCAACAAACTACAAACGATTAGCTTTCCTATATCATTTGCTATCGAGGCACAGGATGGGGAAATAATACGTTTATCATATTATTCAATTAAACAATAAGTTTTCTAATAATATTTTATATTACAAAAAAATAACAAAATACAATTAAATATCATAGGCCATACATTACAGTTTCAATTATCATGGAAATGAAGATTGAAGCTGGTTTACAAATTAAAAAGATCCTTCCAAGACTAGGTAACTAGTCTTTGATCAATTGACATGAAATCACCAAAACCAGTCGCCAAAAAGTGATATCAAATGATATTCGGCAAAGTGGAGGACTATTTTGTCCTAGTAGCAATGGATAAAAAGTACAATACTATATCAACATAAATTGCTTAATTTATTTTAAAACAAATACTAAACTGCTGTGGCCTTGAAAAATATTTTAAACGCATTATGCTACTGCAAACTTGCATACATTAAATTTTCAATTGGACCACTGGTTTTGGTGATCTCACATATAAGAGTAAAGAAATGTATTGAAATCCAGTTTTTATGTTTCACATACACGTTGATAGTAGAAGATAATTTGTATACTAATTAATCACATATAATTATGACCGGGTTCAACATTAATTTTTAAAATAAAATTCTAAGCCTTCTAAGCTCAATGTAGCCTAATGTGACAGGTCAACCTTATTACAGCGCATTTCATGCGAACATTGTAAATTTATTAATTATATCAGTAAAACTCCTATTTGATAATAAAATATATTAAATCTTTGTGCTAACTTACAATAAATTCATTTCTCATAAACTATATACTATTTTTATAATTTTTCTTATGGAAAAAAACCAACTTTAAGATACTAAGAGCGCGCTTGGCACGCTGCATTGGTCTTGTCAAATACTATAACTACACTTTAGCTACTTTCACTGTGAAGTTGCAGCTGGTACTGGTTACCTAGTGTATCACTAACAATCTTATATCACTATTTTTTATCATATATAAAATATATATCAAAATTTCGATGTTTCTTTTGTTGTAATCATCAGCGTAAATATTATTAAAAAAGCACAACTATTTATTAACAGAGTGTAATGAATTAATGGAAGTTCTAAGAACAAATTTAGATTTAAGACAAATATTTAAATAGATTTTATAAGTGTATTGAATTTAGGTCCCGTTTTGCAACTTCTGTTACTTCTTATCTACCAAAGTCGATAGCCTCAACAAAATTTCTTAAGAGTAAACAAAAAAGGTTTAAATAAAATGTATACTCTGTGTAGATTTAAATTAACGCTTTTAAACAACTGCCGATGTTAGTGCCCTCTGAACATTTTTAGAATTGTAAACACTGGAGTGGGTGAGCCTGACCTGACAATAATATGTTTTAAAAAATGTTAGTAAATATAATAAAGACTTTAATATATTATGACTTTTATTTGTTACTGATAATCGAACTCAATACATGGATATCTATTATATTGAAATTCATCTAATGCATCTTTAAATTGCATTACTCTTTGTAGTTTTTCTAGTATTACTGAAAACTAGTGACATTATTCAATAATAAGCTCAACCAATAAATACCAACTATATTCTTATTTCTTAAGCTGGAAATAAACAACCCTTTTATTTCGAAATGTCCCCGCCGCAAGTATTTAATAGGGGAAATCAAAAAGCAGTTGTATGTCGGACTCTTTTTGACTATAATACTTAAATCCAGAAGCAGATATACTCTAAATTGAAAGATATTTTTCAAACATCAATGGAAAGCAGCTACTATAGCCTATAACGAATGCAATAGCAGAAGTAACGACATTGTGTTGCTGACCTTAAATGGGAAGACAGAAGAATGCTAGACAAACAAGAGCTAATCCCGAAATGCAATTGGCCGAAGCAAGTCACTTTACGGTTTCTATACTCAAATACTATGGTCGCAATTATCACCAGCCAGTGTTATTGTGTATATCATAGGAATAACCTAAAGACGCGAGCAATATCATTCCCTGCAGCCTCTACTAGTGTTGCCTAATGTGAGGTCGGTGTTTTATTGTTACAGTTTTCTTTTTGTCATTCATCGCACGTCCTGCCTCTAGCAACTCCAGTAAGATAGGCCTGAAAAGCGCGCTAAAACTGTACCATTCTCAACAGAAATAGTTGTTCTATAAATGTCAATCAAAAAGGGAGGCACAATTTCTTAAATGGATATAAATGTTAAGCAAATTCCTAATATTATGGTATTTTTAATATAATCGACGCGTAGCGAACAGAAGTATACTGTTACGTGTGATGACTTAGACATATCCTATTGTAACATAAGTTTTCTATTTAAAATTCATATCCTTTTGGGATTGGGTGATTTGCATTAGTTCGTAAATTGATATTGTCAAATGTCGAGGATTTCTATATTATTAAAATTTAAATATTATAACATACTTATAAATATGGACCAGAAAAAAATTATAAGGGACAAAGGTAATTTCTAAAAAATGTCAACAGAGAACAACAATGGCAGTATTTACCGTAGTCATGATAAGTCAATAAGTTATCCATTTATAGCAAACAGTATAGTTTAACGAATTTCGTTTTCAACAGATATAAATAACTACATAAAATCAGGGTCACTGGTACTCTGTACCTACTATTTTAGCTTTGAAGATAACAACTTTTAACAAGCCTTTTAATTTATATTTATTTATTTACTAGTAATTGATTATATATTTTTATATTATCACATGGTGCATTGTGTATTGACTTAAATTTTGGAAGTGCCAATCCAATGTTCAAAAATATATGCACACTTTCAATCAGCCTTCACTGAAGGCATACATAAAACATTGTACTCTATAGATATATCTACATTTCGGTATCTGTACAAACGACACTTAATAAAAATAACATTATTCTACATATATACAAAATGACATAATATACGTAAAACATAATGGCTGACTAAAGATCGACATACGGAGCTCCGTCTATTTTGTCAAGGTCTGCCAGCAAGGCGGGTGTCAACGGCTCACCAAGTATGTCTTCGCGCAACATATCGTGCAGCGGTGAACCTAATGATTGATCATTATCCACTACAGCTTCGTGGACTTGAGCGGTAGCACAAACTGAATTACCGTTGATGAGAAAGTCTCTGTTGCTATAATTAAAAATGCTTCTATCCTCGGCAAACTGCGGTGTCGATGGCACTGACTTCGAAGATATGCCATTAGAGATGTTAGTGTAGTTTTCTGCGGCGAATAATTCTCGAGATCGACGCGAATCGATTTGTAAGTTCGAGACCGTACGTTTGTACGGCAAGGGCGTGCTCGGTACGGAACGAGATGTATAGTATTTACTCTTATCAGATACTAAATCCGTCAAATCGAACTCCATGCTGTTCGCTCGTTTTAAAAAATCTTCTACATTATCAGTTCCGTTTACGAACGGCTGGTTAAATTGATTGCTCCTGTCCAGCAAATCATCTCCGCTAGGAATGAGGGATGTCAGTTGATCCGCAAGTATCGTTTGTCCCGGTAAAGGATCACAACCATTGCTCAAGGCATCATTTGAGCTCAGTATGCTTGGAGTCGTATTTGCATTAAGAACGTCATTGCTGCTATCGATAGCATTATAGATTTTGTCCAGTGTCTCTCGATTAAGACCAGCTTTCGATATATCACAAGTGTCAGCAAGCGATTCAAAATCACAAAATTCGTTAGGTATCGGAGTTGGCGGTACAGATCCAACAGGAGTATTGTTGTAACTCATTAGTCCCATATTATTGATACCTTGCTTAAGTGGTACTGATTGCGACCTAAACGCATCGTGTCCTGGTCTATAGTGGATAAGTGAATCTTGGAAAAACTGACTTACTTCACTAGAGAGTGGATCAGCAGATGAAGGCTGATCTCCATTTATGTGATCTCGGAATGTCGAATGTGGTACAAAATTTAAACAAAGATTGTTGTTACCATTCTGTATTGCCGGATGACATTGATATAATTGAGTCTTAAACTGGGATGGGAGTATATTGGGTGATGGAGGTGCAGACATAGGCTGCAAATATTTTCCAGGATCACAAACCGGTGTTTTGGATATGAATTTTTGTTCAGTTGGAATAGCAAATGGTTTCGAACAAGGGTCATTCCCTCCTAGCGACAATGGAATCCGCCTTTTTCGTCCATTATGTTTAGGTATAGGTCGCGGACAAAGACGTGATCGTGGTACCGGAGTATTGCGTGGACTAACAAATGGGCTAGCTGCTGTACTATGTGAAATTGGTGATGTCTGTAATGACCCTCCCATTATAACAGGTTTATTTACTTTTGATGGGCTCTGTCCTCTTTGATTAAACCCTAAAGGTGATTTGGAATGAAAATTCCCTGGTGAGTGACAACCATCAGATATGGGTACAAAATCATATTGTTGTGTCCTAGTAGTGGGACTTTGAGGATCAGTGTGACTGTGTCCATTATATATATGAGGGCCCACAATATTTGTAATAATTTGACCATTAGTACCATTTGGATCAATATCATTATTGTGTGGCAATAAAGTACCATTTTCTGTTGGAATTGACTTATCATTGTTTGTCTCAGGTCGAGTTGTTACAGCAGGTTCCACTGTATTCATTTCTACTGAAATTAACGGTTTGAAGGCTCCATCAGTAACATTAGCCTTCACAGGAAGGTCACATGAATTTTCTTGAGAGTGTTGAGGTTCCTGATTGAATTGTGAACTTTGTGAATTGAGTCCACTTTGATTTTTTAAATTTTTTGCTAAAAGTTCACGTAACTGTGATATCCTTTCATTATTACCTTGGCTATGTTCGTCTTGTGGGTCCTGGCCTCCCTCCAAAAAAGAAGCCGCGTTATCTGCCGTTGTCACTTCCGTTTGTGTATTCGACTGAGTGGATCGATGATGGAAATATTGTAACAACTCTTCCTCATGTTCTTGACTGTTGCCTTCGTTTAAATAGTCATCCAAATCGTGTTTATCAATATTGCAGATACTGATAACGCGTTCTCTGTTCAGTATTTCTGAGTGTTTTTCTTCGCAAATCATTCCGGTTTTGATGTTGATCCCGTCGAGGCCGCAACACGAGTCAGGGGTCGCGGGGCGGTCTGGTGAAGCCGCGCGATCCGGCGTTGGTCCCCTCCGTCGGCTGATTATCTTTCGAAATTTGGTGCGTTCGGACTCAGACGTCAGAGCCTTCACCGATCGCGTGGGACTCGCCGCCTCCTGTTCCTCCCGGGCCAGCGCCGCGGCGGTGCTTTTGGACCGGCTCGTTAAGTTTTTTGGATCCTCTAAAAAAGCAACCTCGGAACGAACGGGGGGCTCTGCGACTGTCGCAGAAGTTGATGCTGTTTCGGCGCTCACTGTGGTTTGACGAGCGGCCGCCTGCTTTCCGCCTCTGATCTCGGCGGCTCTCATTTTTTTTGGCAAGTATTCTGTAAGCGGAAATTCTTCCGGTTGGTGCACTAAGCGTGAATCCGTTTGAGAAGGTCGCGGTGAGCTGGCTCGCACTTCACTCTGGTAAGTTTCCAATATAAGTTTTTTACCGGGTAAAGAAAGGCGAGCTGGAGGAGGAGCCGGAGGTGGTTCAGGAGGACGACGTCGGTGCCATTCTGTGCGCTCCGTGGACAGGTCGAGAGACGCGTCACTACTAAGGTTCATGGGTACGTTGTGTGCCGCATCGGAAGGTAAGGTGAGGTCACGCGGCGCGTAAGGAGGCTCAAACACATATGGTTCAGAACGAAACTCATGGACGGACATAGCAGGGTGCACGGGGTGAGGGGGGTGCGCGCGCGGCGGTGCCGTGTACGGTGGGAAGGGTGGCCGCACGTCGTAGACCGGCATGTACGCTGGCTGATAGCCATAACTAGTCTCACCCATTTCGCTCTCATGCTTGAGAGACGTGTGGTGGCTAACATATGACGTAGAAGGAGGAGATTCTCCAGACGTTTCTTGACCTTTATTCTTTTTCGGTCGTCCAGGCGTACCTTGAGCCTGTGAATCGAAAACTGTTTTTATATTTAATTAATAATAATTAATGTAGTTGCAATGTTTTGCTGTAATAGACGCTGCATTAATGTTAAGTAAAATTTAGGTGTGGTTTAAAATTTTGAGATAAAAATCTCAGATTGTTTAAGTAAAATTGTAACCCGATCATCAGACAAAACAAATACATCATTATTTTCTTTTTCTTATGGTATTGTAATTTTGTTTTATTCAATAAAACGATTACATTCTTACCTGCATTTTACGTTTCAAATGCTTTATCAATTGTCGACTAGTGGCATCCTCAGTTGGTACTGTAAAAAAAGAAGGAATGAAGTGTAATATAAAAATACATTATACAGATGTATTATAAAGTGAAATTTACTATTAGTCAACTATTAAACATGCAATAAATCAAATATTACTATTAGAAATTTTGACAATAGTTTGAAAATAGCAAAGATACATTTTATTCATTCAAGATCGAATCTATTCTAATCACTCATAATACAATATACTCTTTTATGATGTTTTTATTTCATCAAACCTCTACTGCGAATATGCAGGAAATAAAGCTATGTCTTTGCAGTTTTGAACGACTATGCAGTAGAACTCCTATTTTCGCTTTTCTATAATAACAGACTTAACCTTGACTGCTGTGTTAGATGATGGAAAGTCAAGATGAAATCAGATATATAGCGCGTTCGAACCACAAAACCGATTCAATCTTAGCTCGCAGCCTCTCATATTATATGACAATGAAATATAAACGCGGTGGGCTAATTTCTCTTCTTGGTTGTACGCAATAAAAGTAAGAAGATAAATCGCTTCGTTTATGTACATTTGATACTCATAGCATGTTTGGTTAAGTTTATTAAGGACAGAACAAGTTTGAGACTGGGCAGTGCGATGGTTATTACGACGGTTTTTTTTTTATTGAACTCTCGTCCGTAGGCAGCAGATAACGTTCTTGAAATCATTATCATACGGTGACATCTTTTTTTATACTGGTTTGACAAAGTAAGTACAGAGTATCGAATGTACGAATGTATCAAAGGACGGAATTTCAATTACAGTCGCTGTCGCTATAACGGCCTGCGTATACCACTAAAGAAGGTCTCTAGGTATGTGTGAACAAATGGACGTACAAATACTGATCCTGAAACGCTACAGATCGGAGCGAGTCAATATAAAGGCATCTGCACATGTGTACTGTGGTTACGACCGAGTTCGGACAATCGCCATACCACCTCAAATAATGAACAACCTCGTAATGAAGTTTGGAGATTAATAAGAAACATTTTTTGCGATCCCATGCTATGTTCTTCGACTGTATTATACCTACTTTTAGGTGCAGTGCAGTGTTACTATAAAAGAAAAGTGTTACTAGAGATTGAGGTGTTGAAAAATAAGGTTTGGTTACCGTGAGCCTGGGCATGTTGCGGAGGCGGAGAATCGCTGAGCGGCCCGGGCGGCGCAATCGACGAGGAACTCATTGACATAAGATGTCGAGACAGTTCGATTATGTTCGCAAACTTTGCACCTACAATACGGAATGATGTTGAACAACCGAGGATAGCATATTCACAACACTTACGATAACTACTAAATTAAAAACATACATAACATTTTTACTAAAAAAAATTCAACCGACTTAAAAAAGTAAATAATAATCCTAAATCTACAGATTAGTCTTTGTAAACTTTTAAAGTCAGTGCCGTGTAATATATTCTGTAACTAGTCACCGATTTCAAAAATTATAAAGTCTAATAGGTAGATTACGAGTATTATTTACATTTTGAAGATAAATATACATTTTTTTTTGTATTGCCGTGCGTCGAAATCAATTTATCTATCGAGATGAAATCCTTATTAAAATGAGCCCAAGTATCATAAATCTACCGTATCAAGGAAGACCTTCATCAAACTTTCACCATATCAAACTTCAAGCAACCTTTGTGTATTGAACAACAAGATAATCATCAAAATCGGTTTACACAAGATGAAAATTTAAAGGAAAAACAATTTTGGTGTTGGCTGTTAAAGCGTTGGGATTTATATCTCCAAGGATCATCAAGACTACATGACATTGAAACGGGACTATCTTTATATATCCAATAGCATAAAAAAATATCCAAATCGTTTTGTAAGTCTTGGAGTTGTGTGGAATACAAAACCTACTTCATTATGAAATCCGGTAAAAACTCCTTGATTTAAATATATCAAACACGTCACTTCTGCTGTAACTTAATAAGTACCCAGTTTATTGAAGATGATACTACAGTATTAGGTCACGGTTGCTATGTTATTGCCATATTACTAAAGTTACAGCATAATATGTTTTGAATCGATTCGACAGTTAGAAGTTGTTTATGTTACATTCCTCCAACAACTAAGATTCAATCAAAGACCTCCAATCATAGTTAAAAACCCTCTCTATCAAGTTAGCATTAATAATAATTATATCGTTACGCTATATTCCTTACGGGTTTAAGCAGAGATACTTTAACAAGACAGATTTCAAGCAAAATAAAACTAAATCAAAATAGGTTCATCATTTAAGAGCTATCATGCCACAGGCAGACATACAAATACACACATCCACGCGATAAACCTCTCTTTTTGTGTAGGGGGTCATAAATGCATTGAGGAGCTTATGCTGCTTGTGTCCAAAGTCTTTATCTTTGATATCTTACACGTAACCCCTAAGTTGAGGCATAGATGGGCAAAATGTAATTAGATTAATGATTAAATTTTACGTTGTTTTACCATTAATATGACTGCATTTTGCTTATTTATGTTTTAAACACTACAAAATCCCAGATTGTATACACATTTATGATTACTTAATGTTTTAAATGAATTTAATCATGATTACAGAGTAAGAAAATTAAAACTACGACTACATTTTGTAATCGTTCAGCATTAATCAGATTACATATTGCCCATCTCTGAGTAGAGGTAATACTAAGTTAATAATATGATAAGGTTATGTTGTTCTGGAATGAGCAACCTAATTTTCAAGCCGGATATCATCAGGGAATTCTAACGTAAGTCTCGTGCCATGCCATCTCCCTAAAGACGGCGAAAACTTATTTGTACTCTTAATAACAATCAGTTTCTTACCCAATTTCGTTTCAGCCCAATCGCATACTATCCTTTCAGTAACTCTTGATGTTACATTTGGTTCCTGAAAATATTATCAATGTATTGAAAAAATACATTATATATTATCCTAACAAATTGGTAAATCTAAATTAATAATAAAATTGAAAATACTTTTTTTTAGCTTTATAAGCGTTTGCAGATATGTCCTGACCAAATGTTCCTTATTACTTTTCATTTTTATTACAATCATAATTTCATCACTAATGTACATACGTTTGCTCACCCCAAAAGAGATATAGCGTAACGGTATATTATTTTATAATTATCTTCTTTTTCTTGTGTCTTATATTGATAAGATAGGTTATAATTGCCAAACAGGATGAATTCTGTCTTATTTCTTTAATCTCGTACTACAAATAATATTTTTTGAAGACAATTACACACATTGACCTAGTCCCAAAGTAAGCTTGCGCGTGAAAGTTTTAAGGGCAAAGTAATAGAAAAACTGACCAATTAAAAAAAAAAGTAATATAATGTATCTAGCAATGGCGTGCATTCTATATATAGCATACAAAGAATTATCTCTTTATACTTGGACATTTGACACACACACATATATATATATATATATATACTAAAAATTTGTCCAATTTGGACTCTCAGACTGCTATTTGGGTAAACATCAGATTTTAAGTCAATACATTTATTAAATGTCCAAGTATAACAAGATAATCCTTTTTATACTTTATATGGGATGCACGCTACTGGTATATAGTCACGCTATATTCCTTTCGAGATGAACAGGGATAACTGGGATATAATGATCGATTAATCTGTATAATAAAATAATACTACAACGTCAAGTTATACACCTTTTGGAGTAAACAAAAAAGCCTTAATAGTTATATCCAAAAATAATAATAACGAATCGTGAAGAGGTCAGCATTATCACGACAACTATCGGCAGGTACTTATTTCTCGATAGACCTACTCGATTTTTTACACTAGACTTTCATCAGGAACGGAGCAGTCACTGTGCCGATTTCTTTTTACACTGGCTCGACAAAGTAACTACAGTGCACCTAATGGTAAGTACAGTGTAGTCCAAAAACAAAAGCGATAATCAAAGGACGTAAATCCGTTGATAGTCTCCGTCGTCATGTCGGCCCACATATACCACGATTGAAGGTCTCTAGGTATATGAGTTACTGGATACACAAGCTGATCCCGAAACGCGACAGGCCAAAGTGAGTCACGATGACGGTCTTTACATTTGTGTACTGTGGTCAGACCCAGTTCGGGCAATCACCTTACCACCATTATCGAATCAGAATAACAATATTATATCATCACGCTATAACATTTTTGAGTGAGATGAGATACAATAATGGCTGAATCTATATTGCGCTTGTACGCCATGATAACTAAAAAATTAATTTACATTTCTGGTTACAAGAATTGCGTGTAAAGATTTATTCATACAGACAGTAAAAATATAAACCACACGAACCTTCGATGTTTCACCTAAATCTGGCAATTGTGGCACTTCTAATTTGATCTTTTTCCGAAGACCTGCATAGCAATACCTGTAAAGCAAATATATTTATTTAATAGAATGCTTATTTTAATAAAGTTGTGGTGTTTTAGCGGATTATGGTCCGGTATCCAAGCCCAGCAAATGTGAATGGTCGTAGGTTCGAATTCTGACAAGAATAATATGGGTTTAGACATTTCATGTTCTCCGGCCAATTAAAACATTATAAGAAAATCTCCATGGAATCTAATAAAAGTATCATGTGTAAGTGCCCTGGGAATGGCTATCAGATGCGCTACTGGTCACGTTGGACATGAAATATAAACACAACTGTGGATACAGTCCCTAAAGTATATCTAAACATCCCGAAAGGGATATAGCGTTATTTTAATTGATTCTCAAGTTCTGCGACCCTTATTTTTCATATTGTATTATATTATATTGACGATATATAGGAACAAATGTTGTTTATAAAATAATAGAATTGGGTATATTAAAAATTTCATGGTTAAAAAGCCACATTATGGTTACGTATTTTATCATTTTTTCAATAGTTTTATTTCATTCGACCTTTTATCATTTGTGGTATCAATGTCAATGTAAAGGATACCACCGCTTGAGGTTAAACAATTCATTATAATTATTATTATTTTTCCTTATTGTTTATTATTATTGCATCTTAATTAATTAATAATCTCTTATAATTAAGTATTAAAAATAGAATTTAATTTTAGCGCACTATTAATTGTGTTTTAAAATCTAAATATATATAACTCAAAGGTGACTGACTGACTGACATAGTGATCTATCAACGCAGAGCCCAAACCACTGGACGGATCGGGCTGAAATTTGGCATGCAGGTAGATGAAGTCTGCTTTGCCATGACAATAAACAAGTCTCAGGGGCAAACTCTCAAATTTGCGGGTATTGACTTGAGAGAAATGGACAGTTTTATGTTGCTTGCTCACGAGTAAGTTCATCCAATAGCTTTATAGTTTTAGCGCCTAATGACGGATTAGTTAAGAATATTGTATACAAAGGAATTTAGTAGACCCTCATTTTTTACACACGCTAAACAAAAGTGAAGCCGCAAAAACTATACCTAATTAATAATAATACTTCTTAACGCCAGCGAAGCCGCAGGCATAAGCTAGTAGTATATAAGATATAAACTATGTTTTGTAACATTAATAATATTTGATACAAAGACCAGTTATTTTGACTAGTTTGGTAAGCCTAGTGTTAATGCATAGGCAAATAGATAAAAATCCTTATATTAGAAGTTCTTATAAATTAGAAAAATTGTAATTTTTTTAGTAATGGAAACCTCCAAATAATAAAAATAAATAAAAAAGTAAAGCCCCATCCCAGAAACTTATTCAAAAACTGAGATATTTAAAACCCTAAACGAATGACCCGGATCGTATTATTTATTTGATTATCGAGTGCATGTGACATGTATGTCATTATCATGCCGTTATCATTTGCGTGAAGTAAAATGCTTGTGATAAGAGTAAAGGTAAGCTAAATTCAACGGGATTAAGGCCAATCATAAAGATAATAGTTCAAGAATCTTAATTAATTGTAATGATTAAGTAACCGCTCCCATTTATGTTAACTAATTACGACTACTTACTTCAACACTGTTTCTGAAATATGAATCATAAATTGACATTGAAAGTGTGGGTTACATTCTGTCTACCAACATTTTATCGGTTTTCCTGGTTTAATGTCATAAGTGGACATATTTTATAAATTACAATGTCTATTGTTCGCGGCTTTATCTATGCACGTTATAATGAACTACCTAATTTATTAAGTAAAGTTTAAAATATTTTTTAATATTATTCGAGAATATATAATATTGCAGAATTTAATGACCTCTAGTATAAAATCAATAATTATGCACAAGTCTCCTAGAATTCGGTTCAATATTTTTTGTGCAAAGTTCGGGAGAAAATGTTATTTTTAATTTTAAATGTTTTTTTTTGTTCTCCAACATACAACTATAATTTTATGAGCACAGCTGTGATGGTGGGCGAGCACTTAAGGTGCTCAGCCAGCGAGTTTACGGGTTCGTTGGCAATGGAAGGGCACCCCTGTTGTACCTTAATTTGGGCAGCGAGCTAGGGGAAGAACCTAAAGGTGATCTACTAGCGTTTCGGAAGCTACTATCTACCTACTAGAGAAGAAGCACCGAAAGAAATTCAATGCTGCGTCAAAGTGGAACTGCGCCTCGGACGTAAACGCATCGGTTAGCGATAGTTGACTGAACTATCGTCGGCGCTGGTATCTTGCAATGAAATTAGTGCGTGAGTGTACCTCATTGTTATTCTGCGGCTGCGAGAGCCGCGGTAATTGGATCGCCGGGTTCCAATAGGACAAGAAGCGGACGGCGAATATCGCACACGATGCCTTTTTCCGGAGTGTATTCGCACGCTTTGCAAACTAGTTAGGGTGATACGGCGCCTTGACAAATTTTCGACAAGACGCTCTATGCATGCAACTAGCGATCGTTTCCAACTTGATATCGTTAGTACGATCTAAGTTACGCATGTACAGTTGGGCACCCACTACTATACGCAGAATTTTATTCTGAATAACCTGAAGGTTATCCAGAGAAGACGTGGAGCTATGTGTGAATACTACGCTCCGATTTTGTGTCAACTTATTGCCTAATGACAATTTACTGTGTTTATACAATATTAGATGCAAACGACCGAAAATAAAGGAGGCACGATCACGCACGGCCATGACGTGAGGTAGGAATGTCAACTGTTACAACATGTTACAGTAACAACATGTCACTGTCAAGGATAACCCCTAAGTACTTGACCTTTTCAGCTCAAGGATTAGGCCGGTCGAAGAGGATACTCTATGTATTTTATTAGAAAATGGGGTGTAAGTCGTCCTGAAAAGATAATTAATAAAACGGAAATATTTTAGTTCAGATAAAATAGGGATGGTGTGCATATCCGAAACTATAGAATATTTGAAATTTTATCGATACTATCGGTTGAAACTATGTACTCCGATACCATCTCATAATAGTTAATATAAATGGAACTAATGTGTATATCATTATTATGTATTGTTGTTATTATAAATCAGCTCAAGCTCGGGCAATATCAAAACACGTGATGATTAGGTATAATTATATGTTAAACTCTAGCCCATGTGCATTAATCGGATTTGTAGAATAAATGTTAAGCTTTATATGATGAATAAATAATGATAAAGGCAAATAATAATAGCGAGACTAAACTAGAAGAAGTCTCTACGAATTAGCAAAAACTAAAAGACAAATGCTCTCATATATAAATATTTTTATTTAACACAAGGATTTTTTTTTAATCTATTTTATATGTGAAACGAGCATTCTGATATTGCAGATGACATATCTAAAGTAAAATTTAATCATTATTAATTTTGGAGTACTTAAAAGATTTTCTTATTTCTAGACCTATAAGTTTTTAATTAACAAAGAGTGCACTTAGTGCCTTATAATTTGAACTTAAACTGGGTATTTGATTATATCTCACTTCAATTAAACATAAAAGTAATTACTATAAAAATATAAAGTGTTTCAAAATAAAATTAATATTATTAGTCCCATATTTATTTATTTTTTAATATTACAATTTTAATTTTGCATCGTATAATTTTTTATTTGGTTCACCTGCGCTGTGTAAGTATATATGTTGAAAAATTTGTTTTTTTTATTTCATATATTTATCACATTATTGTTTCATTTTATTTTTACAATTTAATTTTTGCAGCGTATAATTTCTTGGCAGTATCACTTGGGTAGTGTATATCTTACACTACAGAATACATCTGTTTTTGTCTCTTAAAATCACTGAAGATATATGTTGACAAATTTGTTTTTCTGATTTCATATATTTATCACATTGTTTTTTTTTTTAGATGCAAGGCCGTATTAACAGTTTTCTTTTTTATATACCGTACATTCAATCCCCAATTTTTCATTACGAGATAACGTAGCACTATAACAGCAATTTTTTTTTGTTAGTTACAACAAATAGTGAGACACCTCAGGAATATCTCGGCACCTAGAATGAATGCGTTTCTTGCGTTGCACTTCAGCGCGCTATCATCTCAGAGAAGCAGAGGCATGGTGGAGTACGACAGGATTCGGAATTGAGAAGCCGCATACTTTCAAGTTGCCGAGATATTTCTGCTGCTGCGAGATATAATGCTGGAATACACTTTATTTTAAACATGTTTTGTTTATAAAATAAAATGCTAAATAAATTACCTTGAATTACCGCGTGTTCCAAGTCGACGGGGACGAACACTGGGATACACTTGTTTCATCACCTTTCCGAAATCTGCTGTAGACAAGGGTTTCATGTTGCTGCTCATACAGTGTGCACTGTAAGTAAAATTAGGATACATTTGTTTGCTATACATGTTTACGACATCAGATTACCTAGCACACACTAAAAATACATAATTCAAAAGTTTCAGCATTATCAAATATGACAAGGTCAATATATGAGAACACCAGAACCAGAGTGAACTAAGTGAGAATTATGTGAATTTTAAATCTACTGTTGCAGATCTTAGATTTCACCAGCTATATTATAATTTATATGTCTTATTACATTTCCTCCTTGGATATTACTTTGGATCCTAGTTTAGGAGAGCTCTGATTTTTCTGGTTTAATATAATATATATATATATATAAAATAATCAGGAATTAATATTGTGAAGATTTAAACCAATAGGCTATCATACATATGAATCCATACAACTGAGGATTGCTCCATCCTTTATCACCAAGAAAAAATTGAATTGAATAATAAATACCTCTAAAAACTTATGTAATACCAGTAAGACGATAACAATTCGATCATTTCAGCAAACCCAAAATATTATTTAATATTGTGTAATATTGGTTGCGCTCAACAGGGTTTTAATAGTTGACCAATGTTCACAAGTCAATAAAACAGTATCACCAGATGTAGCCGAAAAGTTAATTTAGTTTACAGAACAGATATTATGTGCTTTATACATGACTAATCTTTCCAGAATAGTGATTGACATATTTGTTACACTACTGACTGAACATTTTAAATTAAAATTTGTAGTCAATAAACGTTTTCATTACAATACAGATATTATACAAATGGAACCTCAAGTCTATTTGTTACATTTCAAGCTCACATGATTTCATTCAAAAAAATCACTTGAAACTTATAGTCAAATATTCATTCTATATACCAAACTTACATGTATTCATCATAAACATCCTGCTTTGGTAATGAGACATCTGGGTCAACCTCTAAGTGTGTTTGTATCCAGGTAACTGTCTGCTGAAGTTCAGCTCTGCAACATCAATGTATTAAAAATAAGGTTCACTTTGTTTACAAATTATTTTACTTAAGTTGGTAGTGTTTGTTATATTACTTTATATAGCTTACAACTACATTAGATATAGCGTTTCTTTTATATTAATCAATATTTATCTTGTCAAATCTATATGTAGTATTGATATGTATTTAAGAGAATAATGAGACTTAATTAAATTTTAGACACATACCATGCTCAAAGATTAAATCATATAAGGTAAATATGTTGGTTGTAAATGTAATCATTGCAAATAAATTTGCTCAATGTAACTTACTATACTACTCACTGAGATCAACAATAACTTGCCATGAGTAACAGCCAACAATGGAATTGAACATGTTCCATTATCATAGCCATGAGTGCAAAGCATACTATTTGCAAATTCATAACAAACTCTGTATTTCATACTTAATTTTTTCTCATGAAAAACACAAATGGGAATCACTACATTTGACAACTAGCACTTAGATTAAAATTAAACAAAAAAATAAATGTATTTATATTACTCTCCTTGTATTCTATTTATTCTTAAGGTAAGTACACATGTGGGTTTTTTATACAAACCACTTTTTTGTTTCTTTTTAGCCACAAGTAATAACAGTATTAATTATTTTAAGAAGTAATATTAATTATTTACCTTGAACCTAATGGATTAATGGGTTGTTTCAATGGGTCATGTGGAGGAACCCCTGTCGGCAATCTGAGATACAACAGCAATCTCTCAGCACTGCCCAATGCTTCTACTGCCTCAAGTAGTTGTGTAACTCTCTGTCGACCCTCCTGACTGAAATGCAAAATTATTTCTTATAAAACAAAACATTTATTATCTTATTAAATTGAATGGACCATAAGATCTGTATAATGATTGTTAATCACTTTATATTACTTTCAAGGTATGCAAAGGTAACAATTACAACAGTTTCCTCTTATATGTCCCTTTCTTATAATTTATACATTAACATTCACTTTAAATAAATTAATATAATATAATTTTTGAAAAGTATAAATGCTATATTCTACTTACATTTAGGACTTAATCTTAAATATCCAACCATGAGAAAATATATATAAATGGCATGTGTGTGGCTATAGGGTTGTATTAGGATTCTTATGATATTGTTTTCAATTATAACATGTATTGGCTTTACAATTTAGTAGAAATATCTTAAATTTAATACTTAAAATAAATGCTCCCTTTAAGCTATTAACTTTAATTGTAAACTATGCATGTTTTATCAAACTAAATGGCATTACAGATTTCAACAATTTTTATACAATGTACAACAACTACAGCTAGTGGGTAAAGCCACTAATGTGAATGTGATGCTTACCCCGAAAGGTATACAGCGTGACAATATATAATGTAGAACTACACAATACTGTACCATTGTGTCTATTCTTAAATATGTACCATATCAAGTAAGCACTTGACCATTCTACTCGTAAAATTTTACATTATGGCAAAGAAGTAGAAATATTACCTAAACAGCTGTTTTATCTATGAACATCAATTAAGATAAGAGCACTGACAACAAAGTACCTTTTACATAAATTTACTGAAAAGTTTTATAGCTAATAAAAATGCTGAGGTACAGAATACAGAAGACTAGACAGGTAACAGTTTATTGGCGTTACCTTAGAGTGTTTTCGACGATTTGCTGCATAGAAGCTATCTTATTCGAGTCCATTTTAGACTCTTTACTACGAGTAGAATCGTCGCCAGGACTGGTAGCACTCGTTGATCCTGGAGCGATGGTAGAAACGGAGGCACTTTCTTTATCGTAAGACGCAGTTTGCCTATGTTTTGGATGATTGACATTTTCCCAATGAAGTTTCGCGTCATCCACTAGTTCTCTCTCGGATTTAATTATTTTAGCACTATCATCAGATACCCAAGGCTGAAATGGACTGTTACTATCCATTTTAGCCAAAGCAGATACATAAAGTAAAGTTATATGATTTCATTTTGAAACCTTTATTCATTTTAATTAGAAAATGCGTAACAAAACTCCATTTTCTTGACATTTGATCAGCTGTGAGGTGAGGTGGGTTGAAGGGGGAAATATTTTAAAATACAGATAAATATAAAAGCACAGAAAATATAATATTGTTATGTATTTTATTATAATCTATAAGTAATATTTTTATTATAATTTCGTTAATATAAAACAGTTAAGTAAATGCACACTTAAATTATTCTTATTAATAAGAAGGTATATCGTAACTTGGTTTTATTAAAAGACGCGACGATCATATGGAATTCGATAAGTGTATCAGAAAACGAAAGGATATAAAAAAAAAGTCAAATATCTGTGAAAACAACTTTAGGGTTTTACCCCTAAATTGAGGAGTGACAAAAATTATAAAAGGAGCTTCTTTAAAGGGGCAAGAATTATAAGTTGTCTGGATCTTTTAAAGAGGTAAACTGAATCAAACATAAGATACCCTACAGGCAAAAAATACATAAATTTATTCTCATTGTTATTACTGATGGTGACAATATTACTTTATAAGGTAAATAGCTTTTGCCCGCGGCTTCGCTCAAGTTAAAAAGTATTATTATTATTAAGTAGGTATAGTTTTTGCGGCTTTACTTTTGTTAAGCGTGTGTAAAACTCAAGTCAATACCCGCAAATTTGAGAGTTTGCTCCTGAGACTTGTTTATTGTCTTGGCAAAGCAGACTTTTAGAGGAAACTGTAATCGTTTAAATTCGAACCGGATATCATTAGGTATTAATGGGATTCGTGGTATAAATACAGTTTCGCCTTTCGCACACCCATTAAATATAGTGGCTTCCACTATATTGCGATGTAACGCTTTCACTTGCAGTCTCGTACTTTTACAAAGTTTTGGTGGTTTTAAATTGCGCAACACAGGCGGTTTCAATTAATTTAAAAATTCTACAGGGTAATTAGTAGCGTCATCTGTATTAATCACAGTATCAATCGAAGTATAGGCCTTTTCTTCGCCCTCAAACGCCATGAGCAGGATATCGTTGATAGCTGCTGCTTGATCGTTCTTTGGAGTAAGTGTGACACGCTCACATAACCATTCAATAGGCTTGTCATGTATATGAATATTGTCTGGATAAACTTTAGACACCAATTCTTGAAAATCTAAGAAGATCTATACAATCTTTCATCGCCTATTTTATCCCCTTGAGGGTGGAATTCATCAAAATTATATCTTAGCGGATCCCTACGTCATATCATCTACCT
The DNA here is from genome assembly GCA_036320925.1 of Automeris io. Lineage (NCBI taxonomy): Eukaryota > Metazoa > Arthropoda > Insecta > Lepidoptera > Saturniidae > Automeris > Automeris io. The sequence goes on along the minus strand of JAUDJH010000037.1, from coordinate 415,753 downwards.
GCATGCCAAATTTCAGCCCGATCCGTCCAGTGGTTTGGCCTCTGCGTTGATAGATCACTATGTCAGTCAGTCAGTCAGTCACCTTTGAGTTATATATATTTAGATATGTATTATACAATTGTTAAAATAGTTTATGACAGCCCGTTTAATCAAATTTAATGTATATCCAAAGCAAATTTTGATAGTATACTTTTTTATCCTAAGAATACTCTAAATAAATATTAATAATTATTCAGTACGTTACATCGGGGTGAGCAGAGATACATAAGTGGTTGTATCATCTTAATAAATAAACGTTTAATATTATGATTAACGATTAAGGAATTCAAGTTCAGTACATAATCTAAAATATTTTAGGGGTATTTTAAAGTATTTTGCAAGGAAATTTTTGCCTGGTGTCGGCAGCACTGCCATTTAAAAATTAAAAGTGTACTACATAGTTTAGTATTAGAGAAAAAGATTGTAAAATTCTTATGGATCCGTGCTCATAAAGGTATTTCGGGTAATGAGGTTGCCGATTCAGCTGCCGCACAGGATTATGATGAAGATTATTCTAATGATATAAAGGTTCCATTCACAGATTATTATTCGAACTTGAAGCAAAGTACGAGGGCGGTTCGATAAGTACTTAGCCGCATCGCCTTATGGCGCCACTATCGCAAGGGAAATTTACCATCGTGTAATACATTATTTTAGACCGCTGCTGACAAAATTTCAGCCACATGAGGCTCGTAGTTTAGATTTGACTCCGTGTAGAAGCAAGCGTTTTGGCGAATTTCAAAAAATGGAGAAAGAGCAGTATCGGTCCATGTTAAGATTCTTGTTTTTGGAAGGAAAATTGCGCAGCGAAATCAAAGAGCGCTTAGATGCAGTGTACGGTGACTCTTCTCCTTCGATGGCGACCATCAAAAATTGGTTTACAAGTTTCAATGTGGTCGCACGTCGGTTTTTGATGAGCCACGTCCAGGTGCCACAAAAACGGCTACCACGGAGGATAACGTGACAAAAATCCACAATCTCATATTGGCAGACCGTCGATTGAAAGTACGCGAAATAGCTGAGACTGTAGGCATCTCAAAAGACCGGGTGGGTCATGTCCTGCATGAAATTTTGGGCATGAGAAAGCTGTCGGTACGATGGGTGCCGCGTTCGCTCACTCCGAACAACAAGCGAAATCGTGAAATCACTTCAAAGCAATGTTTGGTGCTGTTTAAGCGCAATCCGAAGGAGTTTTTGCGTCATTTCATAACTCTAGACAAAATATAGATCCACTAGTACACGTCAGAGACCAAGGAACAGTCAAAACGTGCTCCGAAGAAGGCAAAGACTGTCCAATCGGCCGGAAAGGTAATGGCCACCGTTTTCTGGGATTCACAAGGTGTGATCTACACCGACTACCTGGAGAAGGGCAAAACGATCACAGGGCTCTACTATACTGAATTATTGGGTCGATTCAATGTCGAGCTGAAGAAAAAACGGCGCCATTTGGCGAAGAAAAAAGGTTCTTCCACAATGATAACGCACCGGCTCACACCTCCGCAGTCACCACTGCCAAATTGGTCGTATTAGGCTACGAACTGCTGCCCCATCCACCATATTCCCCGGATTTGGCCCCGTGTGACTTTTTTTGTTTACAAATTTGAAAAAGTCATTCGCAGAGTATTTTGGTCGAATTAGGAGACCACCGCCGCCACGGAAGCTTATTTTGCAGAGCTTCCGAAAACTTTTTTTTCAGACAGGTTAAAAAAGTAGGAGCATCGCTGGATCAAGTGTATCGAGCTAAAAGGAAACTATGTAGAGAAATAAATCGCCACTTTTCCAAAATTTTCGTTTTTCTTTTGTAGGCTAAAGACTTATCGAACCGCCCTCGTATGCAAGAAATGTGGTCTAATTATTAGATAGATATAAGCATAGAAAAGGGTAAATGGTACGCTGATATACAAAAAGCCCTGCCCGCCAAACCTTGGTTTCACAACATTAAAGGACCTGGATCTAGAAATTTTATATCCACAATAGACAGATTAAGATTTGGACAAAGCCAAACCCCAGCACACCTCAAAAGAATGGAAATTTGTAGTGATGGTCGTTGTTCACATTGCAAGTCCTGTAACAACGCAGATATTGAACATTTTGTATTTAATTGTCGTCAATTTGGAATAGTAAGGCTTTTATTGGTTTCGGAACTAGAAAAAATCTACAAAGAGTCCCAAGGACCTTGGAAGAAATATTATCAAATAAAAAGTGCTTTGTGCCTATTTACGATTTTATTAAAAATACGATAAAGAAAATCTAATTCGAACATTCCAACGACAGGGTCAAAAAGGCTTGTATCCAGAGCCGTAAAACTTCATATTAAAAAAAATAGTGCCAAGAGATTGGCGGCAAAGCTTCAAGCCGGAGTGGTTGCATTTCTTCCGCACTCTCGTTGAATAATTGTTGTTTTCTTCTTGTGGCGGTCGGCTGGATGTTCAATTGGTGTCCGAGCTTATGTTGTGGGCTTGGATAACGGTGGAATGCTCGACTGACAGTGTCCGATGTAGAATCAATGGTTTTTCGGCGAGACGCTAGCGGAGTGATGCGTCCCTTGGGTTGCTGAGTTTTTCCGCTAATCTACAGTCTTCCTCGCCGTTTATATTGTGTGTGTGTTTGGAAATGGTGCAATAAACAACAAATGAAGAGGGATTACAGTGAATTAAAACTACGACAGAGATATTGAAGTGTGGCGGAAAGACTTTACAGAAATTTAATAATACTAAAAAATAAATTACCTCAGACGTGGCTGTATGGAGTAAATGCCTTTGTCTTCCCCCATAAAGAGGAGAATATAACCAAAAAAAATTAGTGCCAAGATCTGAGTTCGGCTGTATAGATATTATAGGTTTTTGTAAAGTATTATAAATATATAAAGGTAAATGGAATGGTACCTATATAAACAAGTATTTTTTTTAATATTTTAGTGTCTATTTCATATTTTCCAAAGCAGGTTATGTTTATGAACAATGATACATTAAAATAAAAAAAATCATAAATAAAACATTTCACATATTAAATAATTTATATTAGGTTCATAAATATTTTCTAGCGAATATCTATTTTAAATACTTTTTATAAATAGATTGAATCATTTGGTAGCTTTCTAATATACATTAGTCCTTCATAATCAATTATTATTTTTACTTTGCTCTATTAACTAAGTTATTTAAATGAAAAGTACCATTTTACATAAAAAAGAAATAAACGCATTTTTAACTGTTCTCTTGTCTGTGGAATCACATTACAGGTCCTTGAACTTGAACCTGACTTTCTCTAAATCTAATTGGAATGTTGTATAACTCCAATTAGTCTTATCAATAAAATATATTTCTTTATGTAGTTTCTTACATTACACTTAATTTTGAATCTCATGGCAACTGTTCTATGAGAAATAATATGAGCTACCTAATAAGACAAGGACTTTTTACCATGTCCTGTAATGGAACAAGTCACTGACATAAGGTTACCCTAGGCCAAATAACAATTCACATACAGCTGTAATAATATTATTGTTTTTTATATCAAACTATAATTTACTTCTTTTATATATGTACATATAAATAATTTACAAAGCGTTGCTTCTGTAATACTTGAAAATGGCTCAACTGATATTATTTTCTTATTTTGTAACATGGGGTTGGGTTAAATTAAAAAGAAAAGCCTCGAAGAATGTCACAATGAGAAGTATGTCAGGTGGCTGCGGCCTAGCCCCACAGAGGTTCAGATGCAGCAGTTCCTTCGCCAGGACTAGGCAATCGAGGAGTCGCAATCCAAGCTGGAGTATCCTAACGCTGTTCTTTGGACAGTTGAGGTGGTGCGCCCTGTCTTGTGTTCATAGTTGGCCAGATCACATGAAGTGCTCACCTTTAGGCTTACTCAAATTCTCACAGTAACAGCAGTAGCCAGAAGGGAGGCAACAACAGAATGCCACGAGTGCAGGACTGCTGAACACATGGCAGAGCATACTTTGGGAAAGAGCTCAGCCTGGGCTGAAGAGACAGAAATTCTTACAGACCAGTTTGGTGCCAACCTCACACTGCCACACTGCTCACACTCTACTACACTACAAAGCTATGATGAAGCAAAAGGATGCTGCGGAAAGGGACAGGAGCGTACAACCAACTTGGATATTCGGCTGCCAAGGCACAGTTGCAAGAAGGTCTTGTTCACATGCAACCAGTGCAACATTCTTCTGTGACACTAACCGGTCAATAGACTTAGGGAGTTTGTTGCCTGGATAAGAAGGGGCCAGGATGCAGTGTCTGATGCTTGTGAGAAAGAATTGGAATGGTTGACTTTTTACATCCACATCTTCCTGAGATGAAGCCCTAACAGGTTGTTCCCATGTTGAATGTCTGGAATGATCCAGATTTCCAGGCCCAAGTGCATTGATTGGAAGGATGCCTCAGGGGTTTTAAATCAGTAAGAGTCTGACATATTGGGGTCGCTGCCTTCTCAACGGATCTGCTGGTCTTTTGCAGGATTTATCCCCAGGTTACCAAAAAAAAAAAAAGTTAAAAACGTAGGAAAACTCAAAGACATAGTCGAAATATTGAAATTGACAATATTGTAAGAGAATCACCAAATTGGATTACTTTCAATGAATGGCGTGCAATTAAGTCATTTTTAGTCATTTAAAGCTTAGGAGGGTCCTCTAGTTTAATTTAAATGACGTTTAAAATTAAATATATAATGGTACATTTTAGATTCAAAATGGCAGAGGAAATTGATATTGAAGAGCATGATGTGTTGGATAATCCAATTATAAGGAACATGTTTCCAGACTTAACCATTTTGAAAAGAGAAATTGATGACTACTTTAATGAAGGTATTTTTATATAATTATTATATACAATTGTATACAGTAATACATTTTTTTTATTACACTTTGCTTATATTTATCATTATCATCATGTAAGTCCTAGGACGTTCCCTGCTGGAATCAACCTTGATTTTTTTGACAACCAATAAGAAGCTTCTATCCAGCAGTCCTTTGATCTTGTATAAGTTATCTGTCCACCTACAAGAAGGGCATCCTATATTACCCTCTCCTGCTGGTAAGACACAGAAGAACTTTCCTGCCCCATTGACAATCCGCTCTACGAGATATGTCCAGTTCACTGCCACTTTAATTTTGTAATTAGTTGGATTATGTCAATAACTCCAGTTCGTCTGTGGATTTTTTCATTTCTAATTTGATTATATATATTATTGAAACACCATGAGTGAGGTTGGCACAAAGGCTAGACGTCATCGGGTGCCGAGAAAGATGGCTCATCCTTGCCCTTGGCACTCGGCAGGCGGGAGCAGGAACACCCCGGGGATTTTAGTCGGTGCAAGTCCGACACACCTGGGGCGGCCCTCATTGCCCCCTGAAGGTCCGTAAAGGATTTCACCGGGTTACCAAAAAAAAAAGATACAGATCCTCCTGTTTTATTTTATTATTTCATTTTGTGATTGAGATAATATTTCTTTTTTTCCTAATTCTTGTATTTAGACAGATCATAACTTTAGTTTCTCAGTTTTGTATTTCTGCAAATTGTGATTGTTTCAGCTTCAACAAAAAATTCGGAACCCACATCTACATTTTCTGATTCCATAGAACTTGTAACTGCTGATAAAAAAGGTGTGTATAACTGTTTGAATACAGAACCTATTGGTATAGTCAAAGAAGAGAAAACATTTAATTACCCAGATTCTTCCGTTTTCAAAAATGATTACAAGCATAGTAATAAAACAATAGATGAATCAAGACCAGCTGATAAAATTCCACACGAGAACTTGATCTTACAAATTAAAGAAAATTGTAAAGAGAGCTTGTATTTTCAAATTAAAGTTACATTAAATGATGTTTCGCCATATTTGGGAAGTAGTGACAAATATTGTAAGGAATGTCTTATTTTATATCCTAGCACAAAAGAGTTACGAGATCACATGGACTTAATACATCAAGATAATGCTAGTAATATATTACCAATACAGATAAAAAAGAGACGTTTTCTAAAAAGAGCACCTAAAAAATTAAATTGCAATTCTTGTATGAAAATATTTAGTTCAATGAGGACTGTACGAAACCATTATAAAAATACTCATAATGGAACTATAAATCCACCTTCTAAAAATATTGTGACACACGCTTATGTATCATCAAATAAAAATAGAAAAAATATTTCAAAAAGTTTTTGTTCTCATTGTGGAAACTTATTTCCGAATATGAATGCTCTTATTGATCATATGTATGATGTATTAAAAGAGAAAAAAAAAATCACTAGTACGTACAGCCCAACACTTAGAGAAACTGTGCAAGGCTTAGAAGACACTTCATGTGAAAAAGGAAAAGTCAACAATGCATATAAATGTCAATTCTGTGCTTGTTATTTTAGGACTGCAAAATGGTATTTGTTTCATACACGTAAGAGGCATAAAGTGTCTGAAATAACAAACCTATCAAAGGTCCCCATTAATTTAAATTGTAAAAACTGTCTTAAGGAATTCATCTCAGTGGAAGCATATAATAAACATATATATAAAAATCACATAAAGCAAAAAACCCTAAAGAGAACGGAAGTTAAAAAAAAAATTAAATCAAAAGAAGAAAAATTGGAACTAATATTTAAAACACCAACACAAATGCAATTTTCAAAATCATACGCCTTCAAGTCTACATTATTTAAATGTTTATTATGTGATATTCATTTTCTCTCAGTTAATACAGCAATGAAACATAGCAAACATGTAGACGTAGTTACTCATTGGACATGCAACATATGCCACAGAATATTTAAGGAAAATGATAAATTTTGCCATAAAATTCAACATATATATTCTGATGAATTAAATGTATGTAATGTAGATGGATCATCATATCTTAAAGTTTTATTAAAATGTTTACGATGTACTGTGCATTTCTCAGAAGAGAGATATGTATTACATTCAGCAACATGTGGATCAACTGTCTGTTCATCTACATATTGTAGGGTATGTAACATATTAATAGATGAAGAAGATATGTCTCAGCATAAATATTCTCATAATTTGAATTATGATTATGTAATTATTGGTGTATATGGTCTCATAGACACTGAAAATGAAAGTGAAGATATAATTAACTATATGTCTTTTACAAACAGTTCCGAAAAACCTGGATATGTGTATGGCAGGAGTAAAACATCATGTCATACATACACAGAAGTGAGCAAAGAACGAATTAACTTACGAATTTTAGAATATTCAAAATGTCAAATATGTTCAGTACATTATTTGAACAAAGATGCTTTACTTCGACATAAATGCAGAAGTAATGATTATAGTCTATGCCATGTTTGTAATTTGAAGTTTTCAAAATCTATTTATGAATTGCATATACCTTTGTACGGTTGCTCATTGAATAATATTAAAACAAATTTTTCTAGTAATTCGTCCTCAAATGTATTTGCAATTTCATCTAAAAAAGTATCACCGAATACTATAACTTCAATGATTCCCAATAGTAATGATGATGTCATATTTAAAAAGCTTGTACCAACAAAGCTGGCATTAATAATGCCCAAAAATCTTTTCATATGTAAAAAATGTGATATTGCTATTGATACCTATGATAAAGTTGTACATCATTGTCAAGTCCATTGCCAAAGCAAGAAAAAAGTTATATCTTTGCAGTGTAATATTTGTAGCCTTAGATTTATTGTAACTGATTATGCCAGCCACCAAAAATTACATCAAGAAAATCAATGGAATGAAACCTCATTAAAATTATGCAACTATGATAATGCATATTTTATAGCTGATAATGAAATTTGGACGAAACATTTATTTAATACATTAACAGACAAAGATATTAAAGAAATTACAGAAAATTCGTTATATAAACATGAACACAGAATAAAATTGCATATTGTTCAAGATGGCGCAACAGAACTAACAGTTTATAAATGTGCAAAATGTAATTGTTTCATTGACCAAAGTTCTTTATTTAATCACACAGAAATTTTGTGTACAGCATATTTGAAAAAGCACCCATGTCTCATCTGTGGCTTACCATTTATATCGATTATTTCAAGAATAAATCATGAAAAGATTCATGAAACATCAAATGTGGGATCAGAGTCATATAAAATAATTTCCTTTAATAGAGATGAAGATATATTATTCAACAAAAACATAATTTCTACTTATAGACATCATTTATTATATCAATGCAGAACATGTGACGTGACAGTAAGTAAAGAACAAGTTTATAAGCATAAATCAAAATGTAAAAATTGTAATATAGAAAAGTGTAAAATTTGTGGCTTATTTATGTACAAAGAAGAATATGATTTACATGTATCTAAACATAAAGACCTTAATTGTTTTGATAAAACTATTTTGAAAGTTATCTTATTTGGAGAACGAATGAATAAAAAAAAAGAAATTGGTAATAAGATATTACCTTCGTTTGGTGGAGTGATTATTGATTACACATTTTATAAATGTTCAAAATGTGGGATTTGTGTAAGTCATTTGCAATATCTTTTAAAACACATTTGTATCTTAGAAGGTTTTATTACTAAATGTCCAAAATGTCCTTTATATTTATGTACTAAAAATCTTTCCAAACATGTCAAGCACCATAAAAGAGAACTTGAATTCACAAAAGACCATATAAACATTATAACAGTTGATATGAACAAATTAAGTGACCAACTTTTGAATAAAGATCCTAAGTTTAGAAAGTCACCTGTAGTTGTTATGAAGTATGATAAAAACTTGATTATAAATAACAAATTATCAAATGATGCTACAGACAATATTAATATTCATTCAGAATGTTTTAAAATTTCTGACAATTGTTTTAATGATAGTAATAAAAGAGAGGATAGCGTTAGAGCTAATGTAGATAAGAAAGTTGATATATTTTAATGTTTTTGTGGTTTACATTTTCTTACGGAAAGTTCTGCATCTAGGCACTCAATTAATTGTAATGCAAACTTTAAAATTTGTAAACAGAAGTGTACAAAATGCGGGCTACTTTTTATTCCCAGTGAATTATTTACACATGTACTTAGTCATCATGGTGATAGAAATACGACATACCAATATAATATAATAAAAATACCAATTAGTGAAATATGAATTAATATAACGGAAATTCGTTATTAAATAAATAACATTTCATTTTCTCAAATAATGTTTATCTCATCAGTATTGAATTCAAAAAAAGTCCTTGGGATCTTTTAGAGATTTTGTATTGAGTTGAAAATATCTGACATAAGGCTGTGATTTATAAACGCTACATTAACTTTACTTAGACTTTACTCAAACACTACAAATCATATTTTTAAATTAATATCAAAGTACATAGTTTTACCGGTTTTCCCAACTGGACTTTACTGCATATACTCAGTAGAACTACATATTCAGTTTTTTTCAATTAAATACGAACTAATTTCTTAAGCAAAGGCAAAGTAGCGTCTATAAATCTCAGTCTTATGCCTGATATTCTATTCACTACAAATCCTCTTACGACGACAATGATCAAATAATAGGATCATAAATAGGTAGGTTGGTAGGTCTTTAGTACAAGTTAAGTAATTAATTTGGTACCATAATAGCTTATCTAAAACTATGTCTCGTATGAAAACTAATATAACTTTTATGATCATTTACCACTGCTAAGTTTGTCCTAAAATAAACTTAGTTTTTTAATAAAACGTTCTTTTCTGCTTGTTTCTTCTAAATTTCATTATAAATTTATATTATGCTCCTTGGGCTATAAAATTTAGCAATATACTAGGTGATTATGTAATTGAATACTTTTAATAATAAAATTTTATCTTAAATATTTTCTACTCTTTTTTTCTTTCACTTATGTACTAGTGTTTCTACCTGCAATGGAAGTCGATCCCTCCGATTTCATGCAGTCTGAAAATTCCACAGAACCTGTATAAATTATTTAAACAAGTACACAGCAGTATATCCACCTAGATGAATCATGAATGAGAAGGGGATTTCTTACCTTTGCTCTGAAGACTGAAATACATTCGAGCCCACCTATCTTTGAATTTGAAGCCGCTTCATAATTCAACGTTAGCCTTAATAGCAAAATTATGAAACTTTTAAATATTAGGTCCTTACATATGAAATTGGCGTTTTTCGTTCTGGCCACTTTAATCACAAATTTCTCCTCTTTGGTAAGGAATTCCAAATTCAAATTTGTACAGCTATAGACTCATGTATTTGTGCTTCGATGATCGTCATTCATTTGTTTTTTTCTTCTGTTTTTTTCTGTTTGCGTCACTCATTTTACAAAATGGAAAACTTAAAATATCGCATTATTTACGAGTACGAGTTCCGCCGTGGCACTAGTGCTGCGGAAACAACTCGAAGGGTGAATGATGTGTATGGCGGTCGTGTTGCAAAAGAAAACACAGTTCGTTTTTGGTTCCAACGTTTTCGTTCTGGAAATTTCGACCTGCAGAACAAGCCCCGTGGACGGCCTGAGACTCAAGTTGATAATGAAGAGTTGAAGGCTATTGTGGAAGCGGATACATCGCAAACCACGTCCGAGTTAGTTGCAGGCTGCGATGTTAGTGATAAAACTGTTTTAATTCACTTGAAGCAAATTGGGAAGATTAAAAAGCTTGAAAGGTGGGTACCTCACGAATTGACTGAAGCAAACCGGCAAACGCGCGTCGACTGCTGCGTTACATTACTAAACCGGCACAATAATGAAGGTAATTTAAACCGAATCATTACCTGTGATGAAAAATGGGTTCTTTACGATAATCGGAAGCGCTCAGCGCAATGGTTGGATCCTGGCCAGCCAGCCAAATCCTGCCCCAAGCGAAAATTAACCCCAAAAAAGTTACTTGTAAGCGTTTGGTGGACTAGTGCCGGTATTGTTCATTACAGTTTTCTCAAATCTGGCCAGACTATTACGGCTGATGTCTATTGTCAGCAATTGCAAACCATGATGGAAAAGCTAGCGGCTAAACAAACTAGGCTGGTCAATCGCTCCACGCCACTGCTGCTTCACGACAACGCTAGACCACACACTGCGCAACAGACGGCTACTAAATTAGAAGAGCTTCAATTGGAAAGTCTAAGACATCCTCCGTACTCCCCGGACCTTGCTCCAACAGATTACCATTTTTTTCGAAATTTGGATAACTTCTTGCAAGGGAAAAAATTCAACTCCGATGGGGCAGTCCAAATCGCCTTCAAAGATTTTATTGATTCCCGTCCGACTGGTTTTTTTAGTAAAGGGATCAATGAATTACCTATGAGATGGCAAAAGTGCATAGAAAATGATGGTTCATACTTTGATTAATTAAATATATTATATTAAAAAATATTCGACTTTTTATTCCTCCCATACAAAACGCCAATTTCATATGTAAGGACCTAATATAAATTTGTATAGACTGCTTATATTTGATTCATATAAATATAAGCAGTCTTAATAGCAGCAATAATCTTCAGTTGTGATATATTGTTACGAGCGCTAGGTAATAAGACACTGGTGTTGATGAACATTCAATTTATTAATCGAATTGAGAATACAGTATAAGCACACAGAAACAAATTGAAGCGCAGCCTTCAAATGATCCCAATATCCAATCTCGGAAGGTTCCAGAAATCCAGTCATTAAAAGTTCCCGAAGTTTGGCTATCAAAAGTCCAGTCGTCACAATCCAATCGTAAAGACTTCTCATAGTATAGTCGCAAAAGCCAGTCAAAATACTTGCGCGTAGAAACAATTTTCAATCGCAGTACTTCTACATTCGCCAAAGTCGTAGTATTTGATCACTCGGAGATATCGCTACCAAGCAAGAATCGATTTTTTTTTGGACTAGACAATACGTTATGGACGGCAAAAGCCTTTAGAACTTCATCGAGCAAATGGTACAGGGCAAGCACTGTAGGTGCTTAGTCAGCAAAATTATGGGTTGAGTGGCAACACAAGGGCACTCCTGTCGGTACGGACCTCGACATGGGCAGTTAGTCAAAGTCAGAATCTACTTTGATCTACCGGCATTTCAGAAACAACTAACTTGCCATGAAATACCAAAAGAAATTCAAGGCTGCGTGGGAGTGGAACTGCGCCTCGAAGCGTAAGTGCGCTGGTTAGCGACAGTTGACTGAACTATCCTTCGGTGACGACGGTGTTGTAGAATGAAGGTAGTGCGTGTGTGTACCTTACTTTTTCTGAGCGATGGCTTCCAAGGCCGCGGTGATTGGATCATCCAGATCCGAAAGTACGTTGTGGGCACGACGAAAAAGTGGCGCGAATGCACTTTTCTGTATATACCATAAACGCACGAATTCCGAACTAATTTATTAGGGTCAGGCAACGCTTTGTTGAAATATCGACGAGACGCTTTACGTATGAATCTGGCGATAGTTTCCAATTTGAGGTCAGCATGGAGGTCTAGATTCTGAATGTACCGTAAGTGCCACGTCTTGGCAAATAAATTTATTCTGTATTTATTTCATATGTAAGGTTTTCAAAAAAGATGGGGAGCTATGGGCGATTTTCTTTTTATTCCGTGGGAAAATCCTGCATAGGACCATCAGGGACGCTGTGAGGGCAGCGACCCCGGTGTGTCAGACTCCTACTAACTGAAAACCCCCGGGGTGTTTCTCTAATTGCTCCACCCGGGCCTGGGTACCAAATTCATCTAGACACTCAGAGCAAAAAGCTTGGTTGAGGCTACCTCTCTGGGAGAAGTAGGAGTAAAAAGTTCTCTCTTTCAGCCAGTGTGCCGGACATCGTGCACCGCCTCCCTCTCATCCGGGCAGCAGAGTCCCTCAAGTCTACTGCCCGGCATGGGTAAATACTACGCTTGCATAGATTATCACCGATCTTATGATGGTTTTGTAACTAAGTTAAGGGTTCAACTTATTTCTAAATGACCTTTTTTTTACACTGGCTGGACAAAGTGACTACAGTGCACCTGATGATAAGTACAGTGTAGTCCAAAAAACGAAAACAATCTTCAAAGGATGAAAATCTATTGATAATCTCCGTCGTCATGTCGGCCCACATATACCACGACTAAAAGTCTCTAGGTATATGAGTAACTGGATATACTCAAGCTGATCCTGAACTGCGTTTATGCAACATGGGATGCAAACGCCAGAGGATAAATGCGGCGTGATTGCGCACGGCCTTAACTTGTGGTAGGGTCAAATTACTTTCGAGGAATACCCTTTTTAGGTTAAATCCAACATTAGCAGGACGGGCGCGTAAGGCGTCTTAAAATATTTTTAGGGGAATTTGAAAATATTTTAGAGTTATTTATTTATTTCGGTCTTGGCAATACTGGTTGACAGTTGCTCTATTTGTCAGTTGCGAGTTGACGTTTGAAAAATAAGTCATTGAACTTGTATTTCGTAAAAAAACCTTTATTTTTGTTTGTTTATGTTTTCAATTAAAAGTTAAAAAATAAAAATCTCACGTGAAGAGATATCTATTGCTATTATGATTTACTATTAATATTAACTCGTTTACATTAAAATACAAAAAAGTTATCACTTGGATTTATAAAAATTATATGATTTTACTTCATATATAGATGGAGAGACAATTTACTACATTAATATTAAATACTTAACTCGTTAAAATGTTTTTCTACGAACGTTTTTGTCAATGGGTGGGTCATTTAAAGTTATCCCGAGTTATTTTGCTCGTATGTGTTATACTATTTGTTGTACCTCTGTTTACACATTATTATTTATCAAAGGTAAATATGTTTGACTTATTTCGTTTTATCTATTTAACTCGTGTACTACAATGGATTTTAAACCAAGTTTTATTAATGAAATTAAGTGAGTAGAGTATATTTGTAAAAACTACACAACGTATTAGTACTGTCAACCTTTTTTAAATCGAAACCTTGGCGTTTGTTATCTTTATATTTATTTACATTTTTCATATACTTAATAATGTATAAATGCAGTTATTGCGTGTAAAGAATCAGCGTTTAATTATAATTTTGATTTATGCACTTGTATGAGTGTATGTTGGTGATCTTTTTTAAAATAAATACATTTTTAAGAAATTTATATCTAGTTTAGTTGATATTGAATAAAATTTTTATGATTATAAATAACATAATTGATTAAAGATACCATAAAAAAGAAAGAACTATTGTGTTTTTTTGCCAAATATACCATCAATTTGAGACCTGTAAATGCAAATATTAAATCAATCTAAAATATTTTTCTGTTACACAGTGACAATAAGCAATTCTAAATAAAAAAAAAAAAACACCAAAAAATAAAAATAATTAGCTATTTATGTGTCATCACGATTACACAGCTATATACATATTTATTGTAGAATTAGTTCTTGAAATAAAATTTGTAACTTTTATAGAAAACAAAAACAAAAGGGACCCAAATGTTACTATGCCTGGGGTGGTCTGCATTGCACTTGTTACGTCTAGTCATGTTCTGTGATCAGCTTTTGTTTGTCTAGTTGTTCAAATAGAGGCTCTCTCTTGTGAGATATGTGAACTAGTATGATAACAGTAACTGTCAGAGGATTCTCGTTCCCAGGCAATTGCTACTGTTTTTAGAAATTGTTTTGCATCAGATGTAATATAGTCACTTTGTAAATAATTTGTTACTGAAGTCAAGATTGACACATTACTTGAAAAAATGCTATCATATTATATTTGCATTTACTGTCTGAAATAGACATCTGTTTCTATAACAAATCTTTCAATGTTAGTCAATTTTAGATACAGGATAAGTTTTGGTTACAGACATAATTCCTTTATAACTTTCAAATGACTCAATATTTATTAATGCCATAGGTATATATATATTTTTTTTTTTCAGTATGAGTCAATGTCAGGAAATATGGGCATGAATTCAATGCAACACACTCTGGAAGCACTCGGAGATGTTTCCACTATGAATGCAGCTGATCTCAAATTAAGGATTGAAGAAATGCTTAGAATAAAAGTAACCTTTTTAGTATTAATATATTACTTTTGATACTACATTAAAACTCTTTTACTTAAACCAGTTTATTTCCTAATTGAAATTGTGAACTGCTAAATTATTGTGTTTACTCCCATTGTGTATTTACCCCATGTTATACATATTATAATATGGGAATCTTCAAGGGACAAGTAAATTGTGAATAAGAATGATCTAAAAACATAATTTACATAAATGATTAAGTCAATTTCAGAGTTAAAAAAATTATTTAGATTAAAGTTATTAAATTATAATCATACAGTCAAAATCTATTATAACAATATCGAAGGGTCTACTCATATTTAGTTGTAAAAACCAATAGTTGTAACAACCAGTGATGTTTTTGAGATACAAAGTCCTATTTTTTTTTGTTCAGACCTTTGT
Source organism: Automeris io (assembly GCA_036320925.1). Lineage (NCBI taxonomy): Eukaryota > Metazoa > Arthropoda > Insecta > Lepidoptera > Saturniidae > Automeris > Automeris io. The sequence goes on along the minus strand of JAUDJH010000037.1, from coordinate 400,364 downwards.
TCTGGATCAATATAACTGGTTACGGTTAACGGTTTTGACTGTATTTATATATAATTAATATTACTTATTACTATATATAATTTAATTAATTATTTCTTTTTATTAAAAAAAACCGACTAAATGTATATTCAATGACCACAAGTGTATCTGATGAAAACTACAGTAGGTTATTTTTTTAATGTTTATGATGACGTGTTTTAATTTCAGGCATCAGTGTCTACAGAATTGCGAGAATTAGAGGCAAAACGTGGACGATTACAACGTGAGGCAGCTGCAGCAAGTGCTAAAGCTGATAGTGCAAAAGCTGAATACGCCCATGCTGCTGCCGAACTACAGCGACTGCGTGCTTCCGCTGACCAAGCGCGAATCGCGCAGTTGGAAGCTATTCGTCGAGATTCCCCTGAACTTGCTCCTCCAGTCCAGATTGTTCCATCCCGCCCTCCACCTATCCTACCTCCAGTGAGTTCCGCTCTTGAAATACATTGTCGTATGTTTTCCTGTTTCGATCACTCTCGTTGCTCGTTGACTTCAGGATTCCCAGTTTATCTCTATGATCCTGATATATACGCTCCATTAGCTGGAGCAGAGGTCGATGGATTTTTAAAAACAACTCTAAGACAAACTTTAGGTTACAATGCACACTTCACACGAGACCCCAATGAAGCATGTATTTATCTCGTTATCGTCGGTGAAGCTTTTCCATTTGACAAAAGTTCTGCGTGAGTTGCTAACAAAGATATATCTATAGTAGTTAATATGGTTAGAAATAAAAAAAAAATGTTTATTGCAGATTAACAACAGATACATATAAACTGTTGCTAAATGAGACATCTGTAAAGAGTTTGCCTTTTTGGGGTGGAGATGGTCGGAATCATGTTCTATTAAACTTGGCCCGACGAGAATTGTCTGTCGGCTCCGGTGACGCGTTTAAAGGAGCTTCCATTGGCAGAGCGATGATCGTTCAGTCGACTTTTACTCAAGATCAATTTCGACCTGGTTTTGATGTGGTGATTCCTCCTGCTCTGGGGCCTCCGGGTGGTGATGTTTGGGCTGACTGTGCACCTATAGCACCAGCAAGGAGAAAATATCTTCTAAGGTATTGCATATTCTTATATTATAAAAAGTGCAATTTTTTTAGGTATTTATTTTTAAATATTTACGATAGAGGGAAATTGTAGGTTTGAATTTATAAGCATCATTTAGTTTTCAGGGTTCACAACCTAAACCAATTGGCCCAGACAATGAGCGAGATAAATTGCTAATAGAAATGTTACTTAAAATGGTCAATTCAGCTCCTGCTTCTGATTTATTTCTTCTGCAATTTGAATGTGATCCGCCAGTGGAAAAACGCTCCAGATTGCCTATTGGTGATTGGGCATTATGTGGCACGGATAGGTCCAGAAGAGCAGTTTTACGAGATTCGACGTTCGTATTGATACTCGCACCGGCCGACCGAAATTATGTAAGCACGGCTCTTTTGCAAGCGAGATTGTATGAAGCACTCAGGTCTGGAGCAATCCCGATTATCCTTGGTGGAGACAGAATTCGTTTACCTTACGACGAGGTACTCGACTGGCGACGTGCGGTGCTCTCATTGCCGAAAGCGCGAGTTACAGAACTACATTTTTTTATGCGAGCTCTATCAGACGCCGACCTTCTAATGTTTAAGCGACAAGGTCGTGTTCTTTGGGAACGATATTTGAGTTCTGTACAAGCTAGTGTGGATACTTTATTAGCTCTAATACGGATGCGGTTGCATATACCACCGCGGCCTGCAATGCCATCGATCGGTTCACCGGCTTTCAACGAATCTTACTTTCCGCCGCGGATTGAGCCATCGGCTGTGGATACAGAGCCTGAAGAAACCCTGGGTCCACTCGAAGCGCCTTACCCAAGTCCTGCATATCAAAGAAACTACTCAGTGGGATTGGTACATGGCTATGAGCTTTGGAACGAATGGGGCGAGCCATTTGCTCTTTACCCGCAGCTACCTTGGGATCCCGTGGTTACTTCAGAAGCGAGATTCTTAGGTTCTGCGGCAGGCTTCCGTCCTGTAGGCGCAGGAGCTGGGGGATCAGGACGAGAGTTCAGTGAAGCGCTTGGGGGTGATCGACCAAGGGAACAGTTTACAATCGTGATCCTAACTTATGAGCGGGAAGCTGTTTTGGCAGCAGCTCTGGCTCGATTGAGAGGGCTGCCTTACTTAAACAAGGTAAACATGTACACATAATAGTCTAAATTACTGGAATACACTTATGGTCTTCTACTTGTAGCACTCTGGAAAGCGTGCTAGAAAGTTTTATCCTAATTCCATCATCTACTTCTCGTTACAAAATCAGTAGACGCCATATTGGGTACGCTAATGTGTTAGGTATTTCCTATATACGCAATAAAAGATTCATTTTTGGTTCTATTGTAAACTGCGACACACTCCATATTGTGTCTGTCTATTAAGATCATTTTTGTCACGAGCACATGGAGGTATCATGTTAAAATTAATACTGAATACTCAGATCAGCGGTCCCTCGTGACTTTGAAGAAACTATACTTCTAACTTAGGGCATACAGAATATATGTTCGTTTATGTCGTATTTTTTAACGTTTTTTCGTTTACTCGAGGGAATCTGAACCTTATAAGTGCTTCTCGTTGTCCTAGAATTATGAAATTTGGCAAGAAATATAGCACATTGGCACTAATTGGCACTAATATAGGAAAAAGTCCGAAAGTTGCAAATTTATGGTTACATAATAAAAAAATGTATATAATTTTTAAGATGGATAGTATGGGAAAATCATAAACCACAAAAGATAATAATATAAGGCTAAAAAACTTTTGCACTTTTTGTCTGAAAATGAAATAAGTGTAATTCAAATTTGAATCAAGCCTGAACTTTTTACGAAAATCAACAACATTTTTTTTACATACATCAACTTAGTTTTATCTGAGGATTATAATTTTGTAAGGCCTGAAGAAAATATGTACAATTTAGACAAATTGAATGATTTTTTTTTTAATACATTTTAAATGTATATGCAAACATCGGTGTGCGAATTCGACTTGCACTTTGTCGATTTTGTCATGTACCTAATTATAATTTCGGAGTCTTTAACAGTGAATAATAATTTCTTGGACAATCGTATTCCATCTTCAGGTTCATCTTACCTTTAATCAGATAAAATTGAGATGAAACGTTTTTTTGTTTCTGTAAATCATAAAAAAAAATCTAGTTGTATTATGAAAGCTTAATATGAGACGTGGTAAATAGGTTGTTGTAGTGTGGAATGGACCGTCGTCACCCGGTGCTGTGAGCTCGTGGCCAGAAAGCGGCGCGCCTGTGGCTGTTGTCCGAGCCACTCGGAACTCCCTGAACAATCGTTTCCTGCCGTACAACCTCATCGAGACTGAAGCGGTATTGTGTGTTGACGACGATGCACATTTGAGGCATGACGAGATTGTTTTCGCGTTCCGGTAATATCTAATATATGAGGCGTCTAATTTCAAAACCCGCTAAAACTATTTTACGTACAAAATTACTTAATAGTCCTAATAGTAATAAGAAATGTTTTCATCAAAGCAAATATTATAAATGTTTTTTTCTTTTTTGCTTTTCCACGCTAGAATAATAATTTAAATACCTTATAAGAATGCGATTTTTAAGTCAAAGATTAATCAAAAGTTTTTATAAATTTATGGGATTTGAAAAAAAAAAATGTTTTAGTGGGTTTTGCAATTAAACTCCTCATATCTTATAATACTCTTTTTTCATCTGTACATAAATTGATGACATTATGTGTTCATGCAGAGTTTGGCGAGAGCATCGTGATCGGATCGTCGGGTTTCCCGGTCGCTATCACGCATGGGATCTCAACTTCAACAATGGTTTTCTTTATAACTCTAACTACAGGTAAATATTGCCCTACTAGTTGATATTAGAACGAAGTGTAAGGTTGAGATTTGTAGATGCATCTTTGAGTTTGCTTAGACTTCACTAAAACATTACAATTTATATTACTAAATTAATGTCAAAGGATTTGGTAAGTCATCAATTTGTTCTACATATGGACTTGGCTCTGCGAATACTAAGGTTATACTTAAATTCCTATTATATATTAAGATTTTTGTCAAAACGAATTTAGGTTTTGAGAACTTTGCTATGCACAGTCGAAATAGCGCCTATAAATCTCAGCCTAATTATTGTATCCTTTGGCATATAATAATTTGTGATTTCTTTTTAAATCTTTTAACACACAAATGAAATCAATGTTGTGAGTTTATCGCGCGAGAAAAACTTGACCTGTCCGAATATATCTAAATTAACGTTAAAAACTCTTATTCAACTTACAGAATCGCGCAGCAATAGTATTACAGCGTTTTTGAGCATCGCAATTTGGATCACTTAGACAAATCTAATTCATGCACACTGCTTTCCGAACTGCCCCGGATCACAATCTGTCAAAATATAGATCTAATCACGCAACTCGGAACAAAAAAGGGTTATATAAAAGAATGTATATAATATACTAGCTGTCCCGGCAGACCTTGTTCTGCCCTATTTCTCTAAAACAAAGTCAAATTGTTTTTTTTAATGTTAAAAGCTTCCCCGTCGGCTGTTTTTTGAAAATTGTTTGTTGCAACCTGGCCTTAATGCTATATGTATAATAATTGACAAATATTGACATTAATATTTAAACGTCACTGATTAATTGTTTTGCCTTCCCGGAACCCGTCCACTAACATTTAAACTTTATAGTGTGGTATTAAAATTCAAAATGACTTATAACGAATTTTTTGTATGAGAATACAGAAAAATGTTATTTTTAGACAGTTGCAGGGAATTTTTAAAATTTTTCTCTCCATAATAACCTTCCACAAAATTCATTAAACACAACAAAAAAAAATCAGCCAAATCGGTTCAGCCGTTCTCGAGTTTCTCGCTTATCAAGACATTTTGCGATTCATTTTTATATTATAGAAGATAGCTGATCCGGCAAACGTTGTTTTGCTATATAAGGTTTTGTAATATCTTCTAAGATGTTCATTGAAATTAAGTTATGTCAAAGACAATTTTGTTCTCAATTAAATACTCTTAATCAACAACACATTTATTTGGATAAAGATTAATATTATTACGTTGATACAACTCTTAACAAATAATGCATTAATTTCGACCAAATTTGATCACCATAAATACGGTTCTAGTGAGTTAATCTTAAAAGATAGACATATACTATCGCGGACATTTTTTTAGATCATTTCAAGAGGAATAATTCTTTCATACATATATTTTTGGTATCTTGAACCGTTTTCGCAGCGCACGCAATGGAAGCCCTCAAGGATGAATATTTTTCCCCGTTTTTTTTCACATTTTCCATCATTTCTTCGCTTCTAATAGTTTTATCGTGATGTTATATAGCCTAAAGCCTTCCTCGATAAATGGTCTATTCAACACAAAAAGAATTTTTCGATTCGAACCAGTAGTTCCTGAGATTAGCGCGTTCAAACAAACAAACAAACTCTTCAGCTTTATAATATTAGTATAGATTTAAAAAACAAAATCTTAAATGAAATATGGATGTTCTGTCAAATTACTATTCCTTCTATATCATTGTCCGCCCCGCTTCTCGGTTGGTTCGAACGTATTTTCAGGGATTCGGATCTGTTTCAGTGTTTAAACAGCCTAACAGTCGTTCGTCGCTAATACGTTTGCAGCTGCGAGTTGAGCATGGTGCTGACCGGCGCGGCGTTCGTCCACCGGTACTACCTGTGGGCGTACTGGCGCACGCTGCCGGCCGCGGTACGCGACTACGTCGACGAGTACATGAATTGCGAGGATATCGCCATGAACTTTCTCGTCGCACACATCACCAGAAAGCCACCGGTCAAGGTAATCTTACTTTCTTCCTTTTTAGGATTCAGTACCTCATGAAAAAAAGGAACGATAAGAAAAGAAATGGAAAGGACACGAAAGGAAAGGATTTTTTAGGTTTTATCGTTGCACATTCTGACGGGGCTCGCTTTGTAATATTACAAAGCAGACTATTAATGATTGTGTACATTACGAGTACATGTCTGAAGGTTGCCAAGGCCATCTTTGAATTTATTTCCGTTGTTTACAAAATTTTATGTGATAATATTTACTAGTGCTTAAAACCATACAATTTTGGCGACACCACAATGCCACTCTCACGATCTTGTTTTAGTATAAGAAAATCATATCTATTTTATATGCATGGAACAACTTTTAGGTCATTAGCATATATGTAACAACTAGAATTAAACATACATTCAGTAATATCATTAATAAATATAATATAAAGGTCCCAAGATAGTCCTTTGTGGCACACTGATCTTAGTAACGAATGGTGTGGAGCTGTAGCCCTGAAAAACACCAAAGGATTGTCTGTTGGCCAAGTATGACGTAAAGCAGTTAGTTAAAAAACCACACACACCATAAGAAGCAAGTTTAGATATATATAGGTAATGGTGGTTGACTCTGTCATAAGCCTTCGAAAAATTAGGGTAAGTAACATCGACTAGAATTCTGGGGGCAACAGCTTGTGTTAAAAAAGACATAATTAATTAGATTTGTGTCAGTGAAATGAGCGTTTACAAGACCGTGTTTAGAGTTTTTAAAACACAATTTGTTGTTCGTTGTTGTTGAGGCGTTTAACTATGTGAAAATTGTTCTGTAATTGTTAATAGAAGCTATATCGCCTTTTCTATGAATTTTAACTTTTTTACATTCAGTAGGAAATATGCCACAGTTGAGAGCTTTAGATCGTTTTTATTATTGTTGTCTCTTGTTGTTTATTTGTGTCTTACATATTTTATGAACTTTGGATACAAGCTGTTCTTTTTGTTGAATATATTTATTAATTAAAATGTAATTTAAAGGTAACGTCGCGGTGGACATTCCGTTGCCCTGGCTGTCCAGTCACGCTATCCGCTGATGAAACACATTTCCACGAGAGACACAAATGTATACAATACTTCTCGCAGGTTAGTGCTATTTTAGAAAAAATAAGCTTTTATTCGACACAAAACACGTTTGAACTTTTTACGATATACCATTTATTTTTAGTACGGCATAACAAGATACTTTACATTTGTTATTCTAAAACATTATAAGTTTATTTTATTAGAAATGAACTTTTAGTATGTTTAAACTTATTTAATTAAAGTTAATCTAAAACTTAGCTTTGTATATTTTGTACCTATTGTAGTTTACTTTAATTGTATTATAACTACCTACTTTAAAAATTTTGTATTGTTGGGAAATTTTAAATTTAAAACTTTCAACTTTCTGTTTTTAATTTTACTTATCAGATAATATAGTCACAAATTATGAACGTGTGCACAAGCTCTAAAACATAATTTAAATGATTAATATCAACAACAATTATTGAAATAAATAGATATTATAATATTACAGATATTGGGCTACACACCGTTACTTTCAACTCAGTATCGCGCCGACTCAGTACTTTTCAAGACCAGGATACCGCATGACAAGCAAAAATGTTTTAAATTTATATAGTAAAATTGACTAATCTATATCTGTTCCCAGTTTACTGACACAGTGCTACTCTTATTACCACGACATTATTGTCCTTTATCAGAGTAATGCTTCATTAGATTTCGAATAAAAAAAATCGATTATAAAAATTATCACACATAACACGAGAAAAAGCGAATGATACAAACTTCTATTACTACTATTTTAAATACTAGTCTTAGATATTTAAGACTGATTCATTTAAACCAAAAAATTATATTGGAGACGTATTTTGTTAATGTGACTACAAATATTCGTCCACTCCATTCGTTTTATAATTAATCCTAGTACATTTTAGATATAATTATTTTCGGAAAAAGTGCCTACTAAGATCTGTCAAATATTTATTAGTGAATAAACATGAATTTTATAATATATCAGCACGTTATATTTCGTTAGTAGTAAGCAGAGACGCATACAAAAAAATAGCAGAAGTTTTATTATAATAATTACTTTATGTAATGATAGGGTTATCTAACAGTAGAGTTGAATCATTTTGAAATGGCATGTGATGTAGTAAAACTCATAAGTAATTAATTATGTAGGTTTTTTTTTGAGTGAAGGTCATATTTTTATCGTTTGATTATTTGTCTTCGCAAATCGATTCATAAAATACTCGACACCGTACTGCCACATCTCATGCGCCACGCTATTTGTGTGGGGTTATAGACTGGCATTGCAAGATACAGAAGATGCCAAATCGGAGCTTGCATTTTGTCTGTTGTGCTGTAAACGGAAAAATTGTTTAAAAGTAAAGTTTTTTTTTATAATTGTAAAAAGAATCGAATATGAAATTACTCTCAAATCGAGTATTTTATTTCTGTCATCTACATCACTTGTCGTTTTATTCAACTCATAGATGGGCAAAATGTAATCAGATTAATAAAAAACGATTACATTTTGTGTTTTTTCATCATTAATACGAATGCATTTTGCTCATCTTTTTCTTTTCTTTTAACCATTGTTAAAACAAAAGAATTTCATTCATTTGTATTAATGATAGAAAAACAAAATGTAATCGTTTTCATTAATCTGATTACATCTCTGATTCAACTCACTGTTAGTGTCGTTTACATAAATTTGTAAATAAAAACTTGTTGTTTAAAACTATTTTTCATTTCTCACGTTTAGGTTAATTCATTTTAATGTGGAGCCCTATAACACATGTAGAAAAAAAAAGTTAAACATACATTACTTCCCTTACTTATTATCTATTGTTTTAACTGTTCGAGCTTGATTATATATTTTTTTTAAACTCGCTCGACATAGTGACTGCAGTGCACCTGATGGTAAGTTCAGTGTAGTCCATAAACGAAAGCGATCATCAAAGGATGAATAAAGGATGATCCATTGATGGTCTCCTTCATCATGTCGGCCCACATATACCACGACTGAAGGTCATAGGTTCAAATCGCGGTACGTGCCTTTGGGTGTTTCCAGATTACGTACGGATTTAAGCACCACATACTCACCGGTGAAAGAAAACATCGTGAAGCCATATAAGGCCTAGGTCGGGCCTTGTATGGAATTATTTATTGTTCGCATCTCTAGGACGGTTCTGCCCAGTACTCACTCGATGCCCTGGATAGGTTGCAACATAGGGCTGTCCGCATAGTGAATGATCCAGACGTTTCTGAACATCTTGAATCGCGTTTTATACCGTCTGTATCATGGCGAGTGTTCTGAAGAGCTGTTTAATCTTGTTCCTCCTTCTCCGTTCTGTAGCAGAACCATGCACGCTGGTCTACGGAGTCACAGCTTTTTAGTAACTCCCATCCCGGCTAGGACTAAGAAGTTATGTAACTTTTACTTTTGCCGAGTTGTCGGGCTGTGGAATGTTCTTCCGGCGAAAGTGTTTCCATCATCTCATGATATTAGGTCTTTTAAGCGAAGCGTGAAGAGATATTTGTGCAGGCCGGCGAGATCGCTGCGGCTATCGATGGGTTTTTTTGCTGTTGGTGGGCGTTGTCGTTTTTGGACTGCACTATGCTTTCCATCAGGTATGACATAGTCACTGTGCCGTGTCAGTGTAAAAAAAAAAAAACCCGCATGCCATCTATTAGAAATGTCATGTGTAAGTGCTTTGAGAACGGCGATCAACTGCGTTTCTGGTCACGTTGGGCACGTATAAGCGTAAATTGGATACAACCACTAATATATCTCTGTAAATATTTAAGCTCTTATTATTATAAAATTATTCGACAATTTTTTTACTTCAAGATGTTAAACAATACATTATGAGAAGTTTTGTATAATTGGTTGATCAGAAGCAAAAGTGTGCATTCATTAGTCCGTAATAGTGGGCCATCCTACACCAAAGAAGTGAATTGGTTGTTTTCTTTCGTAACTTAAATATATCGTCGCTTGCGAATTATACGCATCTAATTCGATTGTACGGGAGTATTTCCTCAATGCAAACACTGATAAAATCGTGGACAGGGGCTAGTATGTGTAATATAATATCTAGTATACCTTGAGTGAATAACCACCTGCCAATTGCTTGTTCCGTTGTTAATGCGGTTGTAATCTAAGAGAATATCTGCTACTAAACCGCATTGCCACTGGGTATCTACAATTGATCTTACTCATCTGATATTTAGTTACAAATACCTTGAATGTGAACGACGCATATTATTTATTTATCATTATTAATTTAGATATGTTTACTGAATGTTCGTAGTAGTTTACGCTCATGATTTTGTATGCTCAGTTTCAGATTTTCATGATCAGCTTGTGTATATCCAGTAATCCGTATACCTAAAGATCTTCAGTCGTGGTTTATGTGGGCCGACATGATGGAGATTATCAATGGATTTTCATCCTTTGATGGTCGCTTTCGTTTTTGTGCGACACAGTACTTACCATCAGGTACATTGTAGTCACTATGTCGAATCAGTGTAACAAAAAACACGACAATAGAATAAAATATTGAAAAATAACTTTATTTTTAATAATTTTTAGTTTCTAGGTAATCAGGTTAGAAGTTACATTTGATAACTTTGGATATTCACAAGTTGGTAATCAATTATATGTTTTATTGACTGACGAACAAATATTTAGTAATAATAATATATCGTCACGCTATATCTCTTACGGGGTGAAAAAAAATACATTAGTGTCTGTATCCACTTTGCGCTTATATGTCGTGCCCAACATTGGGTACGTTGGGCACGACGACATACAAGCGCAAAGTGCAGCTGATCGTTGACCTCAGGGCACTTACATATGCCATTTCTATTAGATACCATGCGGGTTTCCTCACGATAAATATTTATTTACCTACTGTTCATGCACGAGAATCGAAAACAAACAGTAAAATTATAATCTAAGGTTATATTTTTCTGGGTGAAAATTGAGCATCGATGGAACAATTTATACGCAGAGGACATTCTGTGTTTGCAAAATGTATATTTCGAGGATTAAAAAAAAGGCGTTCAGTTAACAATGCTCCCTAGCTGTTTGTTCGGATACTCGTTTGGAGCGTACACATACCAGACAGTTTTGGCAAACTACTTGAGAAATCAAGGACAAATTATTGTCTGTCTAACTCATTCTTCATAGCCTAGTAATAAACTATAAGTACACACTCAATTCTCATTAATTGCTAACTTGTTTCTAGTTTCGGACTCTACTCTCTTCTTGCATATCGTCAATGGTAAGACGCCATTTTAATTTTGCACTCTATAGGATAGCCCTTATAGTATGTGACACTCATTATAGGTCCATTCTTGCAGTAATGGTTGCCCAAAGTCCGTGGGAGATATCCGCACAGCAATCGTCGAGAAATCGAAGATTTCAATGTGCCAAATAGTGAAAAGTATCGGGTGAGATATAATAATATGCTTTCATTGAGATCATCGTGGCACAGTGAACGCTGTTGAGCTTTTAATTGTGTTCTGTTTATATATTAGGATTGTTACCTAATCTGTACGTTCCGTCTAATGTATGATAGTAGATCAGGTTACTTTGGGGTTTAGATCAGTATGAGCCTGGCATATTCCGGATGGCACCGTCATGTAAAATTTTGAAATTGTGAAATCCATTATTTTTTACAAGTTAAAAAAAGTAAACTTCTTAGTCGTAGATAAATGTTTTCTATATACATTAACTTATATTAGGTATATTTAAAGTCAGGGTGGTGGGTGGTGCTCTGTCACTGCCGGCACTCGCTCGCGCGATGGTCGGTAGTAACAGTGCATGGCAGGCGGTCCTCTCCTACACGGAGGAGACTATGCAGGTGAAGGAGGCGGCGGAGCGGGATCGGGAGGCTATTGCCACCCCCGATAACCCAATCCGCCGCCCAGTTCGGACAGGACGCCGGAGGAGGGCCTTCGCCAGAGGCCTTCCTTCATAACAGGACATACGCCGGGCGGCGCGATTGAGGGAGTGTGTCGCACAGATCCAGGCGTGAGCGGTGTGCGATGTCCGCACACCGCTCCAATGACAATTCAAGGAGACGAGGGGGGGTGGCACTCTACACCACTCTCCCTGAAATGTGTTAGGTGTACGCGGGGGCGGCGACTATTTAACAGCCCCCCGCCTAGTAGGTGAGGCCCGAACAAGGCCGGATGTTGCTGGATGCCGAGGAAGAGGGCTCGGCTTTGCCCTTAGAATCCGGCAGACGGGAGAAGGAATACCCCGGTGGTTTTAGTCGGGGCAGGTCTGACACACCGGGGGAGCGGCCCTCACCGCTCCCCTGACGGTCCGTAGGGATTTCCACGGGGTTAACAAAAAAAAAAAAAAGTATATTTAAAGTGAGGTAATTAAAACGCCGTATCATAGTAATTATAAAATACTTTATTAATAGGTACATGTAATAAAGACATAAATTTAAATTATAAAAATCACTCAAATTCTCAGATTGATCGTTTAGCATATACTGAACACTTTAATATGAAACATTTGTTACACACGATACTTAAATTATTTAAATAAATATACATACGCAAACCATCCTGCAACATGCATACAAAAATATCAATGTCAAATGTGGTCGAAGAACTGAGAATGCAAATTTTATATGCCAAATGAATGTGAGTCGATTTCTTTTGTGCATTAAGTAATACAGTCCTTCATGTGTTGCTATAATGTCTTACAATTAATTATCATTTCTTTACAACATCAATAAGTGTAGATCTAATAATAGATAGTAATTTTTAAAAATCTGTATAATTCTTATAAAATCTTATCAATTTAAAGTTACTTTGCATCATTAATTGCATTTTCTTGAATGATTTTATCCACTTACATTAAAATAAACAGTCGAGGTTTTTGTTTTGGGGCTCATATTATATTTAAACTGGATAACAAATGGATTATTGGATATTTTTTAATATTGGATATGGATGGAGAAGCTGGCATAATTTCTACGACCTTGTTTACTAACCTTATAAGTAACTAAAGCTAATAAATAAAAAGTTTTTATTACATACATATTATTACGGTTTTAAACCGTTGAGACATTTTGAACACACCAAGGTCGATAAAGGTCTTATAAATGTTAAAAACCGGAATGATATCTTCTAATCAAGTATATTAGTAAATAAGTTAAATAAACCAGACTTCACTAGAATTGTATACGAGTATATTACTAATATAGAATTTACTTACTATTAATAGTACTAGATAAGGGAGTACTTTTAATTTTGTAGTATGTTTTATCGCGCATAAATTTCAGTATTGATTTTCCGTGTTTAATATGATGGGTCGGTCTCTCTTGAATACATATTGGTTGTTGGATGATGCGAATGGCCGCGGTCGAACGTCGCTGGGGATCGTAACACCTGCAGGGATCAGCAAAGATGGCCGCCCCACTGACTCTCGACTTCAGGCGAGATCATCGGTCTTGCCCCCGTCGAGACGCCTCAACTGAACAAGATAAATTTAATGTTAATCTTTTTTTTTGGCTCCTTAATCTTACTACATCGCCATATAATGAAAATACAGTGTAATCTGAAAATGGCAGGTGACAGGCCACTGTCGTCACGACCACCAAGCATGCCTCGACAGAATATCTCTAAAAACAATTGACCGTACATAAGTTGATTAAAAAAATGTGACAGACTGAAATTAGTCGCTAAGATTGTTTTTGAATTTATGTACTGTGTGTGCAATCATGAGAAATATTATCAAGCTAGTTAAAGACTATGTTAAGAAGTTCGATCAATCATCAGTATAATATCAGATGTTTGGTAAATGTTTGGTGGTAGGGCGATTGCACGAACTGAATCAAGACCACAATACACAACTGTACAGACCGTCATAGTGACTCGCTTTTAGCGTATTGCGTTTCGGGATCAGCTTGTGTATGTCCAGCAACTCATATATCTAGAGACCTTCAGTCGTGGTATATGTGGGCCTACATTACGACGGAGACTATCAATGGATTTTCATTCTTTGATGGCCGCTTTCGTTTTTGGACTAAACTGTACTTATCATCAGGTGCACTGTAGTAAGTATATTGAGCAAGTGTCAAAAAAAAGTTGGTGTTCCTACCTAACATTATGCTTGAAGACCTACATAAAAATTTGCTTTTTTTGCAGAGACATTCGTGACTTTGGTGAAGTAATAGTGTTTGCATCCTTTTCAGTAATCCGTGTTACTTTAAAAATACTGGAAGTGCTGTTGCAAAACAACCGAGAATAGATATTTTATTTTTGAGTTCATGCTAACAATATTATTCGAGAAAGAACTATGAGGTGCAAAATAATAATATGTGCTATTTAACTTTGCTTACACTTTGTTCAACCGTCCAAGCTGTTGGAGCCTGACGTCCAGTGCGCTTGTAATTAAATAAATATATCTTTGATAATAGTAGTAATAATTAAATGCGTAAAATGGGTAAGTGTATAAAATATTATAGTTTTTTTTTGGATTCAGTGAAGGCTGTACAGTAGTAACATGAAAAACTATAAAAGTTTATTGGAAAATATATACTCCGCTATTCTTTGCGCTTTTTAAATATTTTCTGCATACTTAACGAATTACAGAATGTTTTATACATTAATTTAAATAACTCCTGTTTATATATTTACCTCCTTTTCATCGCTAGCAACAGATCTGTACTTAGGCGTTTCAGGAGTCGGTGCTGAAAATCCGTGAACGTACAGCAACGCTGCGGCCACTCCACCAGCGATCGGTCCTGCCCAGTACACCTTGGGAAGGAAAAATAAAATTGCTATAAAATAAACATATAATAAAATTAAAAATTACGTATGTTCACCCGGCGGGCAAAATTTAACACAAAACAACAACATAATATTGCATGTGACTTTGAAAGAAGAAAGCGTTTTGCATAAAATATAGTTTTATAAGACTGTTTAGCCTTGCTGGAATTGATGTCGTTAAAACCTTATTTTAAGGATTACATGTATGTTCACCTATTACGACAACTTCGCTCAAGTCTGTATGTATATGTGGCTGGCGTATACGGATAAGTGCGTTCGTGAGCGTAAAACCAATAAAGTCATGGACAATAAATCAGTAATGTCTTATAATATTTTATATTTCAGTCATATATTTAATATTTGTTTTCATACATAAAATATACATTTAGAAAATGTGCGTAGTTATATAATACTAATTAGAGAAAAAACTTTTTTTGGAAGCTTTTATTTCTTCTCGGGAAAACATTCAAATTCTGTTTCGTTTTCAATGAAGTCATATCATAAATGAATATAATATTGTGCCATTTGTAAGCAAGATGTCATCCTGTTTCAATCCAGCCGTTCTCAAATATAAACTGTTCATTTTGTTACATATGTCACCGAGTGATTGACATAGTCTCTAATCACCTGGCTAGTCCACCAGTGTAGCTTTAGCCTTAAATATATAGAAGTAGTAAAAATCTTACCCAATGATCAGTCCACACGTTGGCGACGAGAGCGGATCCAAAGGAACGGGCCGGGTTCATGGCGGAGCCGGTGTAGTCCACGGCGAGCAGATGCCCTAGAGTCACCGTCAGCCCGATGGCAAGCGGAGCTGTCGCCTTGCTGTCTGGTTTGTTCGGGTCGCAAACCTAAAGAATTTTTTTTTTTGTAGCACAGAAAGCTTACATGCTGACGGTCCACTTAATGTAAAATGGACGCAAATATCTATAAACGCGGGCTACATCAAAACTAATTATATCGTGCTTCCGACCTTCAAAGAGAAGAAGAGAAAAAGGAACTAGTTAAAGATGGGCTGATCCCTCAACTTGACAGGCCTAGGCGATTTACTACATGGGCTGGTTTATTACCAAAAAAAAGTACAACTGTCAACAGGCAGTTTCTAGTTTCAAAATAGTTTTAATTTGATGTAGCCCTTGATGTGACCTTGGATGATGCCAACCACCGGTTGTGAGGTGGTAGAGCGTAACTGGCCAACACTTGTCATACTACATCTTCGGTCTGTCGCCTTTCGGGATCGTGTATTTATTCACATAACTAGAGATCTTCGGTTTTGGTATGTATAAGGCGCTGCAGTTTTGAACTTACTTTCGGTTGTGGCATATACGCTTTGATATTACTATGCCTCTGAAAACACAAGCTGCCAGTTCACCTGACAATAAGCAGCTACTGAAGCTATCTATAAACGAGTGTAACACTAAGGCTGAGATTTATAGACGCAATTTTAGATTTGCTTAGACTTTACTAAAACATTACAATTTATATTACTCAATGAATGTCAAGGTATCTGGTAAGTCACCGATTTTATCAACATGGACCTGGCTCTGCGAATACTATGGCTATACTCTATTATATATTAAGATAAGAAGATTCAGTTTTTTATCAAAAATAATTTATTATTTGAGAACTTTGCTAAGTAAAGTTGAAATAGCGTCTATAAATTTCAGCCTTATTGAGAGATTTTGTTACGATAATTAACAGGTAGCGTCTTAATTTTTTATTATAATCTTTTATAAAACACACCTTTTATGTAAATAATACTTTACTATAAATACTTATTTAAGTATTCAGATACGAAAAGCTTCTGTAATAGCTGTGTAATTTATACATTCGTACTTCTCGGATAATTTATTGCTCAATGTCACGCAACAAAGTGGCATTCGTAAACAATGTTCTCATTAGATTGTGATTTTTATGTACGAAAATTACTAAGCTTTTTACTAATTCTTTCAAATATCATAGCATGGTTACAATTACTTTCCAGCATATATTTAGGCATTATAATATACCTGTTGTTTTCTATTTTTTTAATTCTAACTCGGCACAATGACAGCGCTGTATCGTATACTATTCTCTAATTTATTTAGCAATTAATCAGCACATAAATAGAATATTTACAACTAGCTTTTAAATATTTTTATAATCTATAAATAAATATAAAAATTTGCAAAAGAAAGTAGACAGTAATATTATTTATAGTTTATATATTCGGTATACCATTTCCTGTAAAAACATACACATATTATTTATATCTTTGCAAATTATTTTACGAAGAAAATAAGACAATAAAATAGATATCGCCATTGCTTGTTCTGCAGTTCTCATTATAAATGGGACCATTTATATTTAAGATCATTCTTCACTTACCTTACACGAAGACCATTATTACGTGAGACCATTCATTACGCTACATAATCCGTGCACTGTGTTTTGTGCAAAAAGAAATTATTTACTATTAGGACCGTGAATAAAGCAAATAACGAATTTGAATATTTCAGTAAACGAAGACGGATTGATTAGCACAGATTATGTTTCCGCTAATAACCTTATGTCACGATATTTGTATTAGATTATATTAGGTTTCCAACGTGATCGTGGATAGTAATAACGTTGAGTACATGGTTCATGTACCTTTACTGGTTTTATTATAAGTTAGTAGTTTTACTCTTATAATCAAAATTCAAATATATTTTATATTTCGATAATGAATAATAACAAATTTGCTTTTCAATATTGTAGTGATTAAGTACACATATTCGTACCAATTAAATTAGTTATTACTATACCATACGTAAACATATGTACATGAAAATATTAGTACTCTGTCTATGAATGTGTAATTTAATGATTAAATTATTCATAAGGTGATTCATATCTCAGGAAATCCTAAATTTAAATGCTAGTAATAGGAGGTACTCGGAAAACGATGTTAGTTATAATATTTAAATTTAATCTCATGTATTAATCATTATATTTACATAAGTATAATGTATGTATGTCTGAATATTATTTTAGCGTAAGAAATAAATTGAGATTTTTTGGAGGTTCAAATTCCTATACATTATAACTAGTTTGGTTTAAATTTGAAAAATTTCTGTGATTCAAAGCCGTATCGTGAAGACTTGTGTAAAAATATTATGTCACGCGATAGATCCCCGTAATATTGCAAACTGGGTTTCGCTGGTTACATTTCGTAATAAAAGATACATGCAATTGTCTATTTTGTTATTATTATAATATAAATAATATACCAACAGAAGAAAAACACACTGTGACTTTTTTAGAGTCTACAAGAAGAATGGATCACCAGTTCTCTCTATTTTTATAATCTTCGTTCGTTCGTATACCTTCGATAAACCATACTAGGTGTAGATTTTTACGCGGAGATTGAACTGTACGCTTTTCGCGGCCTGAGACAATACGCGACTGAAAGACCATTCCGGAGGTTTTAGCACATTGCACAGTACATCGAAGCTGCTACCTTCACTACAGTCGTGATAATCCATGAGGATATCTCCCAGGTTACCAAAAAAAAAATGTGTAGACTTTCTATAAATCAAAGACAGGTTGATTGAAGTTTTACAGAAAATTGTAAGATTACTGGATTCTATTAAAAGGGAAAATATGAATACCGTTATTGCATTTTGTAAATGAATATATTTATTGTTACATTTTAATTAAATGATCAAGAGTAGGTAAATACTTACTCCGCAAACTACGAAGATGAGTACGAAGCCAAGGAAGAATTCAATGCCGAAGGCTTGCAGTTGAGTGACGTCTGTGCCGAGTCCGGTTACACCGAGGGATCCTGCGGCACGATCCGGAGTGAACGCTTTCAGGAGTCCTGACCCAGCGGCGGCGCCTGCGCACTGTGCGATCACATAAAGTATCGCGCGGACAGGTTTCACCCGCCCTGTTGCAGCCATACCAGCGGTCACTGCCGGATTTATATGTCCACCAGATATATGTCCTATCGCCTGAGAACCAAAAATTATACCTCGTGTAAACGACATAAAACATACTGATATAAATTAATCACGCCAAGTTGGTACTCGTTTTTGCTAGCAAAAAATCTTACAAAGAAGAGACTAAATCCAGCTATATTAACGCACATAGATAGATCAAAATTGTCAATGTTGCACGATTTACAAAAATTAATGCTGTACGGCCCCAGCTATATAACTACAGTTTCAAATTGAAAATCCAATCTTACATAACAAACGATTTTCTGTTTTTAACTATTTTAACTGATCAATACACATTTGCACATTTTGTTGATATACTTAGCAAACTTTTTAGGTGTTAATATTGATAATATTTTCAAGTCGGCTAGTTCAAGGTTGTTCGAGTTCTAGAGTTAATCTTTCTAATCCTCTACTATAAATGTTTTGGTGGCATAATCTGTGTGCTACCTGATTAATGAGTTTTTACAATATTTTATAAGATAGCCAATGTACACTACAGCATTCTACACTTTTTTGCAGTACAATTACTATATTTCAATTGCAGATTGACACGATAGTCAAAAATTGTATATTTTGTTAACTATAGAGGCGCTATACATTTGGGTTAAAACAATAGTCAAAATACAGTACAAGTTAATGAGTTAAGTACTGATTTCGATACGGTATTTATATTTGTCTGATTAAAATACTATAATTTTTAATATAATTAAATGGATATAGATTTTACATTCAATGATATAAAAATGCTTAATTAATATAATCGAAATTTTATTGATCTTGTAGAAGATAATATTTTCCGATAACATAAGTACTTGTGCACACTCGAATGTTTCATTAAATACACTCATCATAATATTATGACACTTCGTAGTTACAAATAATATTTGTCGCTCATAATTATCACTACGAGGTCTATTTTTAGGTCAAAATTGTAATGAACTTTTAAAAATACACCTTACATGATCTATCTAATCTCTTTAATTATTATGCGGGCTTACGTCACACATGCGTGATTTATATATGCTTTGTTATATGAACACTTTGAAACCTATTTGTGTACTGTGTATAGTACCTTTGTGTATTTGTGTATATGAGGAGTCTGAGTTACTTAATAAATAAAATTAATGTACATACGTAAAGGTTTTGTAAATTATAAAAATATTTCTTTATACCGAAATTTGCGAAAACGAATAAAATACAGGAGTTGTTTCATTTGTAAAGCAAAATATTAATATATCGTCACGCTGTATCTCTAACAGCGTAGGCAATGAAATATATGTAACTGGATGTATCCATTTTGCGCTTATATGTCGTAGTCAACGTGACCAGTAGCCCAGCTAATCGTAGTTCTCAAGGCACTTACTCGTGAAATTTCCATTACATGCCATGCGGGCTTCCTCAGGATGCTTTACTTCACCGGTGAGAATGTGGTGCTTAAATTCGTACGTAATTTGGACAAACCCAGACACTTGTGCTGGTATTTGAATCAACAACCATTTGCATTGCCACGTATGGAATCCGGTCCATTATCGACTAAACCATCATAGGCACAAATATATAATAATATTATTAGGAATATTAACAATGCTATATAAGATATTCCACTTATAATTTTCAGAACTTATCTCCTAAATGCTAACTCCTGTATAACCTGAGACAATTGTTTATCTAGAAAATTATTCAGTTCTTAAATCCATAACATGTGTTTATTGCTTGCTGTTCTATGAGTATGTATGTACCATGTTTTGTTTGTTCAGCATGAAAAAAAAAATCATGCAAACCACATTCTGATGTGATCGGATTGATTTGATATGTCTCCGTGAAAAGTGATGTTAGTGTCTCTCGATTACTTTTATAAAACTAGATGGGTACGTTACCGATACAGCTGCAAATACAGAGAGACCAAAGGCGAAAGCAATGAGGACGATGTCTGGTGCGGCGTTGGTGCCTTGTGATATGTTCACGCAGCTGCCGCAACCAAATAAGTTGAGTAGGACATTACCTGCGAATGAAAAATACTGATAAATTGTAAAAAAGGAGTATTTGTTTTATAATATTAAGCCTCTGAAAGTTGCGTTAAAATTTTGACAAAACGTTGAATGCGCGTGTTTTGACATTGCTGAGCGACATCTGTTGGCTAAATGAGATTGATCAACTGTAGTGCTGACAAAGTTTTTTTTAAAGTATTGATTATTGATTAAACTGACTGCCTTCGACTTCGTCTACATTAAGGTAATACGGTACTAAAATGAAGAGTATTTATAAGGTATGAATTACTGTATTTTTAACGAAATGTAGACTGTGTAAATGTATTCCAGTAATTATATTTTACCAATAAATTCAGCGAGTAGGGCTCTGCTGATGCTCGCTGCACCTCCGGCTAGTTCGTCCAAGCCTAGCTTAGCTCCGAGTTCACCCATGGCTCTGAAACCAATATTAAATATAATTAAAATTCTGGTAGAGCTCCTAAGAAATATATCTATTCTAGATATTGGATTGTAACTTTATTTTATGGGTAAAAATAAATATTATTGCAATTATAATATAAATGATGTGACAAAACGCTTAAGTGTATTTTGTACTTTTACTATGCATCTTCTCCTTATAAGTTGAACCTGCTTGTAAAGTTCTACCCTCTATCTATGCATACCCTACTCGTGAGCCACGCGTGGTAGTAAATGAACAGATAGCCTAGACAAAGTAAACGATAACGCTAATGGAAAATTGCCAAATGTATGCAATAACGTAATGCGCGAACATGATTATTTCGAAAGGTTATGTCCACATATTTTGCACTTTCCACTAGCGTTATCGTTTATCGAAAATTACTATGGCTAGGCTCTCAGAAGTGAGATGATAGGAAATTTGTGTAAAATTAGATTATGATTACATGAATAAAGAGCCCTTTTTATAATGAATTGCTAGGGTCTGTAGTATTTCGGTATCAGTATCAGACAACTTGACGACACAATCTAGCCTACAAATGCTACAGACAAAAGCGAGTTTCTATGATGGACTTTCCACCTATTTACTACTGTAAATAGATTATCTATTGTTAATTTTATATTTGAAGTTTACTAGAGTTGGGTGTCTATTATGTTTGGCAATGATAAAAAGGAAACAATTTGATATGATGGCCGGACGTAAATTATACTAATTACTTGTCCAGTAGGGGTACACGGTCCGCGGGTCACCAACGCGCTGGGATACTGATGCGTGCGGAATAATTAACGGGATACTAGCCCAAACTTCCAGGAAGTAGCTCGACAGTATTGCGTCGCTATTTCACCAACGATTGTACCCGTACGTGATTTGTAAATTACATTACTTTAAATTCTATTAACATGTACATTTTGATTACTTATCAAATCCGTTTAGTAACGCTTATTATGGACTTCTACTATTATCTATTATCACACATATTGCCCGCTGAGATGGGCAGAAAGAATGGGATAGTACTTCGTATTCGCATTAGCATTCACGTATTATCATAAATTCAAAGTAACAATTTTTAATTTTAGCTCGGCTCTTACTACCGCTCACATTTATATTTTAAAATATAAAAATATTAGTGTACCTATATTTTTCATCATTATTCCAAATTACTGTCTGTACAACTGAAGCATGCCTACATCCTTGCTGTCAATGATTCTCTTTTCTGTCAATAGCTTTGAATACCTAATCATATTCTAATTTCTATACTAAGCAGATACCACTAAAAGCGTAACTGTGAAGAGCGTTGAGTTAGTAAGCAGACAGGATAATAACAACACCGTGCACGTTTAGTTTGTAAAGTTATTATAACCAGAGATGGGCAAAATGTAATCTGATTAATATTTAACGATTACAAAATGTAGTCGTAATTTTAATTTTCTTGCTCTGTAATCATGATTAAATCCATTTCAAACATTAAGGAATCCTAAATGTGGATACAATCTGGGATTTTGTAGTGTTTAAAACATAAATGAGCAAAATTCAGTCATATTAATGGTAAAAAACGTAAAATGAAATCGTTAATCATTTTCATTACTCTGATTACATTTTGCCCATCTATGATTATAACACATTTATATCTACCTATGAGTACCTATGCATAACGGGCTGCAAGTGAGTTTGGTAGTCAAATAGGCCTGTTAACGTCTGTTTTGACGAGCACAAAAACGGTTCCTAATCTTACGCTCAGAATTTAACTTTATACGTATATTATAATACAGGTATATTATATTACGTGTTCTTATCTAGTCTTCAAATTTTTTCACGGGCTTGACATAGAACTTTGTGATTCTTTAGGCAAATACTTTAATAGTCTAACATAGTATCTTAACAGTGATATAATCTAATGACACTGGCCCCCGCCATATAGTCCTGTATAAAGCAGTACATGCCGAAGATAATGAGTTTACAATGAATAAAATAATACTTATTCTTTGCATACAACCTTGACCGAAGCTTTATAATTATGTTATCAGTGGAAACTGGGCTAAAATAAGTAGGTGTACATTTAGAGATTACCGCTATTTGCTAAAGTGATTGTCGTAAAAAGAAAACAATTGTTTCGTGACTTCTTGGCAGCAATCCATATATCCTTTAGGTTAGTTGCCGCAGCGTGTGTCAAGGTAGGCGCAGTTTACCGTGACCGTACCACCTTAAGTGACATAAATGTACGGCAAAAATAAGGCGACATCTTATATCTACTTATTATACATTTATTATAAGTTGTGACAAATAACTGACCTTTATGCTTATGTCCATATTTGAAGAAATGAAATCAAGGTTGCGAATTAATAAAGGCATTGGTACTCGTATACATAGGTAGTACCTACATAATAATTTAATATTCGAATAAGGTAATGACCTATATTGGTATTTAAAACTCATTAATAAAATTATTACGAAATTAAGTTTTCTCTTATGTACAATTATACAAATGTAACAGGGTGAAATAAGTTGTTCCGAAATATAAAAAAACCTCAGTGGAATTCTCTATGGGTGGTCATACATACATTAAGCGGGTTTAATTTTAGAGCTAATAAGTTCCGCCAGGCAGACTCATGGGTTATGGCATAAAGAAACAAAAGACGAATCGGTACACAACTGTGTTCATTTAATCCTGTTCTTTAGGCCCCAACAAGACCTTCGAAGGGTTTTGTTTAGCTACCTCTACTTAGAGAATTCTGAAACTTTTATGTTCTTCAATCAAAAAGTTTATTATACTTGAGATAAACTTATTTCGCCTAAGAAATACCTTAGGAGCAGACAATAATTATCATTACATTCCATATATAAGCACAAAGTGGATATAAACGTAAATGTCAACCCGAAGAGGATATAGCGTGATGATATGTTATATTTATGTCCGATGTTGTTATACAGAAACATTACTTAACGTATTTCGATCCGGTTTTAAGTTTCAAGAATGTATCTTTAACCGTGTAATAAAGTATTTTTGACTAGATATATTTGTACCAACAGTGTCCACAAAATAACAAACAAAAATAAATGGCTGCATATTATAATTACGGAGGTGGGCTCAACAGAGCAAATTATACTGCCTAGGTGCAAATAATTATTTCGTTATTTTTAAACGTCAATATCTTTGATCTGTTAGTTCACATTATGTTTAGATATATAATTTAAAAATTGAGCTTGCCAGTTATTTCATTGAAATACCTTTATAAATAATGAAATATATGCTCATGCATATATAATAAAACTCTTATGAGTTTTATTAGAACTCTTATGCATATATTTCTTATTAAGTTATTTTTATTTAGTTATTTTTTAGTTTTATTAAGACTACATTTTTTTTGTAATCTCTTTGCCATCAGTAATTACGACGCTATATGTATTTATTATATTATCAAATACTACATCTAGAAACTCGGTACGGTACATACTAAGGCATATTTCGTAATGTAAATACATATATGGCAAGTGTTTGCTCTTAATTTTGTTAGTGCTAATATGTTATGGTTACACGCTATGGATATTTTTCAACAAATGTAATATTTGCAATATAATTATCTTCGAATCGCTCAAATATCGTCCTTGAGTCAACGAAATTGTAAGGCAAATAAAATAAATAAATCACTAATAAGGTAGATTCCATACAAGAATTCTCAACGTTAGATGTTGGAGATAGTATATTCAAAGAACCGCGGTGATTAATAAGAATTATGGGTTTTAACACCAGTATTGGTGAGTTTCATTAGTTCAGCCTTATCGCGTAACTATTTTTATTTTACTGAGATTTTAGGAGCTTTATCTTAAATACTCGTAATGTTCTATTTAACATTTAAGAACAGGTTTTTTATTTAAAAAAAGATATGATGTTATAGTTGTAACTGCAACCAAAAAGTTGGTCTAAACAGAACATTTTGCAAAATTGAATATCAGCTTTGGGAAAGGCTATTTCTTAGGTAGACCCATAGCTTAAAAAATGTACTATCGGGAGGATGAATCACTATATCTCATATAGACTTGAACTGGAATAACCGAGATTAAGACCACAAGTGAAAAGTTGGAGAAAAAGATCTTGTACCTCATGGCAAGTAGTAAAGTACAGTGTAGTCTAAAATCTATCGCGACTGCCAAGAAGTAAATCCATTTATCCAGTCCAGTCCCTATTGCCATGCCGGCCCGCATATCATGACTGAAAGACTCTAGGTATATGTACAATTGGATATACACGAGCTGATCCCAAAACTCGATAGACTAAAGCAACTGCAGTTTAAATAAACATCTATCATTATGATAATTATATCACTGGAAATAGGAATATGAAAATGATTTTTATTGATAATAGGACAAGGTGTTTCATTTGAGGCTTTACTATAAATACGGTCGGAACATTAATTTTTATACTGTCGTTAAACTATTTATGACGACATTGTTGTTATAATTGTGTAGATAATTTTTAAGAAATATAAGTAATGTATTAGTCATGTTAACTAGATTTAGAAATAAACCAGAAGGTCTGCTGGTAAATCATTCTTCATTAGGAGAGGCAGATTATGTTACGTATTATATAGTATATAAACAAATTACAATTTTTTGTTTTATTTTTATTGCTTTATTTTATTTATTCATATTGTAACAATTTGTGTTCAAGCTTATACAGGGTGGTCCATAAGTCCTTTGAAATGAAAAAAAATCATTAAAATAAAACTAATTACATTATGAATTATATATTTATTTACAAATAAAGCTTGAAAAACGAATTTATTATTTTTTTAAAGTAACGTCTTCTAAATGTAATCCGTTACGATCACGGCACTCTTGCAAACGACGTCTAAAATTGTCGATAACTGCGCTGCACGTGTCTACTGAAATGCTTGCCATTTCTCTGCGAATGTTTTCTTTTAGCGCATCAATTGACCGCGGGTTAGTGACGTACAGTTTAGCCTTAAGGGAGCCCCACAAAAAAAATCCATTGGAGTCAGATCTGGTCTACGTGGTGGTCAGGAAATGTCTCCTCTCTTAGAGATCACTTTGCTAGGGAAAAGTTGACGGATAACGGGCATAGAAGTGTGGGAAGTTGCTCCATCCTGTTGAAACCACGTCTGAGCATTAAAGCCTGGAACATTTTGCAATTCTGGTGTGAAAAACTCCTCTATCATAGCTACATATCGCTTCGAAGTAACAGTAACCGCGCGTCCTCTGCCGTCCTCAAAGAAGTAAGGCCCTACGATGCTATGGGCTGACATAGCGGCCCAAACTGTCACTTTAGGACTATGTAAGGGCTTCTGATGCCTAAGTTTTGGATTGATGGAGCTCCAATAGCGAAAATTTGTTTACTAACATGCCCGTTAAGATGGAAGTGAGCCTCATCAGAGAACATTATGTTATTGAACGAAGTAAACCGATTTAACATTTCATTGGCATAATTTTCTCTCTGAATGACGTCAGTATCTTTTAATTCTTGCACCAACTGGATTTCGTAAGGGTGCATAAATAAATCTTTCTTCAAAATCCGTTGTAACGATGTTCTGGGTACGTTTAATGCACTGGAACGCTTGCGAGTTGACAGTGTAGGATTTTCACGAATAGACTGTGCCATTGAGTCGATGTTTTGTTCCGTACGTGATGTCCTTGGGCGACCCGACCGCGGTTCATCTAGCGTCGAAGCGGTCTTCTCGAACTTAAGAACTCAGTTCTTAATCGTTTGAAGAGTTGGAGTGTCGTCAAAGTTGTGTAAACCTTTGTGTTCTCGAAATTTACGCCGCGCAACCGTTGCCGAATTGTTGTTTTGGTAAAACTCGCGCACACAAAACGCACGGTTTGCTCCGGTGAAACGCTCCATCGTGACTAAACTCCCAGAAACTGAAATTACTGTCCCCGCTTCCCTTGCACCGCTCACGCGCATAGTGTTCGTTTTATTCAAATTTAACTTTTCAAAGGACTTATGGGCCACCCTGTAGTATGTACATAGCTCTAGGTGGTGGTAACAATCATTATAATTTTATGAATAATAAGATTTGAAATTTGTATTTAAATTGTGTTAAATTTGTATTTTAAGCATGTGTATTTGAAATGCGTATGTGAGATAATAATGTCGCATACTACGTGCCACTTCAATAAAAGACTGACGACCGTACATGTATAATTTATTCCTGTCTACGCGATGGCAGTAAACAGTGTTTAATTTGACATCAAACTATCATTAAGCATAGGTACAAGCCCACGGAAACATTAACTGTGGACAGTAGGTATATTCTGGAAACGAATGGACGATTTTTGTGTACATATTGCGTCGCTGAAGCCTCGTTTATCACTAGGAAATGATATAAATTTCGATGTAGTCACTCTGACAGTTGAAAACTATGATTAGTTCAGTAGATTGTATGTCGTGTTAAAATTGTTGTATTGACATTGGATGATGTTGAAAGTTCACGGTTAATCGTATCCAAATCTATTGTAATGATGTGACCAATTTTTTATTCATTTAAACTAAAGCAAAAGAACAATAAGGATTACACTGTTTTATGTATATATGTAATTCCGTCCTTCATAGGGGAAAAATAAATTTATAAATCACTTCGTTGTCTGGCAGTCTGTCTGTCTAAATCCGTTTCCTCAAGAATACACGAGGGTATCAAATCAAAATCAATATCAAATAGTTAGATCTATAATCTCTTCACGCAGTGAAAAAGTTTAACTTCAATAAAAAAAAAGGAAATCCAAACATGTGGACCTATCCGTTACCCAAAATTATGAAATTTAGCAAAAATCAATTTCTTATAGCACTAGTAAAGGGAACAATCCGAAAACTAGTTACATTTTTTTCTATTATAAATTTAAGCTTGTTTGTACAGGATCTTAGGTGAGTAAGTCCGGACTCGCACTTGACCGGATTTTTAATTTTTATTAGGTGCCTACAATTAAATCAAATATCAGTGATACCTATCTTCAAGTTCATAGGCCCTATTCTAAATAGATTATTAAGTTCTTATTACTACCAACATAATTGATTGAAATATTAAAAATCTAGTACACTAAAATAGCTGTCCTCTGAATGACTCATGCCGATACAAAAATTATACATTTGAAGCCAATTTTGACACAGGAAATTATTCACCGTTAATCGATATTCTAAGGTTTCGCGTAATTCATTCATCACCTATGCTACATCATTAAAATTCAATACCAATTCGTATTACTATACGTTACGACTCATTACAGACAAAATTTGGATAGATATAGATATATAGGTATGCAGTTGGTGTTTTTATGGGATTGCCAATACCAATACGTTTAAATGTTAGTCATGTCACGCATGCATAAGACCATTTCGAGACAGATACCGTGCATTACTGTGCATTATACAAGGCGATATGTATGGAAAATAAATATATTATTTAAACATCTTAAGTATAATATAACTTTCGAGGGATATACAAAACTTGTCGGACCTGTTTAAAAATCTGATCCCGAAGCGAGCGAGATGTGTATCACAACAAGTTTAGCTGAACTAGCAAAAAGTTTTATAAAAACAGCACTCATAAAATTATGCAAGAGATATATTAAATGCTATGATATTGTGCTCTTTTTTTTGGTAGCCCGGGGGAAAATCCTACATCCGACCATCAGGGTCACTGCGAGGGCAGCGACCCCGGTGTGTCAGACTCCTACTGACTAAAAACCCAAGGGGTATCCCTCTAATCACTCCACCCAGGCCTGGGAAACCAAATTCGTCCAGTCGCCCGGGGAGCGAACAGCCTTATTCAGGCTTCCTCTCTAAGCGCCCACGCCTCCTATACCTCTTTCATAGGCGGCGCGTTAGACACTGCGCACCGCCGCCCTCTCATCCGGGCAGCAAACTCCCTCAAGTCAACTGCCCGGCTATTGTTACCGAGGGATGTCGCGCTCGCTCTGAGCGAACGCGTCCCTCTGGCATAATATTGTGTTCTGTTATAAATATATCAAGTTCCGAATAAATATTTCATTTGGTAGTTTTGTAACATTTATTTTAAATAATCGTTTAAGTATTAAATTTGTTTTTTTTTTAATTCGTCTAAGAAAACTGTTATTGAAGAATTATGAAGTTTTTAGTTAATTGTATGTATTTTTGACATTAGATTTAAACGTATTTACATTTAATAAGTAATACTAATTTGTTTTGGTAGATGTATTAGTGTATCTTTATTTAAAGAAGATGAATCAATTTCGTCTAAAATAGTAATATTATACGCGAAGCTTAATAATTAAAAACTTACCAAAGTTAAATAAATTGCAAAATTCTTAAAAGTTGTTAATAGATTACCGGAATCTACTTTTAACTTCTATATTTTATTTATTGAACACATTGTTACCACTGAAATAGCTACATTAATAATTGTAATATTGCATGTTGTTCCTGCACATTTACTGCAGATTGCTTATTACGCTGCGGTCGTAAGTACTTTATGATCTTTGTGTAAACCTTGAGAAGTCCAAAGCGCACACCGAGATACATTCAGTAGCAGAGTGCCAAGATATTTAAATTTGAAATTCTATTGTTAGATACACATTGTGGAATTGTCTCAGAAAATAGGGATTGCAGTTATCTTTTACAGTATCAGTGGTAAATTTCAAGAGATCAAGCACTTGCGATTTCTTTTAATATCTGAATCAATTAAGATAATCAAAAATTCAGATTATAATAATCTGAAATAATATCGGATGACTAACGTAAGAAGGGTTCTAAAGTCTTATAATAAGGCTCGTAAGTAATTAATGCGCTATGATGTATTCAAAGATAATTTGACTTGACAATACGTAAAATGCTGTCGTTTAGCATTGGTTTCTTTTAATTGCTTATGATCAGCTTGTTAATATTTTTGCACAAAATTTCTACAGCTATTAGAGAAGCCGAGGTGAAACAAAGAAAAGTAGCCTTTTTGTTAGGCCATTCTAGAGTGAAAAACAACTAAGTACAATGAAGGATGTGTTGCATCAAAATAAGTTAAAAAATGTAAACTTTAGATGTAAATCTATAAACTCTGGGTAAGGAAACCATAAACAGCCTCAAGAGTGAGGAAGGATCTTTCTTCGCTTAGTAGAAACGGATGGAAACAATATTTCGGATTTTTCTCGCATACTTATACGGTGTACCTGATACCTTATACCTTTACTGATCATAGCATTGATAATAATAAAAATAATAAAAAGTTCAAATACTTTATTTAACATCTTCGATGATATTGAGCATGTGTTTGCATTTTTAGAGGAGAGGAATGTGATAAAATGTAATCTTAGTTCTCTGGCAAGATGATATCGTTTGACGAAAATGAAGGGGACGCATAGGACAAGTAAAGGTCTGCGAAATTATCACATAAGAATGTTACGGCATTAAAATTACGAGTTTGACCGCATCATACATTTATTAGTATGAAGATTGATATGCGAGTGTACATAGTATCTTATCGCAGTTATCACAGTGGAATTTGTTTGAAGAAAAAGTTATTTTTGATACTTTGGCGCTGTGTTGTCACCGCTTTATTTACTGCGTCAGATAAATGTGTACCCACGTTGGACAAACTGATAAAAATAATCAATAATAACAAATACATAACTAAGCCACAGTTTGTCAGATTGTGTAGTATGCTAAAATGGTTATGTATGAGCTACCAAGCATTTATCATAGTATGCTCTCGTAGATTTTGCTGTATATTTAGAGTAGTTCAATTTATTATGAAGAAAGTTTGTCTAGAGCTCACACACGGTAGAAGTGAAACTATGTAATTTATTTTATTTATATCATTGTCTCTATATATTTGTATTAGTCTCTTTTCAATTTTGCTTGTTTATTTTATCGAGTTTAAATTATAAAAATTCTAAAGAAGTTTCACTGATATCTGTTGGTTATAGATTAGACTTATTTGAGTACGTCCGATTAAAAAATAAATAAAATCTAACAAATTATAATAACAGAATCCCAGTGTCATGGCAGTTATTTTGTTTTGAAATCAATCGTCTTGTAATTTAAGAGTCAAAAACTAAGAATATTTAAAATAAAATACCAAGTATATAAAGTGCCATATTAGAAACTACAGAAATTTGTGTGTGTGTTTCAAATTACGGGTCACATTTGCCAAGTCCTATATATTTTTATAAAATATTGATATTTAATTTTATCTAATTTTTAGGATGAGGGATAATAGCTGATCACTTTTGGTTATAATTTCATTAGTGCAATTACTTTAGCGATGGAACATTTTTTTTAATATTGTTAATTTATATCGGGACATATTAATACACAATTTGCATCTTAAATCATGGCAAATATATATTTTTTTGTTTAATTGAAGCAAATCCGTAATTATCGAAAAAATTGAATTATATTTACAGTAAGTTGTAGAACTACCCTTTCTCACTTTTAAGATACCTCTATAATAAATAATAAGCGAGTGAATTTATATAATTCGTTAATTATATAAAAGGTGTCTATTGAGTCAAATTTATTTACCGTTGATGTTATTGAACTCGTTAAACAAATTGTATTTCAGCGTAACTAGTTCGAACTACCCTT
Source organism: Automeris io (assembly GCA_036320925.1). Taxonomy (NCBI): domain Eukaryota; kingdom Metazoa; phylum Arthropoda; class Insecta; order Lepidoptera; family Saturniidae; genus Automeris; species Automeris io. The sequence goes on along the minus strand of JAUDJH010000037.1, from coordinate 368,668 downwards.
GACCACAGTAAAATGTTCATGCGATGATATACCTATTGTATTTTATTTACATAGAAATTAAACACGTTGTTACATCCCAGAGGGCATGTCAAAAAAGCAATATGCTTTTAAATACAGCCTTCATATGCCGTGTACATACATATGTACCTATCATATGGGTAAATGTAACAGTTTTTATCTGCACGCAATTACGTTGTGCTACTAACATTATTAATACGATTAATTGTAGTATTTTCTGTTTATTAGAAAAAAAACTACGATTATGGTAAAAAGTGTTAACTCATGACATACAGGAAGCAGATCAAAACACATAATTATAAAGAGTGAGTTACTGCATAAAATATGCGATGATTACGGCAAACGGAAAATATATCTACATCTATTGATGTATTGCGTATGTAAATTTCCATGAATGCAGTAGACATATAAATATTTAAATGTAACATCTAGTTGTTGGCCTACCTATAACAGAGACTAGGCATAATTGCTTGAATCAAGGTAATTAGCTATCGAAGAATGGAGCGTAGCAGGTAGCCGGGGTTTACGTCATTTTATTCCATAGAAAAAAATACATCAGAATCATTACAGCTTCTTTAATTGGTATGATGATGTCATCTATTATTTAAATATATTACCAATAACTTAAAAAATATGTACTTTATTATTATGTTATTTTAATCTTATGTTACAAGGCAAAATGTATGTAGGTAACTACCTAATTAAATGTACTAGTAAATATGTAACAAGATATCTAAGTTTGCTTCGAAATTTTTTATAAATATTTAAAATCTAGGCCATCCCCAGTAAAACATAGCTATTTCATGGAAGTTGAACTGTCTACTCCTAGAAATTTCTAAGCGTACTCACACAATGTGTGTATAAGCAGATAATTTAATTAGATCAGGATGTACTGAAAGCCAAGAATTTACAGGCAAATATAAAATTACAAAGGTCCATTCTTCTTAGTGATTGTTCCCACTGTCGTTCTATGATGTGAGGTCCTTTAAATGAATCGTGAAGAGATATTTGTGCAGGCCGGCATGATCGTTGCAACTACCGATAAGCTTTTTTACTGTTAATAGTCGTTATCGTTTTTTGGACTGCACCAATGCTTGCCAGCAGGCCTGGTGTGATAACTGTGACACGCCAGGATAAAAATGGTAATTTTTTTTACAGTGGTTCGACATAGTGACTATAGAGTACCTGGAGGGAAAATGGCAAGGATGAAAAATCCGTTGATATACACAAGCTAACCCCGAAACGCGACAGGCCAAAGCGAGTCACTATGACGGTCTTTACACTTGTGCAATCGCCCTATCACCAATGCAACCATGCATCCCATGGTTACATGGTATGATTTAATTGTGTACTATTTCTAGAACTACGGATGCAGTTAATAGGAAGAAGAATTAGATAGGTAGGATAGGACAACTAAGTAGCTTTAAAAAATTAATTTTAACTCTATACACAATTTGATCAAATCTGTTTTAAAATTACAATGATTTGTGATTATTATAATAATATATTAAATTAATATTCCAAAAATTATCTATTAAACAAGGGTTTATTAAAATTTTGAATGGATATTTATGATATGGATGGTATGGTTATTATAGTGCCTTGAATTGTCTACAGCCGATGCATCAAAGCTTCATACTTTACAATTATTTTGTCTTTTTTTGTACCTTTTAATGTTCTATTGTTGTTAATTAACCGAGATAGTCTTTAGAATGATTACGTTGAGGGATTTTCCTTCTTATTAAATAGTGACGTTCTTAGGCTGATATATATACTTACTATACTTGATATATAGCCCTTACTTTGACTTCGCTTAGATTTTCCTCAAACCTTAAATATTATATGGTAAGAAACCAATTTCATCAAATTGAATTAAGCTCTACAAATTCTTAGGATATACCCAAGTTCCTATTATATATTGTATATTCAGTTTTTGTAAAAAAAATATGTATTTATATATTTTCTAAGCAAGGTCTAAAAAAGACTAAGTATGTATATCAATCTTAAATTATTGCATTGAATAATTTTGTCGCGTACATCAGTAATAACAGCAATAAGGTAATTGACGGTTTCCTTCAGGCGAGAGTGCCGAGACGCGCCCCTGCGTCGCGTGACCTCAAGCTACCTCCACATCGTGATGTTCTTACTTTATATGTATTTAGGTCAGCTATTTCCCTGCAATTCCATTGTGACTTGTTATTTATTTTTACTTCCAATAATGTTTGAGTAAGTACTTGACCTAGTCTATGTCAATATACTGCAGTAAACTTGAGCTAGTCTTCTTCCCGTTTGAGACCTAGGCTGAACTTATGTCGCCGGGTGCCGAGAAAGATGGCTCAACCTTGCCCTTGGCACTCGGCAGGTGGGAGAAGGTCTTAGTCGGTACAAGTCTGACTCACCGGGGGGAGGCCCTCACTGCCTCCTGAACGGACCGTTAGGGATTTACCCCGGGTTGCCAAAAAAAGCTATACTTATGTGTCCTGTGCACCGCCCATTAGAGAAGTCTTGAGGCACCCCGCAAGACTTAAGGCTCGTTACACTCACCTCTCTTAGAGATGGAGACTGAAAAAGGTTATTCGCTCGCCTGGTTGTCGGAGGAATCGTTTTTTGTCACTAAGAAGCTGACAGACCGGAGCCGCCAACCTTACGGCTGCCCAGACGTTTCTATATAGAATTTTATCCCGGGATATAACAAAGTCTGTTCGAATGTAACTTATTAATTAATGTACTTCAAAGTTCTAGATCTGTTACAAAGTACTTAGACAAAGTTGAGAGGATCAGCAGGCTGAGATAGCACTGGGCGGAATATATTAGGTTAAGGATAGAAGATATATGTAACTTTTGAGGTAGATTGGTTCATGAGTTGAAACCGCGACTCGGTAAACGTAGTATGAGCTAGAATCTGGTAACGTGCATTGACACATTGCGCAAAATTACTCGCAAAGTTTGACTTTGGATGAGCATTAGGGCGAAACCTAGTAAAACACCTATGCGTAACAGTGAGTAGATCTGGGTCCATTATGTTTTTTTTAGTAGATCTTTCTGGAATATTTTTTTTCTTTAATCTTTGGCCATCTAATTCCGTGAAGGTGTTTTCCACTCTATTCCACCCTTGGCAGATACGAGTTTTATCCAACCAGTGTCGCCCAGCTATCTTCATCAGGTTGACACATCTGGTCGCTATCTTTCCATATTTCTACGAATGGTCCGCGTTCTCCCTTTGAGCACTTATTTCCCTCATCTGTTATCGTCTCTACCACATATGGGGCTCGCTTTCTAACCCCAATTCCTAAATGCTATTACTTTAGCTAAGCTTGTTAAACTGGTCCTCAACAGAACTTCAATGTATGTTGCGATTGAAATTACTTTTCTAAAGATATAACTTTTTTATTTAAATATTCTGAATTTTGATGGACTACCATTAGAGTATAAATTAAACACATGAGGTTCCTTTTTGAATAACCCTTTGTCATATCCCCCGAATATGAGTTTTTTACGTTTGTTTTTTATTTATAATGGTATTTTTTATCATATTATTATAAGTAAAACAAGGTCCATGGAGGACATGCATTTTTAACCTATATAAATGAAGTTTTTATCAAGAGTTTATTAGATGTTGAATGAGTTTAGATTCAACGTCATAAGTAATTACATTGACAGGCAAGTTGAAGTGTAATATGATTCTTCACGGTCCAGTAGAGACCTTGTCTTATAGTTAGAGAGGCACGTTCTAACAACCACTTCTGTAAGTACGTCGGTTTCCCGGACCAGTGTTCAAGTCGGTATGATGCAAATGATTTTAATAAAAAAAAACATAGATATATTTTCAAATCGAAAATAGAAATACAATCTTTATCTAAAAAAAAGAGTTTATTCCCAAAATATTTCACTCCTGGGTCGTGAATACATTTATAAACAAAATTCCTAAATCAAGAAACATTAAGACCCACTACAATTACATGCGATCCCTAGCGGGTATTTGATGGGTCTCACGAGCCACTGCGTAACTGAGTCGCAAAAGGTTAAATTAAAGAAGTAATCATGTGTAATCGTACAATGTATAATAGTTGGTTAAAAGTTCAAAAATAATCACACCAATATACACTTCTTTATCATTGCAATTTATGTTTATTATAACAAAAAATAGCAAAAATAATATGGAGTATTTTGTCTTTAAATATTATTGGCCATTTTTTTTAAATGATGTAAATAATTTATATCACGTTAAATGAAACGGTTAATGTGTACAAACTGCTGCACCTGTTTTAGTAAATAGATATGATTTAAATAATTTGATTTCTGGGTAATATTATATGTTTTATGATTTTTTTTTGTTATCAATTTCGATGTAATATAATTGATATTCGTTGAATCATTTATCTCAATATACAAGTGTTTAATCTGTTTAAAATTCAATTTGAATAAATCTTACTAATAAATCTAATGCTGACGATATTCGAAAAATTGTGCAGTAAAAATATATGATAATTGGTAATATTAACAATTGTAAAAGCAAAACCTTTACTCACCTACGCATAGGAGAAGGGGTAACAGAGTATATCTGTCGCATTTTTGCCGTAAGTATATGTACTAATATGAAATAAGATTTCGTGTTCACGTTTTATAATACTTAAAAAAACCTGCTTTATGGTTTCTTTCTAACATAAATTCGAAGTACAGTGTATCTACTAAGGAAGGGTTAAACATCAACATCTCAGAAGTTATGAAGCGCAAGTAAAAAAAAATCACATTACCCTCACGCGATGCAATAATTGTACTAGCCTTAGTTCCATTTATCCAATTGAGTTGAATAAATTGAAAGGCGTCCGGATTTATTTCAAAGATATCAAACACGATCTCCGGTGGTGTTGTCAATTATCTAAGGTACTTGCGTGTTTTTTGACTCTCTGTTAATGTTACTCGGAGCCCAATATAATTGTATCCCAAGAACTGTGATGGAAAACGATGGGTATACACTCTGTAAGCCCCATGACTCAGTAATTTGATCAGTAAAAAATTCTCGTCGTGTCTTTGTCGAAGAGCGTTTGTGGGAAAGAGACAGACTGTTAGTTTAACATCCATTACTTTTTTGTTGTTCCTGCAAGATTTTATAACGTAAGTGTACCTACTAATAAAAAATAGAATTCCATTTCGTATTCTATAATAACTAACGGGTTCTTCGAAAGATATTTGATGTAGGTGTAACTCACGATAATTTACCTTTGTATTATTACATACTTGTTTAGTTTAGGCGTTTCTGAATATTAAACCGTAATATGTTTTAAATGAATAGATACACTACTTCATAATATGCTTTCTAGTTTTAAACCTAAGTTTTCAAATGTTGTTATTATTTCGGCGGAAATAGTGATAAACAATTTGAACAATATACATTACGAACCATTATTTTTTATAGAATTCTATATAAGTGAGTCCCTACAAAATTTGAACTTTGATTAAAATGATTTATTAAACAAAAGTACTATGAACTCTCTGCATATTTGCCATTATTTACGTTCAATGATGAATGTCTGTAACGTTAAACAACTTTTCATATAAAATCAAGGACGCACAACCATCGCGGGCAATTTATAGTATTTTATATTTTGAAGTTATTTGTTTCAGTACGATAAGTAATACATTTTTGCTACTTTCAGTGCGGCGATGCGATAACAACTTGTACACATTTATCTTAAAACATGTAAGTAAATAATTGCAGTTAGTATCAGGGAACGGATTATCATCATACGAGTATGTGATTAGCTACGTACATAAGATTAGGTAAGAATTTTTACTCCTTGTTACTTTTGGTTTAAGAATAACAAACCAATTAAAAGTTTTATAAAATTATCAGAATTAAAGATAATTTAACTGTAATATCTATAAGTATCATAAAGATATTTACTTAATTCTATAGGTACTTTGTTATTCTAATAATAGGTTCATATTAATATTATTGTAAAATACAAGTGAATTTTACATCATAGTAACAAAAAAAACGTACGTTATAAATTGTTTTAAAAGCTCTCACTTCTGTTTTCCTCTTTCTGAACCATTAGTGTGCTTATGACTTTCAATGATTTCCTAGAATGATATCTATATATTATTCGTGAGAACGATTTCGGAACTTACCAAGACAATTTTCTTGGTATCGTTGTCTGACCTCAAAAATGGACAATCTCGTGGATTTTACAATCTTACATTGAAATATTTCAATGAAATCAAAATTTTTCTGAACAAAATTCATTATCAAATCTACTGTTGCTTTTAGGACCTTGGTACCACTATGATTATATCAATACCTCGGTATTCTGCTCTCATAGAGAAGTGTGTAAAATTTTTATTGCAAATATAGTTATGCAAAAGAACAAATGCTAGTTTCAAGTTTAACATAAATTTTAAAATAAATCGGTACCTATATTTTAAAGGATATTTACTGTAGTTCCAATTCTTTTTTTAAGGTTTTTTTTTTTAATTTAAGATAAATGTGTTTCAAATATAAATCAGATCGTGTACATATAGAGTTTTGCGCGAAAACAAAATTATAGTCGTTAATAAACTGTTAATCAAGTGATTATGGTTATTAAATATAACAAAAATGCTAATTAACGATTGTTAAGAGTTAACTAAAACTTGTACAATAGCTAAAAAATACAAAAGTCACATAGACGTGACTCAAATTACCTTCCTCGGGTTTTTTGCTTTACATCTCAAAGTAAATTAATTATTTACGTTTCAATGTCAAGGTTTATTCAAGAATGATAGTGGGCTGCCTGCGTGATAAACGGTTGTAGAATTAACTGTCGTTAAATTATGGGATAGGTATATTTATTCAATACAATCAGTATTATCAATTTCCTGTCGGTGGTCGCTTAGGAAACACCTTGTATACCTAAATTCGGGTGACATGGGTACTTACTTAGGTATTTATTAACATTTTATCAATGTATAGATTTCATAATATAATTTAATAGGTATCAATTTGGTCTACGTAGAAAAATATACTAGTACTACTAACTTCTAGTCTTTTGTATTGTAATGTATTGTCATACCATATCCATTTCAGGGTAAACAGAGATACATTAAAGTATGTATCCACTTTGCGCTTATACATATGTTCAAAGTGAGCAGCAGCGATTACTTTTAGATGCCATGCGGGTTTCCTTACGTTGTTTTCCTTCAGCGGTGAGCACGTAGGGCCTAAATCGCTATTTAATCTGGAAAAACTCAGGAGGCACGTCCCGGGTACGAACCTACGACCACTCGCATCGCCGCGTATAGTTACCGGGCATTTTCCACTACGCTACCATAGCTAGGCAGCTGCGTGGTAGCGCACACAATAGGATGCTTTATCACTACGAATTATTTCTACCAAGCAATGGCGTGCATCCCAGAAAAGTATAAAAAGTATTAATTTTTTTTTCTTACACATGTGATAAGCATATTGACTCGGTAACTACGAGATTGCGAATCTCAAAATTCTAATTACACTAAATTGTGAGTCTATTTGTTTATTTAATGCCTATGTTTAACAAGATCATGAATTTTTATGCTTGTATAGGATCCACCCCACTACTACAACAAATGTCATCATCTACAAACATCAACAAATGTCTGATATTCAGAACAACAATTGGCTAAAGCAATTACGAGTGATAATTTTTTGGTGAACATCATTTTAGTTAAAAAAGTTGATTACTATGGAATAACCGAGTTGGTTTTGCTCAGTGGGTATATAACGTATTAATAACTTCAATTAGTAAATAAAATAAGTGCTTAATAGATTATTTTACGGTGGCGTATGCGGTGTACAGTATCGTAATCTACACAAACAATTGATAAACAATGGTAAATATTTACACCAAATGATTGTCACACAGTCTGTTTGTTATGTTAAAATAAACTGAATCTTTGTTGATAGACACCGTCCATCTTAAGTTAAACATATCACTCGTGAGATTAGCCTTTTCATTTTAACGTCACGTTCATTAAATTGGAATTTGTATTCGTTTTAAGAATATATTCAATATTACGATCATTTGATATAATATTTTTATAATAAAGTTTCACTCGTCTACATATTTTTGAGTTAATTGTATAATAAATCTGATTTCCATTAAATATAATAATAATATTTAGTAACAATTACACACATTTACCTAGTCCCAAATTAAGCTAGCGCTTGTACTATGGGTACTTGTCAAAGATGTACATACTTAAATACATATATACAACCATGACTCGTGACAAACTCAACTGCTCACCACAGAAAAATTTACCACTACCAATTGGGTTTCGAACCCAGAACCTCAGTATTGTAAGTAGGGTCACTACAAACTGCGTTATCAGGCCGTTATAAATAATAAAATATGTATCATATAAAGTAAAAAAATGTAATGCAAAGATGAATGTATTCAAATTAATGTAATGTAAGTGATATGTATATCTTTTTTTTTACGCTGGCTCCACATAGTTACTACAGAGTACCTGATGGTCCGGGCAGTAGACTTGAGGGAGTCTGCTGTCCGGATGAGAGGGTGGCGGTGTGCAGTGTCCGGCGCGCCGCCTGTGAGATAGGTATTGGAAGGGTGGGCTCTTTACCCCCACCCCTCCCAGAGGGGCAGCCTCGACAAGGCATTTCGCTCTCCGGGCGTCTGGATGAATTTGGTTTCCCAGGCTCGGGTGGAGCGATTAGAGGGACACCCCGGGGGTTTTTAGTCAGTAGGAGTCTGACACACCGGGGTTGCTGCCCTCACAGCGGCCCTGATGGTCCTATGCAGGATTTTCCCCCGAGAAACCAAAAAAAAAAAAAAAGAGTACCTGATGGTAAGTACAGTGTAGTGCAAAAACGAAAGAGACCATCAAAGGATGAAAATCCATTGATAGACTACATCGTCATGTCGGCCCACATATACCACGACTGAAGGTCTCTAAGTATATAAGTTACTGGATATACACAAGCTGATCCCGAAACGCGACAGGCCAAATCGAGTTAATATGACGGTCTTTACACTTGTGTACTTTGATTATGACCCAGTTCGGGCAATCGCACTACTACCAAATTATCTATACATTATAAGCACTTAATGTACAAATAGATGTAGGCACAAAGAAAAATCTGGATAAAAATTAGCTCTCTATCCAGAATAACATTCATTAATAATTATAATTAACATTACACAATAATTTGATAATCACTACTTGCCAGAACTTAAGTATGTGTATATATTTAAATATGAAGCATATACTTAAATATATCGTCAAGCTATATCTCTTTCAGGGCGAGAAGGGTTACATTAGTGGCTGTATCCACTTTCGGCTTATATGTAGAGAGCACAACGTGACTAGTAGCGCAGTTGATCTCCGTTCTTAGGGCTCTTACATATGACATTTCTATTAGATGCCATGTGGGTTTCCTTCACCGCTGAGCATGTTAATCTATAAAATCCAGACGTGAGTACTTGCCGGAATAGGAAACCAGCCCGTAATCCACTCGGCCGCCGCAGCCCGAAAATAGAAATAATTTGTTTTTCTTAATACTAAGTTTACGGGACGCGTCAATTTGTCTCATTTCATATCTTAAAAGGATAATTACAAAAACCGTTCGCATTTTTATTTCGTCTTGTCAATCAATTAACTATTATCAATTTGCAATATTGAAGTTTTCTATATGATATACCTACCTCTATTATCGTGTGACGCGTGTTCGTAGAGATAAATATATAAGAAACGTTCGTAAGCCTTGTGATAATTAAAATTGCTTTACCGAGTGGAGGGCGATTTTCGCCCCAGTGCGTAGTTTCTCTATAAGGGAATGCGGACCGGATATCCGGCTTACATAATAATGAACTATATTCATGCTTATCTTATTTACCTTGAACTTGGGGTCTGTTCATATAATTTGTCACGTAGCTGTGGTATTGTGAGTTATATAAAATATTAACTATTTCCTTAGCTAATAGTAAGAGGGATGTGATAGATATATCGATGGAAAAGGTACAACAACGCAATGAGGTTAGATTATCATTTAACAATCTTTCACTTGAATGTCAGTAATTAATTGAGGGCAGTTATAGATGCTGTATTGAGGTACACTCGATATAAGTTATAGTTATAGGTATACACTTGATACAGAATGCTCGTGAGGAAGTTCGTGTTTTTGAACCTCTGACCTGTCAATAGCTTGGACTTCAGGCTAAGGCCTGAATAATAATAATGAATTAATCTGAATAATAATGAATAATAATAATAATCTTCTAAGATAAGATCTTAGAAGATTATTATATTTATAACATAACAAAACAAAGTATTTTGTGCATATTAATAACATTAAATTGTTGTTTGTTAATAAAGTGTACAAGATATTTAATTATGTCCTTTAATAATATCAGAAATTGAAATCTATGGAAAACCTGTTTTCTGTATTTATCGCTTGGTGAAACAATAGCATGCGTTTAGTTACTGTCGGCGTGATCGCCATGAATGGGGTCAATTTGTTTCACTGCGGTTTGACGAATTCATATCCTTTGTCTATCTGATATGATAATTTCCATGTCACTGTCTACTATTTCAGTAATAGCAAGCGTGCCACGGCCAAACGTTGCCTAGTTGTACAGTACCTAATCATAAACAAACAAAACGACAGCTGGAAGACATCATATCAAATGCACGACATGTATGTCGTATACGCCTGTGAAGGAATAAGTCTGCGTAAGGCTCGTAATAAATTATAGCGATAAATCTTTTATTTACTACTGGTTATTGATTGGTAAAGAAAATAAAGGTGGAGAGAATTGAAGGCATGGGAAGATAAGAGGTCGAGTTATAAAAAAAAAGTATTTAACTTTGAACCGGAAACTTTATTCTACGTATGTCAAGAAATATCATTTCGCCGTCTGTAATAAATTTTTCTTCAATAAGTTACGCTCTGGCAGGGTTAGCCCTGCCTCTGGGTACGCGAGGCTCGTAGCAATAATTGCTACGTGATTAATCCTTTACTGCTATACGACGTTAGTATAACTCTATTTCTAAGTACGGTACGAGTAAACCTTCTTATAACCACTCGAGCGCATCTAGATATAACAAGTACCCAAGAGACGGTAGCATTCTCGAATGTTGGAGATTTTCTGAGTGTATGAGTAAATAGGATAGCATTTGTCAGAGATATTTAAAAAAAATTATTCAAAGCAATAGTCTCTCATAATACCAACATGTTTCTAAAAGCACTACGAGACACAAGTTAGCTACGATGTTAAAGCTGATGTTTTATAATAATTAAATAAATTTAATCATAATAAAACTGTACCGCAGCTTCTTCCATTGTTTACGTTTATGAAATAACTTAATACTCTTGACTATTACTAAAGAACTAATATTTTTTTAATACTTATATTGTAAAAACTATGATATAAGGATATTAGCACGCTGTTTTAGATTCCGTGTATATGTTTTTAAATTTTTAATGAAAAAAATAAATAAAACAAATAAACTCATAGAAAGTTTGTTCTACAAATGAAATTTATAATCAATAACAGTATCAAGTATTTAAATTAAAATTTTTAATTTTCAAAAGCATACTTTGGGCTTTACTTCTGGGACGCGTGGGTGATTCTTTATGTTCCCTATTTCTATGCTAATGAGGAAAAAAAGTAAAATTTTTGTACTTATGCTTTTTCGCGATAACCTTAATTCGTGTATTTTAAATTAGCACGAATCACTCGCAAGACATTTGTAACATTGTAACACTGATATGATAAATGAATTAAATTAACATGTTGACAAATATTTTTACAATATTTTATGATATTATTTTCATGTTTCAATGCCGTCAAGCTAGTTTTCCATTACATCATTATATTTCTTTATAGTTAACAATGAAAATAGGTTTTTAAACATTACAGGTAGTTAAGTGTAATGCTTGAGTTCTCTTAGGAGCTGTCAGATTTCAAACCATAATAAAATGATTAAGCCACATGGAAATTTGCAAATAGTTATTTCTTAGGGTAGTTTACTAATTCTGATATCAAACTAGCTTTAAATTTGAATTATCGATTTTTTTTTCTATATCTGTGCATCTATACATTATAGAGTGCAACTGCTAGCAGACAAACATAATTATTAGGTTTACAGTACATAAATAATATATCTGTGAAAACGATGACAATGTTTTTTTTAATGTTAATAGACTTGATGAAGTTTTTCGAAGTAAATATATCTAATAGCCTACTGTATTATTCTATAAAGCGAGTTTTATATCATAAAACTATTTAGCTTATGAAAAATTATATTCTTAATATTATTAGTTGTTATTATATTACGGATATTTGAAATAGCAACTTTATAGAACCGTGGTGTTCGTATATATCGGATATGTATTTTAGTGCGATTGTTTTACAACTTATAACTCTATTTTTATTTTATTAATATGGAAGAATTGTCTAAATACGTAGTTAATAGATATAATTACTGATTCAATAATTCCACGATTTCTACAAAATGCACTAAACGAATAAATTTTATCTAATCTGATTTATCAATACCGACAGGCCAAGTGAAATTTCACGTTCTGGATATAGGGCAGACAAAACAAAATATACTCTAGCTTTTACTTGATTAGTGTTTTTCCTGAGTAACTTATAATTTTTAAATATTAAAGATCAATATTCATGCTATCACAATGAAAAGAGCAATAAAATAAATTGTTATTGAATATTTTCATTATTTAAAATACGTGCCAAAATATTTAATTTAAAACTTTTAACATTTATACTAAAAACAAGTATGTAATTTAAATAAATAAAAGTATAGATGTACTACTTACATTTAGGTGGTATTTGTAAACTTCTGAAGTTTTATATTTCACGAAACAAAATATTAGTTTTCACAACACTGCAATTTCTGATGAACAGTTTATTATTAAATATCTTCTATATGCTTAAGATTGTTTGATTTAAACGTTCGGAAACCCGTCGGTCGTCGCAGTCGACTGTAGTGCCTTTTTGATGTCGTTTGAATAAAACAATTTGAACCAGCCGCTTCGAAGAGAACGTGTCGATTACACCGCCATCTGAATGACGTAAATCGTCCATAATAACCATCGAGGTAGGAGACATCTACCGCGGGATAAGGTAAAAAGTCTGGTATTTTTTATAGCCTTTGTTATGTTCTAGAAAATTTATGTACCTAAAGCAATCTTTCGTAAGGAAATCTACGACCAGTGAGAAATATAGAAACTTCTCATGTCCAAACGTAGAGTTGACTCTATGAAGAGTGTACGTTAGAGTACAGGCACAATATACCTAATATCTGATAATACTTGGATTATTGTACGCAATAAAATAAATAATGTATTGAGAATTGGGCGTTTAGATAAAAACAATTGTAAATATTATATAAATCAATTTCTGTATAGCAATGTCTTCATTAACGACAGTAATCGGGGGCAATAAGGCTGAGATTTATAGGCACTATTTCGACTTTGCTTAGCAAAGTTCTCAATAAATAAATTCGTTGTGACAAAAAACTGAATATAGAATAGGAACTTGAGTACACCTTTAGTCTTCGCAGAGCCAAGTCCATGTTGAAAAAAATCGGTGACTTACTGAATCCTTTGATATTTATTGAGTAATATTAACTGTAATGGTTTAGTTAAGTCTAAGCAAGCTTAAAGTTGCGTCTATAAATTTCAGTCTCAGCCTAACAGTTACGAACACACTCGGTAGTGCTGCGTTTAAGGGTGGTTTTAGACTATTGTTTTTTTGCGCGTATAAATTCCTTTTTTAAGCCCCGACGCAAAAAAGGCCGTTATAATTTTAGCACGGGTATCTGTGGCTGAATGAATTAACCGACTTTGATTTCAGTTTCCTTTTGTTTGAACGGTGAATTGATCGAAAGTGTTCTTTGCTATGAATAAAGGAAATTTGAGTAGCTCTTTTAAATCAGGAGTTTTTTTTTCTAGTTGAAGGGATGTAAATATATATTGGACTGCTTTATTCAAAATTTAGTATCCTTTATCATCGATCATATTTAGTGTCCGACCAAAGTTTTGGATTCGGCTTTCGGCTAAATCTTCGGCGTTTTGACAATGCCAATGCATTCTTGTCAATGCCGGATTTGAGCAAAAAGTTACGAAATTATTTCAAAATCCCATTAATTTTAAAAGATTTCAAAAAGTTTTATTTCGCATATTGTATTTTTTATGTACTTTAACCAGTAATCCAACCATTAAATCAATTGATTTCGATAATTCTTTCTTTAGAGCAGCTTGCACAAACAAATGTCTTTTTTTCATATTTGGTAAGCCGAGGTAAAATCTTACATAGGACCAGGATCAGATCAGGGTTGCTCTCAGGTAGCGACCCCGGTGTGTCAGACTCCCACTGACTACAACCCTCGGGGTGTCCCTCTAATCACTCCACCCAGGTCTGGGACGATTCGACCAGTCGCCCGGGATGCAAACAGCCTTATTCAGACTTCCTCTCTGGGAGAGGTGGGTGTAAAGAGTCCACGCCTCCATCTCTTTCCTACGGGTGGTACCCCAGACACTTCGCATCACCTCTCACTCCTGCGGACGGCAGACTCCCAAATCCATTGCCCGGTTAAACAAATTATATCTAATTTAAGCTTGTATGAAACACTATGTCATTAAAGCAGACTAATTGGACTTCAACCATGACTTATATTTAACAGTTGTTAAACTGAATAATAGTTTCTCTAAAGTAAAATAAAACATTGTTATAAAGTTAAAAACAGATCCCCGCAGTATGGCAGCCGTAGCGACGTTTCGTTATGAGAATTTTGGTGTGCAGATGATCATTAAAAAGTCAACCTCGGCAGAGGAAAGTAGTGTTCTAAAATAAGTGCTGTATATTGTGAAATCTAGTAAGTACATTAATTAAATCTATATACTTCTTACATTTATAAGAACTTGTTTTATTCTGAATGATCAGATAGTGACGTCAGCCCAGCTGACGTCACTATCCCTAAAAATCCCGTGGGACCTATATCTTCGTTATATATATTTGTTATTGTATATCTATAAGTTTGTATGAAACCACTGGTGGGCATCTCCGACTCATAATTCGCTGTCATTTTTTTATACTGCTTCTGTCTGCTGATAGGTAGCAGTAGACATAATCATAAGAGTTCGGTTAAGCAGTGTAATATGGTTCTCCAGCAACTTACATTTCAAGTTGGTCGGACGTACTTGTTTACTTCTGTAATTGGTTTAATTGAAACAAACGACTTATTCTACTCACTTTATTTATTACTTACTAAAATTACATTCTTTGATAAAAAAAATAATATTGTGCATTTTGTTGCACAAGTTTTATTCATATCATAATTAACTTGATATCAAATTAAATTGAAATTATCTAATAATTATCATAATTTTCTAATTATTTCGAGATAGAATGTATTATTAAAATAACATATTTGTATTACATGATTTTTATAAATCGTTATAGGTATGTAGTAGGTACATAATTACTAAGACATTGTTATAACAAAGTCATTATCTTAAACAACTATTTTCCGATATGATCACACATCATCTCCTAAGTCGCACCGTGTGGGAGTAGCTTTAGTTTTCTTAATAGGAGATTCCTTTTCACTTTCTGTAATACAAAAACATTTTGTGTTAAAACATGCAAAACAACATAGGAATGATTAAACACTAGATAATAAAAGGTTTTATTATTAAAGGCTGACTGCAATTGCTTATACTTGGACATTTTATAAATATATTGACTTATAATCTGGTGTTTACCAAAATAATAGTCTATATTCCAAATTGGACCAAATTTTAAGTCTATATATGTGTTACATGTCCAAGTATAACGAGATAATGCTTTTTATACTTTATATCGGATGCACGGCACTGATTGTAAGATAGCTACTACGACGGAAAGTTTAAGTTATTATATGTCCCAATTTTTTCTATCGCGAAACATTTTATCATAATACAAAAATAAATTAAGATGTCATACTGTATTATAACAATCCTAATCAGGTGGGGGTAATATAAGTACTTATGTATGTAGAATAAGTTAGTATAAGAGGAGTCAATAAACGACAGTGTCACTAAGCATACGTTTGTCGAACCCCGCCACATTACATGGCGACTCTGCCATGTGCGGCATGGTACGCATCTAGTACGTGGAATTACGTTCAAAATGGCTTCACAACGTTATATATACCTTATACACCTGAGCACGTACCTGCTTCGCTGACTAGAGTAGATTTCACAGCAGCGGGACTTATACCCTGTTTCAAAACCATCGTACCGTCCTGGAAATCAAATTATTATAAATAAAAAATTCATTTTCCAACACGAAAATTGACTTTTAATTTTTAATAACAAGCAAATTCTGTATTACAAACCTTCAATTCGACAAGACCCTTCTTCGCCATCGCTTCGACTTCTGCTTTGGTCATTACAATTTTCTGCACTTTTACCATTTTCTTTCCAATTTGCATTTCACATACTTCACCGCTCCCCACTGATAATAAAATGTTAATTGTTACTAATATAATACTTATTGAAATTCATATATATCTACTAGTTATGGGCATGTTCTCCAGTTTTCAAAATCAATGGAGTATCTCATATTTACGATAATTGGTTGATTATTGAATAATATAGTTAAAAAATACTCAATAAATAAACGACTATGGTAATACGAAAATGCTTAATATATTTTTCAAATATTAATTTACTTACATCGTGCATTAGCCGGCAAAGGCATTGGTTTCACGCCAGGAGGAAGGGCTTTGATAGGTACCTGAGAACATCTTACATTTTATTAAAATACCTACACAATACACCAAAATTTTTTTTCTCGTAATGAACAGTAGCGGAAGACTTTATTTCCAATACCTCTTTTATTTGCAGATAGACGTATCTTTCTCTTCCTGATATGTGAAAAGGGGCATACTACGGTTTCTATAGTAATAAAAGTAAAATAGGGGATGAATAGGTTATTGAAACTGGCTATTATTAAAGTTGTAATTGATTACATGGAGTATTTAATATTATATTAAAAAGACCATAAAAAACAATGAACTTAAAGTTTTAAATGAATATAGATTACTAATAAATATATTGAATAGAGACTTCATGCTACTCTTTAGAATTTGATAAGAAATATACGTACTTTCTTTAGAGTGGGAACTGAAGACGTTAAACCATCACCTGTTGACATGCTTGTGTCCTAAACAAACATAACGATAGTTATTAATTATAAGATTACGTAATAAAAATTAAAGGAATTGATATTCCCTACATAATAATATAGGAGAAAAAATTAATCGTAAATCAGTAAAACTCGGGTCTTGACAAACCTAGAATATAATTGAGAATTTGTTTGTTTATATTTAAGAACATGTCGCTTAGACTTTTTTGATCTGTTTATTTTATTTTTCTGTTTACAGTGTTTGCTTTGATGACTGTACTATATTATTATAATGTAAAATTAAGATATCTTAATTTTATTAGAAGGTGGAACAATTTTTACCGCATTAGTAGTTTCTCGGCCGCTTCCTTTGTTTTCACTTTCTTGTTCACTAGCTATATTAGAATCTTTGGTATTGATGGTATCTTGATCCATCTTTGTAGATTTCACCTCATTATCTTCTTTTTTCACTTTGTTTGGCCTGAAAAACAAGTATAACCTATATTATTTACATATTTATTCTTTCTGCGTTTTGTTCTCATGGTTCTTCTTCAGTATGATTGTTCTTGTCTAGTTACATGTTTATAAGGGTGGTAGCATATTTAACGAAAGATGCGTCAGCCGTAACTTCGGTGACAAAATAAGTTTATTTTTTTCGGCAAGACAATTGTTGGCGGGCTGGAGAGACCTTCATAATCAAATCGAGCGAGAGGTCGACCAAATAAGGTGGTTAGGCAACGAGTTTATGGGTTGGGTGGCAACGCAAGGGCACCCCTGTCGGAACTGACTTCGACTTGGGCCAGAGAAGAAACGCCGTAAGAAACTCAAGGCTGCGTCGGAATGAACAAATATTGTCTTTAATCATTCATAAGAAATTAAATTTGTTTATTTTAAGACTAATGGTGTGGAACAGGTTGAATGTTTTCTAAATTATCTATTTGTTCGTTACGGCCATTACAGTATGAGATACATCTTTCATCCGAGGAGCGACCACCATATAGAAAAATAAACAAAATATGGTGTCAAATAAATTGAAAAATAAATCACCTGCTTACGAATACCAAATCATAATAATGCAGTTAACGTATGTACTGTGGCTGTCTATTACTAAAAAAGTTACTCAACGTTTTTTTTTGTTTCATAGAACTTTGTATTTAAAATATAACTGTTAGACATCATAATGGTTAAACAATGCCATTAAGGGTTAAATTTTGTGATAGTAACATTTAATCATGATTAGGTGGATAAAATCATTACTGGTATTTATAAAAAAACGTTGGAAGTGTATAGTAGCGGACTGTATGTATGGCTTTATAGATAACTGTGATTTTATATATCATACAAGCAACTTGTTCACAATGGCGACGAAACGGAAGAGACATTTAATCAGTGTTACAACAAACAATACAATAATATTACCCAAAAAATAGTAATGTTGAGTAGCCAACATGTTGCCGGGACAAACAAATATTTAAAAAACATTAAAACTTATAATTACCTATATATATTAATAAAGAAAGCAAGAGTTAAATTAATGAAATTGTTATATAAAAGAGATATTATTATTAACTCATGTTGCAGTTTGATATTGAATATCTAAAACAAACGATAAAGTTTATACATACACTTGTTGATTTGCATCTTTTCTTGGTCTGCCACGTTTGCGGGGCACGGTGGTCACTGTCGCCGGCTTCGGAGCTGGTTGCTGCTTTACACTGGCCCTCCGTTGCCTTAGACGCGGCTGCCAGAATATACAAACATTATTTCTATGAGAACCCCACCAAATAATCTCCTTCTAAATCATTTTCAATTTTCATGGTGCAAATAAAGGAGATTGTGTATTTTGACCAGGTACGGCAGAGAATTGATCCGGTTTTAGAGGCATACGGTAAATAGTAAAAAAGAAAGCCGGTACTATCAGATAACTTGTTTACTATATATTTGGCTAATATATTGTTATGTAATTGTAAATATTACATTTTTAATTTTTTGGCGGCGCGAATATAATTTTCGATGAATTGCGCATTGAAGTGCATCTACGTATTTTCTTTATTTTTTTATGTTAGCTTAAAGGTGGTAAATCAAAGCAAGCACCAGTAAAATCAATGCTGCTTTACCGGAATTTGCCCTACAAACCAGCCGTTTTGCTTGCCGACCAACAACGTTGGTGTCGCGTATTGTTGCTGATTTCTGCTTCATCGGCATACTGCCTTAACAAATAGGTAAGGACTGAACAAAAGGCAGTGTCAGTTTCTCTTTTATTTTTAAATTCTTTCTCTATCGAATATTTTTAAAGAAACTCGATACGAGAGTAAGGGCAATAAATATTAAACAAAAAGAAAATATAAGGTCACCTCGGGTAATTTTTCAATTTCTTTGAATTCCTCGTCCGCATCTTCATTGTCTTGTTCGTCGGAGTCCTCGTCTGTTTCACTGGACTCTTGCGAACTGGTTATTACATTTACAAATTAATTATTTCGATTAAGCGAAACTACTGGTATCCAAATGTACAGTCAATTGAGTCAAAAAAAAAAACAAAGAACGAACGGCGCGTCACGATTTTTAACTACATCATGCATTTTTTAAGAAAAAATGCTAAATAACTAAAAAAATTATAATGTCTCACTATAGCTGAATTGAATGCTCGCACTGACCTAGGGAGAAAATAGGCCTAAAAATTACTACTTTTCAAGCTTATTAAATTATAAACCATTAAAATAGAAAATAAAAAGATTTCAACTTAAAATTATTTTTTACAACAATACATAAGCAACATTAAAAGTATTACCCCCAATTTTTTAAATACACCTATCCCTCGATTTACACGGTACTTGTTTTACACGTTTTCGCTTTTACACGGTTTTCCAAATAAGTTTTTTTTTGTTTTTATCGCACTCTACTAAATGCTACTGTGTTTGAACACGTGCGCTGTGTACACATCTCACGGGGAATCACTGTTAAATAGCAAAATTATGCATTTTCTGCAAGCTTTTCGATTTAGACGGTTTTGACTTGAAAATTTTTAATTTTCGATTTACACGTTTTTCTCAGGAACGTATCTACCGTGTAAATCGGGGGATAGGTGTATACTCTATCTGCTGTCAGCACAGCAGTGTGTGTATGAGATAGTACATTAATACCACTCAGGAGTGTAATTGATTGCAGAAGCGTTCTTATTCTTAAATAGAAAATTTAGTAATATATTTAACATTTTTCATAATTTTATGTCTAATTTATACAATTTCGAATGAAATTAAAACTAAATTTTTAGTATTTATGTTCAGAAAAGACCAACATAATATTTACCTATCTCGGATCATTTTTGCATAGTCCTTTATTTTAGAGGGCCGTGTTGATCGCCGAATTCTCTCTTCTTTTCCATTTTTGTCACCGGATCCATTTTTGATGACGTTCTAAAAGTAATTATATTTTTTACAATATCAACTTTTTTAAAGATACATAACTCAACCATTTATAATCATTATTATGTAACTGTTTTGATGGTATAATTGTACATTAAATCAACTAGAAACACAGCCCACTTAACTTCCCAAAATAACTAACAGTATTTTGATGTTTATCGTAAAATCTTTAAACTTGCATTTCATATTAGTCTGATATATGTACATCCAATGTTACGAATGTACTACTTGTATACAAACTAGTAATTACCATTTCTTTTTCTGTCGACTCTTTCTCTTTATCATCCTTTATACTATTGTTCTTTAATTCTTTAACGTCTTTAGGTTCCTTGTTTTCCTTTGTGATCAAACGACGTTCAGGTGCTTTTTTTTCTATTGTAGTTGGCTTATTCTGCTGTATCTCCTTCCCTCCTGTTGATCTGTATCATAAAACCCTTAATTATAGATATTCTTGTAACATAATATAAACTGAAATTTTTAATTTTGTATTTCTTCTGAGATTCAGCTTTTTTTTTTAAATACGTAACGGATCTTAATTCGATTTTGACCAATTCCTACAATAATAATATAATCTAGATGGTTTATGTGTATAAGACAATACAAATTGTTACTAAAAAATCAAATAATAATACAGACATTGCTGTCATACAAAGGCACACTTTTATATAAAAAAATTGCGTCTGTAATGTTTAACAAGTTTTTTTCGATAGTGTTAGTATTCGGCACGTTCGTCTTTTAGGTTCACATTAACACAAGCGCAAATTTTATTTACACAGGGCAGAGCTTGCAAAGTCGTCTAGCCTTTAATATTCCAGTACTGTGCTTTGGACGATCATTGAAACACAAACTACAAAATAAGTACTCGGTACGTTACCTTATTTTTGGTGTGGAAGTGTGAATTGGCTGTCTCCGACTTTTAACAGTGTCTGTGTTTTTACTCGGGGGTTTCACTAAATCACTCCGTGAATTGGTCTGAAAAGATAGATCATTTTTATTTTGCTTTCCCAATTTTCAATTATTTAGATATTTGAATTTGTATTACATGCATTAATTTCAAACTTACCCGTTTTAGATCCTGCAATTCTTTTTCTAACAAGCGTAAAGATTTCTCACTAGCGCCAGTGTTATTATTTTCCGTTTTCATTGATTTCTCTTTTTTGTTTAAAGCTGAAATTGATATTTTATGTATTAGTAAATATTGACAAAATATTAAATTAATAACTATTCAAATATAATTACTTGGATCAGGTGCTTTTTGGTCCACAACTTTTCGTTTCACTTCATCCACTTTTTTAACGATACTCGCCGCCTGCAATAATGAAGTTTTACTTTCTACAATTTAATGTAAGGTTAAGTGTTTATTGTATCTTTTTTGTTTAATATTCAATTACATTTTGTTTGTTTTATTAATTATTTATGCTACTTTTTCTTTATTTTTCATTACATAAAAAAATATTATTATTGATTTTGCTATATAAGAATAGCTGCACTCGCGGATTACGTTTTGCATAGCAACAGAATACATACAGTACACCCACCATGAAAGTCTATTCTACATACTAGTGAAAATTGGTGACAGTTTCGAAGCTTAATACAAACATTCAAACAAACACTAACTTTTCTCTTTTTAATATTGGTATATCAGCAGGCACATAATAATAGGATATCTTTATACAGAGGTTAATATATAATGAAATATGGAAGCCTAATTTATGAAAAGTTATAATTATTATTCAGTGGCGTGCATCTCACACAAAGCACAAAAAGCATTATCTTGTTATACTTGGACATTTAATAACTATATTGACTTAAAACCTCTTGTTTACCAAAATAGCAGTCTGAGAGTCCAAATTGGACCAAATTTCAAATTTATATGTATATGTGTTACATGTCCAAGCATAACGAGATAATGCTTTTTATGCTTTATATGGGATGCACACCACTGTTGTTATTATAGATAATACCATAGTAGCATTATACCATATTGTAGCAGCAAAAAGTTTAATGTATATTCTTTAAAAAGTTTTTATCCCGTGGGATACACACTTCTTCAAAATAAAATAAATAAGAATTTATAAAAGCAATATTTGCTCTCCGTTGCAATATTACAATTTAGAGTATTTCTTATATCCCTTAATATTTTATTGCGTCCTTTAAAAAGTATTTTCATTAGAAGTACGTACATTATAGCAGAGTACCTAATCGTTATGGATTAAAAACCAATAGTTACCTGAGTTTCGTTCTTTTCAGATTTGTTGACATTATTAATCATCCGTTTACTCACAACGGTGCTAGTTGGTAGCTTTGTGATAGTCAAGTCGGATGACTCTGTTTCTTTCTTTACAATATCCGTTGGCTCCACAGTTATCATATCTGCGTATGAAGTTTCAGGTTCGCTCTCTGTAAAAAAAAGCGAGGCTGCCAATCTAACGAGTTAATTACACCCTTTTAACCATATCATATGGTATCTTTGGTGTGATGAATTATGTAGAATTCAAACTACCTCAGTTTCGAATCAGTCGATTTTAATCTAACCAGAAAACGATTAAATGGTCAAATATACAAATAAATCGAAATTAGTTTAACCAAGTTCTAACTAGATAGCAGATGGGCGAATAAACATGCGCTATAGTTAGCTCTTGCGGCTAGTATAATTACCACAGTTAATGGATCAAGATTTATTAAAACGTCATGTTGGTTGGTATTGGAGTCTAGGTGATATTTGTTAGGAAATGGTTTTCCGGACTTCGCTCTCAGCAGTGGAAACAATCTTCACCATCAGCTTGATTCGTTCTGAAACCCTCTCTTCAACAGTATTACCATATAGATCATTTAATTTATATATGGATTCGATGGATTTTTATCCTTTGATAGTCGTTTTCGTTTTTGGACTACACTGTACTTACCATCAGGTGGAGTCACTATCCCGAGCCAGTGTAAAAAAAATACCAAATTTATTTGACCTCTTATTTCATTTCACAATTTTTTTGATTAAACGTTTGTTTCAAACATAATACTATGTACTAAAGTACTTTATACTATTGCCATTGGTTGTTTACCACTTATACTGTAACTTTACATTTTTACGATGTTTTTCTTATTTGAAGACTTTTCATGCTGTTTATTAAAATTGCAAACATATTCATTACCTTCAGAGTTTGTCATCTCCGCTCTATCCCCTACTTCCCCTTTATAATTTGAAATCTGTGAAAATAAGAAAATATCGGGATATTATTAAAGTCGACATAGTAGCAATGACATTAAATAAAACGTATTTTCATTATTTGTATGATGAAAAACAGATATAAAATTAATTACCGTGAATTCGTTAGGTTTTTTTATTTGAACAATCATTTCCCCATTTTCTTCTGTAACTGTAATAAATAAATTAGTTAAAATAAATAATTGAATTTTGTATTCTTATATAAAAGAATTAAATGCGTACCATTGATTGCAGTATCTTCCTCGTCGTCATCTCCATCCATATCCATTGATGATTCTAGATCCACTTCCTATAGCATATTTTATATTAAGTAACAAAACTATAGTTTTTTTTTTTGTAAAAAATGTATCGAACTTTACGTCTATAACCAATAAATTCAGAAATAAACAAGAGCCATCATATTAGTAATATAGAAGGGCAATATCAGAATAATATTTAAATATTATAATTGTTTTATTTACGAAGAGATAATTAATTAACATTATACAATGACACATAGCATGTCAATATTATAGACAAAACTTATTTACTATCGGCTAATGAAGTTGATGTGGATTCTAAGGGAATTCTTTGAACACTCAATCTCTTTTAAACTTAGGGAAGTAATTTGGTCTAATAATTTTACAAGAGGCATGGTTTATGTTTAAGAATTACTTTCAGCTAAGTATTATGATAGATAAACATAATGCGGTATGGCATAAATATTAAGTTTGCTGTCATCACAATAGCTTACCTCATTACGTAGCTCATCTTCGTGCGCAGTTATAATGTGATTATCAAGTTTTTCCTTCGTTGTAAATATCAATTCACAATAATCACACATAAATTCGGTTCCTGTAAATATATCAAATGTTTTCTTAAATTAATCTGGCTATGATAAAATATCAATTTAAAGCAATATAAAAAGCAGTTAAAGCACGATATTATTTAGGTTGTAGATTTAGTATAAAGACCATTAAAAATGTAGATTTCAGCTGTCAGTGTGTTTGTTTGATGCCAACTTAAGAACCAAATTCTGTTTTAATATTTGTTAGGACAAGGCCAATAATTGTCAATTGTATTGTATATTATGATAAAACTAACGTTTCATATAATGTGTAGAGAATTGGGGTTAGTTGTTAGAATGAAAATAGATTATTATGCATAGCTGGTTCAAACCCAGCTCGAAGGACCAAGCTGTAAAGAATGATCTACAGTTGCTCATGATTCTGATCACTGATTGTGATGATCATAATCAATGATGATGATATAGATGGAAAGATATATATAATAAGTTAACCGAATCCGCTGAATTTCTTGTCGACACTATTTTATATATTATATTTGATATTACAGCGAAAATTATTGCTGAACTAAACTATTAGTATTTATATATAAAAATTACGTAATATGTCGAAAACATTACGTACCGTTAACGTGAGATTTTATGTGAGCTGTAACAGCGTCGACGTCACCGAATTTCTCCTGGCACAGTGGACAAATGAGGTTTTGAGTGGCGTGTATAGCGGAGTGGTATATCAATTCGTCTTGGGTGCTGAATGAGTCTTCGCACTGGTCGCACCTGAACTGTTGCTCCTGTTCGCCGAATGGGCCGCGTCGTGATCTAACTATTTCTCGATGTTTCATGCGCAAATGCCTAAAATCATTGCTTATACTATATAAACTGCAAAATGAACAATATATACGTTTAGAGGTTCTCTAATTCTTACTTCTGCAGAGTAAATTAGCAATAGCCTCCCACTATTGCTCGGGGCTTGCCAGAAGGCAAGCGTGCTCCTACTGTTATGATTACTATGATATTGGATTCCTTTAACGACGCGAAAAGATATTTTTGCAGGTTGGCAAGATAGCTGCGACAATGCATAGATTTTTCGTTTCTCTCCAGTCATAACTGGTTTTTTGGATTGCATCATGTTTATAAACACGTGTAGTGCGATTATGCCGAACATTTCGAAGAGTAGCGCCAAAATTTACGCATTGAACAAAATCTTTTCTTGCATCTCTCGCGAACTTGAAGCAGGATTCCCCAGGCCCCTCTAGACAGTTTATTTTTAAGCATGCAGAAACGATGCAGATCCTTTTGGTGGTCTTACGATTAATGAATGCCATCTAATATCTATTTTTAATGTTTAAATTTATATCTCACATATTGTTTTTCCTTTTATTATTTTTTTTTCTTACCTTTTACTCAACTTTGTTCTTAATTGTTTTACTTTTTGTCCATTTGACTATAATTTTATTTTAAATTACAAGTAAACATACAATTAGGCTTTAAATCGTATAGCATTATTTATTTTAAAACTTGCAATTTTTTGGGTAGAAATTATAAGTGTGCCTGAGACTTGGCTTTGTTGATGTGTTTATATATACCGTTTTAGTGGGATAACAAATAAAATAAAAGTGCATAATTACCTTGTATAGTGATGAGATTTCATGAACGACTTATTGCAATATTTGCAAGGATAAGAGCGGTCACCGGCATGTGAACGGACGTGTCTAGCCAATTTCGATACTGTCGCATGTCCTGCAATGATAATATAATAATTTATATGTTCCGTATACTTGACATACTATACATATTAATATTAAATGCGCATGTTCATAGCTTAATCTCTTTATTTAAAGAACCGTTCGATAACACTTTCCCAACTTTGATTGGACTCACGTTCTGGGCAGTATTCGCATTTGAATGTAGATTTTTGTTCGTGCACCAAAACTTTGTGTCTTTGCAGGCTTGACTTCTCTGGAAATCTGTTAAAGAAAGTTTGATATTAAACTAAACATCAAGTGCCAAATGGAATGTATAAGTCAAGCCCTATTTGGATATTTTATTATTTGGATTAATATTCAGTCGTTATTCAGTAATTATGAGGTAAAGTTCTACTAGTGTTTGTCCGCAAATAGCCCAAATATTGAAAAACCTGCCGAAGATAAACCCTTTTAAGTATTAATCAGTTTTATGTGATTAGCGCATGCAGATCTTAGGTATAAATGTAATAATCGCAATAGAATTTTCAAAAGAGCAGTCTCAGGTGGTGCATGAAAATACATATTTTAAATACAATTTATATATACGCTAAGGAATGCTCTTTCATTAATACCATGTGTAACTGTTTAAAGGCCTCTAACAATAGTTAGAAAAGATGATAATAGGTGCCTATATCTAAAAATTCCATTGTTAATTTTTTATGATCCTGTCTACGGTAGTTTGGGCTGTATGGGAAGTAAAGATAATAGGTAATACTAACTTTTTATCACATATGGTGCAAATATACGGTTTAGGTTGAAAACGCACGTGCTTTTGTTGGTGTGCTTCTAGTTCCTCCAAAGTGAGAAAACTTGCTGGACATTTCAGACATAAACGCTGAGGTAAATCTGAGTGTACGAGCTGAAATTGAATTTTAACGTGAAAACAAATATCATTCATATATTTTGCTTAATATATTTGATTGATGAAGACATTGATATGAGGATGTTTAAAAACGTTAGCAAGGTCTGCTGGAAAGTAACAAAAATTTAGATGTATATATGTATAGCGACACTTTTTTACAATCACGATTTAGCTTTTTTAATTATATTTAATCAAACATATTATCTATAGACGAAAACAAAAATTATGTATAGTACTATTTTTTCTTAAATGTACATTTTCAAGAAACTAAATTTTAATTTCTAAGTATTGCAGCTATGTTAATGAAGTTATTTTCCCGTAAAATACAGCTTTTTAATTTACAAAATTACATAAAGTTACGGTATTATTAATCTTATACTTTGGACACATCATTAGAATAATAAACGAAATAGATATTACCTTTTCGTGTCGCTTTAGCATTATATGCCGTTTGAATCTCTTTTCACAAATAACACATTGGTAAAGCATTTCGCTTGAGTGTCTTAACTGGTGTATCGCCAGGTCATATTTCGTGAAAAATTTACTGAAAAATTAAAAACGTATAAAAACAAAACAAAATAGGTTCACAGATTAATCTAAACTTTTACAAAATTGTTACAAAGCTGTTATACACGAAAGTTATAAAGTATTTTTTTTTTCTTAGTTTTTACATAACTTTGTTATTTATTAATAAACTTTTATTGATATTTAAAAAATTGTAATTTTTTTAGTAGGCATCATAAGTGTGTCTAACTCGGACTTTATTTATCTGTTTATTTTAGTTGTTTGTTTTCGTTTATTTATCATAAATAAATTTCTGAATATATTTTTATTAATATGTGAATATAAAACGTATGTCTTCATTTAAATCTTTCTTTTTTTAAATATTAAGTGTAGTTTACCCTGAAAACGGCGTTCGGTTGCGCCGTTGGTCATTTTAGGCACGGTATACGCAAATAAATACAATCTTAATTATCTCACCCCCACCCTGGAAGGAATATAGCGTAACAACATTTTATTTTTTATTTTTATGTTTCTATTTATTAGATTTAGGGAGCGATTTAGTAGGAACATTAATGCGGACAAAGTCATAAATAAATCTTAGTAGGTATCACAAGTACAGGTAAAATGGTGAAATAAACATGTAGGTATAAATGAATCCAATCGCAAGAGCTAATTATTGTTACCATATTGCTTCTGTCGCATTTCGAGTTCATCAGTCACTGTGTAGAGTACATGTTTCGTACAATCAAGTAAATAATTTCCATGTCAAGATTTGCAATATATATTGAAAAATAATTCAACCTCTGGAAATGTGGTAAATAATATTCATACTAATAATTAGAATAAAAACAATTATTAAAATAAAATAATGATAAATCATCACGCTATATCCCTTCAGGGGTGAGCAGATTTACATTCGTGGTTGTATCCAGTTCACTCGCAATTTGTTTAACGTGACCAGCAGCGCAGCTGATCTCTATTTTCAGGGCACTACATTGTAATATATTTTTAAACATATAATCGAGCAATGGTATTACAAGGATTTCTTAGATAAATATTCTCCGGTCTTATATAATATTACCTTGCAATCTCTATATTATTACAATGGTGAACGAAAAACGTCACCACAACTTTATATTTTATGAGTCGGGTTTTGAGAACAGTTAGTGTAGAAGTAGGCACATGTATTCAAAGTATATACGTTTTTTTTTTACCCGGTGGAAATCCCTACGGACCGTCAGGGGAAGTGGTGAGGGCCACTTCCCCCGGTGTGTCGGACCTGCCCCGACTAAAATCACCGGGGTGCCAGCACTGCCTCTCCTCGCCTTCGCCGAGCCTGGAAGTCCGGATACTTCCGACGGCTCGGCGAGCTTCAAAGTATATACGTGCATTAACTCTCTCTAGGGGGTAATATTCAAACTGGAATGATGACATCTTTTCTCTTCGATCGTCGTCTTTTCAATACTTAGCTATATTTATTTATCTACATTAAACTCAGAATAGCTCAGTATAAACAAGGTTATTACAATTAATTTTAAACGTTAAGTAGATGACTTTTCCGCCTGCTGGGAATGAAGGATCTACCGATAAGAGTTTTTTTTTCTTTACACTGACTCGACAAAGTGACTACTGTGCACCTGATGGTAAGTACAGTGTAGTCCGAAAACGAAAGCGACTATCAAAGGACGAAAATCCATTGATAGTCTCCATCGTCATATCGGCCCACATATACGAGTGAAGGTGCCTAGATATATAGTTACTGGTTATAGACAAGCTGATCCCGAGACGCGACAGGCCAAAGCAAGTCACTATGGCGGTCTTTGGACTCGTGTACTGTGGTCATGACCCAGTTCGGGCAATTGCCATATAACCAGAAAAGAGTCGTTAAGTCGTTCTATTTAGACGCTGTCATTAAAATTTATTTATAATATATTATATATATCACTATATCACCAAAAAATGTCGCTTATACCAAATAACCTTTCACCCCTCGATATAGTTTTTATTATTATGAATGTAAAAAATAAGCCTTACGCATCGCACTGGTTGCAATGAGCGTTCCTGAATCTATGTTTTTGCATCTTATGAAGCTCCAATAGTTGTTGCAATGGATAGGTACAGTCACATTCATCGCAGGCCCAACATCCCTCATCAATTTCATTTGTCTTGCCCGGCGACTTGTCGCTTTCTTGCGAATCTGCATTACATCTGATCACTGAAATACCTATAGGTACCTACTTTCATTCCAAGCCATGCAACTACAATACACACCTTTTGAAATTTTACATTCAATATTTTAACAAAGCAAAAGAACTTTAGAACTGACAGATATTTTTTACACACGGTTAATGTATTATAATGTTATTATTACTTTTTAGAAGTCTTAACATAACCTTATTTCTATAATCAAATGGTAAAAAATTATAGATTCTTGAAGACGATCAAAGGTTATATTTTCGAAAACAGCTAAATTCAATATGTTTTCTTTAGCTCACTTCGATCCTCTTTGTTCAACTGTTCTTACATTAAAAAGACCTTGCTGATGTTTTTCATGATACCAAATGTATTATTCGATTATCCAATATATATCTGACTTTTAGTTTAGATTATATTTATAATTTAAGACCTAAAAATTATTTATTTTTCCAAGATTATTTTAAACATTAGAAACAAAATTTTTTGAAAAATTTAGTTTGACCTGTCAGTAATTTACATTAAAATAAAACATTGATACCTTTTTGTTGCATTGTGTAGGTAACAATTTAAACTTTGCTATTGCGGTTATTTAAAATTTCAAATCATGAAATATATTTAAAGAATCTACAAGATTCCCCTGATTTTTAATTAAATGTAAAATATGCGATTTTATATCTAAAAGTCTATAAAATAATATTTAAAGACTAAATTTATTTAGATTTATTATTTGTATTAAGTTGATAACTAACCAAAGCAAAATATATCTATAGCAAAAAACATAACTTACCTCATTGCCAACTTAAAAAAAATGTATGAGGAAGATAACTCCTGTAGGGAAAATGCTCCAAGTTGAAAATAAATTATACGCTGGATCTATTAAATAAATATAAAAACGTACCAACACGTTCAATAAGCTTAAATAACACATAACTTAAAAAGCACACAGGAATAAAAATTATATCATGCTAGAAAAAAAAACTGATGAAGTAAACTATGAACATACGCAGATAGTAATTAACTCTAATAAACTTTTAGCCAAAAGAAATATCTTAATAATTGTAATAAAAAAAAATGTAAGTTACAGTAATTTATATATAATTATTATGGATTGTATTATTTCCTACTAAGATATTTCCTCGTGACTACAATTATTATAGCAATAATTTAGTTTTCAATCCATACAACCATTTCATTTGGTAGAAAAAAAATCTTTCAATTAAAATGATAGTGGAATTGAGAGCCAAAATTGAACATAAAATATGAATTAGGATAATAATTGACATCACTTCGATAAGTCAGAGTTTGATAATTAATAACATACTTTATATGAAATATAAGCTTTTTAAGTTTATATTCGACTTTTCTGAAATGGTTATCACATCATTACATTTTACAATAAAGAGACCGCCTGTGACTTGTACCTGCGAGTTTAGAAAACATCTGTACAATTTTTTTTGTCGATAGAAAACATTTACGCATATTAGTGTTGATAGCTCAAATACAGTTAAATCGATTTTTAACAATAATAAATTATATATCTAAATATACTATGACTTGATTAAAATAGAAAAGTACATTTGTTTCGATAAGGATTTGCCAAATATTTTTTACTGTGATTTTTATATTAAAACCACGAATAAGGTAGACTAAAATTTGGTCATAGACAAATATGTTTTGCTACAAAGTTACAAAGCAACAGACGCTTGTGTCCATAGGCAAAATGTTTTCTGTATGTACAAGAAACCAGAGCTACGATCACGAACTCATAGTAATAAGTAAGTACTTTATTAAAAGGTAAATTAATCTATCAATATTTACACATAAAATAATATATTGTGATGTAGTATGTGTATACAACTATACTCATAACTCTGTATCAAACTGGAGGTAGATTATTACAAAGGAGAATGAGCACTATTGTATGAAGCACGATCTACCAAAAAAAAAAAAAAATTGTATATGAATGAAATACTAATATAAATTAATACAAAAATCAAAATGAGCTTTTAATTTTGGGTGGGTTTTATAATTACGTTTAAATAGTTGTGATTTTCAGTATTGCTAGGGTTTTTTTAATAAAAATTCGTAGAAAGAATTTTAAAAATCCGTGTGTTATATAAAAACATGTGTTCCAAAATAAAAATTGAGATCGTGCGCATTTTGTACCGAATATTATATTTTTTCGTACGTCATAGACAATTGTTTTTTATTTTGTATGCCAAATATTGCGTGAAAGAGAAAAATAATTACAAATACATAAATACTTTTCAAATACAACAAATAAATGCAAATATATGTATTGAGTGAAATAGAAGGTCTTCAGTGGTTGCTGACGTGGCTATAAGTAAACAGCTGTCATTAAGCCAGATACCTAAATTTTTAATAAAATTATAAAGAATTCCAACACTGATGAGGAAATATAACATTGGAATTTGAACATAAAAGAATTTCAACATTGTAATTATGAATATACTTCTTAGATAAAAAGTGAGACCAAACTTGCCCAGTCTCCTTTGTCCTATAGACAACATAAAGTCATAATATCTATTAAAAATAAAATGTAATGAAGTTGATTGTTTAAACATACAGCAGAGATGATATAAATAGTACATTTTAAATCAAATAAAATATAACATGCACACATAGAGCTACATGCATAACTTTGCCAATAGGAACAAGCACTGTTATCAGTGCATTGATATGTAAGAGTAAAATACCTAAGGCTAAATATGGAATATTTTCCCTTATAGCTGTCAGTATGTGTTTCAGTATTTATTGTTTGACCACTAGTAAAATTAGGCATGTAGAAATCATTGTACTATATACTTTTATGTAAGTTTATCTAATAAACTTACCTTTTCTTAATCTTTTAGATTTTGTTTTTGTCAAATCTTCTTTATCACTCCCAGTGATAACCTTGATGCGAGCACTTTTTGTTCCATCATCAGATCCATCACTTATCTGTAAGGACATTGTACATCATTTACATATATTACACTTATTGTACATATATATTTATATTATATATCCTATTCGAAATATAAGAATATAAGGTTAATAAGTGGTTGACACTTGTTATACTAATCAATGCTACAATGGAGAAATATTGTATTCTACTTCTTCTTTCTGACAGGATATTGGTTGTTGGCCGAGAATTGTTGAGTCTACTATTACCTACTCTGGTTAATCATAATATAAATAACCAGTTAATTTATGTAGAATACTTTTTTAACCGTATTTTAACTTCATAAAGTATCTCTGTATTTTATGCATACCTTAGTTTAAATTTTAATCTATAAAATGAGCTATGAATTTTATAATCATCAGTAGCCATCTTAACCTGTTAACCGGGGAATTAGCTATTGCTCAACTCATTTCAGAATGGGGACTTTTTGTTTGCAGTGATAAGTAATATCAAACCTCAAATAATAAAAGAATATCGTTTTTAACTTATAGTTTTTATTTATTTTGATAAAATATTTAATATATTACGATTCATTTCCATGACGAAAAATGTCGTCATGCCCATTGCAGTACGCTTTTATGTATGACGAAGTATTTCGTCATACCCAGTTAACAGGTTAATCTCCCATTGCTGGGCATAAGTCGCCTTCATATTATGTCACTATCCATTGAGAGGGAGGTGATGTGCAGTGTCCGGCTCACTGCCTGAGAGGAAGGACTTGGAGGGGTAGGCTCTTTACTCCCACCGCTCCTAGAGAGTTAGCCTCAACAAGGCTTTTTGCTCCCCAGGTGTTTGGATGAATTTGGTTTAACAGACCTGGGTGAAACAATTAGTGGCACACCCCGTTTTTTTATATTTTTGATAAATGGGGGAAATTCCTAACAGACCTTTAGGAGGCGGTGAAGGCCGCCCCCTGGGGAGTCGGACTTGCACCGACTGAAACCCGCGGGGTGTTCCTTCTCCCGTCTGCCGAGTGCCAAGGGCAAAGCTGAGCCATATTCCTCGGCACCCAGCCACTAGAGAGACCCCCTGGGGGCTTTTACTCTGTAAGAATCTGACACACCAGGGTGTCTGCCCTTACAGTGTCCCTGATGGCCATATGTAGGATTAAAAAAACTCACTACTCATGATGTCACGCCAAGAAAATCTATTTACAGCCCACAAACATGACCACGTCATCCTGACATGATAACTGACCTGATTCACCTTATTTATATCTAAATATAAGAAACACTATCTCAACTAAAAACATCATATTATGAATTTGTGAGTAGATATTATTAGGACTTTCATGTTCAATTACCTTAATATTATAAACATTTTCATCATCTTCCATGTCAGTATCCGAGACATCTTGTGTGGTTACCTGAACTGTAGCACCACTTTCCACTACTGCCTTCATTACAGCTACTTCAGGTTGCTTGGATTGTGCTCGGAAAATCTAATAAAAATGTATCAAATGATAAATTAAATATTAAAATTTTAAGTAAGTGTAAAAAGTTTAAAATAGTGTCCCAACAGCCAGTTTTTAAAAGTGTTCAAACAAAATCTGAGATTATAATTTTATTACTTAATACATGTATTGTATATGATCATAAAACTAATCAGTTTGGAAAAATCTATTTTTTTCAAGAGTATTCAACCTTAAACTTTTGGAAATTATATTATTTGTTACAAATGTTCACATAATCTACATTCTGCAGAATATTTTTAGATTCTTAGATACTTTATTAGGATTTAGTAAACTGAATGAAAGGTATAGATATTTAATAGGGAAACTTCTATGGGAGTTATTCTGAAATATTTTTTCTATAAAGCTTTATGTAAAAAAAGGTATTTTCTTGGTTCTTAAGCATACCTTTATGAGTGAAGTAGGCCATGATATTGATCCCAGAGGGTTTCCATTTTCAATATAATGCAATATATTTTCATCAGCTTGTCGACAAATGTTTTTAAATTCATAAAATATATCCATGAAAAATTTGCACCGACTGCATATGAATCGTGGCATCTTATCTGATGGATATATCTGTGGAACATTTTACTTAATTATAAGTAACTTTACTTAAGATATACTTAAGTAAAGTTCTGGTATATTTTCATTCATGTGATGATAATTATTATTTTAACATAAAATTGTGGTATACAAGATTTTACTTAAATTAACAACTAAACATTGTATTTATTCTAAGATATACAAAGTGAAATCAATTTAGATTTGTCAAGTTTAAATTGATTTAAAATACTAGGTGGCGCCCAAAAACTTAATGGCAGGAATAGTTAGGATTTTTCATTGTTAGTGAATTGTCATCGTTCGTCCAATTAATGTTTTAATTTATTATAATATACACTTTTTTGTACATGTTAGGTCAGTAGAAATAAGCATAGATTGTTTATTGCCTTAAAATTACGTAGGCAAATCTAGGTATAGATGGCGTCTGTAAATTTGCAATAAAATATAAAATTTAGCTTCGTGTTACATATTTAATAAGTATCCATGAATGTATACCTCAACAGAAACACAAGACAATATTTTTAACGGTAGAGATGCTGCATTTTTGATGACTCTGTTTCTCTTGTATAGGCTTGTTAGATTTTCACCCTGAGATAGACAGAAACGACACTGCTTTAGCTCGCTTAATGTTTCTTTTCTCGATTCCATACTTATAAGTTATTTTTCACCACTATAACACTTAACATTTATTAATATTGAGAAATTCTTTTCTCCATAACCTCTTTAGTGCATTACACAGGAACAGAAACAATACCCGAAGTCGCGACAGTAGCGCCATAATGACGCGAGCGGCGAGTCCTCGGACGCCAGAATGTAGCGCCCCTTGCGGAAAAAAGATACACTAACCCATAGTGCATTGTGTATCTAAATATTTTCTACTGTACAATAGATGACGACTGTTATAACAGTTGTTAATTATTTTAAATTAGAAATATATTATATGAACAAAGAAATCATTTTTAATAAACTATGCTTTTAAAACGAAATAAAACGTGTAAACAATGGTAAATTAGCAATGTTACTTATTATTTAGTCAACTCTGAAAGCTGTTTTCAGTTACTCCTATTTGTCTTCAAGAGTAATGAAAATTCACTTGCATCTGCTATTCAATTACGTATACATTTTTATAATATGTAGTAGTATTTTTCAGAAAAATAATCTTACGCTTTTCAGTTATAGGGGCATTTTAATGTATCAGTCACTAATATCTAACTAAAAAACTAACAAAATATATGATGCTTAAAATGATAAAAACAACTCCTTTCAAGGGGAAGGATAATATGTCTACAAAGGAAATAGATCACATATTATCTAAATAATGAAAAGGTAATAAGATAATTTAATATGCTTTAGAAATTTGAAACGAGGTGTGATACGATTTACATGTTTCTAGTTAGGTTTCTAGTTTACTGACTATCGTCCAGTTTCAGAAACGCTTCTAAGTTTTAAAATGTTATTAAACACTAATAATTCAATTGCATACAAATTTATGATACATTAGTGCTTAAAACATTTGAAAATTTAAAAAGCATTTCTAAAACTAAGCGTTTGGTTCTGTTACCTATTCAATATAACGATTAATTAATCAGTAGAATATTTCTGTCTATACACATACTATGTTCAGATTAAAAGTGATAAGATTTGATAGCTTCTTTCTATCAGGTAATTACAGTGATTAAAGCTTTCGTTATCATATTAAATGACGAATTACACCTGTACGAAGCAAACAGAATAATAAGTTAAACAATATTTTATTATAGTTAGTTGATATTCTCAATCAAACGTATTTTATGATAGAATTGTTTCAAATGGATAATAAAAATGTGTACAGACAACATCACTCCGTCGATCTTGGAGATTATCGACGCGAAGAACAATATCGACATAAATCTGGAAGTTTAAAATTGTAAGGGTTTACTTAATATTTACAATTTTATATATTGTTCACATTATATCGAGTGTTACAAAAGTATACACTAGTACTTAAGGGTACGTGTTTGTAGGTACCATAAGACGTGCCAATTATGAAAATATTGATGCTCAATGCGTTATTTTATGTTTAATTCAGTTTAGCTTATCAATAACAATATAGCAAATAAAAAATATATGTATAAGATAAAATCCTAGTTTTGTGCTATAATATTTACTAAATTAATTATTGTAATATATTCCGTATAACTACTTCTGTCATATTTGTATATTGAATTAAGGAATGAGTCTATTAGGAAAGTATGTAGTTAATACTATTTAATAATTTAGGTAACCCTTACTTCATTATAAACAATGAATTAAAAATACATATGATTTACATTGTTTAATATATATAAAATTATACCATAATATTGAATATATAAATATAGTATGATATAAACCTTTGTTTCTTAATTTAAATGATGAATATTGAATAACATTAATTCGTCTCTAGTCTCCTTTATGTTACAAAAACCTCTTTATAGAGTACTATATATACCTATGTTTGTCCTTGTTTGAAGGTGGAGAGCCAGTTCTTTAACAAACATTGTTAGCTATACCAAGAAGAAAAATTATGCGATTTACGAGTCATTTTCAGTTGAAAGTGAAAATTCTTCAGTCTCATCTGCTGAGGTAAATATAAATGACAATATATTAATATTTGTAGTTGCAATGTATTGTTGCATAGCTTTGCAGGTTTGCACGCTGCATGAGAAAAGTAAATCGAGCAGTTTGCAGATAAGGTATAGGGGAGAGTCCTACAGTACGAGCCGGCATCAAGTACCGGCCAGTAGCAATTTCTAGAATACCAGATTAGGTAGTGTTCAGCCTTTTGCCTCAATTAGTATATTAAGCAATTTAATGTACATGCACCGCGCGGCGCTGTCTTCTCACGACTTGTTTACTTTCGGCGTAAGGTTTTTTATGTCGGAAGTTGTGGATGTGCGATACAAAAGTAAAATTTTGTAGTTGATTGAAGTTACAGTTAGGTTACAGAGGAAGAGTTCAAAACAAGCTGAACATGGTACTTATTGAATGTTTATATGGCTATTGCCAAGTACATTTTAAATTGACTTTCATAAATACATACATTCTTTTCTATAGTAGAATATAACATATCATTGCGTTTCCTACAGTAACAGCCACAAAATTGTCCCCCAATATCGGCCATTATTTAAGTTTATTTTTACGTTGTTTTATTAAGCTTTTAAGTGCAAATAGATTCAGAATGATAAAAATGACGTTGAAAAAGAAGGGCATCTGTGATCGTGTAAACATGTAAAAAGACACTAATAATAATGAAATGAGTACATACCAAACCGCTTACTGTTAGGAACCACGTAGTATTTTTTTATTTACAGACAAACGCATAACCTTAATTATATCTGATGGAAGATGAAGGTGAGGCAGCTAGTAAACCGCGTCGGACCAGCAAATTTGTATCCACTATTCATTAAAAGCTTCGAAATAGTAAGAATGGGGGAAAACAAACTTGGAGAGTTTATATTGCTCCTTTGTTGCTAATATTATTAATTTAAAAGCATTTTTTTTAGTGAAGAAATATTCACCACATAATAGTGGTATCTAACATGGTGGCTAGTGGTTACATATTATATTAAAAAACGGAGTTAGTTTTTTGAAGTAAATAAGAAATGCTCTGTAAAAATAATAAAAAAAAACGTCTAAGCTAGAAACTAATTTTAATTTTAATAAGCACGTTATAATTGGTATATTATTATCATTGGTATATCTGGATGATTTTTTTTAGATAACTAAAAACATCGGTATTAGCAAAAGGACCAAAAGCGGCAATGTGACTGTTTCAATCGTACTCATAGAAGCAAAAGGACTTCCGGAACCGCCGGAAGATGCATCCAGCCATGTTTTATATTGCAAGATACGGTAAAACAATCATCACATAATCGTAACTACAATTATGAATAAGAATGGTGTGCACCTATCATAGATGGGCAAAATGTAATCTAATTTATGATTAAAGATTACAAAATGAAGTCGTGATTTTAAATTTGTTGCTCTGTAATCATGATTAAGTCCCTTCAAAATATTAAGGAGTCATAAATTTGTATGTAATTGCGGATTCCCCAGTTTTTAAATCATATATGAGCAAAATGCAGTCATGTTAATATTGAAAATCGCAAAATGTAATCGTAATCGTTTTTTATTAATCTGATTACATTTTGCCCATTTATGGTGGTGGTGGTGGTGTATGTTTGTTACTACTTCTTACGGAAACGGCTTGACATATTTATATGAAGAATATAAAAATTATTACTTGTAGTATCGTATAGACTACTTTTTATTTTGGAATACGTGATGTAGCTAGTTTCGAAAACTACGATGACATATAAACCTATTAACCTTGCTAAAGCAAAGTCACCACAGCCTGTAGAGTCTTTAAATTGTAAAATCGGCAAAACTGAAATTTCCTCTTTAAAAAAAAAACGTTGCGTCACATTATGACTTTCTCCTGTAACGTAGGTATGTTTTCCATATACTAAATACCAGGGTATTTGGGCATATGGTCCAGGTCAGGACCTAGAACAACTGCTTGTAGGCTTTAAAATATTTGTTCCGTGTGAAATGAAATGAAATGAAATGAAATTAAATTAAATTAAATGAAATATAACTTTATTCAAATAGGCCTACTTCCAAGCACTATTGAATCGTCAAAAAAACAAAGTAAATCTACCACCGGTTCGGAAAGCAGAATCTACCGAGAAGAGCCGGCACGAAACTCTGGTAGTTGCTCCCCTTAACATTAAATGAACCACATGACATGTGGCAATAGAACCCCAGACGCGTAGCACAGAAATCAATCGCTTTACCGCTACGTCAGTTAAAGCGTTAATTTATGCATTACAATACTGTATCTTTATTTAACAGATTAGGACTGGAAACTTTAAGGTCAAAGTATGTGAGTCATACTCGTCTGCCAGAATGGAGGGAGCGGTTTGAGTTAACTCTTCAAAATGATAATTTATTAAGGATATCTTTGTGGGATAAGGGTAAATTGAAGAACTTTATGGGCAGGTACGTTTGTTCCTAACTGAAAGTGTTGCCAGTGTCGGGAATCGAGTCCCAGACCTTTTATGTCAAAAGCAGGATCACTACCAACTTAGCTATGAGGTCAACATAATCGATAGATTACTAAAACTTTGTTTCACATTGCCTAATAATATTATAATTACACAATGTATAAAATAGATTTAAAAGTTTAACAAAACATAGATAACTTTATTTTCCGAGACATTAACAATTGGAATAGTTAATTACAATTTAGACACATAAATATTATTTGTAATTGAATAGTTACTTATGGAGTTTTTTTTAAGATGCGTTCTAGATTTGTCTCGTTTAGAGAGGGAGCGAACTCATGAAATTTGGCAACAATTGGATGATGGTTTTGGTTGCATACACTTATCGATTACTATGTGCACGACGGTCAGCCACGAAAGTACCTCGGACGAACAATCAATTTCACCTGTTTTTTCTAATAAAAATGTATGTGTCACTTTATCTTTCTTATTTGGTTTATTTTGTAGGATGAATTACAGATAATATCTCTATTATATAAAAATAAGTCCGGTTTTCCTTCCTGACGCTATAACTCCAGAATGCACGAACCGATTTCCACGGTTTCGCATTCGTTGGAAAGGTCTTGGGCTCCGTGAGGTTTATAGCAAACAAAATTCTGGAGAAAATTTAACAGAAAAGCAGGAATACGGGGAAAATCATTTTTACATACAGCGCCATCTCTGATACATAACAAGTTCTACAAATCAATATGGTTTTGCATGGTGGTGGAGCAGATCGCACCAGTATTTTAAGTAGATGGCACCGATGCGTTATATATTGTTTGACAGCTACTCATTGTACTCTGCTCAGTTAATTTCATGTGACATTTATTATGCGCACGTTCTTTCAAACGCTAACTAAAAACCAAAACGAAGCCATCTGGTGGTGAAACGTAGTTCGCCGGGTTTGCTAGTTATAAATAAAATAATTTTAAATACGATACTTTCATAAAATTGATTTTACAATGATTGCAGGGTGTTTACGACTTGACAAGTAGTTGGAAGTTAGTAGGACAACTACAAGTTAAAGTGATCATGGCAAAAGGGCTAAACGCAAAGTCCAATGCATATTGTGTACTAGAATTAGATAATGAAAGAGTTCAAACTCATAGCTCACGAGGACTGGTTGAGCCTATTTGGAACAAGAATTACATTTTGTGAGTAAAACAAGATTGTACGGTTTATTGCCATAAAATTGTTTATTAAAACGAAAGAGAAATTTACTGAACGATATACGTGGTCTGAATGCTGTCTCGATGTTACAAATTATTTGGCAATTTAAAATGTAAATTTTGTAGGTAAAAATGCTTTACCAAGCAAAGAGGAGGAAACCGTAATCCTCAATAATTATTTACTTTTATAGGCCACTGAAGAATCATGTGACCATTAATGAAACCAAATGTTTCTTTTGCGTTGAATATGCAAAACTTCCGCGCTATGAGTTTTGCGTTTGATCCCTGGAACAAATATTTGTATGACCTATATATACCACTTAATTATTTTATTAAGAAAGATTATTAAAAAGGTTTTATTAAAGATTATTATTTTTAATTTTTTATTAAAAAAGAACCGAGCAAGTGCGAGTCAGATTCGCACACCGAGGATTCTGTACAAACTTTAAATATATGAAAAATGTTATTATTGAAATTTACTAACTTCCGCTGTTTGTATTTTTTTCATGCCCTACAATATAATGATTCTCAAATGAATATGAGTTAATTTCAATAAAAAAAAAACATTTATTTTCGTAGAAAGTACACGTTCACCCAAAATTTAAACTTCATGAATTTTATGTTCAGAGAATAAGCGTTAATGTTTCCTCCTAACACTGTATTTTGGCATCTCTTGTAGTTTAGGATTTCCCCATACTATCCTCCTCAATAATAAGGTATTCGAATTTTTTAAATTATGTAACTACATTTTCCTATACTTGTGGCATACCTTGCTTCTTCCAAAATTTCATGATTCTAGGTCTGCGTGACGTTTCCTATAGCTTTTGATTCTTTTACGGACATAGTAAGACAGATGAACATATGATTATGATTTTTTTAGGACTCCAGAACTGTGTATTTGTTATTAATTTCGATTTAATACCTCCACGTGTTTTTAAGAAAATGGGTCTTGACAGACAAACAGTTGGATAACAAAGAGATCTTATGTAGGTTCCGTTTTTGTGGTACGGAACCCTTATAAGATTATTTATTTCTAAATCGAGAAGATGAACTGCATTAGCTATATTTAAATATAAATGCAATATTTTTACAGTAATGTTTATGACGTCACATCCACTTTAGATCTGAAAGTATATGATGACAGTTCATTGGTCAATAGTCTTCGTAATGAACCTTCAGGAAAAATTTCAATACCATTGTTAAGGATTCGCAATGGTGAAGCTCGATGGTATGCGCTGAAAGACAAAAATAAAAGAAATATTGCTAAAGGAAACTGCCCCAGGATCCTTTTAGAAATGTCTTTAATTTGGAATCCTGTAAGTTTTTAATCCCTCATTTTCATTTGTTTATTTTTGCTTTATTTTCATGCTTTGATTTCCTATTGTTTAGGTTAAAGCATCGATGACATTATTCCGACCAAAAGACGTGAAACACATCAAAGAATCGCCAAAATTTGATATAGCCCTCGCCTATAAAAATCTAGAATTCGTCCGAGATACGTTTGAATTTCTTTACTGTATAAACGAATATTTCAAGTAAGCCTTTTGTAATTTAAATAGCTTAGATGTACTTAACTGTGATAAATTATTTCATTAATTTCATGTCAGTTTTTTATGGTTTCCTAATAAAGAAAGGGCAGGTTCACGTTTAGAATTATCTGAAATGAAATATTTCATTCCAGATAATTAATATGTATATGTATGTTATCGAAGGTTGAACTTACAAATACGGACAGTACTGAAGCTAAAATTAATATTTAATATTACTAAGGGCCGTTTACACAACAAATTAAATTTAGTTTACACTTGTATAAAAGACTATTGAATTGAAGCGGCTTAATTTGAATTTAACGATTATTTAAGTTGTACAGTTGTTAAAACTGGATAATGGTTTCCGTGCAAAACAATAAGTATAGTTTAATGCGAAATAGCGTTTTATATATGTTTAAATTAGATTTATTTTGTTGGAG
Organism: Automeris io; assembly: GCA_036320925.1. Lineage (NCBI taxonomy): Eukaryota > Metazoa > Arthropoda > Insecta > Lepidoptera > Saturniidae > Automeris > Automeris io. The sequence goes on along the minus strand of JAUDJH010000037.1, from coordinate 325,554 downwards.
TAAAGCCACTTTTACAACCGGGCCACACGGTGCGTTATGGCGCCGCGCTGCTTGTGCACCGGACTTGGGCTTCGCGAGACCAGAAGGGAGATGAATGCGTTGCGAAGACTGAGCGGTACAGTTTTTTTCCGATATGTTTTTATGTAGCGTCGTAACACATTATATGCCTGCCAATGCATCGTGCGCATCGGCTCTTAATATGTTATTAATCAATGTTTATTTCAACAGGCGCCTCTTTGAATGGGATAATCAAGAGATGTCGGCTGTCGCTTTGATTTTCTGGTTGATGTTTTGGCATTATTTTAGTCTATGGATGGTACCGTTAATACTTTTGGCACCATTTATGTATTTTTGGGCTTTTAACACAAATCAACGTTAGTGTTTTCTCCTAGTTATATTTAATTTTGCGAAATATTATCCGAGTGTAATGTAATTACTGCGCGGCATTTGTAATCGTATGTCGCGATCGGTCTATATAAATGAATACTGGATGGTTGTGCCATCTGTCGTAGTGTATAATATTCACTCTAATCTCATCACCGTCTGTCACAGCCGCCTGTCGTACTGTGCCAATTGTTCCTAAAAATCTCTATTATTTAAAACCTAATCTTTATACACTGCATAAAGAATAAGTTATATTTACAGAGGAAAAATCTTTTATGAGAGGATATAGCAGTATTGAAATAAGCGCAGAACAAAATGAAAGTGATAAATTACAAAGCGAAAAGAGTTTCACAGGCAAAATACAAAATATAGCTGAAATGACAGCTACTGTCACTAACGGAGTTGAGTATATAGCATCACTAGCTGAAAGGCTTTACAAGTAAGTTACTTGTATTATAAATGAAACGGTATACATACCTTCCAATCTGATCCTACAAATAGATAATACTAGGTGACCCGGCAAACGTTGTTTTGCCATATAAGTTATTTCTAGGTAACATTTACAAAAAAGACGATAATTTATCAGTTATCGAGCGGGATGAAAAATGATTAAATTACTAAAATGACTATAAAAAAAATAGGGGTTGGCGATAAAAGGGTAAAAATTCAGCGTTGTATGTATTTTTTAATGCCACGTGATAGAAAAATAAAAACATTTCTTTTTTCCAAAAATAAAAAAAAATGTTAAGTGTGAACAATCCTTATCACTTAAGGGTATGAAGAATAGATAGTAGCCGATTCTCAGACCTACTGAATATGCATATAAAATTTGGTAAAAATCGGTAAAGCCGTTTCGAAGAAGTAAGAATACAAGTAATATTGTGGACACGAGAATTTTATATATATAGAGATATACTGTAATTGGACTTAGAATAATATAACAGATAAATTCAATGTAAGTCTACTGCTTACATTTTCCTTATTCTTTACAAAGTTTAAATTTGTCTTGTTAAGTTACAAAGTACTAAAGCTTTCCTTTCGTTATATTTTTTTAGTGTATGCTTTAGATCAATTTTAAAATTCTTACCAGATGTAGTGGCAGATTTCAAAGTCCCATGATAGGTTTACTTATTAAGATAGTATTATAATTCCTGTACTGTGTCTATTGAATAACCTTGTAATTAAATATTTCATTTCAGCTTAGCAAGTTTCAAATTACCATTTCTAAGTTACCTGGCAATGCTCTTACTAATAATTTCTTCAGTGGCGTTTTATTTAATACAGTGCAATTACTTAATGATGGCTCTAGGTAAAATTACATATAAATTACATCTTAAACTTTGTATCGAAATATTTGATATAGGAGTAAAATTATATTTGTTGTTTTTTTTCAGGTATCTATAAATTTACCAGAAAGTATATGAATCCACATAGAGTGTTAAATAATGATTTATTAGATTTTCTTTCAAGGATACCTGATAATGAAATTCTGGTATGTATTGTTAACAGCTTATTTTTATTAACTTTGGCTATAAATCTGAAATATTATTTAGTATATTATGGCTTAAAGCTACCTTTGTCGTAAATTGTCATCGTAGTTAAATGACATAATATTAGATTGTTGTGAGAAGTCCAGAAACTTCAACACATGAGTCTGTAAACTACTTAGTAGCAGGAAAACATAAATAAATATGTTTTATAATAAAAACTAATTTTGTTCGAAATTAAATCTCAAAGTCTGAGGTAAATTTTAATTTGGATAGGTACAGACCTGTTGCAGTTATTGTATATTTAGTTTTATAATATAACATTATTAATTTACAGAAAGATTGGAGGGAGCTTAGTGTGCCGGAGCCCGCTCAAACAAAAAGAATATTAGGTGAAAAAGACAAAAATATATAGTGCAAGCTTAAATTTGAAAATAGTCTTAGGAGAAAATCTATAGTTGGAGAAATTCGGAATCTGAGTAGGTAGGATGAGAAAACGACTGGAGCTACCTATTCTGTGAATATTTTTATTCGTTGTTAGTGTTTATTTGTTAATGTATGTTCTTTATTTACTTTGGTTATATGTTTTATTCAAAGCATTTGCCTACTAAGCTTCAAGGTGAAATGTTTATTATGTACCTAATTATGTAGTGATATTTAAATTTTATTTAATATTTATTTTTATACAAGTCGCATTATGTAATTATATTTTTAATACAAAGTTTTTATTTTTAATACAAAGTTTTTATTTTGAATACATTATACGTAAAATCTTCGAATCTTCGTTTTCTTAATTCCCGATGAACTGATATTCTGTTCATCGCAGAAAAGCTTGCTGATTCCGAGGTTAAATAAGTATTTGTAACTATATACATTATATTATTTTAATGTCAATTTTATGAATGATCCATTGACATGGAATCCTTTGCTGCAATATTTAAAAGTGCTGTATGCAAGAGTCTAATAACGTCATACAAAACGGTAAAATAAGAATAAATCACCCGGGATACGTCTCTTAGACTTTAGGCATCACAGTCCAATACTATATCTACAAATGTATCCGGCGGCCAAATCAATAAATCATGCTATGTATTCCGATATATTTATTGCATTAGTCTACGAATCTATGTATACGAAATTTAAGTCTGTTATTATGATATTATGTTAAAAATAAAATAATTTTAAAGAAATTAGGTACTTACTATTTATTATTTTATAATAACTTAAGATTAAATCACAATGTTTGTTGAGCTTTAAGCTTATTAACTTAATGATAGTAAAATATAATCTTATTTTTTATAAAAGTGTAATAAGAAATATTTTATAACAATATTTATATAGATTCCACACCAGATAATTTTATTTAAAAGAATTTAATTTATTTGATTTTGTTAAAATCATTACATGTTATTGCGTATTTATATAATCTGATAAATATGAATTTAATGTCTTTCTACAATGCAATTACTTAAATAACAATAGTTTCACTTCAAATGCTATAAACATACCATAGATATATATATATATATATATATATATATATATTAATGAAATATATAAAAGTAGTAATAAATAAACTGGAAACTTTGACGCGGTTACTGATGAAACGAAACGTATTAATTATCTCACTTGTCAAACTGGACATTGCATGTACATGATTTTTGGTATGTTTAATCTTACTGCTTAGTTATGTTGTTTTCATTTTACTTATCAAATAATAATAATAATAGCTACATAATACGAGAACGCGTCATTACTATCCTACTACTAACCAGCAATCAGTAAACAGGTTTGAAATGTATCTGAGCCGATAATTATAGAATAAAAACAAACCAAGAACTAATAATTTTGAATGTGCCGAAAAAAAAAAACGCATGGAGCTATTTTCCAGCAGGCAGTTTTATATTAGTATACACGATGGACAATACTCGTTGACTAGTAGCAGGGATTCGTCGTAATAAAACACTTCTTCGTTCGCAGTTCGCTTCTTTATTCTTGAGGGTAGCTCCGAGGGAATTCTTCGAGTCTTCGATCTTCGCCGCTGACCCAAGGTTAGGTCGCTATATATATCCCCTCGGGCTACCCTAACAACTAGTACTATATATTACATGTTTCTTAAATCTAATCCGCCAATGACGACGCCGGATTTGGTTGTAGTTTCGTCGCCCGGCCGCCGTTGTCGCTGCTGTCGCCCTGGTCGACGTGCTCCTCTCCCGCACCCCTATTCTTGCGTCTCCGGCGCCCTGGGCTCGCTGTTCGTAACATCCTCCCCCCGGCGTAGCTCGTCGAAGCCTTCCTCTTCCAGCCGGAGAACAGCCAGCTTCCTTGCAGGGCGCACGAAGGTTCCGCCTCTGGTGCGGATGAGAGCGCTGCGCACGTCGCCGTCTGCCCCGGGGTACACGGCCTCCACGATGCCTCGAGGCCATGTGTTGCGGGGCAATGCAGCGTCGATCACGATGACTAGATCTCCGGGGCGTAGCGGGCGCTGTCGATCGTGTGCTCCGCCGCGCGCCACCAGCGTCGGCAGGTACTCCCGGACCCACCGTCGCCAGAACTGGTCGGCGAGCCCTTGTGCCGCCTTCCATGCTCTCCTATCCGCCGGCGAGCACACCCCGGTCTGGGGCAGCCCTGCCGACGTCCCGATGAGAAAGTGGTTCGGAGTCAATGCCTCCGGATCCGCTGGATCCACGGAGACGTGTGTCAGCGGTCGCGAATTGATCGCGTGTTCCGCTTCTGCCAGCAGCGTTGTTAGCACCTCCTCTCGCGGTGCTTGGTCGTGTAGAGTCGCGCTCAGCGCAGCTTTTGCTGAGCGCACGAGTCGCTCCCACGCGCCGCCTTGATTCGGCGCGCCAGGAGGGATGAAGCGCCACTCCATTCGGCGCAGCTGCGCGTAGTCACGCAGCGCCGGCTCCCACTCGCTGTATGCTGCCCGTAGCTCCGCGTCGGCTCCACGGAAGTTCGTCCCGTTGTCGCTCCAGAGCTGACGCGGCCATCCGCGTCGCGCTGCCATCCGTCGCAGCGCCATGATTGCGGAGTCGGCAGACAGGCTGCCTACTGCCTCGATGTGGACAGCTCGGGTAGTGAGGCACGTGAACAACGCGCCCCACCTCTTCTCACGTCGGCGGCCGATAGTGATGGTCATCGGCCCGAAGTAGTCGACCCCGCAGTTGGTGAAGGGTCGGCGATGCTGATCCAGGCGCGCCGGCGGCAGGTCCCCCATCGGCGGCACCCGGGGCTTCGCTCGGCGCACCCGGCAGAGCGCGCAAGCCCGGGCAACCGCGCGCACAGTGGGGCGCGCGCGCAGTATCCAGAAACGCTGCCTGATGTCGTTGAGGACGCGCTCGTTGCTGGCGTGTCCTGCAGCCGCGTGTTCTCGCAGCACGATGAGTCTTGTCAGCGGGTGACGGCCGCCCAGTATGATCGGCCGCTTCGTCTCGTAGGGCGCGCGCGCGGCATCGATCCGCCCGCGCACACGCAGCAGGTCGTCCTGCAGCATCGGGTCCAGCTTGGCGAGGCGGCTGGCAGCTGGCAAGGTTCGGCCAGCGCGCAGCCTCGCGATCTCCTCGCCGAAGTCTTCCTCCTGCGCCCTGCGTAGCCATAGGTGCTCCGCTCGCTCGATGTGCTGTAACTTAAGTTGGGTCGCTCTCTTGCGACATTTGTCGATGAAGGCGAGCACCGTCGCCGTCGCCCGGATCAGCCGCTCATACGATGAGAAACGGCTAATGTCCGGCAACGGGCTCGCGCTGTCGATGATGCTCGCTGCGCAGCACGCGGCCTCCTCGATGCTGCCGGTGCTGCTCGGTCGTGCCTTTTCCTGCGGCCACGTATTCTCAGGCCCGTACAGGAAAGAAGGTCCGGTGAACCAGCGGTCATGCTGGTCGGTTGGCGCCTTTCCGTCGCGGGTTGCGTCATCCGCGACGTTATGTGCGGTCGGCACCCAGCGCCATTGTTCTATGTCAGTCGCCTCCGCTATCTCGCCGAGCCGGTGCGCGACGTAAGGCGTGTAGCGCCGCGCGTCCGTCCTTATCCACTGCAGCACCGTTGATGAGTCGCTCCAGTAGATCACGCGGTCAGCCTTCCAGTGATGTTCTTGCTTTATCATGCCAGCCAGCCGGGTTCCGATGACAGCTGCTTGTAGCTCCAGCCGCGGTATCGTATGCGGGCGCAGCGGCGCCACCCTGGCCTTAGCAGCGGCCAGTGTTACCGTGACGCGACCGTCTTCGTGCATCAGCCGCCAGTATGCTGCCGCTGCGTATGCCTGTTCGCTGGCATCGACGAACACGTGAAGCTGCCTCTCCGGTTCCGCAGCATCGTCGTCGGTGACGTATCGTCGCGGCAGGCGCAGCTGAGCTATGTCGTCCAGCGCGCTCAGCCATTGGTCGAAGCGATCCGCCTGCTCGCCCGGAAGCTGCTCATCCCATCCTATCTGGATGCGCCATAAATCCTGCAACACAATCTTGGCAGTGATGCTGTAACAGCTGAGTAGCCCCAGCGGGTCGAAAATCGACATGACCGCCGCCAGAGCCTCTCGCTTCGTCGGGGCCCGCTGTCGTTCACGGACTTGTTCTGGAACGCGTGCCAGGGTCGTGTTGAAGCCCAGCTCGTCTTTCTCGGCGTCCCACAGCATGCCAAGTGTCTTCTCCTGGTGGTGTTCGTGGCCCAGAGCGGTCGGCTCCCGGGCTCGCAGCTCTCGAGGGACGGTGTTCAGCAGGAGCGGGCAGTTGGAGTTCCAGCTTCTCAACGTGAAGCCTGCTTGAGCGTGGACGGCGATGACCTCTTCTATTGTCTTCTTTGCTTCTTCCACGGTCTTGAAGCTGTGCACGAGGTCGTCCATGTAATGGCTCCTGGTGATGACCGGCAGTGCCCTGGCGTGCGAATGCGCGTGATCCTGCGCATTCCGGTCCCGCACGCTGTGGGCCAGGAAGGGCGAGCTGGCTGCTCCGAAGATCATCGAAGTCATCTTGAACTGCTCCGGAGGGTCCTTTCTGTTGTCGCCTCTCCACAAGAATGACTGCGCCGGTTGATCTTCCGCTCGCACCTTCACCTGCAAAAACATCTCAGAAATGTCCGCTGTTACGGCGATCGGCCGTTCTCGGAATCGAAATAATATTCCGGGAAGTGATTGTAACAAGTCCGGTCCCTCGAGTAAAAAGTCATTCAAACTTTTGTTCTGTACGCGGTGCGCTGCGTCAAACACTAGCCGTATCTTGTTTGGCTTATTCGGGTTTCGTACGGCGAAGTGCGGTAGAAACCACTGTATAGCGCTGTCTCGTTCACTCTCGCTATACTTTTCCGCGTATCCTTTTTTCAACAAATTTTCAATCTGGCGCGTGTATTCCTCTTTAAATGCCGGGTCGCGATCCATCTTTTTCTCTATGCCCCTGAGGCGTATGAATGCTTCACTGTAGCTCGGCGGCAGCACGATGTCATCGGTGCGCCACGGTAACCCGACTTCGAATCGATTGTTCACTCGGCGCGCCGTTTTGTTGAAAATCTCGATCGCTCGTCGATCTTCTGGCTTCTCCTTGGTGGTCAGCGACACACCAAGCGCTTCCAACGTGAAGTGCTTCTTCACCAGTTCTTGAAGACGCTCGTCGTCTTCTTGCTCGGTGCTCGAGGGGGTGCTGCCGCAGTCTCGTTCCGCTGCGTGCAGATGCAGCACCGTGTTCTCCCCCCGTCGATGGAGCAGGCGAGGCTCGATGCCGTAGATGACCCACCCTAGGCTGGTGAGCGATGCGGCGGGCTCGTTCTTCTTCCCGGTCCTCATCTGCTGGGAGACCATCAGGTGCCAGTTGTCGACACCTATCAGGATCCTCGGCTTCGCGTTCTCGAAGCAGGCCTCCCGCAGATCTTGCAGGTGGGCGTACCGCGTCAGTTCCCGCGGCGCCCGCTGTCCTCGCAGGTCCAACTTCTTGACCGTGCGAGCGGTGATCTCGTGTGCGGCGCGTTCTCGCCGCCCTCGGATGCTGATGCTGACCCGCTGACTGCTGCTCTCGTGCTCCGTCGCGTTGACACCTCGCAGCCTCAGTGGTGCCGGAGTCCCCTTGGCGCCGATGCTGTCTGCCAGTTCTTGGTCGATGAGGGTTATTGATGACCCCTCATCCAGGAGCGCGTACGTAGCTACTTCTCCCCCAGGACCTGTAATGATGACGTTGCAGACTTTTAGCAACACGCTGCTGTCTTCACTGGGTGTTGCTATCGACATCACTGCTTCTTCTCTGGCCGGGCGGGGTGGTTCTTCCTCGTCGCTGGATCGCACCTCTGGCTGCGCTCGCACTTGCTCGGTATCGTGCAACAGCGGGTGATGCGGCCGGCGGCAACCGCTGACACCGCATGCGTCAGCTTGGCAGTCGGCCCGACGATGCCTCTTCTTCAGGCACTTAAAACAAACGCGCGCTGACTTTGCCCAGTCCCAGCGGGCGCTGATCTTCATATTCTTGATCTTCTTGCATTTATCCGTAGCGTGGTCTGCTCCACAGCAGAAGCACCCTTGTGGTGCGCGTCGCTCCTCTACCGTTGCGTAGACGGCTGCCCCACGCGTCGTTCGGCGTGCTGGCTTCGTGTTCTGCTGCCTCGGTCTTGCTGGCGCGGCGTATTTTGCAGTGCTGACGGCGCCCGATGTGCTGGATTGGCGCGTGTAGCTGAATGCCAAGTCCGCTTCGCGTGTGAGGAAGCGAGACAGAGTGATCACTTCGCACTCTTCCATTCCTCGGTGCAGATGTGCGTAGTCTCTCCACCTTGAGACTAGCAGCGGGCTCATTCGTTCCATGATTTCTCCCGCCAGCTGAGGATTCCGTAGATAACCGCTGTGGCCGACGTTCTTGAGCACGGCGATTATGTTCTGCACTCGTACTGCAAACACGTTGAGCTCTTGCGCTGTCATTCCTGCTTGTGGCAGCTGGCGCAGCTTCTCCATGGCGTCGTTGATGATGGTGTCCGGCTGGCCATAACAGCGCTCCAGTGTGTGCATTATGGCATCCGGGTTCTCCGCCGTGTGCAGTAGAGGCGCCACGGCGTCCCTCGCTTCTCCCCGGAGACACACCCGTAGCCTGGCTAGGTTCTCCGCCGCCGAGAAGTGGTACATTTTCGTGCTATCTCGCATGGCTGCCTTGAATGGCAGCCACTCGTTCGGTGCCCCGGTGAATACTGGTAGGTCCGAGGCTTGACGTGGCGGCACTCGTTCCCGTGCCGTCATCCTCTTCAACGCCTCGGCCAGCTCCTCGATCGCCCTTGATCTGCCCCTCGTGGGCGTGGGCGAACGTGTGCGACGCCGTTCTGTCGCATCACGTTGCTGTGACCTTTCTTCCTCAAAGGTCACTCGGGCCGTGGTCAGCTCCCCCCGTTGATCGTCGGAGGTGTGGAGGGCCGTTCTGCCTCCTCGTTCTGCTGACGGTGTCTCGGCCGGGTACGTTGAATCCCCCTCGGTCGCTTGTTGCAGCCAACTGTTCACGCGTTCGTTCGTCTGTGACATGTTGCTGCCCTGTTCGTCCTCTTCTATGTTCTCGAGGTCCACTTCTAGTCTCTTCCTGACTAGGTCCGCTTCCATGCGCAGTTCCCGCCGTTGGATCTCGGCGAGACGTTCCTGCGCTTGCAGCTCCAACTGCAACCGTAATCTGGCAGCTGAGCTTGTACTTGTGCGGCGTGACCTCGCTGGCGAACGTTGTCTTGCTGCTGTAGGGAAAGAAACTGCGTTTGACGTTTTAGCGTTTGACAATCGAGCGTTTGACTTGTCACATGTCAATGTAGCGTTTGACCTATCGCATGTCAATGTAGCGTTTGACGCCCCTGTCATAGTCTCAGAAGCAGGCCGCACTGACGGAGAGCGTGGTGGTTCAACATGACGCACCGAGGTCGGTGCGTACATGTCACACTCGTCCGTAGTATCGGCCCCCTGCGATCGAGTCTTGACCATTTTCCCCAATTCTTGATGCAATCTTCGATAAATCGATGCGTTGGTTCTACTTTCTTTCTTCTATTCGGCTTCCGATGGACCAGGATATACACGATGGACAATACTCGTTGACTAGTAGCAGGGATTCGTCGTAATAAAACACTTCTTCGTTCGCAGTTCGCTTCTTTATTCTTGAGGGTAGCTCCGAGGGAATTCTTCGAGTCTTCGATCTTCGCCGCTGACCCTTTTTTTTTTTTTTTTTTTTTTTTTTTTTCGAATTGACGCGTTTTGTCGACCGGGAAAGGTCTTCACAAACTAACCGGGCAGGTGGGCGAGCACTGAGGGTGCTCAGCCAGCAATTTATGGGTTGGGTGGCAGTGCAAGGGCACCCCTGTGGGTACGAGCCTCGACTTGGACCGCCAGCCAAAAATACGAAACCTAACGGTGATCTACTAGCGTTTCGGAAGCGACTACCTTGAGAAGAAACGCCGAAAGAAACTCAAGGCTGCGTCGGAGTGTAACTGCGTCATTTAGACGACAGTTGACGGAACTAACCTTACTCGTCGTCGTCGGCGCCGCCGGCGGCGCCGGTGTCGTGGTAAGTATCTGGTGCATGAGTGTACCTCACTGTTTTTTGGATCTGCGGTTATCAAAGCCGCGGTAATTGGATCATCCGGATCCAACAGGACAGAACGCGGGCGGCGTGTACCCCACCCGGTGCCGCGAGTCGGTGGGTATTCGCATACGTTGCGAAGAAGCTCATTGGGGTGGTGTGGTAACCTATCGAAGTAGCGACGAGATGCTGTGCGCATGAAACTGGCGATCGTCTCGAGTTTGAGGTCGTCGTGGAGATCGACATTTCTCAAATAATGTGGGGCTCCTACTATAGTGCGGAGGAATTTGTTTTGCACTTTTTGCAATCGGGCGATGGTGGACTTGGAGGCGTGGGCGAAGACTACGCTAGCGTAAGTCATCACTGGCCTAACTACTGTCTTGTAAATTGTCAGCTTATGCCTAAGTGACAATTTACTCTTTTTGCACACCATGGGGTGTAGCCTACTGAGGATAAAGACGGCGCGATTGCGCACAGTCCTGACGTGGGAGCTGAAGGTAAGCTTCCTATCGAGGGTGACACCTAAGTATTTGACCTCATCGGCCCAAGGGATCGTTCGGTCAAATAGCTTAATGTCTGTATCGGGGGTGGGGTATCGGTTACTCCGAGAAAAGAGTATTGCTACACTTTTCTCGGCATTCACCTCTATCCGCCATTTGCGGAACCACTCGCCGAGAACGGTGGCTGCGTTTTGTAGGTTTTTGTGGAGGGTTTTCTTATCCCTTTGGGAACAGAAAAGAGCGGTATCATCCGCATAGAGCGCGAGCTGTATGTTCGGCAATCTAGGGATGTCGTTTGTATATAAACTATACAAAATGGGAGCAAGTATAGACCCTTGCGGGACTCCTGCTCGGATCGGTCTCGGGTTTGAGAACACTCCTTCGACGCGGTATTGGAAATGCCTGTTCGACAAATAGTCTCGCAAGATGAGCACGAGCCTGTCTGGCACTTTGAGTGTGTATAGCTTGTACAACAAGCCATTGTGCCAGACTTTGTCGAAGGCTTTCGCCACGTCGAAGAAGAGCGCCCCTGTCGGGGTATGGTCGTTATTCCGGATGAAATTGTCGAGAATGTGCTCCGTGAGGCGGTGCACTTGATTGACACTCGAATGTTTGGCACGGAAGCCAAACTGTTCGTTAGTCAAAATCTTATTGGACTGGACGTGATCCTGGAGACGGTTGAGAAGCAACCGTTCGTACAGTTTCCCCATCGTCTTGATGAGACTGATGGGCCTGTAGCTAGTAGGGATGTTTTTGGGTTTCCCCGGCTTGGGGATTCCTATCACGCCTGCCTCTTTCCACGCGTTTGGAAAGATGCAGTTTTTGATCGCCGCATTGAAGATGACGACGAGAAGGCATATGATTTGCTCCGGCAGCATCTTGAGGACTCTGTTCGAGATACCGTCAAGACCGGGAGCTTTCTTGATCGGGAGGTGTCTAATGATCTCGTTGACTTCGTCAACTGTGACGATCGCCAGATCTGCAGTGGGAGGAAGCGCAACCAGACGTTGGACTACAGAGTCCACTCTGGCTACGTGGTCTGGGTCCGCCGGGAGCAGGCTGGGAGAGCATTGGCGCTCTAAACTGTCCGCCAGACATTCGGCCTTTTCGACATCGTCGAAGGAGACAGAATTGTCCGGCCCTAGCAGAGGAGGCATGCAGCGGTCATTATCTAATTTGAGTGATCTCGCCAGATTCCAGTAAGCCTGGTGGGAGGGCGAGAGTTGGGACAAATAATTATCCCACTGGTTTCCTCGCATGTCGGCGATTCGTTTCCTTACCTCCCTCTGTAAGGAACGCAGCCTCGTGCGGTTTTCCGCAGTGGGATACCTATCATATGCTCTGGTCGCGGCATTCTTCGCCGTCATCAGCCTCCTCACGTCATCAGGGAGCCTCCAACGGAAAAAGTTTTCCGCTGGGGCCTCCCTGGTGGCTTCGGCGATAGCGCCTTGAAGGTGGCCGGTGACGGCGTCGATTGCCGCATCTGCATCCTCTGACGAGGAGAAGAAGTCAGGGATCGGATCGAGGAGTGGTTTCGGACCATCCGAGGCTAGGATCGCTCCTAGCTTCTTCCAGTCCGTCACCAATTTAGTGGGGATTGCCTCCGGCTCAGAGGAGCCGAGTTGCATCAAGACAGGTCTGTGATCCGAATCCAGTTCACTGAGCGTGACTATAGAGCGCAACCGTAAGGTTATGCTCTTTAGCAGCGCAATGTCCAGGATGTCGGGCCTGTGGTTAATAATGTTGGGGAAGTGAGTTGGACTCAACGGAGACAGTACGTCGAAAGGGTAGACATTACTGTGGAGGCGCAGGCGTTTGCCATTACTAGTAGAGTAATGACAGCCCCACTGCATATGTTTGCAGTTGAGGTCGCCTGCGATAATAACTGCGGGACCTAAGTCCAGAAGTGCGTAGAGGTCACTTCGGAGAAGTACTTTGTTCGGTGACAAATAGACCGAAGCAATGTATATTGAGGGATGACCGCTCATGCCGAGCCTACAGACCGAGGCCTCGAGATTTTCGAGGGGAGGCGGGTCGATCGGCATGCAGTGCAGAGCCCTCCTATAGTATATGGCAGTGCCCCCGCCGCGGGCGTGGGTCCTGTCATTCCTAACCAGGTGATAGTTGGCCAGACGGGGCCCTCTATCACTCGGCTTGAGGAGAGTCTCTTGCACTAGCATGACGTCGATCTGATGGGTGCGAAGGAAATCACCGACGAGATCCTTCTGTCTTCGGAGACCGTAAGCGTTGAACCACGCGAGGTTCAACGCGTGCGGTTTGATCCTACTCGTTGTAAAGAGCATTGGATCAACAAAGAAAAACTACTGGGAGACGGAGGGGCATCTATTTAGATGCACTGTATTTTTTTAGATTTCTTAGTAGATCCGCGTGCTTCACTACTAAGGCAATCCTATGTGCCGGGTCGGTTTCGCGGAGCTCCCGCGCGAGCTCTAGTACTTCGTCAACGTCAATGGCGTTGGCGAAGTCACAGACCTCGTCGAGGGCTACGGATAGCGGGGTGGGCGCTGAGGGCGCCTGTGGGACCGGTGCGCTGCGGCGCACCCAGGGGTTCTGGGCGCGAGCAGGCACGGGAGGAGCGGCCACGAGGGGACGCACTCCCGCCTTTGCGGGAACGGAATTTGGCCGAGCGGCCTGGGAGCCGGCGATGCCGGTGCGGGTTGGTTGCTGAGCCGGTGCGGCAGCGGTGCCGGTGGGCTCAGCAGGAGCGCTAGGCGGGAGAGTTGCTCCTTGCCTGGCGGGAAGCGGCGGGAATTCGGACGCCGGAGGTGGTCGGAGGGCCGCAGGGCGAGTGCGCGGTGCGGGCGCCCTGTGAGGCCTCCAGGCCCCGCGCCGCGGCTGCGGGGCGCGTGGGCAGCCGCGATAATTCGCGGGATGCCCCTCACGTCCGCACAGAACGCAGCTCGGAGGCGTGGGTGCCTCCCTGGTGCGCGCGCACTGTGAAGTGCCGTGGTCTCCCAGGCACTTCACACACCTAGGGCGCGCATAGCATCTCAGAGCGGAATGCCCATATAATTGACAGTTATGGCACTGTCCGGGCATTCCTTTTTTGTATGGCGGTTCAACCTTAATACCGCTGAGAAGACAGACGGTTTTGAGGTTGAAGATTTGTTTGGCCTCTGAGGTTAGAGGCAGGATCACCAGCACCATGTCGAATGGTGCTTTAGTGGATGCCCTGTGCATCCGGTGGACCTCTTCCACCGGCAGGGCCTGGGAGAGGAGGTCCTCCTTAATGAGCTCCGTGCTGAGCTCTTTAGGGAGGCCCTTAACGACTACGCGGAGTCGTTTTTCGTCAGGGAGGGCATATGTATGGTAGCCTATCTTTTTCTCCCGGAGATAGGCTGTCATTTTCTTGTGGTCATCCGGAGTGGGGACTACCACTCGGATACCATCGAATGTCGCGGTGGCTCGCGTATAGTTAACACGCTTTTCTTTTAGCGCGACTGAAATTCGCTCCCATTCACTCTTCTCCCGGATGATTACCGGGGGAGGAGGGCCGGGGCGGAATACGGGCGGGTTGGAGTTGGCCTTATTCGGCTTCGGGTTCTTGGCGGCTGGAGGGCGCGCCGAAGCTGAGTCGTGTATGTTTACCTTCGCGGTCTTGGAAGGACCGCGAGATTTGCGTAGTTTTCTTTTGCCGCCTACGGTGGTGAATTCACCATCGTTTTCGGCATTTGAGTCGGAGGAGGAATCATTCGAGGATTCATGTACTATCGACATAGCCGGTGATGCCTCTCGAGTGCGAGAGGGACCACCGGCGTCGGAAAGGGACGCAAGATGTGGCGAGCGGTCGCGGTGCGCGGGCGTCTCGCGAGGGACGCGGGGCGCACGGTCTGTATGCGCGGCCCGAGCGGGAGATGCGATGTTGCTGTCTCGCTCGGGTGTAGTGCTTTCCATTAATAATGCAAATGCATTTTTCTGGATAAGGGGTTCGGATGGCTCAAGCACATCCTTGGGGGTAGGGGTGTTACCGGGGGTGGCGGACCCAGCGGAGATATTGTCTATGCTGATGTCAGGGCAGGGGGATGACTGGAGAATTTCCCCAATCAATTGCCCGCCTTGGCCGGACTGGAAGGACCTCAGTTCGGCCACGAATTCATTCATAACTGAGTTATGATGACGAAGTAGCCATTTGGCTACTAGGGTGCCAAATGCTGCTTCGTTTTGATCCATTTTTAGGGGAGGGAGGGGGCCTCAAAAGGGTCCTATCAAGAGGGCCGTCCCTCAGACCCGTTTAGGGCCCGAGGGGTGTGTATCCTATCGCCCTTAGCAAAGGGTTGAGTGCCTAACGTGCACCACCGAGACAGGGGTCCGCGCTAGCAGACCCAAGCCAAACGAATGGCGCGGCAGGAAACGGGAATAGGTAGGGTGGGAGGGCGATGGCCGGCTTAGACTGAGGGGTCGCTCCACAGCCTAAGACCCCGACCCCAACCGGGTTTGCGGGTTCCAAAGGGGAAACCGCGAGCGCCCGGGACCCGCCCTGTGCCTGCTTCGTTTACACCGTGTGGTATCCGCAGGCACAACCACTGAAAGGCGTGGCTTTGCAAAAGCGCTTGATAATCACTGTAATAGAAACTTGTGTGCCCGCAAAGTTCTGAAAAGAACTCGCGAAGCACTGAGGATGGCGTTCGGGCACGCACGCGGCCTACGAGACGGGATCACGCACCGAACACGCGTCAACCGTCCCGAAAAACCGTTACGCGAAACCGACACACGCGAAAAACCGTTACGAACTCGAGATAGAGGGGGGCGGCACCGCTCACTGACAAGCGTGCGTTCGCCTCGGCACTCGGATCGGAACTCTCAAATGCCTTCGCCGCTGACCCAAGGTTAGGTCGCTATATATATCCCCTCGGGCTACCCTAACAACTAGTACTATATATTACATGTTTCTTAAATCTAATCCGCCAATGACGACGCCGGATTTGGTTGTAGTTTCGTCGCCCGGCCGCCGTTGTCGCTGCTGTCGCCCCGGTCGACGTGCTCCTCTCCCGCACCCCTATTCTTGCGTCTCCGGCGCCCTGGGCTCGCTGTTCGTAACAATTAGTGTCATAGAATTATCACAGAATCACAGCAATAGTTACAAGACGATCCATCCGGAGTACATTGTTATCAATGCAATCCAAGCAACTGCTCATTAACAATACTTTCAATTTATTACTAAATCATTTTCATTTTCAATATGTTAAAGAGTGAAAACTCGCTGCCAGTTTATAAAAAATCATAAAAGTTCGATAATTTATCTTTAATCTACTCTTAAATAATATTTTTCATAAATAATTTATTCAACATCACATATATGTATATGCTTTGTAAATAATATATGACTGTATCATATCGACGGGTGAAAGGCTATTTCGTTTAAGCGAGATTTTTTGGTGATATATACGAGTATATATGTATTTAAATCGGTAAAAAACACTGATTCGGAATATATATATATATATATATATATACATTGATGATATAGTATTACTATAAAATGTCGCTTAAACCAAATAGCCTTTCTACCCTCGATATAGATATTTGTTGCCTATTAATTGATAAAAGAGAGCACCCCTTAATATTAACTATCCAATTTTTAATTAGGTATGAAAGCACAGATGGGCAAAATGTAATCTGATTAATGAAGAACGATTACAAAATGTAGTCGTAATATTAATTTTCTTGCTCTGTAATAATGATTAAATCCATTAAAAACATTAAGAAATCAAAAATGTGTATACAATCTGGGATTTTGTAGTGTTTAAAACGTAAATGAGCAAAATGCAGTCATATTAATGGTAAAAAACGTAAAATGTAATCGTTAATCATTTTCATTAATCTGATTACATTTTGCCCATCTATGTATGAAAGTTATACTTGTAATTCTTATAATGTGACCTCTGCCTGTGAGGTAACATTTTCTAAAGCTAGACTGTTTTCTTTATTCTGGCTCGGCACAGTGATTACACCCTATCTGATGCAAAGTACAATGCAATCCATAAACCGAGTACTACTATCGAGAGACAACTACCAGTCGATAGCCGCCGCGATCATGCCGACCTATACAATCATCTCCCCACGCTTCGCTTAAAGAACTCAATATAATAGGACGAAGGAAACACGATTGTCGGAAAACGGGTTTTACTATACAATGGCCCGACAAAAGTAAGACTTAAATAATTTCCTAGTTCCAACTGAAATAGAAGTCACCGTAGCATAGTGGCACGTGCCAGCGCGCGTGGTCTTCATTTGTTTTCTTCTGCTTTACGTATTGACTGGATTTTTACTGAAATCTTAATAATATACGTAGGATTACATAGTAGTATACGTAATTATACTATTATACAATCTACAAAATCAATATAAACTTTATTATATTTAAATATTACAAGACACGTATTTTCATTATGAACATCAAGTTATGGTATATTTTTATTAGCGTTTAATTTTTAGACACATGCAAATAATGTCGATATACGTTAATTTTTCTCAGCTAATTTACCATTGTAATACATTTTTTTTTCATTTAAATTTATAATTAGTTACTAAATATTAGATATCCTAATTTCATCTTGCAACTACTTACTCGTTTTATTTTATACTGACCTTATAACATGTACGAATACAATTTTAAATTAGTTATAACTGAGAGCAAATTTTATTTGCAAGATCAAAAAGGTTATAATAAGGTTATAAGTACACGATATTTAAAGAAGTTCGCATTTGGTATTTAGAGTCGTATTATAGGTTTGCTCATACTATAAATTAGTATTATAGGATCCATTTAAGCTACCGATAATTTTCATATTCCGCAGCATAAATTCAATACTTTTGAAACATTCACAGCCACAAAGTGGTAGGTAAATGGCACGACTATATTGGGAACCCTATTGCGGGTAATTGCGCATTCTACAGACTTTTGCACGATCCTGCCCTTCGTGAATTCGGTTCAGGAACTTTCAGCTCTTCCCACTGTTTCTGTGAATATGAATGAAAACTATTATTAAAATAATAATAATATACATATAATTATTATATTGGATATATATTATACTGGATTGACTTCACTAAATTCGGATAAGCGGGAGGCGGTGCGCAGTGTCCGGTGTGCCGCCTAAGAGGTATTGGTGGGGTGGTCACTTACTCCCACCCCTCTCAAAAAGATAGCCTTAACAAGGCTTTTCGCTCCCCGGGCGTCTAGATGAACTTGGTTTCCTAGGCCCAGGTAGAGCGATTGGAGGGACACCCCGGGAGTTTTTAGTCAGTAGGAGTCTGACACACTGGGAACGCTGCCCTCACAGCCAGACGGTCCTATGAAGGATTTTACCCCGAATAAAAAAAACTTCACTAAACTGAAAATGTCTATAATCTCAGAATATTCAAAATGTTAAATAGCCACGTTGCTACGTTCATTTGAAGTGGTTTATTACTTTTTTAACTGAGTTTAATTTAAAAAAAAAAACTGTTTATAGACTAATGAATCACTAATTTGTTTGTGAAGACAAAAATAACAATTTAAGTGGGTTTTCGCACCTGGGTGTGAGTTTGCTTGGTATTGCAGAATAAATTTAATGATTTATAAATTATTATTCAGTAGAACCGGTATACTTGGTAAGAATAGAGTGTAAATTATAATATATACTAGTGGGCAGTTACTTATGAAATACTAATTTTAATTGTAATTGCACTATCACTTACCAATATTTTATCATCTGGTACTCGAGAAATAAAGTCCAATATATCGTTATTAGGAACCCTTTCAGGATTTAAATATTTCCGTGTGAACTTATAAATACCTGGAAAAGTATGATTGTTGGATATAAATACTTATTTCATTTCTTAAAGTAATATTCTGTACGACGCAACACGGTAGACGGCGACGACAATTGCCGCGCGGCATTATCAGTCGTATTCTAGCATCGGTCTAATACAACATTACATTATACATTGGCCATCGGGGCACATGTCGTCGCCGCTGACGTTTGCTGCGTCGTATGGAATGTTAAATTTAATTTACGGGAGTTTCCTCCGAATGTTGATTCATTTATTTCTTTCTGAATCAAAAAAATCTCACATAATACATATAGATATAATTTACAATTTATATAAACATCTATGTTACAAAATAAACTCAAAAAAATTCAATACACTTATATCCGTTATAAGTGTACGTATAGGTAATGTACCAACGATTGAGTCTTTCGTCAAAATATTACATATCAAACTCAAATACGATGGTTTACTAAGATAATGCTCACAAAGTGAACAAACAGCATTATGCTTATATTCTAATATTGCCCTACTGGTCAAGTTGGGCACGAAATATAAACGCAAAGTGGAGATAGCCACTAATGTTTGTCTGCTCATCCCGTAAGGAATATAGCGCGACATATATTTCTGTATTATTGTATGTAATAAAAAATCAACTAACCTAATGCCATAAATAAGTAATTAACAGGTATAAAGTAAAATGCCGCAGATAGGGCAATCATCGCAGCTATCGCCAAATAACTTAAATACGGCACAGAAAACTTTAATAAACTGAAAAAAAAAACAATAATTACCTAAAAATAACAATACCAGAAAAAAGCCTAGTTATTACTTTTTATAAATTATTGTTAATTTGAAAAAAAAAAATTGATTTTCTTACTTCACAGCAATATTTTTAAGTTTTATGAAGCTTAAGCTTCGTCTGTTACATTTACGTATAACATACTCGTAATATACTATAAAACAAATCATAAACGTAATACTGCTCTAAGTTACATTTAATACTAATTGATTTTATGTAGGTACTTAATTTTCAAAGGTTTTTTGGTTGAATATCACTCTTATTATTCCAATATATTAGCTATACTTACTTTTTTATTCTCTCTATTAGCGACACTATGTAATCAATACCATCTTTAATGGTAAACGTAAGATCTTGAAGTTCATATAGACGAGATTTTATAGTATGTTCATCCTTAAACAATTTTAAAAATTTTAATAATTTTATATCTCATATGGTAGATAGAGTAATGTTATGGAAAACTTACTTTTGTTGATTCAAACTCTTCCTCTGATAATTCGCCTTCCGAAACGTACGGAACAAGTGACGAACAACCTGAAATATAAGAATAAAATTTTGCAGTTCGTTATTAAGTTGATACTTTTTAAGCATAAATAAAAATGCAAGAGTAGGATTCTATACAACCATTAGGTATATACGAGTATATGAATATTTCAAAGATGTAAATGCTTACAAAACAGAAATTAACTGTTTTAGCCAATTTGGAAAGAACATAAGACAATTTTAATAATACGATACGTTATTAGGTGAAGATAAATTTCTAATGAAAATATTATTAATAATAGATCGTTCCGCTATATGCCGCCTTTTGGGGTGAGCAGAGATACAATAATGGCTGTATCCCCTTTGGCGTTATCTGACGTGTCCAAAGTGACCAAAGAGCATTTATACATGATCTTTCTATTAGATGCTATGCGGGATTCCTCATGATGTTTTCTTTTACCTATGAGTAGGTATGTGTACTTAGTCTGGAAACATCTAGAGGTATGGGCTGGGACTTGAACCTACGACCATTCGCGTTGCTTCGCATGGATACTGGACCCTTGTGCACAAAGTCATCACAGCCACCAAAAAATTAAACACTTGAAAAATATTAAAGCTTTCAAATATAATACCAAAATCCTGTTTATATAAATAAGTGCTTTGATAGTTTTTTTTTATGGTTTTGGTTTTATGTGTTTATGGTTTTGGGTTATTTAATAGGAAATACATCTTAAAACAGAGATTCATAAATCACGAACAGGTGTTCATGAGACTAATAACACAATAATTAAACTAAGTAAACTATACTAGCAAAACAAACTATATTACAAAAGACAAGTTCTGAGAATTTGACAAAAATAACCATTATTCGCTTTGAAGTCAGAGCCTATTCTTACGGCATAAAAGCTATTAAAAGTAAGGTTTTTAAGTAACTTAAACAATGATTATACTCACCGTTACTTCTGTTTCCAACCGCATAATATATAAATGGTATTATGATTAGTAAAGGGGTCATCCACATTTTGAATAAAATCCAGAAGACCAGCCATACAAGTAAAGCCATTGCTGATTTTTCTCGACTATCCCACTCAAACAAATACCTTAAATGGAATTAACTGCTTATATAATTAGCAAGAAGGGCTACTCTGTTTCTGGATAGTATATAGAAGCTAGTTACATTTTGTACTCAATGCTCTAAAACGTAGGAACCACTTAGCCACACTACAGAGCTTCTTAGGCTGAGATTTATACATGCAATTTTAAGTTTGCTTAAGCTTTACTAAAACTTTACAATTTACATTACTCAACGAATGTCAAAGAATTTGGTAATTCACCGATTTTTGTCAACATGTACTTGGCTCTGTAAATACAGTGACTACACTCAAGTTCCTATTACATGTTCTGCTTTTTGTCAAAACAAATTAATTTTTTGAGAAATTTGCTGAGCAAAGTCGAAATAGCGTCTATAAATCACAGCCTAACTAAGCCTCAGCCTAACTCTAAAATCTTATAACAAAATGGGAGATACTTAAACAGAAAGATTCGAATCTAATTTATATTGGATTTAGTCTGATTTCACAGCTTAGGGCAGCTTGCACTAACATTTAAAGTCTAGTTTAAAATTATATAAAACGCTATTTACTGTTAAATTATACTTATTATCATGTTGGGAAACATTATTCACTTTTAACTATTGTTAAATTTAAATTATTATTGAGGCCGAATTGAACCACTTCAATAAATAGCGTTTTATAAAAACTTAAACTATATTTAATTTGTACGTGCAAGCCGTCCTTAGAGTCTTAATATGAATGAGAATATATATTTTACTAATAATAATATATAGTCATGCTATACCCCTCCCTTTATTACAAACAGATAAAAGGCGAATTACCCATATAATTGAATTCATACAAATTTATACTGAACTAGATTCATCCAAATTAATTCATTTGATTATAATCTCGGAATAAAATACAGATTAGTAAAGAATAAATTCTGGCGATGTCATGATTTACAAAAAGTTAAATACAATTATCGAAATGTTAATCTTATGTAAACAGGACAAAATAATGTATTCCGTTCAAACACAAAACAAATAAATACATTTAAATGCATTTGGACCTGGCGCGCATGCGATCAAAGTCTCGTATCTAGGTGGGTTGAATGACAAAGCCTTTACTTCATTGCTACAATAATGATTTTTATTATTTATTCGGAATTAATTTATAATGGAAACATTTTTAAAGTTATTATATGATCATTTACAGCAGTATTAAAAAATTAAAATATTAATAATTATATAAATATGAAGACTTTATGCCCATGAAGCTGATATAAATTCAAAACTTTACCAAAAACGAATGGCGGATGCTTATTAAATTCTAAAATATAAACACTTATTTTTTTAAGCCATTGTAAATGCAAATACATTTTTACATTTTAAGTATCTCCTGTTTTTTTTTTGCAATGAATAATTGTGTTGATGTTCTATTTCCTAAAAACGTTATACTTATGAGTTATGACGAATATAAGTAGTATTGAGTTCTTTTTTTATAAAATCGTTATAATAATAATAAGCGTGACGAAATATTATTATCTCTTTTGTAAATTAAATAAATATGGAGCTAAGAATATATCGTCACTCTACATCCTTTACAGAGTGAGCCTCTGCTCACTAATGTATCTCTATACATTAGTGGTTGTATCCGCTTTGCACTTATTTGTTATGCCCAACGTGACCAATAGCGCAGCTGGTTGGCGTTCTCAGTGCACTTACACATGACATTTTAATCAGATGCAGTGCGGGTTTCGTCACGACGATTTTTTTAATCAATTAACATGTTGTGCCTAATCTCGTTGGTAATCTGGAAAACCCAGAGGTAGCCAGGATTCAAACCTACGAGTTTTCGTGCTGCCACGCATGGAAACCAGTCTCTTATCCATTATGCCATCACACTCATATACAATTCTAAAATCGTGATTTACATTATTTACAGTAAACTTTAAATATACATGGGCCGTAACAATAGAATGCTCTAGGGCACTAATAATATTCAATAGCACATAGTGTCTTTCTGAATAAGGTTGAAAAATAAAACAATAAAGGACATTGTCTTTTATTACATCATGACAAAGAAACCATTAATAATTAATTAATTGTAAAGAAAATGTTAAAATAACTAGCAAAGACATTGATTGCTATTACGAGTACATCAAATAAAGTTAAAGCAATTTTTACGAAACATTCAGCTTAAAACCTTTAAGATATTAATACTAATTATAAAAGTAACAAAAAGTATATTAATCAACAAAACAATCTAATTGCTTAAACGGTTTTTTTATCATTTAAAGATGCTCGTATGCTTAAAAATTTTTTACGCAAAATATGAAGATTTATAAACTAAGATTGAGTATATGAAGTTGTGATATCCACAGTTACTAATATTCATTGATTCGTAGGAGAATATTTTGTTTTTAATTATTTAATCTTTTAATTGTGTCTTTGCCACTTGAAGATTTTCAAATTATTTTTATGATTCGTAAATGCTTTTACATACATCATAAATATCATTTTTACATTAAAAAAAACAACTCTAGTATATGAGGAAACAAATTTGACGAGATTATATCAGGTCATATTTTTTAGTTTTTATACTCATGGATAACGCGCGCTTTAACGTATATTAATACTATTATAATATAAGCATATTTTTATGCCTTCAGGAAGTTTAACTAAATTTTTTTATATAAAATTAAGAATGTGTTGAGAAAACGGAACTTACTTTAAATGGTCATTCCCAGCTTCAACAGCTTGTAAGATATCTTTGATAAATCGTAAATTGTTGTAAATAAGAGGAATATTAAATTTGTTCGTAGTTTTCTGTGTATACTTAACGTCCTTCGGACTTAAAACACGGAGAGACGCTTTTATCTGAAAAACAACATTTTTATTCAGTCTAAAATATATAGCACTGGCATTAGAATGACAATTAATAACGTTAATGTAAAAAATAAAGCGTGGTGAAAAAGAATTTGAAAAAGTATTCGACAGATAAAATATGTTTGATAATTCGAATGCCTGTGAGTTTTACCTAGCCTCCTACAATAAATAGCAACGGAATGGTTAGAGCATTTGTACCCGATTTGAACTCACTACAGCTAGCGAGTAACCCATTATGAGGGGCTACTCGGTGTAGCCTTTCGGAATGCGTTAGTCCTTAACCCACTTGCACTTTGTATATTTACTCATTGACGGGTTCCTGCCGTGGTATTTTTTTATCGTTATGACGACTTCTTTTCATAACCATCTCTCTTTGAGATGTCGCTGTTTTAGACGGAATTGTACGTTAGTAATAATTAATAGTTACTAAGTTCTATTGAGAAACTAACGACGTAATAATGAAAAAAACATCATAGCCCCCCTCCCCCCACCGATACAACTATATTTTGAGTATCAATGACTATCTAAAAGCACTTCATATTCAGTGTCTCTATTTTTTTTCTTCAAAACTCAGGTCTACTATGTTGTTAAAATAGGTACTGTTGCCTTTTTTTTTCAAAGAAGCTCTAAGTCAAGTTCAATGGAAAACTTTTGTAATAATAAAAAAAAACATTAACCGGATTCCAAACTAAAGACATTTGCAATAAAATCCTTGGACAGTTTCCTTTCGCATATGATTTCTTGGATTTATCCTTGAGTGCATACCATTTCATTTCGTCGTTATTAATTCTTAACAATGGTATAGATATCTTCCCTAAGGTCTCTCCAATCAATGACTCATCGTATACTTTGATGTCCAAAGTTGATGTTATATCATGAATGCCACTGAAACAAAATATTTATTTTTTAAAGTTTTGCTTCAAATGTAAACAAGACATTTGAGGACATTGAAGGAGGAATTTATAGGTCAACAAAAATAAAAATAAATATTACATGCACCAGTATAATTTTCAATCCATACGTACATTAATCCCAAAAGGCATATAACGTGACAATGTTAACATTAAAACGTGTTGATACTTACTGCTCTTAGTCGGTTTGTAATTCATAGCTAGTATTTAATCTTTAGTCAATGAGGTAATAAGATAATATTAAAAATGACTAATTATAATAATGTTAATTGTTTTAGTGACAATTTAACTTTACACCATCAAGTTAATTTATCGTTCCATAGTTTCCTATTAGTTATATTTTTTTATATATTTACTTAATCTGATATTTATTAACCAATGTTAATTTACAAAACTAGGATCTTATATGTGTAAATACGTAATATTTTACAATACCGAAAAATAATAACAAACGGCTTATTATTGTGATTTACGTAAATGCGCTTCAGAGAACAATAGCTATTCAATTGAAAGATCATGGGGTCACAGGATATGACAAGATCATTGAACCAGCACTTTTTTCAGACAAGCATTTCTTGGCGATCATACGCAACTTGTGTTTTGTAGGTAAAGTCATGTAAGCAAAAACTACAGTATAGTGTATATATAAACATACATTATGATAGCAATTTAATATAACATGCAAAAACATCTATTTCATTTTTAATTTTAAGCTCCTTTTAACCAGTTGTTGTTTTGTTTTTATTAACCAGTGTTACATTCTCCAAATAACGTTGGTTTTGCGTCAAAAGTGTATCTAAAACAAAAAATAACTCACAAAGTGTAATTTTTATTCCATATTGGTTCAGATGACCCGATGACTGTTGGCGTTTGTACCCTAGAGTTATCTAGTTCCAACACGCAGTAAGCGTCGGCTTTGCCACCGAGACCCAGCGGGCTCAGTCCTCGAGCGCTGTACACCGTTACTGACAGCTGCCCTACTTCGCTCCAATCCTTGTCGAGACGATACCATAACTGTGTACAAAATAATAAAGGTTTCATTATCTTTAACTCCATTATTTAAATAATTAAAACAGTGTCATTATGATTTTTCATATAGTATATGATTATATAGGAGAACCGGGTAATAGGAGCCCGTCCCTCATGATTAAACGAATAACGCTAACGGTTCGAGCGGGTCAGGTGAAGTTTGCTGGTAATTAATGGAAGCAGCTGAGTAATTACCATCGCGCGAATGTACATGCTTTCCGTTCATTCACCATAGCTCCCATTACCCGATAGCTCTTATTACCCTGCATTCCCCTACCGAATACGAATTACTCATTCTATGCAGGCTGTTAAGGGATGCACTGGTAAGTTTCCGATCTAAGTGGACTGGATATAATGTAGTGTAGGTAAGGTTGTATATTGGCCTTTTAACTGAGACAAGGAAATCCGAATCAGAAATAGGAAAAACATTGCCTTCCAAAGCAATTCCGATGCTCCTTGCTAGGCAGTACTGAGGCGAGTGTGTCCGTGGAGTAGCGAACATCACCTAGCGATAAGCTCGCGGAAATAAGATATATATGTACAGGAATGGCGTGTACATATGCTCAAAATATAAGTATGGTTGTATCACAAAAAAAAATAACCGATGTACATGTCGTTTTCGCGGTGTTAATATTTTTTTACAACTCTACATTATTACAATTTTTACTAAAAACAGTGGCAAAGAAGAAAGCAACAGTTTGTTATCATCGTATCGTAGTCTTCAATTTACACTGAACAGATATAGTAAAATGGTTTTTCCGCCATCACATTAAGATAGCTTGAGTAACTAGTATAAGTACACATCCAAAATAAGGACCTTTGGTCATGGATATAGTCGTAAACTCAATAAAAGCGCTGAAACTTTTAAGCATTGTCAAATTACTGTGAGTTGTGAATATACGATTGGAACAAGGTTGCTACAAAATTTTGTGGTACAACCGCTGGTGTTTCTAAACGTGCTTGATTATAAAATAATATCAAATATGGGTTAAATATATATACACATACATCTTTTCTAAAACTAGATAAGGTTCATATTGAAACGAGTATAAAAAAGAAAGAAGAATAAATAAGAAGCATAAAACTTTTAATCGAAATAATGTGTTTAAAGTATCATCTACGTGGAATCCAGTGATTAGAAAACTAGGACTTCGTATTATATGGTTTTGTAAAAATGCTGATACGGTGAGTGTTGTGTGCCGTGACTATTCAAATTATCAAGAATAAAAGCGGGTAGAGGAAGTAACTTCTTTATTCAGAATAAACGCGTCAGTCTACTCGTGGCGTGATGGCTACAATGGCCTGTGTAAACACATCCTAACGTCGAGCTATAATTAAAAGCAAAGTAATTCACGCATAAGACCCGTTAAATTATTTATAAAGAGTTGAAAACGCAAAAGTTTAAAATACTTTTATAAATTTTCCGTTATAAAACTAATATGGATAAAATACTGCCTTAAAAACATTTCAACAGCATAATGTCATAACAAATATGTATTTATTTCATATCACACAAAAAATGACAATAAAACTTAATTTTAACAGTTTTTTTACATCAGGCCATATCGAAACGATTATAGTATCATAATATTATTTTAAAAGTCACTGACTGTAAAATAATATCAGCGTTCACGGTATGTTCCTTGCTGTTTTAAATTATTTTAGTATAAAAACTTAATGCTTATACATTAGGTAGTTATTACTTTTGCTTTGTAATATCTGCAATCATATTTTACTCTTCAAAGGTTTTTCTGTCCTTTTTATACACAGTAAAAACAATAATTTTTATTTGTTAGACTGACGTCTATTTCATAGGACGCTCGTAATGAGCCGATATTTTTTATATGGATTAAATTAACAGTTTAATGGGAAGTTTTTACATTGTTATAAAATTTTCTATTCAACTTATGTTAATTAAGGCATTATTAAACCAATTAACCTTGGTTTGACTATGCCAGCCTTTTTAGAGGTCTTTTAGTAGCTGCATTTAGGATTCGATCGAGACATATCCCTTTAAACAATTATTACTTTCTTATAAAAAAGAAAACTTCCCCACTTTGTGAGCACTACAAGGTGGTTGATGATATATATCATCTCCTTTGGGAATGTAGTTGCAATGAAAAGCTTAGGAGAAGACTTCTTTCTCATGACTGGCGAAGTGTCGGAGAAATTAACATCATATTGGGAGAGCCGACGTCGGTTAATGCAAAAAGAATTTACAGACTCATACAGTTGTCACTTCGCCAGAAGTAAGTTTAAACAATATGATATATCTTACGATGTTGGCATAGTCATCAAGGATGCACTAAAGCCTCATTAAATTATTTGATTAAAAAAAAATTCACGCGTACGAACTATAGGTAACTTTTAAAAATATGTATCTAAACTTTTAACTTGTATTATCATTAATTTTTTAAGTTTTAAATGTATTTTTTTCATACTTCAGAAAGATATTTTATTGGTAATTTAGAAAGTGCTTTAATTTTATGATTTTGTGTAAGTTCTATGGGAATATATACAAAAAAATATTTCTTTTTTTAAATTGCTTTTTTTCGGTATCCTGGAGGGAAGTCCTGCATAGGACCATCAGGGCCGCTGTGAGGGCAGCGATGCCTGTGTCTCAGACTCGTACTGACTAAAAATCCCCGGGGTGTCCTAATTGCTCTACACGGGCCTGAGAAACCAAATTCATCCAGACGCCTGGGGAGCGAAAAGCCTTGTTGAGGCTACCTCTCTAGGAGGGGTGGAAGTAAAGAGCCCACTCCTCCAATATTTCGTTCTCTCAGGCTATGCACCGAACACTACGCATCGCCTCCCTCTCATCCGGACAGCAGACTCTCTAACGCCTACTGCCCGGCTATTGTCACGGAGGGATGTTGCGTTCGCTCTGGGCGAACGCATTGCTCCAGCGTCGGTGACTTGACCGCTGAATGGTTAGAGAAGATGTTCTCTTTCTGACCCTTTCGGCGGTCTCCTTCTGCTTCATCACAACTTCGCAGAAGGATAACACTTCTTGCCATGCCTCTTCATTGCCGACCATGGGTTTGACCACCACCTGCAGCGAGACGTCGTCACCAATGCAGGACCTCCCTTTTCTCAGCCCAGGTTAGGCACACCTCAAGGGTGCGCTGCGCCATGTTCTCGGGACTCCCGCACTCATGACATTCTGCCGTCAGCTCTCCTCTGGACACTCGCCACCGGTGACGGTCAAAGCTACCGTGAGGATCTGGGTGAGCCGGAAGGAGAGCGCGCCGTGTTGGCTGTCCAGCCACGAGTGCAGGACAGGGTTATGTTCCCTTCTATTCTAAGTACATTGAACTAAAAGAGCATCGATGAATATTTACTACAAAACTCTTTACCACGTGCGCTCCGTACTGATATATATTTCAACATTTTTTCAACATATTGTTGTGAATTGCGTAGTATAAACTAGACGTCATCGTGAATTTAAGAAAAACTACTTAATTACTTAGGAAGATTCCAGCGCAAAACCGGTTTAATACGCGATTAGTCCGACTCAATATTTGGTTTTAATAGTGTGTAAAAGGCAAGTTTAGAAATGCGTTGTAGGGGAAAACCGATTTTAAATTGTTTCGGTTTATAATTTATGTGAAAGACGGTTTTTACAATGTGAGTCACGCGTAAAAGCCTAACCACAGGGCCCGCTTGTCGCAAGGTAACGGACTTACGTTGGAGGTCAGGCAAATACAGCCATTTATTATTTCTGAACTGCATTACACATATTGATTAGTATATGACAAATATGTATATTACTGGAGAACCAATTAAAAGGTATTAATAGTTTCACAAAATACATGAGTAACATGTTTACTATATTTTTAACTAGATCAGGTAAAAATCAAATTTGACGACCACTTCTATCAGAATTCATAAATAAATATAAACAGAAATAGAATTTTATTAAAATATTAATATATAATAAGACAAGAGTTATGTATAATAATATATATATATATATATATAACTCTTGTCTTATTATACGTATTGACTATATTACAATTGCTTAACCTTATAATTTTGACTTTACAATCAATAAATAAATTGTTACAATAAAAATAAAATATAGGTATATCCCTGTGTAAACAACCAGATACCTAATATTAATTTTATGTAAGAAAATAACAAAGATTTTTATTATCTTCATGTATTAACGATTAGTTCTAGTCGTGTTGTGAATGGGCTTACTGACCGTGATATCTTTAAAATGGGTGTATTGTATAATCACTAATAGTATACAAATCTAATATTATTATGTATTTAAACAAACAAACAAATCTTTATTCATATAACGATTTAGATAAACCTTGAGATTCTTAACAAAAAGCTTAAGGTTGAGTATTGTTTGCGCCGTTTATTATTAATTTACATTTATTTTATTTTTTTATTCTTTATTTATAATATTTTAATATATATTCTCTTTTATAATCTATCCTTACACTAGCAACACTCACTCGACATTTTTATCCCCCTACCTTCCTCATCCGTTTTCCTCCCTGGGTTCGAACGCTTCGAAAAAGTACAACGCGCTCGCTGTAATAAACTCCTTAAAAATTATATAAAACGCTACAACGCTGTGTAATACAATTGGTATCAACTCGAGCGCTCTGCTTACCCCAACAACGCGCGTGAAATTGTGGTGTGGACGCCTGAACCAGCGCCGTGGACCGGGACAATATACAAGTAAGTTCGTTCCCGGATTCCTTCTATTTTCCTCGCCAACTCACACGCACCAAGTATTATATATTATATTTATATATATTTGAGAGATGTCCGGATTGTAGCTTGTGTTTTTAAACCGTCTTCATGTTCTGTTATAATGAATGAATCTAGAATCGAGTGCATCGAGTCGACAAGAGATTCATAACATATTTTTACCTACCCATTGTCGGAATAATAGAGTACATTTCATTGCTCGATGTCATAAAAATATCGATATTAACAAGGTGGGCTGGTTTATGTTAATACTTAAATAAATAAAGAAATAATATATGTACACAAATATTATAATTAATTTAAATTTAATCTATAAAATAATTTATTTGGACTATGGTGTAGAAAAGTAGCCCGCAACGGGCAGTAAACTTGAAGAAGTCTGCTGCCCGGATGAGATGGAGGCAGCGCGTCATGTCCGGCGCGCTGCTTGTGAGAAAGGTTTGGAGGGATGGGCTCATTACACCCACAACTCCCAGACTGTTCGCTCCCAGGGCATCTGGAAGAATCTGGGTTCCCAGGCCCGGGTGGAGTGATTGGAAAGACACCTCGGGGTTTTTAGTCAGTAGGAGTCTAACATAGCAGGGTCGCTACTCTCACAGTGGCCCTGATGGTCCTATGCAGGATATATAAACATACTAAGACCATGAACGATAATGAATATACTTAAATAGGTGTGATGTAGAATATGAATCATTATGTCAATGAAATACTTGGATAACCGTAAGGTGTTAATGCAAAATCTAAGCATTTTTGGGAATTGTTCGTCATTATTAAATGTCAACAAACAAACTATGGTGAGCTAAAGACGTCAGTTTTTTCCTCTAAAAAGGGGTTTCTAGAAGTCACTGTGACCATGACAGATATGTATATTACACGGAAATGCACTCTACGGAACGGTGATATCTGTAAATATATTTAAAATGTATTAAAGTTCACCCAGTAAACCTTGAAATTAAAGTAAACAAACAACTTGTATATAGACTAGTGACCAAATACTTTGTTATAACCGCAAACTATCTTTATATCTACAACATTTTTGTTAAACTTGTATAAGTAATTGATACAATTCAAAAGATACACTAATTTTTTGAATAAAATTATTATAGTAATAATATTTCGTTACGCTATATCACATACAGGGTGAAGAGGAATACAATACCTAAGAATGTCCAATTTGTCGTTATACGTATTGCCCGAAGTGACAAGTAGCGCGGTTGTTCCCCGTTCTCAAGTCACTTTTTTTTCTTTTTTTTTACACTGGCTCGACATAGTGACTACAGAGTACCTGAACGAAAGCGACTATCAAAGGATCAAAATCCATTCATTGATAGTCTACATCATCATATCAGCCCTCATATACCACGACTGAAGGTCTCTAGGTATATGAGCTACTGGATGCACAAGCTGATCCCGAAACGCAACAAGCCGAAACTGGTCCCTATGACGGGCTTTACACCCATGCACTGTGGTCACGATCAAGACGGACACCGGCGCCCAACCAAGTACCACCTCGCTGCTGCACGCTTAGCACCACCCAGGAGTCACGTGTAAGAAAACTAGGGTAGAGCCTACGGACGCGTGCAGCTTCGACTCCCCAAGCACTTATACATAGCATTTCTATTATGATGCTATACGGATTTCCTCACGATCTTCACCGCTGAGCATGTGATGCCTAAACTCGTACTTAATTTGAAAAAACCCAGTGTTATTGCAAAACATATTATTACATATATTGATTAGCTACAAAGAACAGAAATTAAGATTAGAACTTTTTTGCCATAGTTATACTGTCTATATCCATAATTAAAAACATACGTATGTATTATAGAATTATATAAAAAATGTTAATAAACGGAACAGAAACTATGGTGAAGTCAATTATTATAGAAGTTATTAGAAAAACAAGACAAACGTGTATACGTAGGTACTTAGGTGTAGAAATAGATTCTTAAAAATTATAATATAATGGATTTTCTTAGCCTGATACAATATTTAAAGTGGACATTACTACATTTCAAAATATTATGTTGTAATTAACACCCTCAGGAAAATATAACAATACTGTATTTAAGTATAGAGTGAAAAACAATAAAAAAATACACGTTAAGTTTTATACATTTACTAATAAATTCAATTGATAAAACCAAATTAAAAATTATTATGTATCTATTATTTAATTGTCTTTTAATGGCAGTGATGAACCTGATGCTTTCATAATAGGTACATTTTGTATATCGCCGATCAGCTGCGCTACTGGTCACGTTGGGTACGACATATAAACGAATAGTGAATACAGCCACTAATATATCTCTGCTCACTCCGAAAAGGATATAGCATTACGTTATATTATTATTATTTATTTTCAATATTTGACATCAATTTATTCAGAATAATCTCGAATCTCTTAGGTTTATTTATTTTGGTATTACCATGGACATAACATTTTTCAACCTACATAGTTTAAATAGAGGGCTGTGAAATAATAATAATAGCAAATTATTTATTAATTACAAAAAACAGAAAGCCATGTCATGTCATGTGCCTTTTCCTATAAATGTCATTTTCCTGGCAGTTTATCTGTGACAAATTGGGAAAATTCGGCCCGTGCAATATGTTGCTTCTTTTCTTTATTAGTTCTTAGTGGATTTCTACATTCATAATATTAGGTCCTTACATATGAAATTGGCGTTTTGTATGGGAGGAACAAAAAGTCGAATATTTTTTAATATAATATATTTAATTAATCAAAGTATGAACCATTATTTTCTATGCACTTTTGCCATCTCATAGGTAGTTCATTGATCCCTTTACTAAAAAAACCAGTCGGACGGGAATCAATAAAATCTATGAAAGCGATTTGGACTGCCCCATCGGAGTTGAATTTTTTCCCTTACAAGAAGTTATCCAAATTTCGAAAAAAATGGTAATCTGTTGGAGCAAGGTCCGGGGAGTACGGAGGATGTCTTAGACTTTCCAATTGAAGCTCTTCTAATTTAGTAGCCGTCTGTTGCGCAGTGTGTGGTCTAGCGTTGTCGTGAAGCAGCAGTGGCGTGGAGCGATTGACCAGCCTAGGTTGTTTAGCCGCTAGCTTTTCCATCATGGTTTGCAATTGCTGACAATAGACATCAGCCGTAACAGTCTGGCCAGATTTGAGAAAACTGTAATGAACAATACCGGCACTAGTCCACCAACGCTTACAAGTAACTTTTTTGGGGTTAATTTTCGCTTGGGGCAGGATTTGGCTGGCTGGCCAGGATCCAACCATTGCGTTGAGCGCTTCCGATTATCGTAAAGAACCCATTTTTCATCACAGGTAATGATTCGGTTTAAAATACCTTCATTATTGTGCCGGTTTAGTAATGTAACGCTGCAGTCGACGCGCGTTTGCCGGTTTGCTTCAGTCAATTCGTGAGGTACCCACCTTTCAAGCTTTTTAATCTTCCCAATTTGCTTCAAGTGAATTAAAACAGTTTTATCACTAACATCGCAGCCTGCAGCTAACTTGGACGTGGTTTGCGATGGATCCGCTTCCACAATAGCCTTCAACTCTTCATTATCAACTTGAGTCTCAGGCCGTCCACGGGGCTTGTTCTGCAGGTCGAAATTTCCAGAACGAAAACGTTGGAACCAAAAACGAACTGTGTTTTCTTTTGCAACACGACCGCCATACACATCATTCACCCTTGGAGTTGTTTCCGCAGCACTAGTGCCACGGCGGAACTCGTACTCGTAAATAATGCGATATTTTAAGTTTTCCATTTTGTAAAATGAGTGACGCAAACAGAAAAAAACAGAAGAAAAAAACAAATGAATGACGATCATCGAAGCACAAATACATGAGTCTATAGCTGTACAAATTTGAATTTGGAATTCCTTACCAAAGAGGAGAAATTTGTGATTAAAGTGGCCAGTACGAAAAACGCCAATTTCATATGTAAGGACCTAATAAAAGTGGCATATGCTAATACCAAGTAATAATGCCTCATTACTTGGTAAGGACTAGTCCAGCTGTATAGAGAAATAGGTTGTTGGTAAATAACTACACAAGAAATTTTGAACTTCATCAATGTGCTTCATCTCAAATAAAAATCAATTGTTCCCCGATAGTATGCGGTTTTCCGGATTTTGCTATAAGTAGCGAGATGTTGTAAGATACTCGTGTACCATCATCGTCTCGTTGTGACGTCGAACTGAACATTTTATCCAATGTGAGTCTCTTCTCAATTTATCTTGTAGTGTTTGAAAGGACTTTCTCTCTTTAGCTGCACTTATTTGTTGCATTAATAAAAAGAAATCATATATGAAAAAAAGACAACAGGAACAAAAAAAAAACAACACATAAAAAACTAGGCCGCCGCCAATGAGGGCCCCGTCTCAGCTTGTAAAGGGCTCGTAGGCTACGAACGACAAGGACGGAATGACCCTAAATTTTAAATAATCATCATTTATTTTTAGATATGGTCATGTTTAATGCCAAGTATCTGTGAACATAATTAAACTGCTTAAATAAAACATGACCATAATATAAGATAGATCGTCCAGAATTGAAAAAAAAAATCGTTCAGAAAAAGTTTTTACTATGTTTAATATTCATTTATATATTTTTCATTACAGAATACGATATAGAAATTTAGAATTTTTCAGGATTTGATATATTTCGAAAAATTCCTATCAGCAGTCTTCATATTAATGATAGACAGTTTTAAAAGCACGCTAGTATACATACATTACACTCATCTCGACTTGTTGAAACAAATCTTAAGCCCAAACTCAAGGGGTTAATTAACTAGTATCCGTTAAAGTATATACTATGCAGTAGTATGCTTCCAGTGACCATATTTTCGCGATCTTATCGTCTGGGAGTCTTTAAGAGAAGAGGGAATAAGCATTTGTTGGGTGGACGCGGTTGATCGTCGTTTTATATATACTAAAAAAAATCATTATATACCGTCTGTAACTGAGAATAAATTTAATGTACATTATTGACATAGAGATTCATGTCAAGAGTGTGTTTTTAACTAGTTGAAAAGCCCAATTTATAAAAAAAATATAGATACTTACTTTCCTCCGGCACTCCCAAACAAAATTATAACGATTCACTTTAATATGTGTACAAATACAAACTAGTAATATTTATTTTTGAAAATATTTTAAAATTAAGTAACAATGTCATTTTCGACATTCCGGAAACAAATAAACACATTTGTTTCTCAAACTCGTATTTATTGGTTGATGAATTGAACTAGTCAGTTCAAGTCCTATTGCGCACATGATGCCCGGTATCATTATATATGCAAGTTTCTACAACTTCAAAATGCACTGCGACCACAGATGTCTTGCTAACTTACATAATTTTATGAAATATGACTAATTCGCTAGTATTATGTATTGAAAAATAGTGAAAACCGAACTATTTGTTATGTTTTCAGGTAAAACTAAAAAACAATAATATATATAAGTAGGATTATTCCATTCATGGAAAGCCAAAATAAAACTCAGAACCACTGAAATGTGATCCACACAGGTTTGCAGCTCATGGACCCCTAACAGCTCGTCGCCAGCCTTCTGGGGTTTGATATAGACCACTTTGGAAGAAATTGGTGGTTGCTTCCACCAACACCAGAAAAAAAAATACATTAGCTACTTACGAATTCATTTTTTGGAGGAGCAGGGTGTTGCGCTCTGGTTGTCGTAGGGACGTTGTCAATAGGTAAACTCCGTGTTGAGCCGTTAAGTGTGACCAGCATGTGTAAGGCTCCGTAACCACAATCCAATTCTTGCCAGATATCGTGAGTCCTCTCCTTTTGAAGTTGCGAGAGGTCAATGACACATCTAAAAGTTATTAACATGACTTGACAATGATGATGGAAACAATTACAATTTCAATGCTTATAAAGATGGCCAAAATCTCGTTCCGATCGAATCTTAATCTCAGTCTTGGATATATGAAAATTGACATTATTTGTATAAGAAAAATTTAGATGCGGCAGGAAATAGAAATGCGAATTGAGATTGATTGAAAATAAAATAGGAAAACTGGCCTTTTTATCAACGAAAAAAATGTCAAAGCGAAAATAATTTGTCCTTAGTCATTAGATAAAAATATTTAATTACGACATAATATTAGCTTTAAATTAAGCGTTTAATCAAACAAATATAAAATAAATATATTGAGATAAGTCATAAAATATAAATAAGAAATATTAACGAATATTTAGTGAGCAAGGGCTAAAGTAATATAGGTAAGCAATAATTGAGAATATTAATGAAATTAAGAAGTATTATAAATATTTGTATCTGATTTTAATAACGGAAATATCGTCATAAACAATAGTCGTCATCATGCCTGCCCGTATTAAACAAGAAGTGAGGGAGAACCAGTGTATTGCATGCATATACACTGGCTGATTACGGAATGTTTTATGTACAAGAATTGATTTATATTGTAATCTCAATGCATACAATTTAGTTTTCTCCTACTGAGTTCTCATGCAATTGTTCTTGACACGTACTAGCGTATAAACTCTATTAACCCTATCACTTAGATAGACTACACGAAATTATCACAAGTAATTGTATTTAAACAGGATAGCGACCTCAAACGTACGGCAAATAACTCGCAGCTTTGGTTGCTCTACAGCGCACCTAAACATCTAAAAACCCCTCCCTAGTCTCCAGACTTGAATCCAATAGAGCATTTATGGCTTTAACTGGGCACAAAAATGAGAGAGAGGCATATTTCAAATAAAAAAGATTTGCAACAGGCACTCGAAGAATGGGTGAAAATACTCCCTTCATACTGTGCTGATCTCGTCAGTTCCATGCCTAGGCTTATAGAAGTTGTTATAAAAGCAAAGGGTCATCCAACCAAATATTAAAATCGTATTAATTCGATTTTTTTTTTATTTAATTTTGATGAATTCTCTCTCAAAACGGGCAGTGTATAAATACTTTTGACGTCTCCTCAATTGATATTTATTTTCTTATTTTGACACCGTGAGTCAATTTCTTTTTATTTTTGATTTTTTGTTCGCGGAATATATAGAGCAGGTTGTCTACTATGAAATATACTTTCGCTTCAACCTGAAAGTACCTAGAACTGCCAAAATAGCATCGACATATGTAAAATCGTGAGGTGTACGAATAGTTTTGAGACTCTCACTGTATAAACAATGCCGGTATAAGTATTAAAACATTTTACTTGTAGCTATTTCATAAACTTTAATATTTGCAATTATAGCGTGTTCTTATGTTATTGATGTATATATAATATATATGTATGATATGGAATGTTCCAAACAGTACATAATTAATTAGGTTTGCCTAATTAGGTTTGCTATAAAGGTACATTATAAATATTGTTATTTTGTAATCTTACCTGCCCATAAAGGTTTTCTGTTTTCCCTTTTGCCAAACTGTAATGTCTAGATTGTTGTCTTCCTGCATAAAAATATTAAACCTTTCACACCACATTGGCTTGGACTTTGAAACAAGCTTGGTTTTGTAACCTTCAGTTCCCAACCTGTTATAAAAATATAAAAAACTGTTACATTTTCAAAGTTTTTATTCAAAAGTATAATAAGTTTTTTATCTTCAAGTGGCTAAGTGTCGTAAACAATTTAAAATTAATCTCTCTTATATAACTCATAACTGTTGTAAAATAGATAAGTACACTTCAAGTATAAGTCATATTCACACAGTAGTTTTGTCAATAGTAAAAATAGTAGTTGGACGAACTAGACTTTTGATTGGAATTACCATTAAAGTGACTTTTAATAAAAGCATATAATTAAAAGTCTTTAGAAGTTTTATCTGTTTTACCAGTCAATGGAAATCTACACTTCTACTGAACTATTTTCTATCAAACTTATCGTAATTATTACTCTAGTACAATAGATATTAACTAAATCATCGAACAATTAATAAAAATGAACAAAATTATATAAGCTTATTATTGAGAATCAAATAGAACTTACTTAAATTTGCAGTAAAGCCCATTGGGTCCATTGGAAGATTCTTCAAGTAAATCCTTTGCTTCTATTAATACGAGGTTCACCATTGATTTTTCTGGTTTTTTTAAAAACTCGATTTTTCTGTTCTTTAAGACGTACTATTTGACAAAAAAAATGTAACTTTAAAAATGAATACATAATTAATTGAATATTAATATTAAAGCATTGAGTAATTACTTTGAACATTAAAGCTTAGGTACAGACTATAATAATATTTATAATTAAATTATGATACATGCTATAGAATATTTAAATTTACATAGATATGCGCATAGAGATGCGGAGCTTAATTCAGTTTGTTTTTACAAAGGTAGTGATTTCGCACTTAGCACCTTGGAAAAGTATTTAGAAAATTAAAGTATTATCTATGGATGTAAAATATATCCTAGGGCGTATAAAACCAATTGGCGAGTCTTACTGACAGGCCTAAGGACATCTAACCTGTCCTTCGGACTTGCGATCAATAGAAACACAACTAAGATGATGATCGTAGACTAAGCTGAACTAAATCAACCTATTATATCCATGATTGGACTATACAATTGTTCAAAGCTAAGTGAACCTTGGCCACATTTGAAATAGAGGGGTGAAGACGAGATTCGCAAATAAATGTGCTGTTAAAAGATCTGCCGTTGATAGGCTAAAATGAGTTTGACACAACCGCAATATTACAAAAACCATGAAAGTCCACCTTATTGGAAGTTAAGTCTTCTCAATATTCCTAAATGGGACAGAAACATCGATGATTCTCCTGAAATAACAACACAAAACGAATGCTCATGAAATATAGTGCTGCGATGAACTGCTGTGGAACCATGGGACAACATTTTGATCTTAAAAGAATTTAAAATTAAAGAGAAATTGTCTTCGATTGGGCAAACGAGAATTTTAAAATATTTTATACAATTTACTTAAAATCAACACTCCTTGAAACGACTCGTTGTCCAGGAGCAATGCAAGCAAAGGCAAAAAAGTAAGGCAAGCGCTTACGCGGTCAATCACCTACGCGTTGGACCGACTTAATAAAAGCTGCAACATAAACATCCATAGTTCAATGTTACTGTGCCGCTGAGGATCACAAGTGGATGCGTTTTGCGAGGCCCGCACTATCCTGAGTAATCGCATCATCATGATACCAACCACAATGCCAAGAGATTTGGACTGAGTAGAGATATACTTAATTTATTAAAATAAATAAATACATACTTGATTAGAAAAAATAATTACAAAGCAGCACAATAAAGTCAGCTGACACCCAAACTAGGGCTACCTGTATCTTGGGTGAAACAATATATATATTGTATGTATGCATATTCAGACGACAGTCAACAAAAGACATCAACAGTAAAAGAAATCACTCTTTCAATTATATTACATTTGAAAAAGCTGATAAAAAAGTCATTAAGAGAAAATAAGATTAATATGATTTCTCTAAATTTTTAAAAAACATTTAAAAATTATTAAGTACCTACCTACGAGTAGGTATATTATTATTTACATATTTGGAACTGGAAATAAAAACTTTGTTTTTATTAGAAAAATTATTGGTTTTAGATTAACCCCAAAGACATGAGCTTTAGAAGAGCTAAAAACAGAATGGGCAATGTCGGTATCACTTTTAAACTAAAGAGTATATTCATAAAAGTTAAAAATTCATGACTTATTTATAATTATTTTTCTTCCTTAGAATGTTAGAATACTTTGTGGTGTATTTTTTTTTCAATTAATTATATATTCATGTATCTAACTGACTTAATGCCAGCAGTTTACTGAAACATTTCATTTCACTCTTTTTTTACCTTTATTTGTTGTATTAGAATTTTGACTCAGAAGCCGAATTCTCACAGGATTAAAATGACCGATGGTAAATAAAGGTGTCCTACATTAAGAAATAAAAATTACATTACGACAAAATAGTTCATTAGACAAGATATATCGTATATAGATTAAGGTTGGCTCAGAAAAGCGACCACATCTCATCCGATGGAAAGTACCTATAGTCTAAGAACGTCAGCAGCTACTAAAGAATGAGAATCCATGGAGAGTTACTATCACGTTGAGGGCCGAGTATATTCTATGATAGCAGAAATGGGCATAATGTAATCAGATTAATGATTATAAAATGTAGTCGTAATTTTAATTACTTTACACTGTAATCATGATTAAAACCCTTTTTATCATTAAGGAGTTACAAGTTTTTATGCAATTGAGGATTCCTCAGTGTTCAAAACATAGATTAGCAAATCTCATTCAGGAGAAAAGTGGTTTAACAAGAGATTCGTTAATATGCTTTTGAAAGCTTTAGCTATTTCTGCATACAAATAAAATTGACGTAGTTAAAATTTTGATCAAGTGTGAATTTTGATCTTATTTGGTCAAAATCGCTCTTAATTTTTGTAAAGAACTTAATTTCACGTGAGAATCATTTTCTTGTGATGCATGAAAAAAATACAGTAACCACTGGAAAATATATTAAGATAGATAGATACCACTACAATAATGTCCAAAAGTAAAACATACCTTCTGAAATTTTTTCCCGTGATCCCTGAGAATTGAGAGTCCGTTGCCGATTCGATCCATTAAATCCGCTGTTACTTCAAGTGTTGTTGTTGCCAAAGGATCCGCTACCATGCCGTCAGGGATTGCAAGTGACCTGTTAAACCGGCACTAAAGTCACCAACACAATTCTAGCAGACTGATTAACACTTTATTTAGCGAGAATTTTTTTGGTCACTTCCTACATATGAATGAAGCTTTTTATTAGGCAATAATCAACATCCTTTATAAAATATTGGTGAATATAGCTTTATAATTGAAATTTGGTTAAATATTATACTAATCTACGAAGCCATTCATTCATAAAAGGACTTGTTTATAAAATATCGCAGTA
Source organism: Automeris io (assembly GCA_036320925.1). Taxonomy (NCBI): domain Eukaryota; kingdom Metazoa; phylum Arthropoda; class Insecta; order Lepidoptera; family Saturniidae; genus Automeris; species Automeris io. The sequence goes on along the minus strand of JAUDJH010000037.1, from coordinate 284,102 downwards.
GACAAATCCGTGGCTGCTTCACATGCGTGCTTTATCTCCGGCGTATAGCGATATACTCGGATCGGGCGACTGGCAAGCGCATGTGGCCGCTCGTAAATCTTGTTTTATTTTTTCCCAGGCAAGTTACACTTTACAATTTATCCTATCACGGTCATTCCAAGGTATCACTATTGATGAATTAGGTAGTGGACACAATACTTAATTTGTTAATAATTAAGACCAATGACATGCATCTATTTAGAGATGGTTCGATGAAAGGTAGTCATTTATTCTTTTCACTTGACAAACAATAAGTAAGAATGAAATGTATATTATTTTATTGTATTATAGGTATAATTCTTTGCAATAGGATAAATGTATGTTTTTTATTGTACACTTAATTTGAACTGACATAACAGATCCATTTTATGATCTCCTCAATTTTTTTCTTTATTGTGGTAACATTGCAATCTTAAAATCATAATATTATTTGTATATTTTAATCCTGGCTAGACATAGAGACTACACCGCAACTGATGGAAAGTGCAGTGTGGTCCAAGAACGCATCGACTATCAAGAGGCGGGAATTCATCGACAGCCGCCGTCGCGATCTTGAGCCACATATAACACGTGATCTCTAGGTATATGAATAACTGAACGATCTTTGACCTTGTTTCGAGAACTTGAACGATAGTCCATATACTGAATGACTAGAGAACCCATAGATTTGAATTCTATCGCCTTAACAAGCCATATTGCACGATATGCCCACGGCCCGAGTCGTGATTTATTTAAACTCGCGCCGTAAGTCACTTTTAGAAATAAAAAAGATTCCTAAATATTTCTAAGAGGCACGTTTATTTGTCTTTATTTCCGTCGGTCACTATTATTTACTGACAGCTAATATTTTCAAAGCTCGTATAAGTACGTATGTTTATGGCAAATAAACGTATTTATGGTTTTATATACACATTAAAATAAAATAAAAAAATAGTTATCAACATGTTTAGACAGATTCCAGGAAGAACGGTCGATAAGTCAAGGTGACTGACACAGGTAAAGAAAACACTGGTTTGATTTCTGTTGTAAATAATATTTGTAACTAATCTAGTTTAATAAGTGTTCCACAACACAAAATAATTATTAAGTACCTCAGAATAAATTAATAACGCCGAAAGATGTTTTGAGTGTACAAATTAGTGGAAAAGTAAAATACATTGATTATTTCTTTGATCAAATAAGTCTGATCTATGGATTAACTAAAATTTCTTATAACGTAAAAAAATATGTATAACAAAAAATATTCAGAAAACGTACCATTTTTCTATTATATACATTTTATCAATCATCTACACATTAATTATATCGTTTATCATATCATTTACACATTAATATTATTAAGTCTTTAAGTAAATATTTATCTACTCTATTAGACAGGTTTACGATTATGTTCCTACTTAGACAACAGATTTCCATAATGTTTGGTACTTGTTCTACTACGTCGACTTTTTAACGTACTATTTTTACCTAATCGGTGTTTTTATATTAGTATGACGATTGTATATATTCATATCTCACGATCAAAATGAAGTTTTTATACTTAGGTGCAGAAAGGGTATTTAAATTTTAAAAACTATTTAAAACTATCATACGCCTTGTTTCAAAAAAGATCCTTATATTTTAAAATGCTTTTAAATACAAATGAATCATCATTTACAAACAAATGTATGAGTAATTATTATTTACATGTGTCTTTACGTTAGAGTAGTGCTTATTAAACTGGGCGTTACGAATCATTGCTTTGTTGGTTAGGTGGACCCATTAATGATTAGTTTGTTATTTAAATCGTATTTTGCGTTAAGAAGTGTTTCTGCAACTAGAAGGGATTCTGTTAATGTAAGCGATTGATATGTTTATTTTACATCATTGATAATAAGATTATAAATTAACAAAAATCATGGCCAATGCTGTCCCCGGCAGCGCATTAAGGAAATATGGTCGTTTAAATCTTAACACCGATTTTTTTACAAACCGAGATTTTACTCTCATCCTTTTAGATCGTATTGAATCAAAAGAAAATATCTCCGAATGCTACATAAACATGAAAACGATTGTTCTTTAAATAGAATAGGTATATTTTTTTATTATTTGCAAGCATGCGTTTATTCTCAGACAATTACAAACTCGGGACTCAAGATTGGGACGTTTTCGGTGATAGAAGGAGTTTCTTCAATAAATCCTTTTTTATTGTTCTTATTGTTCTTTTAATGAGCTACAAATGAGATGGTTGTTGAAAAACAGCCGCAAATTCTACCAATGTGCATTATAAATGGAGAAGCAAATCTTTAATTGCTGATAGTGCGAATATTTACTAAATACAGATGGTTGCTCATTCAACGTCTTATGGATCTATTCATGACGTATGTGACTGTAGCCAACTATTGAATTAGCGCTCAGCCTATGCACTAAACTGGCAATTAGCATTAGTCCAGCCTTCCTTTAGAAATTATGTATGCTCAAAGACCTAAGCCGCGTCTATACCTACGTGTGATAAAAACATAAGAGAAAAATATCTTTGAGCATTGGAGTAAATAACAAAATTATTCTACAAACATCACGGTTATCAGTTTTTGAAGAGGTAGGACCACTTCTCTGAGCTGTGACCACAGTACACAAGTGTAAAATTCAACATAGTGACTGAGCCCGGAGGATTTCATCAGCTTATATGCGTCAGTTGTAAATAATATATAGAGACTTTTTATCATGTTACATGTGAGCTGGCAGTGCGATGGCGTCTGTCAATGTATTCATGTTTCTAACTAGTCGCTGTTTATCCCCTAGCAGAATATTATTTAGTACCTTACAAGATTTTGATTAAAAGAGCTTATATGGCCCTTGTGATTGAGAAAATTGTAATGACTTTAACATAATATGATTTTGATATATTATAGCTTACATTATTTAATGAATACCAACGAAATAGTTTAGAGTAAGGTTGCACGTATCTCTCAATTATATGTCTTACAGCTTCTTTGAACAAATAGAATGCTCCTTAGTCTACATAAAATATCGCATTTTAAATTCACATTTTATTCATGACTATTCGATCTTAGTAGTTAATTTATCTTTTAGAACATCGTAGTCTATTGCGGTATCCTACTTGTCTACGTCAAATAACAGGAAATCATAATGAAGAAAAACCAGATATGATGAATCAGGTTTAGAGACATCAATGTAGTCTAACACAATAAATAGCTGCAGACGAATAATTAAATTCTATCTATAATAGTATCCAGTTTGTTACTTGAAGAATATTTTAACGATGTAGAATTATTTTATTCTTAATTTTTATATAATAATAATTAGTAATATGGTTTAGCTAAAACTGCTAATATTTCTGTAATATATGAAATTAAATATATTTACTTTCAGTTAAAATAATAAATACCTATGAATATTATGTTTGTTTGTATTTCAGGAGAATACTACTGAAGGCATGTATTAAATATTTTTCTCAGGTAAATAAGTTACAACTAAGTTACTGGATTATGTATGGAAAATCTTCTGGAAAAAAAAATGTATGGAGTTATGGAAAATCATAAGTACACTGTTATGAGCAAAAATTCATTAGCGAAGTGTCTTGTTACGTCGAATCACGTGGATTACGTGGATTAAATGCGGGTCATGGAACCCGTTAGAAGCTTCTCGGGAAGCGTGTACAACTTTAAAAATATTTTCGATGTAGTTATATATTTGGCTAAAATTTTTCTACTGGCGACGAAAGACGTCATCATATTACAGTTCAATCTTGTTATGAAAATTAGCGCATAGGCTTGATTCTAAGCATAATATGCATGTTGTCTAAATATTAATATTCTTTCTATGACCGGTGGTCGTGGGTGTGGTTATAGTAAAATACGAATTTGGCGTTTTACAGTTTATTTGCACTTTAAGGCACACCGAACTGCGACGTACACGCACGTACTCCCACCTTGGGTCTCGGTAGTCGACTGACTTACAAGCGTCCCGTGCGCGCGCGCATCCTCTTACCCCGCACGTCTCGTAACACCCTAACGACCCTTAGGGCGACAACTCCGTATCGGGTTACGTCTACATGCTATATTTGTATATAAATATTATATGGTAATATACCCTTTAGCGAAATATTGTGATAAGAACTATATGTACTCTAGATCAGATTTTCCGAAGATTCTAAAGAAAATTCATAAGGTAGTAGTTGATCTGTAATTATAAGTACATGTAGAACACAGGTATGTATGTCTGTCGTATTCTAACACCATTCACAACGTGTAGATGGAAGCTAATATCGTGTAACTTCTTGTTCAAGATTAAGATCAAAGTAATACGGAGAACGAATGATCCAATTTTTAAAATATTCCATTAATTGCTTGTCGTATTTAAAGTGACCTAATTTTTTAGCAGTAATGTAAAAAAGGTTTTTAATCATGGTTTTTTCCAACGTATTAGTAGATATAGGAAGATTATAAATATCTGTGCATATAGGTATACTAATTATAATCTAAATGCGCAATTAGGACACATACATGTATAGTATTAATACTATATAATTTTAATTTGTACAGGCTAAAAAACCTTGACGCATTAGTATAGATAAATCAATTACAAAAAGTAGACATAACCTGTAGTACAGATGTAAATAGATCCGACTAAGTTATCAGTGAACCAAGTCAATATCGACAATAAAAGGAATACACATTGTTATATCCTATCAAGGAAAATACTGTGATAGAACTTTTATATCATACTCACAGATTTTTATCACGTTCTGAGTAATCAGGGTCAAGATGCTGTGGCCGTTCCGAGTTAAAATCTTTTATCAATTCACCGTCGCTGAAGCAAGTGTCTAAATTGATATCGGTATTTTCGGCAACTTGTAACACCAGCTCATTGTTCAGTTGTTCGTTTACAGAAATTACGACATTTACCGACATAGTTTCACAAGACCCAATAACCTGACATCACCCTGACAATGTTTTAAGTTCTTTGTTCTTTTGTAAACGATCCCTTTTCAATAAAAACGACCTCTTCTCTTTTGTTTTTATTAAGATTTAGTTATATATTTAGTTTATAATTTAATATAAATAACACGGCTGATAGTGACCGACCCAACTTTTAAACTGATACATTTATCACAGACTGGTTCAATAATTTATAAAATATATTTAAAGATTTTAATTCACTATGAAAACTATAGATAAATTAATTTGTACGTGTGAATGGTATAGTAAATAATATTACAGTTTATAACGTTATTGATACAGTTCATGACCTTACTGAATTTGTATCTAATGCAGAAGCACTGAATTTACCTAGTCGTTTTCCAGTTGCAACGTAGATTCACTGATTTCGACACGTTTATGGTCTCGCGGTGTCGTTAGGTGACCGCAATATATTAAAATAATAATTAATTGATTAGTTTTTGTTACTTACCGCTTGTCACTTTATGTAAATACGAATACTTTAGGTGGTCGTGAATCTCAGACATAATATAAATTGTCAATGGCACTTTTCACTTAATTACAATTTGTTTCAGTTGTGTTAATAATTATTATTTTGAAAACAAAAGTCCTCACACTCTATTTGTTCGGCGATTGAGAGCGATTCAATGAAAATGTATCGTAAAGGGTATAGACATACATGAATAACCATAACTGTAGGCGTCACTGAATATCAGAGTGTTAACAATACGCGGTAACGTCATTTACTCGATTGTTTGTCTGATTGGCTTATTGGTGTAAAACTGAACATCAGTAGGTAAACATTGCGGCTATGTCGACGTTCATACATGTTGGTTTCGGAAATCCCAGTGAGCCACCATTACTATAGTATAAAATATGTTACGTATATTATATATCTACCCATGTATATATCTTTAAAAGGGTAAATTTTTATACTGGTAGACAAAGGGACTTCACCGTCCCTAATGAAAAGAACTAGTCATTTGTGGTAAACAGAGACCTTGCGGTATTATTAAATGATAACGACATAGAAAAAATATTTTGCGGAACCTTGTCCTTAACACTTGACCTTTCATGTAAAACTAAATGAAATTTTCAAGCAAAATAGGCACATCTAGACGTCGATTTGATGTAGTTGACGTAGAAACAAGTCAGTTTGGACCTGGTACATCATAACAAATTTTACAGAAAAATGAATTTAAAAATCCATCTATGTACTAAGAGGATTCCGTACAAAAAGATCATCAAGGAACTAAGACTTGTTATGTTACTCTGTTTGTTAAGCTCTTTTATTATTAGAAGATGGAAATTATGTTTTTTATTTATCTGACTGATGACTCTGGTTCGTCAGTTATGTCACTAGAAAAATAAAATAAGCATTATGCAATATAAATCTTTTTATTAATATTAAGCTAATTTAACATTGTGACACTGGAAGGATTCGAACCTACGACCTTTCGGTCCGGTGCCTAAAACCGCACGCTATTTTAACTTTATATTTAACAATAAAAGTTATATTAAATATTTAATCAATAGCAAAGTAGATGCCGATTTTTCAACTTCAACTTGGCTCTATTAATGCTTAAGCTATACTTAAGTTCTTATTGTATATTATATTTACTATCTTGTCAAAGGCGAACTTATTTCTCGAACAATGTCTAAGGAAAGTCAAAGTAGCGTCTATAAATCTCAGCTTAAGTATTTGATATTAATTTATATTCGACATTTCCACGCGTTCCTGAGAAAAAGGTAGGAGACATAAACGGACGAAGTTGTTCTATAAGGGTTCCTTTTAGTTCAGAATGCCTGAAAACATACCTTTTCAAATATGTACAATCTTATAGCACTTTAAGCATCATTTTAGTAAACATAATAGACTGTATCAAATGTTAGGAGTATAAATAAGCTGTGACCATTACTTGTCAAAAAAAATATTAACGAATGGTAGCTTAAATTTAATCAAAGTATTACTGTCCATCACTAGTAACTATTTTTTCCCTTCTTTCAGGCATCGATCGGATTCCACGTCTGAAGAACTTTTCATCTTTTGAGGCATTCTACGATTCTAATGTTTGGTATCTTCGTATGATGTTAAAATTAGTCGGCCTTAGTTTTTTAAAACTTACTACTGGAATACTGTAGTTATAATACTTTAAAAATCAGTTGTATATTGATAAGAATCAATTAGTATAAACAAATTTATCTCATTAATCCCGTAAGTTACTGTCACAGATTAATTTACTTGACTCATTATCTGTATATTTTTTTGCTGTACATGCTGATCAAATATAAAGCTTAGACTTTATAAAGTTAGCTTTTGTTTGAAATATCAGTGACGTCAATATTCAAAAGGATTGACAAGATCTTCAATAAAAACAGAAAATCATCTTGTAAAATTAGCTTTTTGCTATAACCGACTTATGGCACGGAGCGTCGATATCTTTATAGGTATACCTATGTATAAGTAACGTTTAATTTGGTCGGTGTATATGAGGTGTAGCACGGTTCATCGCCATAAAGTATGTAATAAATTTAAAAAAAAACATTCGACCTTTTTGATGCTGATATCCGGATTTATTTTATTATGTTCATTAGGTCTTTTTTAGTGGTATCTTTATTTTGTTTAGTGGATACAGCTACTAATGTATCTCTGCTCACCCCGAAAGGGATATAGCGTGAGGATATATTATTATAGTATGTCTTTTTCCAAAGTAATTGTTATGTAAGCGAGTTTATTAATTATAATAAAAAAATACTATTAGGTCTGGAAAAAAGTTCGTGGCGTTTTTTCCGATGAATGGCGTTGGTCGCATATAACTAAAGAAACATGAATTACAGCAACACCAATGAGTGCACCTTTAAAGGTGACCTTTTGGACGTTAGTTAAATGTAAGAAACATTGCAATCTGTGCAGTGGTTCGAAAGTATTTCGCACTCGAACATGGAGCTGAATAATGAAAAAAACCGGTGTATTCTACAATATCGTTATGACAACGGGAACATTGCTGCGCAGGCTTACGAAAGAAAAATGTGCTGTATACAGTGGAGGTACTTTATCAAATTCTGCTGTGTGGAAATGGTTCGCTCGCTTTCATTCCGGTAACTGTATGTGAAAGATGAGTCACGCTGCGGTCGTCCAATCACTGAAAAAGCTGATGAAACACTTGAAAAAGTCTAACAAGATAAGCATATCAGCAGTGTCAATATTGCTATGGAGCTAGGCATTGACCATAAAAATGTTTTGAATCATTTACACAAAACTGGTTTTAAAAAAAGCTTGACGAATGGAGTTCGTGAGTTGAGCGCGAAAAACACGATGGACCGATTAAACATCTGCGATACGCTGCAGAAACTGAATGAAATCAAGCCATTTCTAAAACGTCTAATAATCGGAGATGAAAAATGGATTACGTACGACAACTGGAAGCATAAAATATTGTGAATAAAGGATGGTGAAACTTCACAATCATTTGCTAAACTAACATCGACGCCAAAAGAAGTGATGTTGTGTGTGTGGTGGAACTGGATGATTATCGTCCACCACGAGCTACTTGCGACTGGTGAGACGACTGATTATCAACTCTACTGTGGTTGACTAGAAAGATTAGGCTTGGCGATTGAGAGGAAAAGGCCCAAATTGATAAATAAGAAAGGTATTGTCTATAATCGTGACAACGCCCGACCACACACATCTTTGATGGCCCGTTAAAAATTTAGAGAGTTCGGTTGGGAAGTTTTGTTGCATCTACCTTATAGTCCGGATATAGCACCCTCTGATTATCATCTATTCTGATCTCTGCAGAGCTCTCTTCATGGAAATAACTTGGTTTCAAAAGAAGCCTATGAAAACTACTTGGTCCAGTTTTTTAACCAGAAACCACAGAAGGTCTTCACCAATGGGATCATGGATCTACCTAAAAAATGCCGAAACATTGTCGATAATAATGGAACATATTTGGTTCAAATAAATTCATTCACGCGTTTAACGAGACCAGTCGAATTTTACTGAAAAAACGCCACGAACTTTTTCCCAGATCCAATATTTATATTTTTGTAGTAATTTGTACGAGGGTTGCCTTTTATGTTTCGGGATTTGGCAACCCTAGTGTTGCAATCTGGCAACTGACAGCTCTATCGTAAAGTTAGACATTTTTGGGCTCATACGTTTTGACATACGAGCGCTATTTGTGTTGTTTAGATTAACTTAAAAGATTCATCTCGGCCCAAATATGGAATTAAGTCGTGAACATTTTCGTGCGATTATTTTTTACAACTTTCGACGTGGATTAACTTAGCAACAGTGCATGGATGAACTTAATTCAATTTTTGGCGATGAAGGTCCATCAAGGACCAGTCTTTATCGATGATATGGTGAATTCAATCGTGGTCGTAGTTCACTCCAAGACGAATTTCGTGAAGGTCGTCCAAAATCAGTTGTTGTTCCGAAAACCATTGATGCTGTGCGTGAACTGATATTGCAAGATCGTCATGTGACCTATCGTGAGATTGAGACAACCTTAGGCATTAGTGGGACCAGCGTATATTCAAAATTGCATAAACATTTGACTGTCAAAAAAATTTGTTCGCGTTGGCTCTCACACAATTTGTCAATCGCTCAAAAACAGTCTCGTGTCGATTGGTCGAAGGAAATGCTAAAAAAATACGATCGCGGTGCTTCGAAACACGTCTATGATATCGTGACAAGTGAGGAATCATGGATTTATGCGTATGAGCCCGAAAGTAAACAGCAGTCGACTGTATGGGTGTTTCAAAATGAGCCAAATCCAACAAAAGTTGTTCGCGCACGAAGCACTTCCAAGCAAATGGTCGCCTGTTTTTTCGGAAAAACTGGACATGTCGCAACCGTACCACTAGAACAACGCAGAACAGTCAATTCTGAGTGGGACACAACCATTTGTTTGCCAGTTGTCTTCCAAGAAATCAGGAAAATCAACCGCCGAAGACGGAACACTCTTCACCGCGACAATGCGTGCTTTCACACATCGGCTCAAACAACTGCACCCGCCGTATAGTCCTGACTTGGCACCGAATGACTTCTTTTTATTCCCTTACGTAATAAACAAACTGCGAGGTCGACGTTTTTCGACACCTGAAGAAGCGGTTGCTGCATTCAGAATGCATGTTTTGGAAATACCCCAATCAGAGTGGCAAAAGTGCTCCGACAATTGGTTCAAAGTTCAAACGCATGCAAAAGTGTATGATCTATACACTTTTGCATGCTTTTGATTCATGGGGAATATTTTGAAAAACATTAAAATGATTTTTGATGAATAATATTTGTTTTTGTTCTGTAATCCCGAAATAAAAAAGGCAACCCTCGTATTATAAATTCTATTTAAGCAGGGTGAATACGACGAAATTAAAAAAATGACTTTTATCGGAAGCTAGATAAACTACATTGAACTAATTTTTTAACGTTTTTGAAGTTGCAGTTGTCCATAGGTAACAATAACTTTTTATCAGGTGTGCTCCCACTGTCAGCTTGCTGCCCAGCTTTGACATAAAAAAAGAATTATTACTAATTTAATCCGTTGACAACGATTCATCGCCAAGTTCATAATGATCTTAAAGAACGTGTTCCATCATCTGTCTCATCTTCAGCTTCTATGCGGTGGGTCTAGGTGTGATTTTAAGCACCGTAAATTGCTCATACTTTTTCGATGTTTCTGGCGAAATTAGATTTGATCTACAAAATGTATACAAATAGATTAAAGTTTTATGTTCAAATTAAATCAAGTCATTTATTGCACTCCACAGTGTATACAGATATTTTTGAATTAATTTAGAAATCATATGAGTGGAAAATCAATTTGTATAATTCAAAGAGGTAGGGGAAGTTTAGGGAAGCTGCCCTGTATTCACCCATTACTTTTTCTCAGGCGAAGATTGCACAGTTAACTACTAAGGTCCGATCTAGTTATTTTACTACTCTGAGTAAGTGATCTTGTCGGCCTTTATAATGACACCTTATGAAGTTATGAGCATAAAATTCCCCAGATATGTAATTATGGTCTTTTTAATTAACTAACGTAGAACTGTTATCATTTTGACCCGTGACTAATTTTATTGAAAACTCACGATTGCAATCGACCATGCAATTATACCACCCCTTCACTCGACGAGCAAAATTTTGTATGCGAATGTCAAAGCACGTGGATGGTACATTTTACGCTTGAAAAGTAAGATTTTTCTTTTTTTTGTAATCGAATAACACAACAAGTGATATGATGAGCCACAAATTGAATTAATTGCGTTTTGCTTATATGGCGGAAATGTACCACTAGGACAGGGCACAAGGCAGGGGTCCACCGAAACCAGTCAAATTATGAAAGTAGTCTTCGAGAAAAAAAGTTTGGGAGCCTTTGATTTAATGAACAATAAATCCGTTTTTTATGAGGAAGTAGATATATACCTACTTTTTGTTGAAGTATGTATTCAGTGGCGTGGAATTTCGGTAGTAATTTACTGATAAAAATCAAGTACATTAAAGCAATTTATAAACAGGTTTTGACGAACTTATACGGAAACAAGGAACAAAAGAATACAAACAGTTTATAGAGAAACGAGGAAGTTATTAGCATATTTAAATTTCTGGAAATTATTAAATATCACTTATAAATGCCTTGGTACAAGGGCGGTCACAGACATTTCGAATCGACAGTTTTTATTGCTGATATTATATTGTTTAGTAAAATAAGTTCAGTGCACTCCAAGATTTACATATTGGATAAATAAATGAGGCTTCGCTTGCGGTTTTGCCTGGATGTAATTCACGTTTCATGTAGGAACGGGATAATGTTTAGCTTTTGAAGGTACATTTTAGATTTTGGTGAAATGAAAAGTTAAATCGGATGGATAATTTCGGCGATTATTTTTAATATAGAAACATTAGCTCTTTTTATATTATATATACAATTGTTGTTATCTTATACGAAGCGTTCATTTTTGGGGATTAAAAATATTTGTCCCGGGGGAAAATCCTACATAGGACCATAGGGCCACCGTGAGGGCAGCGACCCCGGTGTCCTACTGACTAAAAACACCAAGGTGTCCCTCTAATCGCTGCACCCGGGCCTGGGAAACCAAATTCACCCAGACGCCAGGGGAGCGAAAAGCCTTGTTAAGGCAGCCTTTCTGAGAAGGGTAGGAGTAGTTCTTTGACGCATAAGTTACCACATATACGCATATTTGGAATCGGTAAAAACGCTGATTCCGAAAATATATAAATGTCGCTTAAACCAAATAGCCTTTCACCCCTCGATATAATCATGACGATTCTTTGCTCCGTGAAAAACAAAAATAAACCTATCTAACAAAAATCGTAAATTTTTATTACATAAATGCTTACATATGTGTTATTTCAGACTGTTATTTATCTCTGTGCCAAATTTCATTCAGCTCTATTCAACCCCTCTAGACAATGAAACATTCGATAAACGATAATGCTAGTAGAAAGTGAAAAATTTACTGAATTGACATAAGCTTTCCATAATCTTTTTTTTTTGTATATATTTTGTACTTTTCTTCGTCGTTACAATTTATCGAATTTTAGTTTACTTTGTCTATGCTTCCTTGCGTGTTTGAGTATGAAAACCTATCCAAACTTTCGCATTTATACTACTATTATTTTCAGTTATATCAATTAGTATGGTTTCTTAAAGTTTGGCCCTTTTTAGTATTACAGACGAGGAAACCACTTACCATCAGATAGAATGTCAGCTTTGTGATCGTCTTCTGGCAAAAGGATATAAATTAACATTTCTGTGATGAGAAATCTCGCATCAAATAGTATTGGTAATAAACCTTAACATTATATCTTGTGTTACTACCAATAACCTATTGTAGTTTTTTAGATTTATTTTGAAGAGGCTTTTATGTAGGTACGTGTTTGACAGCCTCACAAAACCTTACAAGTATCAGGCTAACACTTTCATTAATATAAGATGCCATGGATCTTAACAAACTGGCTGTCTTGTGTTATGCTGTATCACGTTTTTTTAAACCCCAAAAACTAGTCTTATGAGGCCCAAGACACTCAAAAGAGACTTGTTCATAGATTCAGAACGAAAAAATTTCATCACAAGGTTATAAACGTTATTGATGACACCACTTTTACATGTTAAGATGTTTATATGGTGAATATTTTCTACCAGTTATTGGTAGGTCATTTTACCGTGACAGTAAAAATGTTTGCTAGTGTTTACCGCACGTGAATCGCCCTTGTATAGATGCAACCGAATCGATTTAAATTCAAACTCTGAGATGTATTTAACGTACAGATATCCTGCTCTAAGTAGATAAGTACTTGTTTAAAAACAATTTGTAAGCGAATACATTTAAGGGCCTTGACTCGAGCACATGTTGCACCTATAGCCTATTGGCCTTTGATACTCTGGCACAATTGTACAATGGCAAATGGAACGGACTCTTATCAGCAGTGTCCTACTATAATTTGTTTATCAAACTATGTTGATCGAATTAAAAATCCTGTTTATACAATATGCTTACCCATTTATATTCTTAACTAGCTGTCCCGGCAGACCTTGTTCTGCCCTATTTCTCTAAAACAAACTCACATTGCTTTTTTTAATGTTAATAGCTTCCCCGTCAGATTTTTTAGAAATTGTTTGAAGGAACCTGGCCTTAATGCTATATGTATAAAAATTGACAAATATTGACATTAATATTTATACGTCACTCAATAATTGTTTTGTCTTCCCGGAACCCGTCCACTAACATTTAAACTTTATGGTATGGTGTTAAAGTTCAAATTGACTTTTAAATATTATAACGAATTTTTTTGTATGAGAATATAGAAAAGTGGTGTTTTTAGACTTTTTCAGACAATTTTTTTAAATTTTTCTCTCCGTAATAACCTTCCCCAGACTTCAACAAACACAACAAAAAAGAAATCAGCCAAATCGGTTCAGCCGCTCTCGAGTTTCGCGCTTATCAAGACATTTAGCGATTCATTTTTATATATAAGAAGAAGATACATATATCGACTATGTATAAATACTTTGTACCTATTCTATTACAATTATTATCGTATAAGCCTTTCGATTTGAAAAAAGTCAGTGTGTATATTTTATCAATTTATATAACTGCTGCCCGTGATGTTGCTGATATAAACTAACGACCACCGAGACAAAAACCATTGGAGGCCTCCCTCATGCTGGACACACGTCCGAACAACCTTCACTCCTCAGGCTAACGAGCTAATAATAGGTATGAATGTAGGTATTTGTAATGTATTGTCTTGAATTATTATACATAGCTTATTTTAAATGTCATTGGTCATGGTTACTTATATTTAAAAAAATCTGTTCAATTATGTTTGCATTGGAAAAAACCGCATTGCGGTTCTGACAAAAGATTTTTAAAAACATTACTTACTCATATTTATTTATAAATAAATTCAGTTAAATTAATTTTTAATACGTGCATAAGCAATCCGTAGTCCGTTCACGTATTGCAAATGAAAGCAAAAACGTAGTAAATTAACGATTGATTTTCCTTAAAGTATGTATCTACATTCCTTTGCTAGGAGGGCATAATTTCCCGACTGGATCGTGACCAACGCAGAATAGGAATGAAAAGTCCATCATAGTGACTTGCATCTGTCTGTCGCGTTTCGGAATCTGCTTATGAATATCCAGTTATACATTGGCTTATAGACTATTTGCTATAGGCTTGAGACTTATTGCTGAATTTATATTCAGGCTAGGTGTTTTTAAATGCCATAAGAGTAAATAAATACATGTTACCTAAATTAATGAGTAGTTTGCCTAGCGACATGCCGGACAAGCACATGAACATGCATGTGTATGCCTCCATGTCCCAAAACCCTTCACTAAAATAAAACAATATTCTAAACTAAATCATCATAAATATATAACGGTTTATCAAGTAGTCTAAGCTCGTAAAATTGTTTGCTCCGAATTCACTGGATGCCCACAAACCTGACATATGACTTCGCAGTCTTTAAATTGTCACTTATTATTGTAATTTACAACAAATAAATTTTAAAAATAGGCCGGCCAGCTGACATTGTCGACTGTTATTGGACCCTTGTTTTTTGATAGTCGCTGTCGTTCTTGGAATGCATTAGAATGAAGTAAGATGGCAGTAGTTTGCAGTGCTTCTATAAAAAAAAAAAAAAAAAAAAAACAAGTCGTTTCTGTACGATACTTTGTATTAAGTACAGGTTTCTTGTGAGAATGGTGGTATTCTTACCACAGACTATAAATATCATTTTATAATTATTATAATTCAAAATTTAATTTCATTACCTAATATTTCATTTTACAACAAAGTTAAATTTGCATGTATGGCAGTCCCCATGAGATTAATTTTTTTATAATTTTTAATAGCATTTCCAGTTTTGGGCTAAAGGTATACATATTATGTATTTATTTCAACTCATGATATTATTTGCCCTAGAAGTTTTAGGCTTCTGACAGAGGGACAAAATGCCTAGCTCAAAAGTTGAGAAAACTTGCATTGCTTGATGAACTATTAGATATAATTGATTTCCTGAAGTAGTCCAAAGTTAATAGTTGTGAAGTGATTATTAGCATATTATGTTCATAAGTACAAAGTAACATTCTTATTAAATAAATCACTACCTACTATGTTGACAATTTTTACACATGGACCGAAGCACAGGTACAATAACTATCTTACATATAGGTGCAATTGACAAATAATAATAAAAATTAAATGTTTTTATTGCCTTTATAGATAAAAATTTAGGTGTGTAAAATTAAGAACAATTTGTGATATACAAATATTATATAGAAATTTATATAATCTTATAAGATTGTCCTAATTTGTTAAACACTAGCTATAATATTTTTACCTTTTAGTACACATATACAGAAGCCGAACACTGCAACACACAATTTTAAGTGCCTAAATATTTTACAGTATTTAACTTTAAAAAAGCAAAAATATAGACATATCTTATTGTCTAAAAAGTACATGCTATACTTGTACAAATCAATAATAATGTAGATAAATAAAAGCCATTATAAAAGATATTCAACACAAGAGCTGCTTTCATGGTTATTATTTTTATTAAACCCTGATAAAGAATTTATTATTAATAACCAATGTATTTTAAAAGATTTTTTTTTTTTTTATATCTGAAATATAATATTTTAAGTTCACAAGGCATTAAAGGTTGGAAAAAAATGTAATAATAAAATTTGTGGATACTTTGGATTTATGGTAGTATAAAAAATGCTAAACTGTATAAAATTCAGTCTGTATTCTTACATTAATACTACATGTTACAATGAAAAAAAAAAATTATTCTTACAATATTACATATCAATCAATTTTAACAACACTATTATTACTGTGAAGCACTTTTCCTTTGCACTTAACAATGAATATTAATGACGTAATATGATACTTAAATATATAACATACATTTTATTTAGTGTGAGCTTTTATTAACCTCACAAACAATGAAAAAGTATTTCATTATTACTATACAAGATTAAAAAAATAACTTTTACAAAAGTAATTAATAATTTATAAATACTATAACATTGTGTTCTATTTTAATACTACTTTTAATAATATAATTAAAAGTGAAATAAACAAGATATATAAAACATAATTTGACAAGCACCTATGTATATGTATGTATATTTATAATAATATATATTTTTATATAAATATCTAATAAATGATTAAATACAAAGGGAATGTTGAAGTACATAAGGAGATCATTAAAATATAACAAAGTTTTACAATAAATAAAAAATAGTTCTGATATGTTGAAGGCAGTTTGGGAAGTTTATCCACTAATATTGTAAATTTACTATTCACTGATCTTCAGTCTTTGATTTTGTACAATTTGTCTGTTAACACTACTCAGATTGGTCAGTTTTAGAGTAAATCATGTCACATTTTGGTAGTGGCTTCAAGGGAGCGCAGTAATGGCGCACGGGCCATATACTAGAAACGATCCTTAGAGGCATGTAGATCAGGGTTTGTTAGGTATTGCAATTCCTGCAATTCTTGGAACTTCTCATGGTCACGGATGTGTGCATAATTGGCTGACAAACACATCAAATAGTGCACTAAACTTAGTATAACAAGGATACATGACACCATTGCCAGTATGAACATATATTCTGCAGGAGTTACATAATCTTTGCAAAACAATTTCATCCTCTGTGAGTCACATATTTTCATATCTTCTTGTCGTACACTTGAAGGGAACATGAAGGCGAATTGTGTGAAATCAATGCAAGTAATAAGGTTCTTATTATTTGGATTTATACATAGTCGGTAAAATATTGTGAACAAAAATGTCGTCATCACCAAAAAGGCAAGTAGCAGGATCCACACAATGGTTAATATATAGGTAATTATCATGAAGACTGCACAAGATATCCTTCCGCCAACTCTTGCTCGCCAGGCTCGGTATACTTTTTGTCTTGTAGCCCCTGTTGTTAGGCAGCCTAAACACAAGAGCATAAACCCTAAGGCTGCCATGCAAGCACTACCAATGATGAAAATCATCTGTAATGCTTCGATCCATATCAAACGAAAATGAAAAACCTGATCAAACATCAATATAGAAAGAGCTGATCCACGATACATAGTGCCACAAAACACACCCACGCCCAAACAACACATAATCGTCGCAATTAGTGTTGCGTGCGGCACCCTGGTTAAACAAGCTTGGCAGGCGTCTCCCATTATTATATCTAGTTAAAATTCTTGTTGGATTTTTTCAAAATGACGAATTCGAGCAATCAACACGTTGTTTATTTATATTAGACAATATTTTCACCGTTTCCAATTTTTTATATCTTCATTTCTACTAGAAGACTAAAGAGCACAGAACGAATGATAAATTAAATGACTAATGAATGAGTAGAGATGTCAAATAGCGTGACATTACTTGTTTATTAACAACAAATAATGTGAAACAAACAATGTGAAAACTGTTGTGAATGTTGTGACTGAGATGGTATTGTGACAAAAACTACATGTAGAATGAGATGGAACAAACGTTGGCTCCTGTATAACAGTTTCACATCTCTACGAATGAGTATTCTGAAAACAGTGTACCCAGCTTTTGTTTAGAAACTTTCCTGAAAAATTTTGAATAAGTCCATAAACGATTAAAAATATATTACAGAGCTACTAAAGCTATTTTTTTACTGTTATTTTTTGTTTATTATTATCATAAATGTCATAATGTGCACAAAACCGTTTATTTCTCGCTAAATTTAGTTTTAAAATAAGAAATGAATAACTTCAAATAACTTCTTAAAAATATCCCCCTAGAGATATAAAAAAAAACACCTAAATTTAAAGATAAATCTTTTAAGCTTGCATCACTGTTGCGAAATAAGATTGAAAAACTAATTACCACAGATAAGCTATGATATGCATATTTTCTTGCTTTCAAAAAAGTTATCAATTTAATGTATATATATTATTTTTAACTTCACGATACCATAATTTTGCAATTAAAAATCAACAAGAATAGTTAATTTTTCGTTTAGTAAATAGTTGCTAACTAATCTAAAAATATATTTAAGATAGTAATTTCAATGTGCTTGTATGGCTTCAGAAATCGTCTTATCTTTTAAAAAAAAGCTAAGAATATTTTATAGTCTTCATCCGTAGACATAGAATGTAGGTTTGGGTTGGTGTAATAATCCAACGGATAAATAAACCTGATTTTAGAATATAGGCCATTCATTATCATATATTGATAGAAAGAAATGGACTATATATAATCTTAGCAGTATAAGTAAGACAACATTATATTATTTTTTATCCAAACCCTAAGTCCAAACCACATTAGATTTTTTTTTTATTTGCTGCAAAGTTTATGTTGTAACTTTTAAGCGTGAAATTTTAACATAAAATATTTACTATGTAGCCTGTAACTTAACCGATTAATACCGATTCATAAACTACGACTCCCACACTAGTGACGTAAAAACGCCAACGAATAGATACAAACGAATTTAAACTTTAATGTCAAAATGTATCACTAATATATATATATATATATATATATATATATATTTTAAATATATGTGATTTTATGTTATCGTTTATAGAAAGCAAAGCATATGTTTATATAAAATGGAAACTCTTTATCATCAAACGAACCAGTTATTACAGGATACTTCTGAATTGTTTCACAAATTAGAAAAAAATCCTTTTAGTTGTAAAGAAGTTGAGGATGCTATTCAAACGAAAATTCATTTAATTAACGCGTAAGTTATTTACACTGAAAGTATAAATTAAGCTTTATTTGCCTTCTAGGCTTATAATTCATACATTACATCAACAAAATTCTAAACAATACAAAGATAATAAATCAATTATATTGCTTAAAGAGCAGCATTTAACCCTTATGTACAAAGCTCAGTGTTAGGAGACACTTATAAAACGAATTAAAAACTAAATTTATTTTAAAGTTTGTAACAAGTAGTTTTGATTTAATTTTCATATAAATAATACCATTATATCTAAAGCAGCAGAATCACACTTCTCAGCTAAATTGTCTTAAAGCTAAAGTGTAGCAGCTACACTAGTTATGAGGGCTAAGATAAAGTAATAAATCAACAATGATAATGCTAGAAGAAAATTGCAAAACATTTGGAATTGAAATATGCTTTCCTAATATCATGTTGGCATGTTACATCAATTCCATATATTTTGCACTTCTACTAAATCCACATTACTGATCATATTACTTAGTCTAGACTCTCTTGCTCATGCTTTTATCTAAATTTGAAACCACATTCATAATATATTTATAACAATTGATTCCATTTTTCAGAAACTGTGAGAAGTTAGATATATTCGTGCACAAAACACCCATAAACCAAAGACCTATGGCTAAAATGAGAGTAGATCAATTAAAATATGACAGTAAACATATACAGGTAATTTTAACAAATAACATATTCTAGGTAAAACTATTAACTTTAACATAATTAAAATTTGTATTAATAAACTTATTTAGCTATTTTTCACACAGTATTTCGATTTACATCTTTTTCCACTAATGGTGTTTTGTGTGGCACAAAAAAGGTATGAATTTTTAGTAAAACATATTTAAATACATTATTTATGTAATATCCTCAGGCATCACTGATAAATGCACAAAATAAAAGGCGCAGACGTGAACAAGAGGCATTAGAAAGAGCAGAACTACTAAACAGACGTTTTGATCATAACCACACTTCTATCAATTTAGATTACCTAACTCAGGAGCAACATTCTCTGCAAAATTCACATCAGCATGTGGATGAAATGTTAGACACAGGTATATTTACTTCGGAACCTTTTTATGTTTTTTATTGCATTTAAAATGCTAGTCAGACATAATATATGCAACAATATTTTACAATACAACAATATTTATTTTATCAAAATTTATTTTAAGATTACTTCAGGAAGATTTTTAATTTGGATATTAAACAATTCATAATTTAATTTAAATTTTAGGCCAATTATCGGGATTTTCTGTATAGTTGTTAATTAATTTGTGGTATAGATTTTTAACTGAAAAAAACTTGTGTATATTAAAAAGCTTTTCTTCTTTTTAGTTTTGTGATTACTAATTTAATAATTATCACAACAATAACAGTACCCCATCATATGAACTAACTAAAAATTACTGTAAGAAGTTCTTCCAAATCCAAACTTATAAAAAACATTGTAAGAATTTCTATGAAATAGAAACTGCTATCGGACGTATCACTATTATATAAAGAGGCAGAAAATCTTAAATCCTCTTTAGCTTTGGGGGATTTAATGTATAAATTTGTTGAGAAAAAACAAGAAAATATATATTGATTTTAAATGTTTTGGTAACTTAATTCGTAAGGACAGTAATTGGAAATAATAACTTAAAATCAATATATAATTATTTTAATTCAATGCAAGCATATTTGTCTCTTGTGAAAATCATTGCCCTTAATTTGGGTCTAAAAAGAAATTTTGATAGGGGACCCGATGATATGCTACTCCATTGATTACTTATGAACCACAACTCATATCTGGAGAAATACAGTCTAATCGTATAATATTATTATAATCATTACATATAATAAATAATGAAGTGCTCATAACAGGCTCATTTAATTAAAGTTATTTTGTGTTTGAGTAAAATTCACTCCTATTACTTCTCTAAACAGTTCCTTAGCACTCTATAGACAAAAAGGTTAGAAAGGGATTTAATGTTACATTATGCATTATCTATTCCCTAAGATATGGTTTAAAGATTTCAGTTTTGCACATCAGGATAAATCTATTACATGAATCTATCTAATCAATTAACAATTATAATCAATATATGTATTTTTATATTTATTCACCATTGTATAATATGTGTTTTATTAGCTAAAACCATAAATTATTTCAGAAATTTAAAGTAACCTACATTGAGTTCACGAAACTTTTACTTGGTTTGGTATATTTACTCCCTTTTGAATTGCTTAACATCTAGCTTATTAATAAGTAGGTGGCTAAGCAACATATTTATAATATGTATTGATATTAATAAAAACATTTTGAATGCTCTTGACTAAACCATATTGTTAATTGATGTTTTTAACCTTATTGCAACAGCACCTACTCTTTTTACAGTTTATTGTACTTAAATAAATAACTGTAATAGATCGCACGTGTGCGAAGTTGAATCTAAGCAATAGTCATGAACAAAATAACGAGTGAAAAAGATCCAAAACATATTAAATTGATTGATTACATTCTTACAGAGCAACCCATTACAAAAATTTTAAATTTAGAAATTGCATTATGGAAAGTGCTTTCATGACACAATTTTCATTCGTGAAAAAATATCGTAGTTTAGTTTCTTACAATTTTGTCGTGCTAAATATTATACAAAACAAATAAATACAAACAAAAACAAATAAATACAAATAAATGTGATTTTTTAAATATATCTACAAATAGAAATAGTTAAAGGCTTAATTATTGTATTATGTGATAATATTTGGGCTTCCTCATAGATCTGGAATTTATCGCTTAAAGGTATGTTTATCTTTGTAATACCGACTTTGGGAACAGACTATACCCAGTCGAATTATTTTGATAAAATCATGACCTTCTTTGATTATACTACATGGAAAATCAAATTTATTGGTCTGTGATTGCAACCAAATATGGATTAATATTTAATGATGGTATGTCTACAAAGCAGCAATACTACCGGCAGAACGTCAACCTATCGGCAACGTTGATGCTGTCTGGAACCACTGCTACATCGACATACCACCTTAAATATATATTTATCATTCTGTCATATTTAGTACCAAGGTTTGACCGTCGCGGCGTTGTCAGACTTGGCGTGTAGTTTAATAATTATAATTATGAAGTTCTCGTTTATGACAAATCATTTTTGCAATGTTTTATATTACTTATATTTCAAAATAAAGTTGCTTACGTCAAATTGAATAAATTTTTAAGAATGGAAAATTTCTAATTTGTCTCATAACTTCATGGGACCTATTACTATGTAAAATTACTCACCACATCTTGCCAAGACCACTATTCCACTGAACAGCAACTTTAAATAGCTTCAATTATTGATCTAAAATCAAAACAACTGTGATATGTACCCGATGTCTGTATAATCACATTATTTCAAGGTAAACCGATAAACATGACAGCTATTAGCTTATAAATAAAACATAAAGGTTACCAACATTGCTCGGATAACGAACTAAAGCGTATGCGCATATCCTTTTGAACTGAGTTTGTGAAGAAATGCTTTAAATAAGGCAAAGTCTTTAAATGACATTTTTATCTGCCACAGATCATTATTACGCTAAAAAGAAACATAATTTAAGATGTTTTTTCTCATTACTTACCGGCCTTGACTTTCAAGAGGACGGACTAAACGATAGATTATTATACTTATTTTGTGCTCATACTTTATTCATAAACATTTGAGTAAATTTATCACTTGTATTTATCAAAGTTATCAATGTAAATTAAAGTTTTGTACATATAAATGATCTTGAATTATTTTATTAGACATTGTTGTCAATAATTACTTTATTTAATGCAAAATGTAAATGTAATGTCTCATAAAAGCTCATAAACCAGTTCCTAGTTGTAAAGAAAAGGTAAAGGTATAAAAAAATAACAGACCTGTATTTTTTTTGTTTGCACTACAATACCTATTAGCTGATTGAACATAAAAATCTACTACCCGTATATAGTGAGGTTCAAGTGTGAGTAATGAACGTATAGAATAATGTAATAGCCACGATATCAAATCATATACGTGATTTTATATTATTCAAAATATTAGATAATCTTAAATATGATAATTACATATTTGTAATATGTTATTGTGAAAGTTTGATAATATTATCTGTTTCTGTTAATACAAACAAGTCCACCCTGGATCTTGAAAATTTTTGAGACAGGAAAAAGCTACTGCTTGCTCACCAAGATATTTTACCTTTGTTAAAAAATTATATGAAAAAAAAAAAACAAATTTTTACAGTAACACTTGACTTTGAATTGCATTGCATATATTATATGAGAAATAATATGAGTTACCTAATAAAATATGGACTTTTTACCGTATCCTGTAATGGACGAGTCACTGACGAAAGGCGAAAAAAAAAGGCGGTTGGGAGTTGAAGCTGCTCGCGTCCGTAGGCTTTACCCTAGTTTCCCTACACGTGACTCCTGGGTGGTGCTATACGAGAAGCAGCGAGGTGGTAGGGCGTCGGTGCTCGTCTGGATCGCGACCACAGTGCATGGGTGTAAAGCCCGTCATAGCGACCAGTTTCGGCTTGTCGCGTTTCGGGATCAGCTTGTGCATATCCAGTAGCTCATATACCTAGAGACCTTCAGTCGTGGTATATGTGGGCAGACATGACGATGTAGACTATCAATGGATTTCATCCTTTGATAGTCGCTTTCGTTTTTGGACTACACTGTATTTACCATCAGGTACTCTGTAGTCACTATGTCAAGCCAGTGTAAAAAAAAGGCTAATTATATTATTAAATGGAAAAGTCTAAACACAACTTTTAAAAATTATGTACTCTTTAACTTTGTAAAAATGTAAATAATATTTATCGTATAGGAAGCGAAATATTTATTAAATATTATAATAACGAAATATTATAAAATGTTCGTCTACTGCTCCTAGAATTAGGCATCCGGGACTGATAGCAGTGGGCTTAGCCATAGGTAAATCCCTGCTTATTTCGAAAGGGAGATTATGTCGTGATGATAATTAATTATTTTTTCATTTCTATTATATTCTGCTTACAGGATCCGGCATGCTTAAAACGTTGAAATATAACAGAGAAGCATTGAAAGGAGCACACCGACGTATTATAGACTTGGCGAACACTTTGGGACTTTCAAACGCCACCATTTCACTAATTGACCGAAGAATAGCACAAGACAAGTACATACTGTTTGGTGGCATGTTCGTTACCTTGACTATTATAGTTCTCGTTATTATATATCTTACGTAGTAATTATTACAATTTTAAAAAGTTTTTAAAGGCTAAATTGTTATGACATATTTTCTTAACTTTGTATTCTGTCCCGTCGCTTACATATTGTAAGTATTTATTATTGTAAAGTACCTTATATGTAAAAATTGACAGTTAATTTGAATCGAAAAGTACTAAAATGTTATAGAAATGATGTACAGTATTAACAAGTTAGAAAGGTGCAAGAAAGAATGTACCAGTAGGGTATGATTCTCGCGAATTAATATCTTTCAAAATCTAGTTTCAATCTATTCTATTCGTTTTTTGGTGGTAAGGCTATTTCTCGAACTGGGTCGTGACCACAATAAACAGGCGAAAAGACCGTCATAGTGACTAGCTATGGCCTGTCGCGTTTCGGGATTAGCCTGTGTATATTCAGTAACTCGTATACCTAGAGACCTTCAGTCGTGGTATATGTGGGCCGACATGACGACGGAGACTATCAATGGATATTCATTATTTAATGGTCGCTTGGACTTCACTGTACTTACCATCAGGTGCACTGTACTCATTATGTCGAGACAGTGTAAAAAAAATCTCAATCTTACATAATCAAAATCGATATCATTTAGGTACAGAAAGAAAAAGTCAAATGAGACTTGAAACTAAGCCGGAGATTTATAGACGTAACTTTGATTTTGCTTTTAGACTTTACGAAAACATTACAATTTATATTACTCAATCAATGTCAAAGGGTTTGGTAAGTCACCGATTTTATCAACATGCACTTGGCTTTGAAAACTATAGCTATATTCAAGTTCCTATTATATATTTAGTTTTTTGACTAAACGAAATTATTTTTTTGAGAACTTTGCTAAGCAAAGTCGAAATAGCGTCTATAAATCTCAGCCTAAAAGCTATTAAAAATAATAAGATCTGGCCATCTGATCTCTCGACTAATAAATAACAATCAACTCATTAGCCACCTAAATGAGTATATGAAGTCAACTCTACTTGAAATTCCAATAAAATTAAAACGCGAATATGTCAATCTAAATATTATGGACCTAAATGCTTTTTCTTTATTGATTAAAATAAATGTTATTCTACAAGAGTCGGCTTTTACGAAATAAACCGCGGAGTATTCTATCCCCAAATTGAGTTTATTTACATTTAACGATATCTTAAACAGATCATTCAAGATAGAAATATAGACATTAAATTCATGTAAATAACACTGTCAAGGCCATCATGAGTGTGACGTAAGTTGCATACTAATAAGCCTTAGTCACAACTTGATTAATTCAGACTATGTTCACGTATAGATAGGCTTGCCACAAAAACGCAACGAGAAATATATTTCAAACAGGTTTCGACTTTTGCATTGACAAGAACTGAACACTGCGTAAATATAATAGTTAAATGAAATGTATTAATTGGATTTTTATATTATTGCAATTCTGCTTTCCAGTTCCTAGGTACAAAAGTAATAATGTCCATATAATTTGAAGTTCTATATTTGATACAAATATAGAAAAACATTAACAAGGAACATACAAAAGGGAAAGCTGGCACACACGAATATGTATTCTACGTTCGCCACTATTTTTTTGGTCTACAACGTTAGAAAACGTTAGAAAGGATGAAAATCCATTGATAGTCTTCGTCGTCATGTCGGCCCACAAATACCACGACTGAAGGTCTCTAGGTATATGAGTAACTGGATACACACAAGCTAATCCCGAAACGCGACAGGCCAAAGCGAGTCACTATGACGGTCTTTACATATGTGTACTGTGGTCACGACCCAGTTCGGGCAATCGTCTATCACCAAAAAATGTCATTGTAACACAAATTACGAATTGTTTTTACATTCCTGTATTTACAGCTATAAAATAATATCTAAATTATATTACTCTCATGTTTAAAGTAAATATATATTGTAAAAATACTTTTATGGTTTAGGTTATTTAAAAATATAATTTTTATTATATCTATACATTTTTGTCTTTATTTAACGAATGAAGGCTTATTTCACAAAAACAATAAATACCACTACAATACTACTACTGAAATCAGTGTAAGAAAAACTACGTTAATATATTATAGGTACTCTAAGAATACAATAAACAAATTAGGAATCATTACTAGCCCTAAAAAGGACCCCATCTTTATTAAAGCCATATTGCTCCGCGAGTTACCAAGAAATTGAACCCAATTATTTAAAATAAGGTAAAATTTGTATTATAACATTATTATCCTATTGGTCGGAATAATTGTAACTGTACACCGGCTTGTGTTTTTGGTCAAGATTTACGCTTTAATAAAACTTTAGGCCGACATTGGACAAAATGTTTTGCTGATAATTAAACATGTCACTGCTTTCTGAGGGATAACCTATATCTGTAATGACTGAGATTTGCTTGTCAGTTATTTATATGCTGATATAAATAATTACATGAGTCACTTTCTTTGAAAGTTTAAATTAAAGGGCAACTGCCGGTAGTGATTGATTATTACATGACCATGCAATATGAGTTAAGAATATACATAACCTACAAGAATTAATTCAACTCTCACCGTATTACCTACCCTAAGAACAAGACACTGGGGGGTTAAATCAGTATGTTATTGATATTCCAACAATCGTATAAAGCGATTATTAGCCTACTCTATTATATTGCGTACCATCAAGATGTGGAATTTGCTATCAACGTTATATTTGCAACGAGTGAATTGGTATTTGTATGGCGTGCGCGTCCCATCGTCGGTTAAGACTGACGATTGGGTGGAAGGGCTTCCGTCAGGTGTGATTGAGGCTGTTTATAATAATAATAACCGAAAAATGATGCTTCCATTTTTATTTGCATTTACTGTGGACAAAGGTATTTTATTTTTCATCTCTCTTATCGGGATCACAACACGGAATACGAGCCTCTACGTGTGGACATTCGAAAGCCACATCTTCCGGCTTAGGTGGAGCACAAGGCCCTGAATCTTCAGGTGGCGGGTTTACACACTCATGGACTTGTGGGATTGGACCTCGAGGATAGTCTGCCACGCGTGCAGCAGCCGGTGATATTTCTGGCGTATCTTGCCGAAGCTTCTTAACACGTTCATAAGCATCGGCAGACAAACGCATGTACTCTGGAACCTGAAGAAATTATAAAAATATATATCAATCTTGAATACTAAAAAAAGAAAAGGATATAAAGCAAAAGCCAAACGCGGCCAGTAGGCCTAAAATAAGATAAATGGTCGTCAGCTGTTAATTTTTTTTTCTGAGATGCATTTAGTGATAGCCCAGTATAATCGATAAACCTGCAACTGCCAAGAACCAATAAACCTCGAAAATCGTCATGATTCTGACAGTTTAAGCAATGATATGAGCTTAAGAGGACATCTGATCGAGAAGTCCGATATTAACGTTTGTCACCCAGCGCGATTCGTTTGTTTCTCACGTGGCCCAAATCCGACTTTCGGTATTAACGTAAACATGCTATGTATAAGCAATGTAACTAGAGTAATATGATTTTATTGTCTTCAATTTATCGCAAAGAGTTTTGTTCTTCACCTCAAATGTGTTTAAGAGTATTTTATCGAAAAACATGCGTGATATTATAATGTAATATGTTTATCTATATAAATTAATAAAAAGTATTGTATAATGTGAATATTTTTACTATTTTAATGTTGTATATCTTACTTTTCATATAAGTACTTACTCCATTAAAATTCTTTTTAGAAAGCCATAAAAAAAACATTAACTTCAAGAAAAACGTCACCCATATTTGAGTGCCGTGGCGACAAACGTGTTAATCAATCAATGGATTGTAGCCACAGTGTAGAGCTAAAGAATAGATAAAGAGACGTTTCTAATACGGAGTCATTACAATTTAAAGATGATCATATACAGTAAGCTAAAATATTGACTTGACTCATAAAAACTGGATGTCTGACCAATAAAAATTCTGTTCGCAGCCTAACTCTAAACCAGAGTTAAATGGTCTATATTATACATCATATCTACATTTCTAACGATTAATAGCTTTCCATGCTCACCTCTTTGCAATCAACTCCATAAGTCCCAAGATAACCTGGTAATTTAGGCTTTTCTGTCTTTTCTTCCCCTATGGCGCTGGCCACTTGCGCACTTGGTATGATTTCGTATGCGCATTCGTTACGAGCTCGGCGCTCGGCGCGCTCTTCGGCATCCTAGATATATAAACAAATATAGATTTAGTCATCTAAGAGTTTATAAAGTCACTGTTTACATATTCATTTATTATGATTTTTTAAATTTAGCAGGTCTTACAGTTCTGGTTGTCCCATATAGGGTGCCATTATTTATCTATAATATAAAAATGAATCGCTAATTGTGTTGATAAGCACAAAACTCGAGAACGGCTGAACCGATTTGGCTGATTTCTTTTTTGTTGTGTTTAATGAAGTCTGAGGAAGGTTATTACGGAGAGAAAAACTTAAAAAATACAAGGAAAATAGTAAAAACAACAATTTTATTTTCCCATACAAACCACACTGTCCCCAGTTGTCAAACATTTGACGTCAATCAAAACAAAGGTGCGTTAGGAGTATCTTTGTATGCCTTCAAATTGATTAGAGGTTGCATGTCATTAATGAAAATAATAATTTTTGCGCCAAGTAAGCAAACAAAAATATTGTGTACAATAAGGTATTATAATAAAAACATTATCACCATAGATATTAATTACTAAAGTCTTCTTAGATATTTCTATTATACAAATTAACATAAAAAAAAATTAATGTAACTTTGTTTTTGACTATAAAATGTAGAGAAATAGGGCACAACCAGCTCTGCCGGGACAGCTAGTAATAAATAAAATTAAAATAAAGAATTATTTATAGTGTCTCCATTATTTTCACTAAAATCAGTTGCATATAAATAAAGATATAGCTTGCACTCTTTAAAGATAAGACAAGAGGTCAAATGAAATGGTTTTTTATCCGTACGTAAAATATAACCTTATACATCGAATTTATTTTAATTTCATCATTGCTAACGAAGATATAAACGTGAGTGAAATTCTAGTATCTAATCTGTTGATCTAAGATGTTGAAAGTACTTACCAGATCTTTGTATTTATCGCAGAAGTCATCGTCTTCATTGTAATGCGGTTGTTGTCCTGGGGGATACGACACTTGTTTAGGCTTAGCTATTTCGCGATGTTCGTCCGGCGAGGGACCAGTGAAACAAACTACTTTCTGATGGTCGTCACGAGCGGCGCCTGATTTTAGTATTCCTTTCAGTGGCACAACACCCTCACATGTTGGTTTGCTAAAACAGTTACAACATTATCTTATTATTTTGCAAATTCTATGGTTTTTCAGTCTGCCAGGGTCAAGGGTAAGACGTATCTTTGCCAACATCCTCGACTCCCGACAACGTAAGGCCTACTTTGGCCTCGCCTAAATTCTGCGGGGAGGAGATGATAAGTGCCATCTCTGTCCTTGACTTTATGAGTTTTCATTGGAGCGGTGCGCGGAAACACATCGCACATCGCTCACGCCTGGATATTAGGCGACGTACTCCCTCAAGTGCGCCGCCCGGTTAATTTAAATTACGCCCCGGTTACGCCCGGTTAAGTTAATTTTTTTTAAGCTCTTACAGCTTAATTTGTCGTATCTTAGTGCTTATTCAATAAACCAATGGAAAAATTTATAGTAGAAAGGATTTTTTCTTTATTTGAAATACAAAGCTTTATTTTAAATAATTTTATACTTTTCAATATAACTACATTAATGCCTTATATTTCAGAAATTTAATATTAATTTATGTATGAGTATAAATTAGAGTATATTTTGCAATTTTTATAATATGCAGGTTGAACAACCATTCAAATTGGTCGTTTGGAGAAAGCACTGAAGCGACGTTACGTTACTTTTAATAAATTTTAGTCTGAAGCTCTTAAACAAATAGGTAGGTACTAATCACGTCGTTTCTGCAATAATAAGTTAAAAACTACAACCAGAGGAGTTACTCTGGTCGGACTCGGAATTCTTTGGCATTTCGCCAATATTGTCACCTTATTACTGTTATGTCGCTGATCTCAGAAAGGTGATTTGTTCCTAAATTGACGTTATTTCAAGGCATTAAGCAGCAAATTTGATACTTTATTTTAGTGAATGTAATATTAATTTACAGCTAAAACTTATAATCTGTAGTTTTTCTAGACATTTAAATCGTACTAAATTATAGGTAAATTACAAATTTTTACAGGCGTTAAACAGTTGAAAGCATAAACCACCAAAATATTGTCTTGTTGGAATGCAACGATTTGAAAAGATATCGTAATAATCGATATTAAAATTAAACCAAATCAAATAATTTATTGCACTCCATAGTGTATACAGATATATTTTTTATTTTATTAGTATCAACTATGGACTCTGTTAGGCATGGCATCAATGTGGGCAAAAGGGCTTCAATATTTATAGGGTACCATACTCCTTTATATATATAATTTTTTCCTTTATATTCACGCATGTAATATTATTTATAGATTATCTTTATTCCTGAAGATGATTACATAGTATGAAGTTTTAGAAGCTGTTATTTAAGGTGTAATAGTTATACCTTTGTCGCGTAACGCGTAATGTGTCGTCATAGGAAATGCGTTCAGTGGTCATAGGAGGAGTTGGTGGGCGCGGCGGAGTAGCGCTGCCTTCCACTACATCCAGCGCTGCGAGACATCGCTCCATAGCACTCGGTTCTGCCACCGCTGCTTGACCGATCTTGGCTAACTGAGCTCGGGTTTCAGCTGCTTGCTCTTCACGAACAGCCGCCTTTAATAAAATACAAATTGGAACGTCATTTTTCTCATTTTATTTTCAATCTGTTTTCAGACCTGACCTTCAGTCGTGGACCGTGGCATACGTACAATGACATGACGAAGGCGACTGCCAATGGATTTTCGTACTATAATAATCACTGTCATTCTTGGACTACACTGTAATTTCCATCAGGTGCACTGTGGTCACTTTGTCGAGCCAATGTAAAGAAAAAATAAGATGAACTTCGATATAATGTCACTTTTGATGTTTCATTCGTATTAAATAACATAATTTTTGACATTTGCAAGAGTAAAATTCGATTGAAATATAATTGAAATGAGATTTTTAACGTTATTTAAGTTACTAGAATTGTATTATTGATATTAAAAATTAACTTGCGACAGCACATCTTTCCAATTATTATTATGCATTGTTCGTAATGATAAATAATTTGCAGCCGTTTTAGGGTTCGCTGTTTACCTTCGTTGGCTTTAACTTCGATACCTTACACGTGAGTTAGGGTCGTTAATCCAAGCAGCAGTAAGGTGGTATAACGTCAGTGTACGACGGGATTTCAACCACAGTTCATGGTTGCAAAGATATACATATATGGATGAATATCAGTGACGTGCATAAGATATTTGGACAAGGTAGGCAGAATTCGTGTAATCAATTTGATTATTATGGTATGAGAGTAAATATTATATTACTTTCATAGGAAAGATAGATGGTGCGAACATAGAATAGATATGAATATATATGGTTCCTTTTTATATTTAACTTTAAGCAATTTATTCCAGATTCGTTTATTGTAAGGGTATGCAATGCTTTCATGCGTCTATGGAATGAACGCTACTGATGAATATATTTTGAATGGATGTTATAGCCTTGGCTAGTCGTATTTCGACGCTAGCCCGTGTATGCCCAGTTCCTTTTTTTATTCTTCTTCAAGGTCACAGCACAAGGCAAGACTTCTAGGGTTGTACTCATTTAAAGGCGACAGTGACTAACTTCTACCTGATAGGATTATAATAGATCATATATATAGGTTGTTTGTCCACTTTGGGTATAAAGAAATCCTCAAAAGTAGTACCTATAAATATATATAAAAGTATTAATTTCTATAAAATATTGACAAAGTTTATTAACACGTTCCCTGCCGCGTGGGGCGCATACGCCCCATGCGGCCTGAACGCAAAGTCTTCAAAAAACGGTCCGGCAGGGAACGTATTAATAGTGAAAAAAAGTTAACGCATTCTTTAGATTGCGAAAGCATGACGACTAAAAAGGCAAATTTTCGAAAAAAGAATAAACCTAAAATGAAATAAATCTACATATATATTTATTTTTCGAACTTTGTTAAGTATAGTCCTACTATTTATTTCATTTTATCGGCATGCGAGCTGAAATTATCATGTAATATGTTTTTGTAGTATGTTTTTAACATAAATTATAGGTGACATTGTGATGTAAATAGCTCACCTATTTTTCTGAGTGTCTTTAATCAAACAGTTACGGCACATGGTTGACAATGAAAGTAGAAAAACATCTGATATTTTAAATAAATAAAAATACCGTGTCAATAATATATAATACGTCAATTTACTTAACAATATAAATGTTGTCAATATGTACTCGTAATATAATATATCAAGAATAATAAGTTTATTTTTCCTTATTAGGTCTTCTAGTTATTATTTATAAGTAATCGGTATGAGGAAAGTGGTCGGGAGTTTTAAGATTAATTTACCTATTTGAATAAATACACAAAGAACAAAAACAGGTACTCCACTGCTATTGGTTCCGATGCAGAAACAAGTCTTAAAATCTACATACATTTTATATCCGTACTAACTATTGTTTGAAAATATGTATATAATACCATAATCAACTTTACAAAACGATAAAAATAGCGTTAAATTTAAAAACTTTTTAGTACAGTTCATATCTACTATTATACAATCGTAATGAGGTTGAATTTTGTTATTTCACGATACAAAAAAATCTGAATGGCTCAGGTACTTACGAGGCATCTATCTGCGAAACTTTTTATTAATTGTACATGCATCACCCAGAAATGATTAAAACTTTTGAAGTTTTAACACTTATATTTCTATTTCAATAATAAGATATTTTTATTCACGATTTGTCGGATAGAACCAGAGACAGCTTGATCAAATTATAATATGAATTACAGACAAAACCGTTTATAACGACATAGTTTAGAACATACCGGTTATATTGACCCAGAACAAAGGTCCCGGCAAAAAATAGGACTTCGTATCTCGAAAACATCACCGGTTGTTACGACTATATATGAGTAGTCCCTACGATGTAGTTATAACAGATTTTGACTGTATTGCTATTCATGACGGAGGTCAGTATAAATAAGGACGTGTTTATAGTCTCTTTATTATTTCAAATTTTATTATAATTGATAGAATAGAATCAGAAATACAACTAGATCTCCCCATTGTAGTCGCCTTTCTAAGCTACAAAGGTCAACTGAAATAGATTCCATAATAAAAATAAGTCGTAAGAAGAAGCTCTAGTACTAAAATCCTTTCAAACAGGTAAATTTATACAAGCTTGTAAAGTTACTCTTTCTGACGACCACTAAGAACTTAAAGGAGCTCACCTCGAATTCATCCTTAAGATTACCTTCTCTCATGTGATAGTTTCGAACGTTATCGATCACCTCTTGAGGGAACTTGTCGGGATTGGCGCTCATATAACGGTAGACGAACAAATCACAACCTACTATTTTAAAACGATGCTTGAACACAGGAACAACTGCACCTGAAATTATCATGGAACCTTTATTATTTTAGTAAATCAATCTGATTTCGTCAATACGTTTCTTTGTTATTAATATTAAAATACAGCCGGATTGAATGGTTAAAATACTGAATATTCTAGAAGGAACAAATGCAAACAAAATTTTGGGAATCTTGCTAAGCATGAAAAAGATTTTTTATTAATCTACCATAATTATTGTGAAATTTCAAAATTTAGAAGGAAATTACCCACATTTATTGTTAAAAAAGATAAACAATTGACTGTTTATTTGTTAATTGCGTTTAGATGGCCTAGTGGATAAGGGACCAATATCCATGCGCGATGACGCGAATGGTCGTTGATTCGGATTCTAGCACGTACATCTGGATTTTTCCGGGTTAAATACGGCTTTAGGCGTCATATTTTCACCGGTGAAAAAACATCATGAATAAAGAAGAGAAGAGAAACGTCATATGTAAGTGCCCTCAGAACGGCGATAATCTGCGCTACTAGTCGCGTTGGCCACCATTTATAAGCTCAAAGTGGATACAACCAGTAATGTATCACTGCTAAGCCTGAAAAGGATATAGCGCATGACAAAATATATATAATATTATAGTTGCGTTTAGTAAATAATATAGAAAATATCTAATAACACAATTAAAACACGTTTTAAACTAGTAGGTATCATTACCATTAAACTATAAAAAATCACAGTCCCCGAATTTTAGATTCAACTGACCGATTAGCTATCTATTCCTCGAATCCGAACATAAAACATATTGAAAATATGTCTTTAAAACTAAAATAAAATTATTTTTAAATATTAGGTCCTTACATATGAAATTGGCGTTTTTCGTACTGGCCACTTTAATCACAAATTTCTCCTCTTTGGTTAGGAATTCCAAATTCAAATTTGTACAGCTATGGACTCATGTATTTGTGCTTCGATGATCGTCATTCATTTGTTTTTTTCTTCTGTTTTTTTCTGTTTGCGTCACTCATTTTACAAAATGGAAAACTTAAAATATCGCATTATTTACGAGTACGAGTTCCGCCGTGGCACTAGTGCTGCGGAAACAACTCGAAGGGTGAATGATGTGTATGGCGGTCGTGTTGCAAAAGAAAACACAGTTCGTTTTTGGTTCCAACGTTTTCGTTCTGGAAATTTCGACCTGCAGAACAAGCCCCGTGGACGGCCTGAGACTCAAGTTGATAATGAAGAGTTGAAGGCTATTGTGGAAGCGGATCCATCGCAAACCACGTCCGAGTTAGCTGCAGGCTGCGATGTTAGTGATAAAACTGTTTTAATTCACTTGAAGCAAATTGGGAAGATTAAAAAGCTTGAAAGGTGGGTACCTCACGAATTGACTGAAGCAAACCGGCAAACGCGCGTCGACTGCTGCGCTACATTACTAAACCGGCACAATAATGAAGGTATTTTAAACCGAATCATTACCTGTGATGAAAAATGGGTTCTTTACGATAATCGGAAGCGCTCAGCGCAATGGTTGGATCCTGGCCAGCCAGCCAAATCCTGCCCCAAGCGAAAATTAACCCCAAAAAAGTTACTTGTAAGCGTTTGGTGGACTAGTGCCGGTATTGTTCATTACAGTTTTCTCAAATCTGGCCAGACTATTACGGCTGATGTCTATTGTCAGAAATTGCAAACCATGATGGAAAAGCTAGCGGCTAAACAACCTAGGCTGGTCAATCGCTCCACGCCACTGCTGCTTCACGACAACGCTAGACCACACACTGCGCAACAGACGGCTACTAAATTAGAAGAGCTTCAATTGGAAAGTTTAAGACATCCTCCGCACTCCCCGGACCTTGCTCCAACAGATTACCATTTTTTTCGAAATTTGGATAACTTCTTGCAAGGGAAAAAATTCAACTCCGATGGGGCAGTCCAAATCGCCTTCAAAGATTTTATTGATTCCCGTCCGACTGGTTTTTTTAGTAAAGGGATCAATGAACTACCTATGAGATGGCAAAAGTGCATAGAAAATAATGGTTCATACTTTGATTAATTAAATATATTATATTAAAAAATATTCGACTTTTTGTTCCTCCCATACAAAACGCCAATTTCATATGTAAGGACCTAATATTATCTTTGCAATGTTTACCTATATAAAATCTGTCCGGAGTGAAATAAGTGGGAAAGTTAGGGTCAGACTCCGGGGTCTGCAAACGCATCGCTTTTAGGAACTTTCCCTCTTTAATACCGGAATTCCGACGAGGAATCTCACCAATCTTGATAGTTCCATCGGCCAAACTATATGACAATACGAACTTTCTTCCTTTGTCTTCAGGATGTATCCAATCAATTTCACAAAGGTAACGTAGATACTAAAATAAAAAAATATTTTAATAATATTCTTTTTACATTTACCTTAAATAAGTAGTAATTTTTTTAGAATTCAAATAACGTGAACATACAATTAACATAACATTCATTACATTCGTGAACATTCATTTACTGAAAATATTTTTTTTCCTTACACTGCAGAGTGACCACACCACACTTGATGGTAAGCCTGGTGCAGTCCAAAAACGAACGACTTCCAACAGCAAAACAAAACAACCGTTATCCGCAGCGATCATGCCGGCCTGCATAAATATCTCTTCACGCTACGCTTAAAGGATCCCATATCATAGGATGGTGGGAACACGCTCGCCGGAAGACCATTCCACAGCCCAACGACACGGCAAAAGAAGGAGTTAGAGAACTTCTTAGTCCTAGCCGGGATGTGAGATACCGTATAGCTGTGACACCGCAAAACCGCGCGCGTGGTTCTATTCAGAAAGGGAGAGGGTGGAACAAGGTTAAACAACTCTTCAGAACACTCGCCATGATACAGACGGTAGAAAACGCTTAATGAGGCAACATCTCTACGCAATTGGAGCGATTCAAGATGTTTAGAAACGTTCTATTATATATTTAGTTTTTTGTCTAAAGGAATTCATTTTCTAAACACTTTGCTACGTAAAATCAAAGTCACGTCTATAAATTTTAGCCTAAACGTTTTCGTATAGTCCGTAGGGCCGGACACATTAGGTAAGTAATAGGTAACTACTTATTTATTACCTATACCACTATAGTCACTAGAGGTCACTATCAAGTAAAGGTTATAGTAACTTATTAATATTTATAACAAATTGTCTATGTTTGAACAAATGGAATTGTCGTTATTGAAAAATATTAAAACATGGCACTTTATTCATTACCCATTATACCTATGGGTTATGTTTCTTATAAGCAATGTAATATAATATTTAGTCGTAATATAAATGGGCCGCGTTTGTACATGAAGTAACCACATTTTTAAGCTATTTCGGATACAATTGAAGTAATAGCCTTAATAATAAGTTTAATTAAGAACTTCGTATGATGAATAGTCTGACCCTTCCATATCCAGCAACAACTTGAATAATCAAGCATTTTGTTCGTTTTGCCCAATGGATACAGGATAACTATTATAGTTATTAATACAATATGTTATAAATACTCTGTCTGACCCATGAAGGCGCTACTCAGTATCGATATTAGATTCTATTTAGATTATCCTTTAAAGGTCAAGAGTAAAAAAATTTGAATAAAGTTAAAAATGATTTAATGAGGAATAATATATATATATATTGGGAACATGCGTAGCTCGTGAACAACGGAAAAAAGGAAATCATTTCAATAGTCTTTAAATTCATTTTTACATTTAATCCGATCATAAATCACATGTAAAATAAATCAAAATATTTGTTTTAAATGACAATAACTTTTGAATTTTCATATAATTTTCTGATGTCTATTGCCAAAGTTCTGGTGCCACCAATATGCCTCTTTCGAGTCGGACAAGGTTTTCAATACATACTTTGAACGATAGTTCTTGTTTTGATTCATCAAGAAGATAAATTAGAAACGTTTATGTAAACTTCTCAGATCAGTGAACAGAGCTAACTTGGTAGACACGCTATTAAACTATTGCCGAGTAGGTTCTGCCACTTTAATTGAGTTCAGCATGACTAGCTTAAGCTTTATAAAATTATGCCATAGGTACATGATAATGATAATGATAATGTCCTAGCCGGATTCGGCCACGGCGACTGTTTCAACGCCGATTAAGAAAATCAAGGTCCAGTTTTCGGAAACAGTCAATTGCGCAGGAGATATTTAAGTGCATAACTGGACGCGCTGCCATAAAAGCACTCTCTCGTCCGAGCTCCCTCAGGCCTGATGGAATGGAGAACCAGTACGATCGGGAGGGAGCGGGATGCAGGTTTGGTCGAGTTGTCCTTCTCTGAACACCTGGTTGAATTGCGGTGTCAAAGAGATACCTTAGTCGCCTTTTACGACACCTCAGCAAGAAGAGGGGGTGCTATTCTATTCTGCCGGCAGCCACCACGGCTACATATTATGTATATTATATTTTGGTAAGCTCCTTATGTAATAATCTCACCTCACCTCTGTTCCACTCGACTATAGGCAACAATAAACACTTTCAATCAGGTGGCCTATTAGCTTGTTCGCCAATTTCAGTATAATAAGAACTTCTTGGATATTGTCAGATATTGTTAACTAACCTTGTTAGCGTTTAAATTATATTTGATGATGTCCTTGTGGGGCGGTTTCGGCATTAAGCCAAAACAAGATTGTAGCGAGTCCTCAGGGGATCCGATACCAATATGTGGCGGAAATGACTGCAAAATGAACAATTATTGTAAGCATATTTTTTAAATTATTTATAAAGTGAAAATAACTGAAAATCTATAATATGAAAAACAAAATCAATAATAATTAGAAAGAAGTTTTGGAGGTTTTCAAAAATATCACTTAGATAGGCGATATTTATCAAAATATTTTTCGGACGATAGCAGTATCGTTTTGGTTTTTTCAGATGATTAGAAGTTGTATAATCGCGTCAGGCAAGGCGTGCCATCTTTTAGAGCCCCCAATTCAACAAGTCTGTAACTTTTTAATTTTATAACTTTTTTTTTTGTTTGTATTCTTAACACATTAATAAATATGTGGTAAAATTATATCTAGTATAAATATCTTTTAGTTTCTGTTTATTGCGCCTGATAAACTATTTAAAATTCATGTCTATAGACTAGAATACTCTCAACATTGATGAGAATTCGAGGTCGTAATGTTGTCAGGGAATTATCTCACGGAAATTTCATATTTGTGCATCTTTATTTTGTGTCACAATAACTATATTTAAATAAGAGCGACTATTATATTTCCTTGCTAGTTCTTTTTGGTAGATTCTGGTTTATGAACCGGAGATAAATTCAATTTTCCTTCTTTTCGAAGACTGAGTGAGAAATTGAAAGTGCTTTTGAAGTAGGCCTATTTGAATAAAGTTATATTTCATTCCCTCACATAATTTTATTACACTGGCTGTACAACTCAGCTGATTTTACATATTTTCTCTAGGAACGATAGTCGAAACAGTAAAGCCACAATAATTAGCGTGATCAATGAGCTTTGCGTTTTAATTATCAGGTTGGTAATTAAAGAAATCGTTGTAAATAGCATCCACCTACTATTATTCTGTTATTTGATATAGGAACCGTATTATTACGTCGATATTCACTTGAAGGAGTTGAGCTTTATTACATACATACCTCTCGAAAGGTTAAACATTAAGGTCGTCGTTCAGTTGGAAGCTTTTATAAGAGCCCATAAACTACAAAAGTCCTTTAGGCCGTTCTAACTTCTACTACGACTATTACTTAAATTGTATTTAGTCATAAGCGTTGTTTATTACCTTTGGGAACTCCTTTTGGGCCTGTTTTTGAATTTCCACACGCGGGGGTTGATCAATGTTCAACATCGTTCTAAAACGGGCAAAATAATTTACTCGCGCAAAATATACACTACATACAGTTAAATATTACCGATCAAGATTCGTTTTTAGTCAACTCACAAAATTCACAATTTGATTCAACTTTATCTAATATCTTTCTTTTTAATGTTGTTATAATTAATGTATGCAAGAATATAGTGAAACTTAGATACTTTTGTACTAACAAAAAAATATACCTACGAGTGAGTCTAGTTTAATGAAATGAGTTCTTAGTTTGCACTCGGAGAAAAGATCGTTTAGCTTCAAAGATAATATAGTACAAAGACAGTCTGAGAACCATAATATATAAAGAAAACGCTCTTGTTATGTGACCGGCTAACAGTGCTTAATGAAATAGTCATTGTAATCCGAGACTAACGGTCTTATCATTGTTTATTCGAGTTTGTTCGTTCCAACTTCTGTTTCAGCATGTTTGACTACTATTTGATGTTAAGATGTTTGCCAAATATTCTATTACTATTCAACCTGTCTTATAATACAAAAATCCTTTGATACGTATAATTGTTAATTTAATTTCTTAGTAGTTTATCTCTTAGTAGTAGAAACTGAACGTTTTGTTTTATATTAAAACTTTTGCAAGTGTCAATATTTTCCTTAAGTTTTCTTATGATTCATGCTGCTACTACACAGCGGTTCGGTAAAACATGTTTTTCTTTAAAATCAGAATGAAATAATTTACTATCGGGTATCCACTCACCTTACTTTTAGTTTACTTTAAGTCGTAAAAATTACTCACCTCAAAAACATAAATTGTTTCGATATACCTTATTATAAAAATTGGATAATTATTATTCTCGAGAAGGAGATCAGTGAATAATTTTACTATTAAAAAATAAACATACTTGAAATATTTGCGAGTAAAATTATCACAATCACAGATAAGGAAGCGTCGTCCAAGTACAAATATGGTTTCTCCTACAATCAGATCTCTTGGCGAATAGTACTCTGTTACCTCTTGCTCTGTTGTTTCCAGTACCGTGGACGGAAATGAAACTGAAAATTTAAATAGTTTGAAAATAACACCCTTCTTTACTTTTCGTGCTTTTCATTTTTTCTTAGATTCCTTTGAGCTTTACGTTTTGGACAGTCGTTATGTTAGGTCCTTACATATGAAATTGGCGTTTTTCGTACTGGCCACTTTAATCACAAATTTCTCCTCTTTGGTAAGGAATTCCAAATTCAAATTTGTACAGCTATAGACTCATGTATTTGTGCTTCGATGATCGTCATTCATTTGTTTTTTTCTTCTGTTTTTTTCTGTTTGCGTCACTCATTTTACAAAATGGAAAACTTAAAATATCGCATTATTTACGAGTACGAGTTCCGCCGTGGCACTAGTGCTGCGGAAACAACTCGAAGGGTGAATGATGTGTATGGCGGTCGTGTTGCAAAAGAAAACACAGTTCGTTTTTGGTTCCAACGTTTTCGTTCTGGAAATTTCGACCTGCAAAACAAGCCCCGTGGACGGCCTGAGACTCAAGTTGATAATGAAGAGTTGAAGGCTATTGTGGAAGCGGATCCATCGCAAACCACGTCCGAGTTAGCTGCAGGCTGCGATGTTAGTGATAAAACTGTTTTAATTCACTTGAAGCAAATTGGGAAGATTAAAAAGCTTGAAAGGTGGGTACCTCACGAATTGACTGAAGCAAACCGGCAAACGCGCGTCGACTGCTGCGTTACATTACTAAACCGGCACAATAATGAAGGTATTTTAAACCGAATCATTACCTGTGATGAAAAATGGGTTCTTTACGATAATCGGAAGCGCTCAGCGCAATGGTTGGATCCTGGCCAGCCAGCCAAATCCTGCCCCAAGCGAAAATTAACCCCAAAAAAGTTACTTGTAAGCGTTTGGTGGACTAGTGCCGGTATTGTTCATTACAGTTTTCTCAAATCTGGCCAGACTATTACGGCTGATGTCTATTGTCAGCAATTGCAAACCATGATGGAAAAGCTAGCGGCTAAACAACCTAGGCTGGTCAATCGCTCAACGCCACTGCTGCTTCACGACAACGCTAGACCACACACTGCGCAACAGACGGCTACTAAATTAGAGGAGCTTCAATTGGAAAGTCTAAGACATCCTCCGTACTCTTCGGACCTTGCTCCAACAGATTACCATTTTTTTTCGAAATTTGGATAACTTCTTGCAAGGGAAAAAATTCAACTCCGATGGGGCAGTCCAAATCGCCTTCAAAGATTTTATTGATTCCCGTCCGACTGGTTTTTTTAGTAAAGGGATCAATGAACTACCTATGAGATGGCAAAAGTGCATAGAAAATAATGGTTCATACTTTGATTAATTAAATATATTATATTAAAAAATATTCGACTTTTTGTTCCTCCCATACAAAACGCCAATTTCATATGTAAGGACCTAATATTTATTATGCAGCTCGCCGCAAATGATACGTTACGGCAAAACTCTCAGTTATTTGTGTCAGTAATCTATACTAATATTATAAAGCTGAAGAGTTTGTTTGTTTGTTTGAACGCGCTAATCTCTGGAATTACTGGTTCGAATTGAAAAATTCTTTTTGTGTTGGATAAGACTATTTATCGAGGAAGACTTTAGGCTATACAACATCACGATGTAACTATTAGGAGCGAAGAAATAATAGACAATGTGAAAAAAACGGAGAAAATTATTCATCCTTGAGTGCTTCCATTGCGTGCGCTGCGAAAACGGTTCAAGATACCAAAAATGTATGTATGAAAGAATTATTCCTCATGAAATGATCTAAAAAAATGTCCGGGACAGTATATGTCTATCTTTTAAGATTAACTTACTAGAACCGTTTTTATGGTAATCAAATTTGGTCGAAATTAATGCATTATTTGTTAAGAGTTGTATCAACGTAATAATATTAATCTTTATCCAAATAAATGTGTTGTTGATTAAGAGTATTTAATTGGGAACAAAATTGTCTTTGACATCACTTAATTTCAATGAACATCTTTGAAGATATTACTATAACTTATATAGCAAAACAACGTTTGCCGGATCAGCTAGATGGAAATATACTTACAGCATATTTTTTTGTTCTTTTGATAATATTGGTGAAA
Organism: Automeris io; assembly: GCA_036320925.1. Taxonomy (NCBI): domain Eukaryota; kingdom Metazoa; phylum Arthropoda; class Insecta; order Lepidoptera; family Saturniidae; genus Automeris; species Automeris io. Next base: position 241,085 of record JAUDJH010000037.1, on the reverse strand, counting down.
ATTTGAAAATATACTTTTACTTTTCAAAGTTATAAAAGTAATGTTTATTACAATATATTAGATATATTTATTATATATATATATATTAGATATTCTTACAATATGTCGCTAACGCAATAACAATCTCATTGCGACACACAAAATATATCTGTATAAAATAAAAGAATCACGAATACAAACTGGTTTTATGAACCTCTGGTGAATACTGAATGGACTTTTATTGAGCTGCAAGGGAAATTAGGAAAATGTTTGTGAGCCGGCAGGCCATAGGGATTACTAGGTGCACTCAAGCGCTGAACTCCGACAAAGTGGAACAGCGAAACGCTATTTGAACACTTAAATTTTGGAAACGTATTTTATATCATTGTACGGAAAGAGTTGTATTTAATATAAAACAAATTAATAAGACCTAATTCCAGTATTAATATTAATCTACATATGAACAAAATAGATATAATTATTGTATGAAATATTTTCTTATTGTACATACAAAAAATATGTATCTGCTATATTATTCTAGTCTAAGGTGTGTACTACAATAAAATACATATATAGACAATCGATACAAAGACATGTAAACCTAGATACAGAAAACAACTGAGTAGGTAATACGACTTAGTAGAGACAAGAACCTATAAATATTGTCCAAACGTGTTCCTTAATTTATGCTCTCCTATTAACAAGTTTTTATGAAAAGTGTAGAAATGGGAGATGTTAGTTTACCATATAAAGATACAAATGTTGTCATCATCATCAGCCTATCCTAGTCCACTGCTGGACATAGGTCTCTTCTAACAAATGCCATTGAGCCCGGTTTTCGGCTTTTATCATCCAATCCTTCCCGGCCGCCTTTCGCAGGTAGTCGCTCCACCTTGCCTTTGCCACATGCTACGTCTGCTGATCCACTGTCTCCACTAAAGAACCCGCCTGCTCCAACGACCATCGGTTCATAGACACATATGACCTGCTCACTGCCACTTCAACCTGCTAATACGGAAAGCTATGTCGACAACTTTGGTACTCTGTCCGATAATCTCATTTCGGACTTTATCCTACAAAGAGATGCCCAACATGGCTCGCTCCATGGCACGCTGAGCGGCCTTAAACCGGTGGACTAGCCCAACCGTTAGTGTCACAAATGTTATAAAAATATCATATTCTAATAGAGGTATTAGAAGGAAATGTAATCGGGAGCAATGAATATGTGATACATACAATATAATCTTCACATTCGTTTTTATCGACAGTCTCGCTCGAGCTCCAACAAACCCCATTGTAAGGCCATTAAAGGTTTTTGTACCAAATCGTTTATCTGTAGACTGCTCGTTTACGCTATATTGAGTGTGATATGTCCTAGATCTATCATTAGAAGTATATCAGCGTTTTGTACTATCGTCTGTAATGAATGAATGAACTCTGATGGAATTTTATAGCATTACCTGGTTTTTCCTTCCACTTTTTAGGTAGTTTTATTTTCTTGAGCAGAAGAGGAAACGGGTCTTTTCCACCTTTATCGTCATGAAGTTCCTAGAAATAATTATAGTTGTATTGGGCTGAACAGACTAGACGTAGGGATGTTTAACAAAGTCTTAACAGAACTATTATCTGATGAGGCGTCTGGTCTGTTCAGATCAATGGCAATATATATCATATGTTAAGAATTTTGGGTACGACGAGGCTGACATACGTATACACGTAAAAGTCCCCGAAATAAACAAAATATAAAGAACTATAGTTATAATTAAATAATTCAGATGTAAATTGTTTTCCAAGTATACACATTATGGTTTTATTAACGAGGGAGATATTCAGCATTCAATGAAACCAAATATGTAAAAATAGTCATATCTTAATATTTGTATTACAAAATTATTAATTAATTATTTAGAGACACACACACGAATAAATGAACAACAATTTATTATTAAGTAGATATGTTGTCTTTCCTAAGTCAGAACAAAGTACTAAAGGAAAACTAGTCAATACCTGTAGTGCTTATCTAAAAGTACGTAAAAGGAACTTCACCTACTCGTACATACCAATCAATCCACGCCACACGTGAGTGTCAACCCTCTTTACGTATCAATTCTCATTTGTTCATCAATTTTCATTTTTGATTTGTAAAGAAATATAGCTATTTAAATGCTTATTATTAATGGTTACAAAAAGGTACAAATTAGTATAACCTGAAATATTTCCCTTGTCTATAAAATCACCTGTATAACAAGTTCTTATGTTTATTTAATTTTTTTGTAATGATTTATTCTGATGTTATTATTTTATATATGTAATATATATTTCATTCTCTTTTATAAATCATCAGAAAATTCTATAACGAGAATATACAGAGCAAACTATATTATCATTTGTGCGTTTAACTTAAAATAGGATTATAGATATATGAAAATTAATTTCAAATTTTTTTTTTACACTGTCTCGACATAGTGACTACAGAGTACCTGATGGTAAGTACAGTGTAGTCCAAAAACGAAAGCGGCTATCAAATGATGAAAATCCATTGATAGTCTACATCGTCATGTCGGCCCACATATACCACGACTGAAGGTCTCTAGGTATATGAGCTACTGGATATACACAAGCTGATCACGAAACGCGACAAGCCGAAATTGGTCACTATGACGGGCCTCACACCCATGCACCGTGGTCGCGATCCAGACGGGCACCGGCCCCCTACCACCTCGCTGCTGCTCGTTTAGCACCACCCAGGAGTCACGTGTAGGGAAACTAGGGTAAAGCCTACGGAGGCGAGCAGCTTCGACTCCCAAAAAAAAATTTAAAAATTAAAAATTAAAAAAATTAAAATTTAGAGATAATTATACTGTCTTACTTTTTTTTAAGTGAAATTACTGTTGCTTAATCGAAATAAGAATTTTAACATGTTTAAGATATAACAACTTATATTTTCTTAATGTGCCTCAAAATAAACTAACTGTAAATGTGATTCTTATTTATTTAGGTACTAAAACCGAGACTATGTCTTTAAATAATATTGGAACTACAAAACTAGACAGGTGTAGATGATGCAGATACACAAACAAATCAGTAATAAATATTTTCATCATTTAATACATGTATTTCATCTGATCAAAATTGTCGCGAAAGCTTAAATTGTTCAATTTCCCGAAACAAGATGACGGTCCGGCTGACTCTTAGCTGTCACTTGCAGGCAGTATTATTTAAAGAGAGAAGTGTCACTCCCAGCAGAAACGAATAAGATTTAAATTTTAAATATTCCCTTTATAAATTTCCTTCTTCCATATTTTATATAAAACCATCTATATTTTTTTAAGTAATTAATGCACAAACACAAGAAATCTTCTATTATGACATTGTTACTCCGAATATTCACTTTACATGAACTTATAAATATCTTTTTATCTAAACATACTAGATATATAATGGTACTGATGTTTAATTTTTATGTAAAATATTATTTTGAAGAAAAAGATATCTAAAATCTACAACAAATGTATGATTCACATTTATATTATTTAACACTAGAACTACGAAACGGTCAAAATGACCGGTTGCATCTTTTGTTTATACCATTTCCTCTTTAAGTCTTATTTAATATTTTACGATAATGTCATGATTTTTATTAAATTTGTGTATAGAATAATATTATAGATTATTTTGTTGTTACGCTTTTAATTTTCAGAGATAACTATGTGTTAGTTCAAATAGGTATATGGTAAATCTTCGTAGTTCTAGTGTTAAATATCACGATACTTTGTCTTTTCAGCAATACCTTTACTTACCTTTACCTTTACTTATTTACTGACACAAATTGTATTTTTAAAATATCCCTAAATCTGAATTAAGTTAACTAAAAAATAGGTATAGCTAGTACACGACCGCTAATATTTATTACCTTGACAGCGATTGTGTCGTCTTGCAAGAAATAGAGTAGTTTATAATCGCGCAATTCGCCATTTTCGGATTCGCGGTCGTCCCACACAACGTTGAACCTAAAAATTATATTAATTACATTCTTCACATTATTCATAAGCTTAGTCACCAAAATTGTGTGCAAGTATATACTGTTGTACACGTAAACACATAATATATTAACTTATATTTGTATTTATAGGAACATTTAGTTATTTTTTATTTGACAACAATCATTCTGTTGGACATCAGTCATGGTGGTAATTCGTACTAGCTATAAACTCCATAGCAAATTCCCCCTTTTTTCCTCATGAGGACGAGGCATGTAGATCCTGGAGCTACACTAGCTGGGCATGATCTTGGGAGGTCTCTTCCAATAAATAAATACCGTTTAGTCCCAGTTGCGGCGATAATAGGTTAAATTATAAATGTCATTAATTCATAAATTTTATATTATTTGCCAGTTGTTTTATCATCGTAAATATGGAAAAGCTAACATAAAATATTGTTCGTTTTAGTCGAAATAACTCATTTAATCTTTCCTATGTTACATTTCATACACCATTTATCATAAAATCTGAGATTTTTGTCGTTAAACACAGAGGCACTCGCTTCATATTTTTATAGATCCAAAAACTTTTACAATATCTAGCCCAACGACAAAATTCAACCTACTAACTTATGGAAATTCTTTAAGTTTCAATAATAAATCACGACAGCGAAAAAAACTATTTAATTTTATAAAATATTTCAAAACCATATAAAGGATATTTTACACGTTTATTTTGTTTGAGGACAAGGTATATCCAATGTTACTTATGTAAAATAAAAAAAAAAACATTCATTTATTGATAATTATTGTATTCAAGAAACGAGAGTTTGATAAATATTTGTCATAGTCACTCTTTGTTTGGAAAACCTTATTCCATAACAAGAAAATAATAGATACACCAGTCAAAGACAAATCAAATGTTTATCGAAAAAATATAAAAAAAAACGAATGTAGATATTCTACATTATGATTCGGATTGACGTCATGTAAGGCGGGAATATTATCGACAATGTAAACCACGCAGGGCGGTATTACATATTCATAAGCAAACTCTTAACAAGAGAAACGTTTAAGGAATTTCCTTTCATGTTCATTCGTTTCGTTTAAGAGTTCCATTAAAGTTAAATATATAACTTCCTGTAATTTTGTTATTTGGGTCACTTGCGCGACGTATACGCCCAGGCCTAATATTTCGTTTATCTGCTATCTAAATATTTTTTATTTATCTACCTTTCTAATGATAAAGATCTTCAGTTAAAATTAATGTTGATAGTTCTTTTATAATGATTGTAAGTAGTACAAATACATTTAACATACTTAATACATAAAGTTTTATTACTTTGCACCAGTGTATTCGTTACTGAAATGACTAGTTAATCGATTACACATACCATGTAGGCAGTGGACTAGTAGACAGATTTCCATAACGACATTATAATGATAAAATAAGGATTAAAGATTAAATAAAATCAAAATATATATTTTGGTGTCTGGTGATAAGGAGCATTAATGTAGAGTCTACTTCTCTGAATGTACAAATTACAAGCATCAGGAGTAAGTCGGAAGTATCGGGATTCCCAGGCTCGGCGAAAGCGAAGAGAGGGCAGTGCTGGCACCCAGGTGGTTTTAGTCGGGGCAGGTCCGACAAACCCGTGGAAGGCTCTTACTACTTCCCCTGACGGACCGTAGGGATTACCACCGGATTAACAAAAAAAAAAAAGCATCAGGATTAATGTGTTTATCGCAAAGAATGGATCAGAAATAATGTGTCAATTGTCTTACTTCTTAGCTATTATATAGATTCTAGCTATTTATTGCAATATTGTAGAGTATTTTAGTTTTGAAACGATTCATTTCATACATATCTTTGTGTATCTACAATGTAACTAAGTCCAGTCATCAAGAATTCAATGACACTGGCTATACGTTATATAAGTTTCCTGATTTTAATATTTCTCTTATTTATAGGAAACCGATTTAGTATTGAAATGGCCAGAGTGTTCTGCTATGTGAATGCTAGGTGAAGTTATGAAGTTAGTGTTTGGTGGTCTAGATTTAGAATAAAACGTAAGATGTCTAACAGAGAGATAGGATACGGGCTTTATTTGGGTAAACTCGACATGAGGTCGAAAATGGTAGCAAGAATGCCTATGCCCAAAACGTAGAGCTAGATGGGGTGGCAAATGATGATATAAATCTATAAAAACTGTAGTTCATCAACGGATGCAGCCATCATTAATGTAGACCTAAAGGTCCTTATTAAATTCACAATGGAACATTCATTGTTGTAAGTAAGTATAAAAGCCCGGAACTCACCTCGAGGCGAGCGAACACAACGTAATTAAAGCTAGCAATTAACATTGATGTAAATTCTGAAGAGAGCGTTTATTCCCACAGGTAACTCAGTTTGATGAACTAGTAGATAATAATTAGGACGCAATAATATTGTTTCAGTGATTATTATATAAACAAATAATAAATTCATTTATTTCAGTGATATAATTATATTTTCTGAAGCAAGTAAATAAGGATTTATGTCATTTTCATTTTGCCTGTATATTATTTGTCTTAAGTAACATATGCAAAGGACAGTATAACATTAGATAGATACTTAACCGTTCTCATCTATGTAATATTATAGTTATTTTTATTATACGTAAGAAATTTTACTAAAATTCTTTAATAAGAGCATATATGGGTAAAAAATTGAAATTACCAACGATAAATGAATTCTTAAGAAATTGAACTAAAGTAAAAGGTATTCGGATGTTCCCTCAAGATGGAAGGGCATCCTAACTTGTCGCACATATCTAGTTAATAGTTTATTTCCACATCAAATAAGATTAAGCAACACGTTTAATTTTGCAACCCACAATTCGAAACTTGTTGTTTGTGTGGGCAATCTCTTGGGTATAGATCTATACGGATAGTGGCACCACTGTTTCTTATTACTATACACCATTTAACCTTCGTTTATTAGTTCAGAGCAGTGGTCTTACTATGATCTCTAATATCATTATAGTTTCAGTCATACTTCAATAATACATACCCTAAACACAACTTACACGAAAGGAAATTATTTCAGTCATACATTAGCGACTCTGATTGAACGAAAGAGATATAGTGTAGATTTAATATAGCATTGTCATATTAAAATCTGGCTGGTATAAAATTAATTAAACGATTAATTTTATACGATAAGGTTACGATTTCCATAATCTTATTTTTAGGAAGTTATAATATGAAAGGACCATTGAAATTATTGTTTTTAAAGCTGATTGGCTTATAGAGCTTTTACTAATTTCGTTACCTATATTTTTAAGTTTTCTTAGAAGAAACTAATTAAAACTAAATTATATCTGCTGAATACCATAGAAATATTTAAGTATAATAAGTTTATTTTTAGTTATTAATATATTTTATTTTTAGTTTAGAACTTCTTTATTTTAATACAAAAATGATGTCAATTACTAACTTACGCGAGAACTTTCCCGTCGTATTCCAAGAATCGTCTTAAAGGGTCATCGTGCGACGAAGCTCGTTTTGGCGGATGCTTGGTTTTCCAATATTCTTTCTGTGTGTAAGTGTCTACAGGCAATTCTTCCTCTTTGGAGAGCTCTATTCCTTGTGATTCCAGCCATTCCTGTACATAAATTTGATTATTGTAACTTAATGACGTTATCTGAATTGCAGACATAATTATATACTATACAGCAAGAATGGAATTGATTTTTGTGTCTATATTAATTGGAATATTTAGTCAATTCAAATCACATTTATTATCTAAAAATAGTTTAAAAGGTACATAATATGTAAACCCACATAAAATTTTTGATAGCATGATACTATAATGAAAAAAATGTGGTGGAATATAAGTTCCCGATCATATCAAAAATAATATGAATATACTTGTATAGATTCTAGTAAAATATTTGTATTAATTTGACAAACAATAGTAGCAGCCTCCGTGGCGCAATTGGCTAGCGCGTTCGGCTGTTAACCGAAAGGTTGGTGGTTCGAGCCCACCCGGGGGCGAATACTTTTATAATTATACGGAATAATTCAAAATATACCTTGAAACCATGATTATTTTCGAATGGTATAAAAATATACACTACTGAATGTTAAAGTTATTTGAAAAATTCACTAAATAATTATTACAATAATGAATATTCAGTGTCCCGTAAGTCAACGTCCAAAGCTAAATGACTAATAGAGGAACGGTAGTTCCTACAGTTTACTGTAAATAGAATTCTCCAATTCCAGGGCGTTTTAGGAGAACTTGGATTTTTTTTTTGATAAATCCGAAAATACTTTTATCTAACGTTTTTCTAAAATTTACAAAGTTTTAATGTGTTGTAAATTATCTATTACTATGAGTAATAGTAATAGACATAGGTATAGTATTATATATGGTGTAAATTATCTATTATTGCGAATTTTATAAAATTATCAGCACTGAAATCACTGTATTAGGAACGATATGAGCAAATAAATTGTAGACGATAATAACTCATTCTAAAATTTGTTAAAGCTCAAAACGCAATATCTTTAAAACCTGCAGTATTTTATATAGTTTCTAATATGGTACAAATCTTCTATTTTATTTTCGAGTTACTTATTTTTTGAGTTTTAAACAGAAAGGCTAGTAACAAAATAACAACAACATTAGTCGTAACATATTGCGACTTGTTAAATGTTAAAAACTCATAAGGGACTGATCTTTCTAAAAATAATTCGTCAGTTATTATTGCCTTCACTATGAATTGAAAGAAACATTGAATTTCTAACTCCAGCGATAGCCCCTCTGTATATTACAATCTGTACAGATATAATTCTTACAGTTCTATGTTTATTCTTTTTTTAATTTAAAATATCAATGAGATTGTATATAAAAGCAACGACTTTCCGACTTAAAGCCGTGTTGTAAGAGATAAGTAATGTTCGAAAAATTAAAAGATTTTTCAAGAATACAGACTTGTAAGGATGAGCATACAAAATATTTTTTTAGACTTAAATTCTTTACACTATACGCAATCTTATAATTAATCAAACGATTTTGATAATGCTATGATATAGTATGATAAGTATTATATGATAATAATACCTATATGTGTTTTCGAGAGTATTAAAACTAACTTTTTGAAGCACTTAAAATTTAAATGTGAATTACATAAGTTTTCTTTTCATTCAACTCCTACTTTGAATAATCGAAGAATTGAGAAAGATCAACTTTTTATAATCAAAATTATTAGAAGTCTTATAGACTCGACCTATTAACTAAGCTAAATAAATTTCAGGTCTCCGTATTCCAATGCAAGAGACTTCCCACTTTTTACATTTCCATTTTTAAAGTCAAATTATGTTAATAACACTTTTTGTTGTGCCTGTGATATGTATATATAACAAACGTTTTTGTGATGTCGATATTCTGTATTATACGTTTGGCTCCTTTAGAAGAATGGTGTGAAAAAAATCAGTTTAATTAATATTTAATCATTTTTCTTTGTTGTATTTGTTTTTCTTTATATAATTAGGTAGTTAATTTTCTCTTATCATTTTATGTGCCTTGGCTTGATTTTAGCTTTGTTTTTTTTTTTGTTAAAACTTTGTTATACTTTGTATCATTTTTTCTGTATTTTTATCGTTTATATGTTGGTGTATATATCCATGAGTATATAAAAAATAAAATAAATAAATAAAATTGTAGGAAGCCTAATTTATGTTGTTACAATTAGTAACTTTTAATCATCAGATAAGAAATGGAAATGTTAACATAATCTTTTGTTTCATATTTTGTATATTTTGCCTACCTTACTTATAACGTACCTATATTATTAGTACTTCGATCTATCTCATAAGTCATACCTCTATTTCCAGACTAACCCAAAAATGATAAACCATAGCTACAAAGTAGATATAGAGTACGTACAACAAATAATTCATAAGTTATGACATTTGAAAAAGATTTAAAAACGGTATGATGTAGCTATAGCGCTATATCATGATAGTGTCATCTAATTTTCTTTTTGCAATAACTAATAGCCCCATATTACTAACTTTAACGGGAGTTCCACCGTACTGCCCACTGATCACCGAGTCATTATTTACTCATTGAAATGTACCACTGTGAAGTTGGCTACGATCGCGGTCGCAAATCTTATCAAACTTCATATCAATACATTCATGCAGTCATAATACAACGACGAGTGTTGGTCTGTTGTAGTGGCTTGGTGGACAACTTGTACTGACGTACTTGCAATTGTTAACAACTTTTAAGAAGCGTGATAATATTCTACAGAAAATGGAAACGATACCACTTAATCCTCTGGTAAAATCATATATTCTCTACTCAGCTATTCTCGCTGTGAAATTATTATTTTTAACACCACTGACAGCAATCACCAGAATCTCTCGAGGTATTTATGCAAATCCTGAAGACGCCAAATCATTAAATGGCAAAGTGAAATACGATGATCCAGCAGTGGAGAGGGTTCGACGTGCACATAGAAACGATCTAGAGAACATTCCCGCGTTTTGGATTTTGGGTGCCCTTTACGTGACCACCGGACCGGCAGTCGCCTGGGCCACCTTATTGTTCCGTTTGTATACTGCAGGGAGGATCTTACATACCATCGTTTACGCAGTCGTGCCCCTGCCGCAACCTGCTCGTGGTATCGCATTCGGAATCCCATTCTTCATCTCACTATACATGGGGATCCAAGTTATTCTATTCTACGTAACTAGCCTATAGATATTGACCATTTTAAATGTTAACATTTTTTTTACTTCCATGGTGTATTTTTTTTAATTAAATGTGGGGTTGTTGAAATTTTTAAAGTTTTATTTAAACATTTTTAGATTCTTTGCTCATAAAAATACTTATAAGCAAATACGTAGTGATGTGAATTTAACCGTTGACCTCTAAATAAGTAGACATAAGGTTGTTACAAAAACTATGATAACATCACAATAACTAATACACATATTTTGATAGAAAAACTGTGCTTACAGCTTAGCTCGTGTGTAAAACGAAAGATATAGGTAGTAAATTAGCTGTTGGTATATGTCGATCTAAAAATAACGATAACTAGTAACATAATATACGTTTGTTACAGTGATATGATATAAAAAGTCTAAAAGATATAATCAGTATGACAGACAACTTTGATAACTTAGTATGTGGTACAATGTTCGAGTATTAAGCAACGTCATGCTGACAAACTAGATAACCACAATAAAATATAAACCTACTAGTTCTGACTCCATTCGATCGTTGATTTTCAAGTCGGACGGTTGTTCACGTGCGATTTTAAATTAAATAATAGCTATGTCGTCAATACCTTTATCAGATCCTGCAGTGCAATCCTACATCTTTTATTCAGCAGTATTAGGTATGAAAATGTTTGCTGTTACAATGTTAACTTCAAGAGCACGCTATGCCAAGAAAGTGTTCGCTAACGAAGAAGATGCCAAGAGTCAGAAAGGGAAAGTAAAGCTAGATGATCCGGACGTAGAGCGCGTAAGGCGAGCTCATTTGAACGATTTAGAGAACATTCCAGTGTTTTGGATTCTCGGAGCTTTGTACCTGACAACAGCACCTGCAGCTGCTTGGGCAACGCTATTGTTCCGGATATTCACAGCGGGACGCATACTTCACACGATCGTGTATGCTGTGACACCCCTGCCTCAGCCAGCCCGCGGGATTGCGTTTGGCATACCGTTCGTTATCACAGTGTATATGGGAATTAAAGTGATTCTGCATTACATCACAGCATTGTGAATATAGGTACATAATATTATTCAACCAATGTTAATTAAAAAAATATATATTTATAAATTTTTTACTACCTGTAGTGTGTAACGTTTTTACGTTTTACGACTTTGTTATGAGTAACGAAATATAAATTAATAATTTTATTTGAAACAAAATCGTTTTTTTTTTTATCGTTATTTTAATGACATTCTAGTAGTATATCTCTGGTTGATTAGCGCATTCATCTGCCAAACAAAGGGCATGTCGACTATAAAACATTATTATACATTTTGTAATGTCGATAGCCCCGTAAAGTATTCAATTTTTAGGTTTTAGATGTTGTATTTAGTTTAGTCACTTGTGTGTGCTTTTAATAATACAGTAAATATAATTTGAGGTCTCATGGTATATCAAACATTTTTTTTTTTAGTGCACCGTAAAGTGTTCTCAAATTCTTCTTTAAATATTCCTAATGATACAAACTGTACAGCTATCTATCTATGCATGTTTCTTATTGTGGTAGGCAGAGAAAACGAATCACCAATTTCCTATAATTTTGTAAACTTCTTTGCGTTTCTTAACATTCATTATCTCTATTATTTAATTGGCTATAAAGGTAATTTACTAAAATATCGTCAGCAAGTCAATTAAACCTTTTTAACCATATAGGGGAGTTAGTAATCTTTGATAGTAGAATCGACACTAAACTCCATAGATTTTATTAACGTTGTCTCTTACGTCATATATTACATTATGTTCGAAATTGTTTGAAAAGTATTCGTTACAATTAATTTAGGTAAGTTCACGGATTTTCAAAGCGAGATTACTTTATGTTATATGTAAACTATACAAATGGTGAAATCTTACACGAAATATACCTACATAATTATGCTAGTCATGCACTTTTAACACAATAAAAATTTAAAAGATATGACAGGAATTATTCTGTGCTATCTTAGTATTATTATAACAAAATTAGTATACCGAACTGGACCATGGGTACCAGTCCAATAGCGTACATCACATATAAAGCATAAAAACATTCTCTTGTTATATTTGGACATTTAATAGATATATTGACTTAGAATCGGGTGTTTACCAAAATAGCAATCAGAGAGTCGCAAGTCGGATCAATGTATATGTTGAATATCCAAGCATAACGAGATAATGTTTTTATGCTTTATATTGGATGCACGCCACTGGGTACTACTTACCAAAATGACAGCAATACCTAAAATAGACCACTAACACAGAGAAATAAAAGGTAATTAACGATATAGGTTTTTTACAAATGTTGCTTACATTGTGATTAGTATCCTGCGTGATATTAAAACAATAAGGAATAAGTTTTCGTGGTGGATGATAACTGTAAAATTAGCAAATATTGTATTAAGTACAAAACTCTGTATTTTGTTTTCTTTTTTGGGAAGATAAGTAACTTAGGCGGGACCTACAGATGGTCAGACGTCACCGGGTGCCGAGGAAGATGGCTCAGTCTTGTCCTTGGCACTCGGCAGGCAGGAGAAGGAACTCCCCTGGGGTTTTAGTCGGTGCAAGTACAACACACCGGGGGGCGGTCCTCACTGCCCCTTGAAGGTCCGTTAGGGATTTCCCCCGAGTAACCAAAAAAAAAGGTAAAATAAGTAGATTTCTTAAGGTACGTAGGTAGGTTCTTTAGCGTACGTATTGCACCGCTGGGGTGAGGCAATGGATAAGCACGGTGAGTCTTTGGCTATTAGTCTAGACATAGCCAAGGCTTTTGATAGGGTCTGGCGCCGTGGTCTTCTCTCCAAGCTTCGAGCGTACGGTCTTCCGCACAATCTGTGTTCTTGGATCTCTGGCTTTCTGGACGAGCGTAGAATTCGTGTCCTCGTTGATGGGCACAGTTCGCAGTTCGTGTCAGTTAATGCCGGAGTTCCACAGGGCTCTGTACTTTCTCCCACCCTGTTTCTTCTGCATATCAATGATATGCTGTCTTTGGGCAGTATACATTGTTATGCAGATGATAGCACGGTTCATGGGGGTTATTGCAGTAAGCCCACTTGTTGTCGGGAGGACTCCAACAGGAAACGGGAAGATTTGGTTGTTGGACTCAATCAATCCTTGAGCCTCATTTCTTCTTGGGGCGACAAGAATTTGGTTGAGTTCAATGCCATGAAAACACAGGTGTGTGTATTTTCCAGCAAAAAAACCCCTTTTTCCCCTCTCCCTTCTCTTCAGAATGTGTCGCTTGCAATGCGCGACAGCCTAAATATCTTAGGTATGAATATTCGCTGTGATCTTAATCCTAGGGATCATTTAGGATCTGTTATCACCACAACATCGCGTAGGCTTGGTGTCCTGAACAGAGTGCGTCGGTTTTTTACGCCTGATCAACTGTTACTTTTGTATAAGGCTCAGGTCAGGCCTTGCATGGAATATTGTTCGCATCTTTGGGACGGTTCTGCTCAGTACTTACTTGACGCCCTGGATAGGTTGCAGCGGAGGGCTGTCCGCATTGTGAATGATCCTGACGTGACTAAGCATCTTGAACCGCTCCAGTTGCGCAGAGATATTGCCTCACTGAGCGTTTTCTACCGTCTGTATCATGGCGAGTGTTCTGAAGAGTTGTTTAACCTTGTTCCACCCTCTCCTTTCCTGAATAGAACCACGCGCGCGGGTTTGCGGAGTCACAGTTTTACGGTTTCTCATATCCCGGCTAGGACTAAGAAGTTCTCTAACTCCTTCTTTTGCCGTGTCGTTGGGGTGTGGAATGGTCTTCCAGCGAGCGTGTTCCCACCATCCTATGATATGGGATCCTTTAAGCGTAACGTGAAGAGATATTTTTGCAGGCCGGCATGATCGCTGCGACTACCGTTGGGTTTTTCTTGCCTATCGATAGTCGTTAGCGTTTATTTGACTGCACCATGCTTACCATCAGGTATGGTGCAGTCACTGTGTCGAGTCAGATAAAAAAAAAAAAAAAAAGGTAGCCGTCTGAACCTATTAGTTGCGATTTAGCCTTATATAAATGCTTATAGAGCGGTTCATCGCGACTTGGCAACCGCTACTGAGTCGCAACTGCCAAATCGCTCCTGCCAAAATCCAACGCATGCCTTTCAATTTCTTAGAATTTTAAGTTCTTTTAGCTAATATTCTGTATACATAATATTTATTAATTTATACATACATATAAATATATATGTGTGTGTGTGTGTGTATGTGTGTGTGTGTGTGTGTAGGTAAAAAGTTATTTGATAGATCCCTTTTTCCTTATCACATAACTGTAAATGACTTCATAAGCTCTAAGACTCGCCCTAATACTAATTGCTTAATTTTCCCGTACTTTATTACTTGAAATTATCACAATTTATTATTAGACTACCCTCCCTGGTTAGCTAATTTATTGATGGCAAAGTAACTTATAATTTATCAACCTACTCTTATAAATATACACTGAGGATAAGATCTATAAGGGATCATGTGTGTAGCATTAACCATCCATGGCTAGGGAGAATTAAGTGCAAAGATCATAAATGCCAGATCAGTCTACAATGCGAATAGTGCTCACTATATCGTTTCACTGTTCCTCAGCTATAAACACATTTTTCTAAGCTCCATCGACCCCCATTTCGGCTTTATTCGAAAACCCATTCGACGGTTTTACGGCGGCCATTCGTTTCACATTATTGCTCTGTTATTGCAAAGGTACCGCATTATGAATTTTTTAAAGTGTTCGTAATGATTGCGTTTACATACAAGTATTACTTTTATATTTAAAGCATAAAAAATAAACATGTTATAGCTTTATATAACCCATAGCTATTAGCTAACCAAGGGATGTCCTCATATACAGAAAGGCAAGATTCATACAAAATTAACAATTGCCTCAGATGTTTTATGTTTTGCTTTGCATCTGTTTCCTTTCTTCTTGATAGTTAACACCCTGATGGCCTAACATACTTCTAGAAAATGGATATCTTAATTACTTTGAGAAGCGAAAAAAAAAAGAAGAATATTATTACAATTAACCACAAACATTTCTGATAAAATTATCTAACTTATTGACCTACATCCTCGAAATCAATTATGTAACCGAGTAAGCAGACAGATTATGACTTTTCTTCATACTGTGTACCTGTTTAATTGTATTAAACGTATAGAATAAAGTAAGCGGCATGTGTGCCCTTGAAAAAAACAAATTTAGTATTAAGCACGTTGAAAACATAACCTATAATAATTAATTATACAGTGTTTACTATATGCTCTCAGACGAGTGATCGAAACTCGTATGTTTTAGTATTATTATCTGTGATCCCAATGCCTAACCGTAACCTCGCAGCTCGACGAAATATAAAATAACCTCTCGATTCACAAAGTGCTAATAATAAAGTGTAAACCACGCAGTTGTTTAGTTTACAAGCATTTCGCCTATTTAAAGGTAAGATTTTTTAGTTTATTGTAAATAATTCAACAATAATATCACAGGTTTTAAGATATAATGTCATGCTGTGTTACAGAAATAGGGTACGCATCATAGGATAATTAGTAAATTAATCTTTACTGACCGTGATGGAAAGAGAAAGATAACGTATAGTGTGATTGACCGACAATATAAGTACATTGGACGTAGGTGTTTATATCGTGAATGTTCTGAATGAATAAATCCGCTAGACGTCATAAAAAACAATCTTTAAAAAGGGAAGGCCCATAGAATTTTGTCAACTTTATTTAGTACGAAATAAAGGTTGAAGTATAAGTTCAGCTCTGTGGGAAAAAGCTGGAATCAGTTCCACGTACGGCAGACATAAAACAGATGTTAACCCTCTGGTTACCATCTCTATGGACAAAATGTAATAAGATTAATGATTACAATATGTAGTCGTAATTTTAATTTTGCTGCTCTGTAATCATGATTAAATCCCTTCAAAACATTAAGGAGTTATAAATGTGTATGCGATTGAGGATTCCGTAGTGGTTAAAAAATAGATAATCAAAATGCAGTTATATTAATAATGAAAAACACAAAATGTAATCGTATTCGTTTTTCATTAATCAGATTATATTTAGCCCATTTCTGATGTTAACAGGTTCATAAGTGACTAATACGCAAAACGAAACATCACAAGGCCAATTTATCTGTAGCTTGCTATATACCTTCGGAACTTTAATTACCCACATATTATGCCTGTGTTGGTCCACTGTTGTACGCCACTAAGATTATCACAAAATATTTATGTATGTAATGTGTAAAACTATTTTATCCTTGGATCTATAACAGCATATAACAAAAACGAACTTAAGTCTTCATAAAACGAATTCTATTAAATTTAGGTTTTTAGGTAGGCTTTATTTATTTAATGATAGAAATATATAATAATTGTGACTTTGCAATTATCTTTAAATAATATGATAGCAATTACATTAGTTCTATACATGTTTGACTGTGACATACAAACCTTAGTATAAAGATCACAGGAAACGGTATGAAATACTTTCCCGTATATGCATATATCTTTGCCTACATCCAAGTCTTTCCAATGCCAAAATTCACCAATATCATTCTTGGGTATTTTTCCTCTTTTCACCATTCTTCCCTGCCATAGTCCAGAGTTCTACAAAGAATAATTCTTGTTTTATTCTTTTTCTAAATAATTATTAGATTTTTTTCATTCGCAAAAAAAATACATTTAACATAATTATTTTTATAATTATAATATTAATAATTATTATTTATTATTATAATTAAGCTTGATTATATCAGTTTTAAATTATATTATGTTTTCAGCATAGATACATTAATTTATATTATGTTTTCAGGAATAGACATAATTGTACCGCCACTAATAGTAAATTAATATATCTAGCTAAGAAATAAAGTAAAGTTATATTATTACGCCGAAAATTGTATCTCTTTTATTATTTACATTTCATCAAATGAGAACTTTATGGTGTAAATATTGGGCCATTTGTTAATTAAATTCTCATGACTAGTTTGAAGCATAAAACATTAATTAGAAACAATTAAAAATATATTTAAAAAATGTATAATAAAAATTAGATTATCAAATATGTAAATATGTATTCTTGAGTATTTTTTTACAAATTGTTAGATAAAAAGATAGGACTTCATTTATTTTACAACAATAAAGAGGAGCTTACCGAAGACCGATCTGTTATCTTGCTGAAGGTGAATTATTTTAAAATGAATATTGGAAAACCTATATTACTGCTACTATGTTACTGCTTTTAAATTTCTAGTATTTTGTTAGTATGTGGCGAAATAAATACTTTTCATTTCATTTATATTTTAGTGTTTGATAGGTGCATAGGGGAGTAAATATTTAAAGTGTTAGTAATATCAAGACGTGTAATTGACATCATTGTTAATAGAACAAAGTGAACCGCAATGTATACAAACTGTGAGTAGATACTCGTATGTACCGCACACGTTCGCCGCAGATTCCTTTACATTGTATAATATAATACTACGTACAGTCAGTACATGTTCCTTTATATCACTTATGTAAATAACACCCTTCAGTATGTGGAAGTTAAATATATTGGATTCAATATTCAATAGAAAGGAACGTTATTTTACATTACTTTTTTCTGGAATATTATCGCTAGTTTGGTGGTTATGTGGTGACGAGTATACAATATATAGCTTAAGATAGCTAAAGATAAAGCTGTGTTGAAATAATTATTATATGATAACAATGATCGTTATTATATAAAAAGAGGTCTGATCAAAAATACGCAGACTGAGGTCATAAAAGAAAATGTACTTCATTTGGAAGCTACATATATGGGTCCCCTTCAAAGTACTTTCCTCTCCAACACATACTTATCCTAACGGTGTTTTTACTTGTTGAAACAATCGTGGTACACTTCCTTCGTGATCCTTCCAGTTCGTTCGTGGCATTTGCCTGAATCTCCAAATTTGTCTCAAATCATTTCCTTTGAAGGTTTTTTTTTTTAGTTTGAAAATAAGAAAAAGTTACAAGGAGCAAGATCATATGAGTAAGGAGAGTTAAGGAGAACAGTGATCGAGTCTTTGTTTGATCGTCGATTACCAGCCGGTATCAATGGCGCAAATTTCGCAGTGACGCGGTGCATCTTCAATTTTTCGGTCGAAATCTCGTGACAAGAGCCAATTGATATTCCACACTTTCTAGCAAGCGCCCTAATGGTTCGTCGTCGATTTGCGCACACTTGGCTGTTGATTTTGTCGACGTCTGAGTTACCAATGCACGTTGAGAGACGCCCAGGACGCTCATCGTCGTCAATCGATTGTCGGACACCCTTGACTCGTTCATGCCACTTAAAACATGCAGTACGTTTCATCGCCGTAAGCCGCATTTAGCATAGCAATTGATTCAGTCGCAGATTTCCCTAGTTTTACTCAAAATTTTACAGCAATGCGTTGCTCTTTCAGGCTGTTTATTTAACAATCCGACAAATGATAAAAACCTTCTTCACTAGAAACCCTGTTGCTTATCAACAAATAAAAATATTTGCAACCGGTAAATCCGCTGACCGGCGTTTTAATCAACTAATCTGTACAAAACTAGTGATACACTAGTGAACAAGCGGATTCTCTTGAAACCAACTAGAGTCGCGCAATTCAAACAGTCCGCGTGTTTTTCGAACAGACCTCGTATAGCTAATTTGTTTTTTGTAATAATAAATAATTAAACAATCAAATAATGAAACATTATTTTTGTAAAATCATGTTATAAGTTCAAACTTAACAAAAACAGCGTCATTAAAACATTTAAATATCTTATTTATTATTAAGTATTTGGTTTTTAGTATAATTTTAGTTTTTAGAATCTAGTTTCACCAAACATTAGTGAGCTTAATTACAATGTAAATTCAGACGTCACGTATGTAAGGGAAAACATTTTCTACATTTTGTCAAGTTATTGCGCTTGTATACAAATCTCACAAGTTTCTGTGAAATGAACAACATAAATGTAGTGAATTGGAACAATGCAACAAGCTACGTCATTCTTCTCCGTTGAGAGCATTACATTGCTATAAAAACTCTAAATAACACATGTAGCTTTCATACGATGGAAAACTACGATTTTATATCGCATTTTTCAAGTATCCATTTTTCACTATAATAAATATTTACTTATTCTGACTTTTGCTACAAGAGATAAATCTAAAAACTCGGTAGTAACAATTTACATTATTTTAATATTAGATTATATATATGATTACTTTCCGAAACATGGATAGACGTGAGACTTTTACTCAGAATATTGGATATCAATACGCTAAAATAGGACATACACCTCAAATAAAAACATAACCAAGACTCACATTATTCTTCTTGTACCTATATGAAGTCCATAGATAGCTAACGATACGATTGTCATTTAGTCTAAGAATTAGTTTACGTGATCACTATATCTAGATTCAGACAAAAACTTTCTTAACTCTTAATGCAAACAATATTGTTGCGTTTAACTTTTTCTTTTGTAATATCTATTACCTGAAGTTATGTTGTAAACGTACAGACCATTCCGATAAGTATAGTCTTTTAAAAATTAAAAAAAAAAATCTCGTAGTTTTGATCATAAAAATAAATTAGCTAATCGGTTAAATAAATACGAGTATGTATACAGAAGTGTTATCAAATATTTATAATATTCTAAAGTAGTTAAATCTAATTCAAAAGAAAATCAAAAATATATCTCAATCATAAAATGAAATAATTAAAAAAAAAGTAACATAGCAGGATACAGGTACTTATCATTTGTTTCAACTGCTTGCCTGATAATAAATAAATAAATCATTCTGTGGTATTGGCGAAGAATTTGATTTCCATTTGTTTCTATTTTCCGTAAACTGTAAACACTAGTTCAGACTTTTCCTTACAATCGAATACAACACGTTTGTCACGAAGTTCACAATTCAGTCCCGATTTATAGGTATTCAAACGTTTTTATATAAAAGATCATTTCAGATCCCGTTTGGAAATTTACTTCACACACGTGGTCTTTTAAAAGTTATATTTTATAGAAATTAATATATTCTATGCTTTTAATATTTTTATTGAAAGCATACATTAATACCTATTGCAACAGCTATACTAGAAAAGGTCCTTTTGTTCTTACCATGTCATAATAATTCGCCAAAACTGAAAATTATTTTTAAACATTTACCTTGACACGCGGTTCCATAACTGTAAGAGTATCATCTTCGAGAAAGTAAACGATGTTGACGACTCGCACTCTGTAGCTTTCGTCCGGGTTGTCATATACAGGTTGTTTAAAGAAAGCCGTAAAATTGAGACATCGCTTATCGTAGTGCACCCAATGGGGAACGACTGCTGGCAGTGCAGGTTGCTTCACTCTTCCATATGTTAGAGAAGGATCGTAACTAAAAAAAATAATGCTACATTAATAATCTCTTTTTTTTGTTAGCCCGGTGGAAATCCCTTCAGTCCGTCAAGGGAGTGGTGAGGGCCACTCCCCCGGTGTATCGGACCTACACCGACTAAAACCAACGGCGTGCCAACTCTCTTCGTCTCTGCCGGGTCTGGGTATCCGTATATTTCCTACAGATCTGGGGAACGACTGGCCTTGGCAGGCCTCTGGGAGGAGGTCAGTTGTTAACACCTCACTACCTTTCAATGAGGCGTCATGTGGGCACACACCACACCTTGTCCTCTCTGCCAGACGGCGAACGCCCTCAACGGTCACCGCCCGGCCTGTTTCAGGAGGGGAGCGCGCGCAGCAGTTGATCCTGCAAAAATTGCTCTCTTCTTTACATTAATAATGTCTGCTTATTAAAATCTAACCTAGAGCATTGTTAAATACGACGAATTAAACTATTTTTGGATATTTGTGTGCTACTTTGATTTACGGTACTTTGCCTATATCTCAAAAAATATTAAGATTTCGTTGTACATAAGGAGCCACTACCCGTGTGTCTAAATTTTTCAGTGTATTTATCTCTTTACTATATAGCATGTTATTAAACACGAAATGTCATGTTCAGAGCTCCGAAAACAAAACGAGCACAACGTGGAAACAGCTACTAATGTATTTTGTTTGATCTTAACTCGAAATAAATTAGATATGCGTAATTACATCATTATAACTTATTTATAAGTAGCAAAATGGTGTAAATATTCATTTATGTAAATGTATAAAATCGCTTGTTAAGGAAATTGGGCATTATACAATGGAAGATTTACTCAAAGCTGACAAAAATAATACTGAGTGTAATACAAAGTGTATTATTACCTCTAGATTACAATGACGTTTGTCGCATTGTTGTGGGTCAGAGGAGATATGAGAAAATCAGAATTCAAAAATATTAAAAAGTACAATATTATACTAGATATTCGTATATTTATCTGGGTTATTATTATTTTTGTTATATTAAAGGTGTACGTTAAAACAAATGGATGGTAAGGTACACTAAAAAAGAATTTCAACTTATTATATCTATTATTACGCTAATTACGTATCAGAGTAGGCAGAAATGACGGTATATCCACTTTTTCTAATTGTATAAACTTCTTTCAACGCCTTATCATTGATTCATCTGTTTATTGCACTCTCGCCAATTCAGAGCACTTCTGAATTCACCCTCCGTTAGGATTCTCGTAATATCTTCTGAATTTAGCCTATCAAACGCTATGGGCGGTACGTTTTCGTCTTTCGAGCCGATTTCACAGATCTGAGCACTGGCTGGATATCGATGAACAGAAAACGAAACAACAATATCACCGCTTCATATTTACATTGTTCTGTAAGCTCAACTTATCTGTAGCTGCGTCTGTGTGTAACCACAGACTAGAAACACTGGAGTGGTGGAAAATAAAAATAAAAAAAATGGCGTCATAATGTGGAGAATGGATCCTCGCCTCATTCAATTTTAAACCTTCAAACCGCCTACGTGTCTCTTGTGAACAAAAAAACCTTTATTTTTCATAGAACTTGAATTTCACGGGTTCGTTCTGTACATTACCACGCATATTTAGATTCTTGGCGGCAACATTTCTTCCAATATTTCATTCACGTTGAATTGGAAAGCAATGTAACGACAACAGCCAAATAGTTGGGCGGTTTTAACTAGTCTTAGTAATAACTATTTTTTTAGTCAACAGCTTGTGATGCATAAAGCAAAAGTGCACTCGCTTACGAAGCGTAGCATTGAGCGTCCATGCTTCTGCCAATCGTTTCATTCCGTGTGAGTCTATTCAAAGGTGTATTTCGTCTATTTGTATTCCTAACGTGCCCACATTAATTTATGCCTTAGAACCATTAAGTTTTAGTAGATAAATTATTTTTCTATGCATATTTTACTGTATTTACGATGGGGATTAGTCTAAGCAGCTTATTTATTTGGTGACCTAATCGTCATATTTTTAGTACATACTTTGCATCGTTTGCTTTGGGCACTTCAGAGCATTACAAGAGAACGGTTCATTAAAATATTCTTATCGTAGATCTTAAAATTATAGAGTTGATTTCCCCGGAAACCATAATTTTCTCTGGTGTGTAACAATGTGGATCTGTACAAATAAGGAATGAAAAAATATCACCTATTTTCTATCGATTTATATTAAAATAATAGTAGGGAGCCCACGATGCTAAATCGGGATTTATTCGAGCGTCATAGAGATCTATTGGGTTGCGAAGCTTAGATGATTAGAAGAAAAAATGTCGTATAATACATACCGTTTCATCGGTGGGGGGAGCGGCTATAGATTTTCAAAAATGTAAAAAAAAAACAGTTCCATGGACATACTCGAGCGTGTCAGATAATGATATTATCCATGTCCTACGTATTTTTAAAAATGTACATATGTTAATCTGATTGTTTCCATGATGGGGGTGGTCGCACATAGGAATTGAAAATGAAAAAAAAAAAACATTTTAACAAGCGCGTCAGATTTTCGAAGGGGGTGTTAAGTGAACCTAAAAAAATGCTTTTATGAAATAATCTGACGATTTGGATTTGACGCAAAGTCACGGCCATTATTAGAGTGTGCAAAAAAAATTCGTCACTTTGAAATTCTCAAGCGCGTCAGATTAAGATATATATGGTTCATCATGATGCCCTAGACGTGCTGTCTCATAATCTGACAATTATCTCGAGGGATTCGCCTAAACTGAAAATTATACATTTATTTTTTAAAACATTGAACTTAATTAATTGAAAAGCCCGAGGAAATAGCATGCAAATGAGAAAGTACATGTTTTTTTAAGTAGAATACTTGTATTTATAACAAAATAATTACAAAAAATTACATTAGACGTCACGTACCTGAAAGGAATACAGACATCACGTACAAGCACGCATTAAACTTTATCAATGAATTTTTGTTACTTCGGCTTGTGGAAATTGTCAGATTTTATATTTTTCGTAATCTTTGAATTATTCCCTTCGAAATAAAAAAAAAAAATTAGCTACGCTCGAGAATGTCCAGGTGATGTTTTTTTTTACAACTTTGTAGCTCTCCCCCTTCATTAAGTCACTCTCAAATCGTCAGATTATTGAAATATACACGTTTTAGCACGTAACTACCGCACCTTATCTTAATCTGACGCGCTCGAGAATTTTTGATGATTAATTTTTTTTTACTAATCTGTTCCTTTATCCTTGACGGGCGATCATATATAGAAGGCGCATGTTCGGTGGGAGTACTTAATAGGGTACAAGGTATCCCCCTGTATATTAATCTGCAGCGCTTTAGTAAATCACAAAATCCCTTCATTGGCTCCCCTACTATAATTACACATTTTGGAAACCAGATTAAAAATCTATCATTTAATAGTAGTCTGACTTATGTTTGCCTCTTTTATCATACTTATCCTTCAATTTCTTCCATTACAAATAATTGATAATGTATAATTGCTACACGTTTTTGATTTTTTTCCTATCGAGCTAAATTAACCTAATTGCTGAATTAAAAATCAGCCATTTAAAATATCAAAATAAGTTCTGTCTGCGACTCTTCAAATGGGGGTCTTAAATGCACAATGTCCTTTGGAAGGTTGAATTAAGAAATCACCACGAAGAAAATAAGTAGCTAGAAGAGCTGTATAACTTTATATATATAATGGCCGATTGCCAGATAATTATACTACTTTATCGAATGCTGCTTTGCCCGTCTTGACGTAGTTTCGAGTTGGCACACGCCAAAGGGGAGCCCATTCATGCGGGCCAGTAGGTCAACGCCCAAACATAACGAAATAACCCAAGAAGCATGAAATCAGTTTTTTTAACTAGATAGGATCTTAAATATGAATTTGCTTTCTTTTAACTGCATATATTTAAATGTAGCAGTAAGACCCATTTTGAAAACTATGATCATTAAGACCGAGATTTATAGACACAACTTTAAATTTGTTTAGACTTTACTAAAAAATTACAATTTATATTACTCAATGAATGTTTAAGGAATGGGTAAGTCACTGATTTGGGTCACAGGTTCTGAGCAGCAAGTACCTTAATAGCGTCTGATGTAGATGAATGTGCAGTGCTGTCAGTCAGCATGTCAAATTAAAATCGTGTGGCATACATTGGACGCCTTTGCGTGCAAATGTATACAGAGCGGCACGTCGCCGCCTGGCACTGGCACGCCCTGACCAAAATCCAACTCGTACCTTCACGAGGCTGGCACAGTATTCCAGGATGTACTGAAGCTTCCTTAAAATTGTTTGATTAAGAAACTCACTTAACTGAATCGTCAGGAAGTGCGAATGCATTGCTGTCGACATCGGTAGCAGCGCCGCCGGGGGCTCGCACGAGTGTGTCCGGGAACCTGTGTCCTTGGTAGTATCGCAGAGAACTCCTTATATGGTACTGGGTCTTAGTAGGGTCGGAAAATGTAAGGCCGGGGAGTTTCGGAAGACCCCATGCCATTTTACACTAGAATAAAATAACAAACCGGATTTTTAAGTAATTTTTCAACGATCACAATAATATTCACGGAATTAGACAAATTTTATAGTAATATAACGAATATAATAGAATGTTTAACTTGGAAGCTTAATAAAGTCTATGACTGTCTGGAACACCGTATATATGGCAAGAACTGGAAAGACAAGGCGTTCAAGAAAAATACATTTAAAAAATGACATAAATGAAAACATTGAAATGAAATGAAAAAAAAAAATGTCGATAAATATATTATATGTAGGCGAATTAATATCTCAGGATGGTGGGTGGAGATCTGTCGCTGCTGGCGCTCATTCGCGCGATGGTCGGTAGAGACAGAGCATGGCGGGCGGCCCTCGCATTTAGGGAAGACACACTGAAGGTGAAAGAGGCGGCGGAACGGGACTAGGAGTCAATAGCCACTCCCGAGAACCCAATCAGCCGCCCACGCAGAACAGGACGCCGGAGGAGGGCCTAAATCCGTGACTTTCCTCTCTAAAACCGAATAGGACGCCTTGCACGGCGCACTTGAGGGAGTGTGCCGTCCAATAATCCAGGCGAGAGCAGTGTGCGATGTGCTCCCGCACAATAAGTAGATAAATAGGCGAACGAGGAGTGAGTGACCATTTACACCACCCCTCCCCTGTTTTTTCAATAGGGAGAGGCCTACCTTAAGGCCAAACGTCGCCGGGTGCCGAGGAAGTGGCCAATGTTGTGCCCTTGGCCCCGCCAGAGGAGTAGAAGGAACACCCTGGGGTTTTTAGTCGGTGCAAGACCGATACACCAGGGGCGGCACTCACCGCCCCCTGAGGTCCGTCAGAAATTTCCCCCGGGTCACCAAAAAAAGGCCAGTTCATATCTGTAGAAGATACTATGCAAAAGAAAATTGATAGAAGAGTTACGCAGACAAGATTGTTGTCACATAGCGAAGTCATGTAAAATAAAGATAAGCCAATGAAAGAAAAAAAAGAACAGTTTTTATAGGAGTATCCTACCATGTATGACCTACGAATACCAAATTTAGGCATTTACAAAACTATTAATATTACAGAAATAAAATCAAAGTTTGCCAGGATTGCATACAAACAAGTATGGTTGGGGATAATTAAAAAAAATACAATAAGAATACATGAAATTAAAAACTAAAACAAAATTCAAAAATATTCAGACAGTTTGGAGAAAATGGAAGTGGACAGGAGACATGTTAAGAGAAAAAAAAGGGAAAATGGACTAAACTCATTACAGAATAGCAACCTATAACGGTAAAAGGAGCAGAAAAAGACAAATCTGACGGGAAGACAACGTTAAAGAAGTAAATTGTCCTAAATGGATAACATAGCAGATAATAGCAAAGTATAGAAAAAGGCGACGGATACCGCGGAAGATGTCTCGGCTTTGCCCTTAGCATCCGGCAGACGGGAGAAGGAACACCCCGGTGGTTTTAGTCGGGGCAGGTCCGACACACCGGGGGAGCGGCCCTCACCGCTCCCCTGACGGTCGGACTCGACGGTAAGGATTTTCACCGGATTAACAAAAAAAAAAGTATAGAAAAGGGTGGATTTTTTTTGAGAAGACCTTTGTCCAATCCCAAGCTCTTAATTTATTTGCAGATAAAGATAATATATCATTTTAAAATGTATACATTGTTATCACCAATAAAGCCTTATTTTATTTTTTTGGTATTTTCTTCTATTTCGTAGGCGCATTTACTAACATATAGATTCTACATGTACCAGCAGCCAGATTCGAATGCACTATTGAGTAACTATTTTTAATATTAGTATTAGTAATTTAATATTACTGTTGAGTAAGTATTTTTTATAGTAACAAATATTTTTATGTTTCTTTCGTGTGGGGATCGTACCGGACGATCCGTAGAGATGTCGATCGCTCAGCCATTGCTCCACAATACACTTGTCTGTATCTATCTAATTTTAATTGAATTAAATGAAATATATACATAAATATTAGATAAATATATAAAGTTGCATATATAATGTTGATGAAATAAATAAGACTGCGATGAAAAAACACTTACCTAAAGAGCTTATATATATAAAAGAAGACACCTATTTTAGAAACAAAATACAATTTCCTATAGAAAGCAAGTAGAATAAAAATATCCCAGAAAAATGTTCTTTAATAAATGTAACAAATATAGAGTGACAAGCGACGTTGGGTAGACAACTGTTGGCATAATAAACAACAAGCGTCGCTAAGTTACGGACTTATGCCGAAAAAATAATATATAATGGTGAAGGCCTAAGGGTGAAGGCATATAATCAACATCGCATGTGCTACATAGAACGTTTGTATTGTAATTTTTTTTTTTCTATTAAGCTACGAACATATTCTCATTGATATCACAAAAGCACGCGGTTGTGATCTAATCCTATACATATTATAGATAGGGGTAGTAGTGGCGTATGCGCTAAAAACATTCATTTGAGCATACTGACAAATTGACCGTCCCGACCACTGTTTTTTTCCTGAAACGGTAATGTGACTACACCACATTTAAAGAAAAGCATAGTCAGTTCAAAAACAGTATATAGACACTTTGCTGTCTGCACAATTCGTAAATATTATATTTATTCGCTTGGCACTAGGTAGCGCTAATCCGGATCACTTGACTTGTCGCCGGTCATTCTTGACATTATCGAGAGATTATAAATTGTTAAGTTTTACTAATCTCATCGTTAGTTCTCATAAGTTTTCAACCCTGTTCCCCTACTTTCATTAAATTTCGAATACCGAAAGTTTGCGCACGACATAGTGGTGGTTTCGCCGGACAGAATAGTGTTAAAAACCTTACTTGCCCAGAGGAGCTGTAATCATGCCAACATACACAAATATCACCTCTCATATCGTTAAAAAAAATTATAGAGTAATGGTTGAATGGGCTTGTTTATGAGCATCTTTAGC
Organism: Automeris io; assembly: GCA_036320925.1. NCBI lineage: Eukaryota > Metazoa > Arthropoda > Insecta > Lepidoptera > Saturniidae > Automeris > Automeris io. Next base: position 212,550 of record JAUDJH010000037.1, on the reverse strand, counting down.
AATTATTAAAGAGAAAAATACTTTTCTAACCAAATGTGTAATAGCTGAAGAACATGCTGCTAATAATAAGTATTTATGAGCTGCAAGATCTACAATCGTGGAAGGTCCTTAGCAAATGCATACAGAAGATGCTTCTCACACAGAACAATCATTATTCTTGTTGGCAACACAACCCAAAGTCGGCAAAGTTAACTTTAAAAGCGTGCCTAAAAAGCACCATATATGTAGGGTTTATTGGATTTGTTTACCTGTAGGTAAACTATTCATATAAATTGGTGCATGTATTACAGTAATTCTAGAAATGTATAGCCGAACATTAGCTTTATCACCTTTGCCGGCGCGGTATACTTTGACATGTATAGAATATACACGTCACTTTATTTGATCGTAGTAAAGGTACTACGTTTTTTTGTTTTAGGTACTTCTATCGGACAATCTCAATATAATTAAAATTAGCAAACACCAATCAACCTTCCTCAAATATTAAAGTCAAAATCAAAACACTGACTTTGGCAAAATCACATTGGTCATACACCAGTGGAAAAGCCACAAGAAAGGAATAATAAAAATAAGGTACTACGATGAAATAAAGGCTTTCACAGTCTAAAATTGTGTTGCGTCAAATGTTATCTTTTACTAGCAATCATTAAAATATAATTAATTCATTTATTCCGCACAACCTATTAACAAGAATTATACAGCGTCGAAATCGCTGACCACATCAAAGGAATGGATCACCATCTGTCTCTGTTTCAAAGCTGAAGGCTCTACTAATTGGCTATTCAAATCCATGATATCGTGACATCTATTATTGTTTAACGAAATAGCGCATCATAACTAATAGATATATTATTATTACATAGCTACACATAGATAAACGAAAAAGAAAATAGAAATGGAAATATTTAAATAAATAAACCACTCATGTCTATCTTTATATTCTAATTATTCTATTACCAGTATTCTTCTGGTTCGGAAGCTATAATGCTTTATCGATGATGTATATTATATGTATGTATATATCGATATTAGTCAGAGTTTTGCATTATCTTTTGTCAAGAATTCTCTTTTATATGCAGACTACTCGCAGATAATATATTTATTCGATTATATTATAGGTATAAATATTTTTCATGAAAACCCCCCATTAAAACAATAAATATTACGTGATTTGATTTCTTGTGGCGTAACCAAGTTCTAGAATACAATCTAGTGGCGTTTATATAATTTTATCTAATAGTCGAAAACAGACAAACAATGAATATAGTTGACTAGTATCGTATGCAAACCTAGGTGTCAATTAAACGATTTGTAAGCCACGCAAGTGATTTTGTAGCCTACATTTAAATATATTTACAAATTAACGTTGCTAATAGATAACTAAACCTATGGTTTATTAATAGGTACCGATATCCTGAACGAAATTTTAAATAATCTCGAGTGTACCTTCGTAACACTTAGCACAACCGGCAAATTAATATATTTACGGTTCAGCGGAGTCAAATAAATAAATCCACCCACGAACCTCCCTCGCTTACTCAGAACTTAATACCAGTGAATATATTTTTAGCGAAGGTTACGTACCCAGATTTTATTTTTAGCAAGCGAAATGGCGTATTTTTTTAAATGGATTTCAAGCTGTACGCAGGCAGCGTTATTTAAAAGAAATTACAGCGCAAATTCCTCCATTGTCTTTTCGGAAGAAGTCTGCCAAGCAAAAGCAATTGACAAACCTATTGTGGCTCTCGAATCTACCATTATAACTCACGGAATGCCTTATCCTCAAAACTTGGAAACGGCTTTGGAAGTAGAAAACATTATTAGAGAACAAGTAAGTTTCTAACTTTGTTTATTTGTTGTTTTGAATAACCCAGAAATAAATTAAACCATTCTAGGAAACGTATCTTATAAAATATGCATCTTGTAGAGATTGATAATAACCGAAACTTTTGCAAATTAACTACAAATTTATATATTTTAGAGCTAGCTATTCTAAAAAGCATATACACTGGATAGAGGAAATAGTTTTTAATAAATACATTTCTAAATCTTTCTTGTTTCTGATTATTTGTTGTTAAATGACTAGTCATATTTAATCATATTTAATTAATCTTCCTCAAATAATGGCCAATTTTTTTCCTTGTAACGATTGCTTGATATACGTAAAAACAATTATAATTTTTTAAAAACTAATCACACCATAATATTTTCAGTTCAATTAATTTTTATTTTCCCTCGTATCCTATAAAAGAAATAATATTTATATGTTGAAAATTTACATTTTATCAACATTGCTATTTTACTGTTTTGAAAATGTTTTATTTTATTTTAAGGGTGCCGTACCAGCTACGATAGCTTTTCTTAAAGGGCAATTGACTATTGGCTTAAATAAAGATCAGATTAGATACTTAGCTCAAGCCAAGGGTGTTGTTAAAGCTTCCAGAAGAGATTTGGCAGTAGTAGCTGCCTCAAAACTCGACGGTGCCACTACAGTAGCTGGCACTATTATTGCCGCTGAACTTGCAAACATACCAATTTTTGTTACCGGTGGTATTGGTAAGAACCATGCAAATTATCTTCATTTTGTAAAATAATACTATAAATACAAAAAAATTTAATTATTCTGTATATGCTTGATGCTTCGAAATATCATAGCCAATCTACTAAACTATAAATGCTATTCATCGTACTAAATAGGAATTTTTAAACTTGTAAATTAAATATCATGACATAAATAACATTCATTATAAAAAATTGTTTAAATAATACCTAAAATACAAAAATTACCAGTCATGACAACTTGTAACCGAGTGGTAGTAGCCATGCAATATTTCATCATACAACAACATTTGCTATCAAACCATAGATAAGGTTTAACAGATAATGGTAGCCAACTCTAATATTCCAACATAATCGAAAAGGAAAACAAGAGCGTGGTAAACAACATGAATTGTTAAAAATCAATAAAACAGTTCCGTTGGGAACTAGATTGCTTTATGCATCAAACATTTCGAGGAAAGAAGAACCATTCCGTGCGAATACAGAAGAACGCAGGGCTGCCAAGTATATTATCTGATAAAAACAAGCTTAAAAATTACATATACTTATGTATATTTTATAAGTATGTATTTATACCCGGCAGACCTTGTTCTGCACTATTTCTTTAAAACAAAGCTACACTGTTTTTTTTATGTTAATAGCGCCCCGTTATATTTCATTCTGGCAAAAGTTATTGGCCTGTCGCAGTTTAATAGAAATAAAATTGCATTGAAAGACTTAAGTCATATCTAAGGTAATAATATTTTTATTATTATGCCTTATGGGACACATTATTTTTTGTTTGATTACTTGGCGTATAAATTATAATTTTCATTAATGACATGCACCGTTAATCAACTTGAAGGCATACGTTTGTTTTGTTTTGATTGACATCATAACATATGCTTAACAGCTGGCCACAGAGTAGTTTGTATGGGAAAATGAAATTGTTGTTACTATATTCCTAGCATTTTCTTTCATATTTACTCACCTTTTAAACCTTCCCTGGACTTCAACAATTAATTCAAAACCAAAATTAGCCAAATCGGTTAGGCCGTTTTCGAGTTTTAGCGAGACTACCGAACAGGAATTGATTTATATATATATAGTCTAACTAACAATTAGTTAAACTGATTATGTTCGTCAGTTTTGAACATATTAGTTTTCTATATCGTTAATTATAACGATTTTATTTAAAAATACATTAAAAATTAACCACTTACCATAAGCCAATACAGTACAACTAAAAACGACTGCCGTAAGACCAAAATTTCCTCCTTTTCATTATTATATTTATTTCATAAACTAATCAATCTGTGCCATTATCTAGGAATTCGTGAAATATGAAGTGAAATAATTTATCCAAAATTAACTTAGTACGGGATAGGTCCACTAGAGAGTTGATAACCCTATATGCAGTTGTTTGAAGCAAGCTTTTAGTTACGACTTACGTCATAACATGGCTGCTTCCATTATTTACGCTATGCATCTTGGTGATGTGCACTGAAAACTTCGTATTTACATAACATTGAAATTAAATTTATAATTTCATCTTTTTCGAATTGAATACAGTATGTTTCTTCTGTAATACTAAAGCAATTAATTATTTTTTGTTAAATTAAGACCAACAAAATATGGATTTGAGTTACTAAATTAAACAAATATTATCGTATATGTGTGTCAAAATTAATAGTTCAAAAAGTCAGTACTTAAAAACCCAGATAATAACATAATGTTCAAGCGCCTATTTTTTCAATTTATAGATCTAATAACATTCAAGACACTGAAAAGCCGTAGCATTACTTTACATTTGTATAATTAAATATTTAAAATCTTCATGTCAGTGCTAAGTAAAGTAAAAGCAAAGTATGGAAAATGCTACAAAAAATTATTTTGACTGAAAAAAGTTATGAGTTAATTTATTATATTTTGGTTCTTATTTAAATTAAAATGTCTAATATGCAGAAAAAATATAACGAATAATACGAATTAAGCTACGAAATAAAATTTTACCTTGGATGTATTAGATTTTGATATATACCTACAAAAATTGCTGGTATTTGAAAAATATCATCGTGGACATAATATAAATTGAAAAGGACTGTCCGACATCTATTAAATCTCATTGTAGAGGGACGTATTCAGAGGACTTCAATTGTTTATGAAATGGATATATAAATTTTCACCCATAACCACAATAGCAAATTCTTTAATTGTTCCTGCATTAATATACCTTGCGTTTTGTCCTACAAAGGTCTTTCCAGCCCTGATGGCCTGCTGTCTAATCCGTTCTTGAATAATGCAACTAATCCGTATTGTTAATGGAAAAATGTTAAAAGTTGTTCCATAATTGGTCTTTTCGCTGAATTGTTGTGTGCACAACGATGATCGGCTTTTCTTGCTGAATCTCCCATGAAGTACATTTCCAAACGCTTCTAAACACTATCCAAGTTCAATAAAAATTTATTTGTTGCTCGATATTTATTATATCCACCGATGTAGATATTGACATTTGGTTATATGCGGCGCACTATCTATCAAACGCGTGAATTGTCAATCATGTAACGTGTGTACTATCAAACGCGTAAAGGTTATAAATCGTTAAGTTTTCTGAAATTTTCGATGTTTCTACCCAATTTTCTTAATTTTCCTTCCAGTCAGATCCTTATACAAATTATAAGAAATTAAAAGAAGACAAATGAAATCATTGATGTCATTCTCAAGTTATGACGTTTCCAAGGGAAATAGGGATATTATATATATATATATATATATATATATACATATATATAATACGAAAGTTTTGTCTAATTCAGTTTCATAGTTTCAGTGTGATGCCCGTACAAACAAACAAAACTACATATACTAACATATACATTTTTATAAAATGATTGATAAATGAAAAGTCTCTAAATAATTGCTTCCAATCTTCTCTTAAATATTTCGTAATAACAGAATTGAGCCTCAACTTTTTTATAATAACAGAGATTAAAAATTTCACAAAATTTTTTACTTCTTCGCTTTCGAATCAAATATTTGTACTCTTTTTTTCTATATTTAGTCTGAAATTTAATAAATGATTTGTACAATACGGAAGCCAGAAACTACTGGATATAAAAATAAACGTAATAGTAAAATATCTTATATAGGTAATAACTTCACGAAGCTGTACATAAAGTAATAATCACCATAAACTTGTGTCTATTACAATACATGTCATTTGTTCATACATAACCTACGTACTATGTTCGTACATAACCATTTATCGAACGAACCTGAATACCGCCCTGAACTTTAGAGCTTGCTGGCTTAAAAATGACTAATGCGCAGTTGATTTGTTTGCCTTTTAGCTTTCTTCTAGGCTTTGTTTATTGAATATTTTAATACACACTTTTTCTGTGTTTTTAGGCCCAACCATATGTATACCTAAATTATTATTAATAATTATGTTTAATTAAATTCAATAAAAGACTAAGATAGAGCACTCCACATCATTAATATTATAGAAATGGCAGCCATGTTAGATGTTTATCGCTCGCTATGGTTGGTGGATATGGACGTGATTGAGTTTGATAAGCAACTTAAGAGATATGAACCGGATTTCGAAAAAAAAAATAGCCATTGATGATCTTTTTAACAAGGGTAACGGTGAATTACCTCAACTTGCATAAAATAGCATGAATCATGTTTTAATTTCAAATTTAATGCCATTTCATCTTTATTTAAAGTAGGGGAGTAACTTACATATTTTTGACATATAACTGGTTGTTTATATTCAGAAAGAAACAGATCACCTCAACTAATCTACGTTTTCAATTAATCCTGAACATGAATAAATTATTGAGAACCTACCGCGTAACTAGTACCTCCTCTCATGTGACACGCTTAATTAGTGGAGGCATCGGAACACGGCAATCCAAAGGCCTGCGTAATTAATGACGCATTCCAACCCGTGAAACGCAGTCTGTCACGTTGTAACTCCTATCTATTTTTAAAATATCCTGTTCCTAACATTCACAATAGGTATATTTAATGCACCTGCATTAAATTTACCTATTGTGAACATTTATTATTTTATACTATATCTATTGTGTAGTTTTCAACATTTTTAGTGAAAGTGTTTAAAAAATGGATTGATATTTTTTATATAATTAGGTTTAAGTGTAATATTTCAGAGAAACTATAACGTTGCTAAAACCTACCTACTAAGTTATTTAGAGTGAATACTAATAATTGTAATTTTTAGAATAAATATAACATTTCAGTCTAGCAACAAGATTTAATATTAGGACAGTACACCGATTAGAATCTAAGTTTATACTGATAAGATTGTAGAATGCAAACTGAATTTAATTATATTTAAATAACCACAAAAACAAGTCAGGTAAAAGATAATGGGCCATCATCAAAGGTCTAATAAGGTCTAATTTTAAATGTACAGGACTACAGTAAAAATTGTTTTCATAGGTGGAGTGCACCGTGATGGTGAAAACACACTAGATATTTCCGCTGATTTAACAGAACTCGGTAGAAGCAAGACTCTTGTTGTTTGTAGTGGGGTCAAATCAATTCTAGATATAGGAAGGACACTTGAATACTTGGTATGATTTTATTAAATTAACTCTTGAAACTTCCAAGTTTTATTTTATTTAAAATGTTTCCATATAACTATTAAGTATTAAAAACATTAGTTACTACAGGATTTAGTATAGCTTAGTATTCAGTATTCAAAACCGTATCACTTCTTTTTTATATCCATATCTTTATCAATAATTATAACTATTGTGCTATAGCCATAGGAAGATGTTTCTAATCTATCATTAAAGTTATCTTTAACTAGGTAATTCTATACTACATTGTAGTATAATTATTTTTATGTTTTAGGAAACTCAGGGAGTCTGTGTTTGTTCATTTGGTGAGTCAGATGAGTTTCCAGCGTTCTATACTGTTCGTTCAGGACACAGAGCACCACACCGGGTGGAGAATGCGGAACAAGCTGCACAGGTTTTATACGCATCGCGAACAATGCGTTTGAGTTCTGGAATTGTTGTCGCTGTACCGCTGCCTCTGGAACATGCGATGGACGGTAAATACGAAGTAGTAATAGATAATAATAATGCGTGTATATAATACGCGCTATACTCATTTGCGTTGAAGGGCGATTCATTAGTGATAGTCCCTTGTTGCGCACGTACAATCAAGGTACATCATAGCCAACATGACCAATAGCGCAGCTGGTGTCTGCTCTCAGGAACACATGATTTTTGTTAGATATCATGTAAGTTTCGATTAAATCTGTGGCCCCTAAGTACCTGAAAACACTCGAGAGTACATGACAAGACATCAAAAGGACTTGAATATACGAAAAATCGTATTTTTTCGCATGGATATCGACTCCTTACGAATTTCGCACCATAGCTTTACTAAGCCTTATTATAGTTGTTTCTTTTTACATTAACATTAATTATCGCTGTAATACGTAACACAACACAATAGTAAAACGTAAGTAAAAGTTACTTTTATATGTTTATCCTTGACCTAATTTTTTAAACTTTAATTATTATTTCTTATCTTTTTATTTCATTGAAATGGTATTTTATTTCAAACTTTTTAGATATTTCTAGTTTTTAAGTTATCAATAACAACATTTCGAAATTCCTTTGTTTTAATAGTAGTTACAACATTATAAGCTTGGTGTATACATTCTGTACAGATATACAAACAGTTATAAAATGAAAAGAGCTTCTTATAAATGAATTTGAGCTTTCAAGTAGTTATAATCTATCAACAAGCCCGGCGTATAAACAATTTCAAAGACCTCGCTGAAGTAGCTTTTCGCTCCAAGACTTTGTTAAAGAACGTCTGAAATATATTTCAACAAGTTTGTGCTAATATGTATTGATTTAGATAATTACTTGTAAAATACTTTGGTTATTCAATGTAGAACGTAATAACTTTATAAGCATTTAATCTAAGCAACAATGTCCAACAATAATAAAATTATAATTTTTATTATTAGTTCTATAGACAAAGCTGTCGACAGTGGGCTTAATTTGGGAAAAAGATGAGAATTCATCCTCAGCTGGAGACAGATTTTGGGTAAACAAACTTCGTTTATGGGATATGGTATTTTTGCATCTGTCTACCATCTTTGTTTCCGCCTGAGTTGTGATCTTGTATCATCTGTGTTTTTGTATATGTGATATTTATTTATACCTGTATCGCAAAAGCAAATTGGATTACAAAGCTTCTTCTTTTTAATCTTTACTATATATTATGTTCGATAAGTGAGAGATAAGTTCATTTAGGACGGCTTGCATGAAAAAATTAAATGTAGTTTAAATTTATATAAAACGCTATTTAACGTTAAACCCAGGGACTTGTAACGTTACTAAAAATAACGTTATAGTAATGATACATAACGTTATTTTTGTAACGTTACCGCAATAACAAAATGACGTCATAATGCTATCAGTAACGTTACTCAGGTAACAGAACGAAATTTATAACAAAAAAATTAACGTTATTATAACGTTATAAATGCGACGTTGCCACTCTTATACTTTTTAAAAACGCGTCACCAAATTCTGCGCTATAATTGATAGAAATATAGCGACGTTGCGGCGGCTTCTGTTTCAATACTTTCAATACGTGTCGATGTTTAGGACTCATGCATTGCAAGCTGACGTGACGTATTTTCGACTTTTGGCTTGTTTTACAATACGGGGAGGAAAAAAGTAAGCAAAGTGTATAGATATGTTGATATAGATGAAACAAAGAAGCGTGCTAAATGTTTAGTCGACGAAAAATTTTAATGGTGGTCTATTAATTAATGGTGGAATTTTAATATTTTAAAATTTTATTTTTTAGTATTATTACAGATAGCGCTTGGCCTCAAAGTCACTTGATGGAAAGTGATGATGAGGTGGAAGATGGAGCGCGCTCACCCAGTAAATACCGAATATTGTCTACCTTTTAAACTAATTTATAATATACTAGCTGTACCCGGCACTTCGTTTGTGTGGAAAAAATACTGTTTCTATGATAATAATTATTTCAAATTGAAAGTTTTGTGTAAACGATATAAATGCCATCGATTCTTTTTATTACAGATAAGCTTGCGCTCGACTCCAATCTCACCCGATGGAAAGTGACGATGAGGCCGATTATAGAGCGAATGAATACAAAATAATTATTTTCATATATTTTCCTTAGTTTACATAAAATAAGTTCTTGAACGCACTCATAAAAATTTAAAGCAAATCCTTTTTCAGTACTGACATTATTCTACACTTAAAATTCAAAACATGTCAATATCCGAATTTGTGCGTATATCTCGTCGATTCGAAACTTACATTTAAATACGTTCTTTAATTTGAGGCGAGAGCTTACCGTATCGACGGGATGTATATTAAATGTTTGACAGCTACGAAACTCATTAACATTTCCTATGGGAAAATATTTTTCACAATGGTATTATTTTTCGTCTATTTTCTAATATTTTTAGTAGTTATTATTCTACTCGTGACAGAGACCAATACAACAATTCAAATACCATGAAAATCGATCCATTTCTCCAGTTATAAGTGTTCACACAAACCCGACTTTGTTATATATATATATATATATATATATATATATATATATATATATATATATATATATATATATATATATATATAAGTAGATTTCCACACATACTTATAAGTTATAAGTATGTATGAAAGCTGTGGTATTTTGTGTATTATTTCATCCATTCCAAAAAACTATCATGAATAATACCTGGACGAAGTAATTACTTTATCATGTTATCTGCACTTTGTAGAAAATATACATAGTATCTAAATATACATATACATATACATGTATTATTATAATAAAAAGTATGTATTATTATATTAATAGTGTAGATGTTAAGAACCCTTTCTGCAATCCTCTCGAATAACATTTTTATTAAGTTTCGTAACGTATATATATATATATATGTATGTTTTATATTGAAAGTGTCTATATTTAACTTTTTTATTAGTTATTTCTTTTTGTGGTGGATTTATTATTTACATCAATTATTGTTAATACTCTTCAAGAAAAGTCGAGCGGAAAAATAGTATATTTGACAAATGTTTAGTAGCTACTATTCTGTATTTCAATATATAATCAAATGTTAGGTTATATGAGGACACATGTACCAACTCTAACTTTGACTAACGGGGCTGGCTAATGACATACGTGATTAAAGCCCTAATAAGATTATATAATAGATTAAAAAAAGGGTTGTGTGCCAATCACACACGATAGAAGTGAAACTTCAGTAAATCGACAAAAGAATAAGATGAATATATATAACAAGGGTAGGATAGTTACAAATTTTATTTGTTTAAGAATGAAAGTATTTTGATTAATTTTAAAAGATATTTTATATTTTATTTAACATATGTTTCATAATATATTGGTGATTATTAACTCTTATATTTGAACATCTATCTTGATTGTTCAATAATTGTCTTTTACTCGCGCGAAACTTGCGACTACGTTCTGTTAAACTTTTTCCTGTTTTTTTTATTTTTAATTTCATTCTTTTGCGTCGACATTCACAACACATTTCGGCATTAGTTTTCGGCGTCTTATAAAATGTATTATTTAGCACAAGATATAAAAGTACAAACACTGTTAAATAATAAAACACCACGCTGACTTCTTACTAAAAAGCTGTTATACGCACATACACACCGACATATTTACTCTCTCGCTTTGGCTCACTAATTTTTGTATTTGTATCTCTTACCTGTCCTTTTCCCGTTGCATCCGGTTTTAAATCACAACTATTCTATAGAAGTTTCACTTCAAAAAGTTTATTTTTTAGATTGCGTAAACAAGTCTCCAAAATTTCTTGGATATAAGATTTGTTTTTTTATAGGAATACTAACATCATCTACATTAACACATAAAATATGAAGAAGATGCATTACCAATGCGACTAAGATGCAATTAATTTCTTAGTTAACATTTTAAGAATAATTAGCAACTAAATTATTTTATACTTTTTCTTTGTCCGTCGCCTCATTTTCATGATTGTGATGATTTTTCACATTTTTCATAAAGTTAAAAAAATTTACGTAGTATCTTGTTCTTATACAGGGATTGACATGGTTCAGTTCTTCTAGTAACAACTGTGTAAATTGATCATTTCTTTTGTCTTGCTGTTGTGAGATGCGCAACATTCATTCTTAGAAGTTTTTTGTTGTGCATATACAATTTTTTTGTCTCCCATAGATTTGCAGATTTTAGAACTTATTTCAAACATCAAAAGGCTATTAAAAGTTTTTGAATCCATGAAGTCACGAGAATTTACTCGCTTCATTCTTTAAACACAATAGAAATGATAATTAATTCTATCTTTAAATACTTATTATTACTATATATACTTATTAATTACTGTTTTTCTTGCACAGTATGTAACCCTTGACTAGAAGAGATACGATGTTTTTAAATCCATGTACTCTTTTTAACATAGAATGCAATAGATAATTACGCAATTTTAATCAATTTATGTAAATCCAATTTTAAATTTTGATATATCTCAAAATTGAGCTAATGAATTAATTCCATCTTGCCCTCCTCTCGTTTACATAAAAGAGCTCAAGTTGCAATCAGTCTACCACTTAATTTACATCACGTTTATGTATTGGCTCCAATCTGTATTAAAAAATAATAGTACAGCATGTTCTCAGTTTGACACAATGGCAAATGGCTCAACAATGTGATTAAGTCGTATCTTCTACATAGACAGTCCAAGAACGGTAACGACCGCCAAGGAACGAGAATTCATTGACAGTCGTCATCGTTATGCCGGCTCGCGTATACTACGAATGGAACCACGGTATCTAGGTATATGAATAACTGGAGGAACAGTACATGCATGGTCTAGTAAATTACCCCTTATATATATATATATATATATTTTATTTTATAATTAAAATATAAGACAACATTTTAACATTATGTATATAATATACTCAATAATATTATATATATATATATAATGTTATATATATATATATATAACATTTATATATATATATATATATAATAAAGATTTAATAAATACATAATCATACCTTTAATTGGTCTTGATAAGATTTAAGTAAATCGACTCACTTAATGTGCAGCGCATAGCAACCAAAAAATGTCGCGTACGATACATACAAAAAGAAAAGAGAATTGAACTGAGCGAATGAGACAAACAATAACGAAAATAAATAACGTTACTTTTTGTTATAACGTTATCGAGATATCGGAACGCTAAAGAAAATAACAGAACGAAAAAGATAACGTTAACGAAAAGTAACATAAAAAATAACAAATACTGAGTAACGTTACTCTAAAAAATAACGTTATCGCCCTTCTTGGCTTATAACGTTACCGCTTTTATACCGGTATTTAAGTCCCTGGTTAAACCTATAATTATTGTGTTGCTCGGAAATGTTATGCAGTTTTAACAACTGTCAAATTTAAATCACCATTGAGATCAAATGAAACCGATTAAATAGAGTTTTGTATAAATTAACTCTAGATTTCATTTTTTGGTGCAATTCATTCCTAAAAGATACAATTGTTAACAGAGAAAGTAATAGAAACTGCCATCATTCAAGCGCTAGAAGAGGCAAAATTAAAAAAAATTCTCGGCAAAGAAATAACGCCATTCATCCTCACTGCGGTAGCGGAGGCAACAGAAGGAACTTCTCTCAACGCCAGTATCCTTTTTACAAAGCATAAGTTTAACTATAAATTATTAATCAAATAAGAACTTTTTTATCATAATATAACTCAGCACAGTGACTGCACAGTACTTAATGTAAAGCTCAGAGCAATCGAAAACCGAGTACGACTATCTAGAGTGACCACCTGCCGATAATCGCCACGATAATGCTGGCCTACACAGATATCTCTTCACACTCCGTTTAAAGAACCCAATTTCGTAGGACGAACGGAACATACTCACCGGAAGACCGCTTCATAATCCTATGACCCAACAAAGGTGAGAATTAGTTCTTTTTAGTCCTAGCTGAATTAGAAATCATCGTAAAACTATGGCATCGAAATCCAACGTGCATGGTTTTGTTATGAAAGGGAGTAGGTGGAATGAGGATATACCACTCTTCAGAACATTCACCATGATTCAAACGAGAAAAAAAAGATAAATTAGTTTGTAATGTTTCTCTGAATACAAAGCAATTGCTTTGTACAAGACATTGCACGAGATCACTTTATAACTTTATTGCGTTAATTTTTCACGAATGAAATTATAGCTTATTCTTCTAAACATGCTTTAATAATAGATATGCGCGTAAGTAAAAAACTTTTATTAACATTTCCAAAGCCATAAAACCAAAGAGCAATTTTATAGCATACTAGTTGCACTCGTACCGGATCCCAATCAGTGAATAAGGCTCTGGCTTTTCTTTTATTATGGATATTTCAAAAATCTTTGAAGCTGTCTACTATAACAACATGCATCCTAACAAATTGTACTGTCGATATACAGATGTAGATATACTATTATTTAAGTACGAGTAGATACCTAATTAATTCTGTATATACATCCCATACTTTCAGCACGAGTATAGAATATATTTCTTATGTTCTAGGACATTGTTATCATGCCTTTTAAACCGTCTAATAATCTAGCTCTCGTTAAGAAAGCTATCTAGAGGTCCTTGTTTCTCATTAATTTGCGTAATAGGTATCACAATAAAACATGTAAAGCAGCCTATAACTTCCAAACGATTGTATACTGTAGTTGATTGCATTTTTTCTTTAACGTTTCCCAGACATCTCTTTAATAAAAAATAACGCTAAAGTGGGAGCCGACATTGCCGTCGCATTCAAAAAACTCAAGAATGTAGACAATAACCCAGCGAATGGCTTTAATATGGGATCCAATGGAAGCTCCGGGAAAATCTTATTCAATTTTCGGAGAGATTTTCACACTTCATGCAATAAACGATCGTGGAATGCAAAATGTAAAGACGATGACGAATCACCCTTACTCGTTGACGTGAAATCTTCCGGAGACGTGCTGGTAATCGGTGGAGCTAATGTTGACAGGACATATACATCATTGGAAAGTAATGTCCAGGTAAGTGCATTTATCATTGTAACATAGTTATCTACAATTTGAAATAAGTAGGTACCTAATCATATTCATTCTAAAACAAAATTCATTTTCATTCTTTTCATATTACGACAAAGATCAATTTTCTTTTAAACAAAACTGTTTTCAAGTATTTCCTTATGTATTGTACATTTATATTTTTATATATTAGGAGAAATTGAGGAAATATGCTTAGTGTTGTAGATGACGTAGGGGAAATAATAAATTCTGCAGAGTTTCCACCTTTTTCGTTTATTTCTCACTTGCTATACAATATGTAGTACTTGCTTGGCGACTTGAGTATCGAATGCCCTGATACTTCAAATGTCATGGTTTTATATCGTTGTTTGTTTACATTATTATTATAATATTGGCTATACTGCTGACATTAGATTTTAATAAATTAATTATATAAAATAAAGATATATAAGACTAGAAGTTTTTAAATTTACAATAGTATCTAGTAATTCTTAAATAATGATATATATTTACTTTATAATTAAATAATATAACTCGAATCAAGTTGTGATATTTGCATTATGTTGGTACTGCACATATGTATTCTATTTTAATTAATAACTCGTCTGTAAAAGCATATATTACGTATATAATGTGACGTAGTATATGATTTTATGTTTTAACACAGATTATATTAGGTATTAAGCTTAGAAACTTAGTTTTTACTTAGCTAATTACAAGTATTGCCATCATTAAATTATTCGTCCAGAAACAGTAAGAGTATGACTATTAAATATAACATTCTATTCTAAAAAATAATAATAACAATCAGCATATTAATTTAATATTATTATGAACACATTTAAATAATAATAATGATTACTGCCGTCTGATGTTAGTGCTGCCAGCTACTTAAATAGGAGGTAATATTGTATCATTAATTATTGGCGTCTGTTGATAGGGTTGCCAGCTCTTTTAACATTCGGCCATCCTGAAGCGTCTGTGTCCGCGCGACGCTCTAACGGCTGCTACGTTTCCAAGTTACCGCTCATCTAAAAATGAGATAAAACAAAAGCAGGATCACAACAATATATATGTATAATACGAGCAATATTAAACAGCTTTGGCTATATAGACTGTTACATAACGCCGGGTATATCGATTGTATATAAGGGTGGTCGACTAAATTGTAAATAAGGTAGGTCACACAGATTGTAAGAAATGTTGGCCACACAGGCGGAGTTGGCCACACAGGCGGAGTTGGCCACACAGGCGGAAATAAAGACGGTCACACAGATTATAGATAAAGTTGGTCACACAGATTATAGTTAAAGTTGGTCACACAGATTATAGTTAAAGTTGGTCACACAGATTATAGTTAAAGTTGGTCACACAGACTGTGAATAAAGTTGGTCACACAGACTAGGAATGAAGCTGGTCACACAGACTGAGAATGAAGTTGGTCACACAGACTGGGAATGAAGTTGGTCACACAGACTGCGAATGAAATTGGTCACACAGACTGCGAATGAAGCTGGTCACACAGACTGAAAATGAAGTTGGTCACACAGACTGAGAATGAAGTTGGTCACACAGACTGAGAATGAAGTTGGTCACACAGACCGAATATATATTTTGATGTTATCAATACAAAATTTAATTACTGAGAGTACAAACTATAGTACAACACATTAATATAATGAGGATACTTAATCTTAGCTAAAGAAGATAGGAAATCTATACATATATATATCAGGTTTATATAATGATACAAACTATATTAATAAAAAAAGTTATATACACAAATTTTAAATTATATGTATAATCAGCTTAGCACAAAGTATGTTTCTTATTTAACAATGTAGTTTTTTTAGCTCTCAAGTAAGTCTATGAGATCATCTCTATCTATTTCTCTGTCACTGGAACTATCTGTATCCGAAACAAAAGATTTATAGGGTCTCAATACTTCTCCTCTAACAACTGCACTAAACTTTTTATATCCTTTCATGCCTTTGACACTACGTATCTTATACCGATCTAAACTAGGCTCGGCATGGTATATTCTGTAAGGTCCACTATATGGACTTTTTAATTTTTGCGAG
Organism: Automeris io; assembly: GCA_036320925.1. Lineage (NCBI taxonomy): Eukaryota > Metazoa > Arthropoda > Insecta > Lepidoptera > Saturniidae > Automeris > Automeris io. The sequence continues at coordinate 195,798 of JAUDJH010000037.1, read as the reverse complement.
ATACCACCGGTCGGATGTACACTAGCGCCACCTTTCCATAAAACTAACTGTCCCACTGAATATTTTACGCATTTTTTATGAGAACGATCAAATCTCTTTTTCATAAGGGTCATATTCCGATCTATATGTAACTTAGCGTTATCTCTCCTATTTTGTAAGGCTTGACTTTGAGAAGCAAAGTCTTGGGCTTGTGGTTTATTAAGGTAAGCTGGTAAACGAGAATTTTCGTGTCCAAATAAAAGTTTGAATGGTGGAAAAGTGGTGGTGGCATTTGGGGTATTGTTTATTCTTGGGGTATTGTTTATTCCCCATATAACATCAGAAAGTTTTTCATCCCATAAATTTTCGCTTTCTGACATTGTATTAAGTCCGTCTATAATCGTACGGTTAACACGTTCAACCTGACCGTTAGATCTTGGACTGGCTATAGCGTTTAAAATGTGTCTAATTTGATTTTCTTCAAACTGTTTAAAGTAACGACTAGTAAAAGCTTTACCTCTATCAGTTATAATTCTACTCGGATGACCAAACAGTGAGATTATTTCTTTTAAATGTTTAATCGTTTCTATTGAAGAACAATTTTTGACAGCCCTAGCAAATACAAACTTCGTGAATGAATCGATTAAAACTAAGACGTAGGTATTCCCTTTTCTGGACTTTACAAAGGGACCTAGATGATCAGCGTGTAGGGTATGCATTGGCACTGCTATTTTCTCAATCGGATAAAGCTCCCCTTGTTTTTTACCATACTGAGATTTCCCATAAGCGCACTGTAGTAAACATGATTTAATATATTTTCTTATAAATCGCGTCATCCCCGTGAACCAAAATTGAGATTTTATAGTTTGTTCGCATCTGTCAAACCCTGGATGTCCTATCTGGTCATGATATTTCTGCATAAGGCTGTATTTCGCTAGTTTGGGTATAACTAAACGTTCTCCATGTACTGTTTTTCTGTATAAAATATTATCTTTAATATAATTATTTATGATATCCCGATTATTTGTATTTTCACGCAACTGAGTAAGTATCGATTGAATGGTATTATCCTGTAATTGTAGAGTAACGAGCCAATCTGATTCTTCAATTTGAAAAATGGTTTTTACTAGAGGGTTTCTACTTAAAGCGTCTACATGTTTCATTCTATCGCCTGGTCTATATTCGATTTGTAAATCAAAATCTTGAATAGTTAACCACCATCTAGCAATACGAGGAATCAAATCCTTTTTGACTAATGTAGTTCGTAAGGCTGCACAATCTGTGATAACTTTTACAGGGATACCCGTTAAATATATGCGGAAACGTTTTAATGACTCGACTACCGCTAAGGTCTCGAGTTCGAAACCTGTGATAAAATTGTTCTTCCGTAGAAGTGACTCTACTAAAATAAGCGATTGGTTTTAAATGACCCGCAGGGTTGTACTTGTAACAAAATGCCGCCTAATCCTATTTTGCTCGCGTCCGTGTGTAATTCAGTTGCCGCTTGACTATCATATATACCTAATACCGGTCTTTTATGGTTTGAGAATTTAGAGCTCTATAATCCACACACAGCCTATAATCACCGCCTTTCTTTTTTACTAAAATCATTGGACTAGCGTATTCTGAAACTGATTCGCGCACTATTCCGGAATCTATTAAATCTTTAATTTTTTTGTTAACAATTTCATTTTCTTTATATGACAAGTGATAAGGTTTATAATAGACTGGTTTCTCTATGGTTGTCTTGATATCCATTTCTATAAGATCTGTACAACTTAAATCTTTTGTATCCTTAGCAAATATATTACTGTATTTATTAATTATGCCCATCAGTCTTTCGAGATCGCTGTTTCCTAATTCTCCTACATTTATTTCTGTTTTATCGAATAAATTCTCACATTTACTTTTTGAAATTGAAACCGTCATGACGTCATGGCTTTTGTAATTGAGAGGGGTTACTGATTCTGCTCGAGCTATTAATTTATGAGCAGGGAATGTTTTTTAAACATCCTTCTACACCGACAACCCCCCCTGGTATGACATAACATAGTTTTCCTAATTGAAAATAAACGGGGTTTGTCAGGAAAATAATATCATTATTTTGTGCCATACCTATGACTACATTCACTAATCCGATACTTAAAGCAGGTATTACGACTTCATCTTTAACATATACTCTGAAAGTCATAATCAGAATTTTGCAATGTTACGCGAGTTAAATAATTTTCATTTGTCGTGGAGGTATTAATAAATTTGGCCGAATCTAAGGACTTATACCAGGTTGATTTATCATCGTTTGCCCAATGATTAGGTGTATCTCAAACATATTATAATCTGTCATTTCAACGTAACCCTTTAAGCACACAGAATCTATAAACACATTTATTTGCGCAGTACCTAATGATCGCGTATGAGCACCTCCAAACCCACTCATTATAGTATCTGATGGCGTTATTATTAGTTTTAATGATTCTGCTTTTTTCTGCGCTAGAATATTCACTTTACTTCCCGTGTCAACGTAACAAACTAGTTGCTCATTTCCAATACGAGCGATACGTTTATAAATGTTATTAACCACTTTGTTTGTTGTATACATAATTTTACACACCTGTGTTGTAACTGACCGCCTTGCCGACTCAGGAGCGGCTGCAAACCAGCATGTGGTGGTTGTGTGACCGTTGCGCTGACAGGTGTCGCAGTGCTGCGTTGCTCGGCAGTCCTTCGCCTCGTGACCCAACCGATGGCAGATGTAGCACCTTCTCTCCGAATACTGTTGAAGCGTCGTCATCATTCCTTGAGCAGTACTTCTCCGCCATGTTGATTTTCTTGAAGTCGTGGGTTCAGTTCGTCCATAATTTCCGAAGGCGACAAATAACCTTTGTAGAGTAATTCGGGAGTGCTGCACTGATATGCTTTAGCATTAGCGCGTAACTCTTCAGGTAGGCCCTTTATAATGCATGAAATTGCATCTTCTCCTGAAATATTACATTTCTTGAGGAGCGATGCCTTATCGTGGTAATATTTCGTCATTGTCTCGTCGTTTCTTTTTATTCTCGCCAGCATTGTCTCCAGCCTGTCCACGAAGTCAGTTGATCTTGGAAATGCTGTTTTGAGAGCGTATTTCCACTCTTCCCAGTCGAGATTATAATTGTCCAAGTCGTTGTACCACTCTCTAGCGGTCCCTCGTAAACGTAACTGCATCACAAATTGTCTTTCAGTTTTGTCCAAGCCATATATTTCGCCAAGCTGGTCGATTTTGTGTAACCAGTTATTGATATTGCTGTTGTAATCTTCGGGGCGGAACTTTGGAATGATCTCTGCATCGGCGTGGGTTAATCGGCGTTGTTTCCTGGGCGTAGGGGTGAAGACGTCTTCGGTTGAAGAAAAAAAAAAAACTGTTGTTTTCTTCATTATTGCAGAGGTTTCTGCCATTTACTTCTTCGCTCCGTCCGAATTTTCCACTTTTTCCCAGACCAGCAGCATAAGGTCCCGACATCTTTGCGTGATCCCACTTCTGAAGTGTTGTAGATGACGTAGGGGAAATAATAAATTCTGCAGAGTTTCCACCTTTTTCGTTTATTTCTCACTTGCTATACAATATGTAGTACTTGCTTGGCGACTTGAGTATCGAATGCCCTGATACTTCAAATGTCATGGTTTTATATCGTTGTTTGTTTACATTATTATTATAATATTGGCTATACTGCTGACATTAGATTTTAATAAATTAATTATATAAAATAAAGATATATAAGACTAGAAGTTTTTAAATTTACAATAGTATCTAGTAATTCTTAAATAATGATATATATTTACTTTATAATTAAATAATATAACTCGAATCAAGTTGTGATATTTGCATTATGTTGGTACTGCACATATGTATTCTATTTTAATTAATAACTCGTCTGTAAAAGCATATATTACGTATATAATGTGACGTAGTATATGATTTTATGTTTTAACACAGATTATATTAGGTATTAAGCTTAGAAACTTAGTTTTTACTTAGCTAATTACAAGTATTGCCATCATTAAATTATTCGTCCAGAAACAGTAAGAGTATGACTATTAAATATAACATTCTATTCTAAAAAATAATAATAACAATCAGCATATTAATTTAATATTATTATGAACACATTTAAATAATAATAATGATTACTGCCGTCTGATGTTAGTGCTGCCAGCTACTTAAATAGGAGGTAATATTGTATCATTAATTATTGGCGTCTGTTGATAGGGTTGCCAGCTCTTTTAACATTAGTTAATTTTAAATAAATAATAAATGAAACAATATACCAATTTAACAAACGTTTTATTTAATGCGTTTATCATGATAATATTAGCTCTCAGTCGCCTAGTGCGTACCTTCGGAAAGTTGTAACAACTCTACCATATAAGATGCAACACATTCAATACAGACAGAAAACATCAAACTGTACCAGTCAGAGGGAAGTTTAAACATTATGCTGTGACAATAGGTATCTTTAATTTCTGTTGAGGCTCATCAACACTTAACAATGCATCGAACGTTTCTTACAAAGTTTTATTGTCTTTATGTTAAAGAGTGTTATACACGTACCCCATTTTACATTTTTTTGTTAAATTATAATTATGTTATTGGAAAATTTTCATACAATATTATTATCGTTAAATAAGTGTATGCAAGTTACTCGAATGTACGGTTAATATTTTAGATTACTTTGTTAAGGTTTATTCTTTATTTTATATTGTACATTTTTGTATAACAAACAAATAAAATGTTGGTTATATAATTTTATAAGCCAAGGCACATGTCATTTTAACAGATTTTAATAGTTTGTAGGAAGAAATGTAAGGTTTAGATTGAATCCTAACTACAAATTATTCAACTTTCCGAATATATAGGTACAAATTTTATAAGATTGGTACATTCATGTGACAACAATATTAAAAAACTATTTTTCTGCGTAAATTCACAAAATATTATACCTACTCTAAGCCAACCAAACTTCATACTTGTCACCAATATGTATAGTATTACGACCTAATTAATACAAATAATTAATTATAGTTGGTAGTAGAACGTGGGTAATAAAATACCCATGGTCGTACGAGGAGCGACTGTCGAAGCCTTACTTCACACTGCCATTGTAAACAGTGCCTTGTTTTGGCACCGACCTCACCACGGATTGGATAGGTTTGACCTATATTCGACACAGCCATTAATAAATTTCACATTTACGTAGGTAGTACACACGTTTACATCGAGATAATAATGACTGGAGTGTGAAATTTGAGATCTGTGGCGTCAATCATATTCACTGTGAATGTTTTAGAATATTTCAATTATATATTAAAAAAGTTTGGAAATTATTAAATTCTTCTGCCGTAAAATAAAAATATTATAAATGTTGATTCACCTGTTATTGTTTTAAGCATATAATTGTAGGCACTACGTCGTTTAAGCTCATGTCAGTACTATTTTCGTCAATATGTCCCATGCACATAAACTCGCATTCTACACATGTACAAATTTTTGATTAATTATAATATTTACAAAATATTTTCGTAGACAACAACAGGTAAATATAAAGGGAACTAGACAAACATCCAGAGGTCAAAAACACGGTACCCTCTCTTATTAAATAGACAATTCGAATGCACGTTTTATCTATAAAGCGGGTGTACATTGTTCTAATTTATTGACTATGAATACTACTTGTGATATTACAGCTTGACTTTAAAAGACTGCTCATGGATATGCCTAACACAAATGTCTACTCGAGACTGATCAAGTGAATGATAAAATATGTCAATTATTTTGTTTCCCCGATTTTAATATAAAATATTTATTATAAAGGTGAAGTTAGAAATGATTACGCGTCACATGTAATTAAGGGGCATATCTTGATAATATTCACAATTTAATATATTAATGCTAAATAATAGTTACTATGATGTTTGGAGTATCATACATAAAGGTCAAATATATTATTATAATTATACAATTAAAATTGTTCTCATTTAAAACTATGGATTCTACAAATAACAATTATAATGGAGTTTAATGAAGTTGATTCCTTTGGTTCCTTGAAGTCCAAACCCATGTACCTTGATATATATGTGGCTCATCACTCTGGATCCGATTCTTACAATATGTTCACACACAGCCTTTACAATTAAAGTTCGTTATACAGTTTCTCAATAAAAATTAAATAGTTTTATACAACTTATCAACGTTAAGCCAACAAGTGTAGGAATCAAGCACAAGCTATGCTTATGGATTCGAGATCACATACTGCACCAAAACCAACATTTTTAATTTCAACACTCATTTATATTGTCTCAGGCATTAGGCTTTATAATGTTCAATCGTACTAATACTGATAGTATATTTTTTCTGTTCTTTCTATCAGAACTAGTCCTATGGATATAGTTCGATTCTACTGAAACCATCGTTTTCTACTCGCAATTGACAGCGATTATCCTACACTCACATGGTATATAATATCGGGGATTGGGGCGCTATAACCTCCGTGTTATCTTAGAGCTCATATTCGGAACGGGCTTGACGACAGCGGTCGAGACGCACCCGCGCTGCAGGCCCGCGGGGCGTACTCGGTGGTGGAGGGCCCAGGTCGCATCCGGCCGCCGGAAAAGAGCGCCATCGACGTCCAAACAACCGCTCCAGATAACATCTTAGTCAGATTCGAGTCGCCGCACTGTCTGCAGCCAGAGGTCTGTAATCTCCTCGAGCTAATTCCCGCAATTCGCAATTATTATTTCCGTTTATTGTTTTCGGTCCTAGAAGTTCGTCGTGCGTACTTCGACGCGGGCAGGGCTCTGAAATCCTTCCTAGTAGGGCTTCTCGTTCGCTCGCCCTTTCCGGGCTGCCTCCGTGCGCCCGAACGCCCCCGTTCGCATTTACAGTGTTCATTATTACGGTCTGCGACAAAGGTCCGCCATGAATGGGACTCCCTTCCATGAGTTCCCCCGCTCCGAGCTCTGTTCGTAATATTCTAATTTTTTGAATCATCTCTTTTATTTCGTAACGAAGAATTCCAAGGAAGCACAATTTTAAAAACGCAATCACGCAATACCCTAGCACGAACAAAGCGTCTGCAGTCCTTCTAAGCCAAACGAGCAACCTTTCCGCACAGGCCACAGTGTGTGGCGCGCAATGCACCGGCGTCACGGAGGCCTGAGACGTGGCCGCGGTGACCGCGAGCAGTGTCGGCGTAGAGGCGGATGTGTGAGCAGGTATGCGACAGCAGCTCACTGGAAGAATACTGCGGTTGAATGCGGCGAAATCAGCGGGTCCTGTCACGCCACAACAGCGTTGTTCTCTCTGGAGTCGATCCCAAGCTTCTGAAAATTCCAGGTCGTTGTCGTAATCTTTGGCAAGACGTAAACGCAACTGCGGTCTTAGCTCCCGGCACACACGTTCGAAGCGAAACGCCCAGTACACACCGATCGCAGCGTCACCGACCAACAAAGCCAGTAACGCCAACCAGTAAGCGTTCAACATGCGCTCAGAGAGACGAAGAGCGGCCAGGCAGCCCAACAGCTGTAGCAGGCCCGCCTGTGCCGGCAATGCGGCGTACCCGTAGAGAAAGCCGGGTTGTGCTACCCCTAGTCCAGGTACGAGCGCACGTCGGTAGTCAGAGAGCGCGCGTCCCGCCGCCGCACAAAATGCGAGCGCTCCCAGCAGCAGTGCGCCGTTGCACGCGTAGATCCAGATGCGGTAGTAGCGCATTGCGCGATGCGCGGCGGGGTGCGCGGCGCGCGCGGGCGGCGGCAGCGTCATGGTGGCAGGCGCCCCATCATGGCGCCGCCCGCGCCCGCGCCGCCGCCACGCGCCGCGCCCCACGCCTCTGCCAACATAATACTTATATTTACTTTTTACATTACATCCACTTACTTATTTATTTGCCTTAACCTGAATTTCGCCTATGCATCAATCAAATTCCAAATTAGTATAGAAATTCCTTTTTACTATCTGTAAACTATACAAATCTTTGTTCAATATGAGAATAAAACTCACAACCCACAGCGCAGAAGCTGGTCGGTCTTGAACAGCTACAACATCACACTAGACAATACACTTCCCAGCGCAGAAGTTGATTACTTAATCAGAGCACCAATTGAGTAACATTTATTTTCTGGATGCTATTAAATATAGGTACATATACAAATTAAAAAGATATGACAGCATATTGTAACATTAATTCAATTATAATTACTACGAAAGTTAGTAAATAACTCATATCTGTTACTTGTTAAAAGCTATAACGGATGAAATATAATATCGGTCCTTACAAACCGGCGGCCGTGCCGCGAGCGAGTCCTCTGGCTAGTCACAGGAGAGGGCGCGTCACTCTCAACAGCGCGCCCACGACGTCGCGGCCGCTCCGAGACCTGTAATCACGTCAAACTTGTTAAAATGTGTATTTTTAAACAGTAATTTTACCAAATAAATTACCAAAAAGATATTATAAATCAGAGTTGGCAAATTGCGGGCCGTGGTCTACACGAAACCCCCCAATATCCTTGTCTCGGACCGCAGAATAGGCTCAAATGAACAGAAATAGAAACCTACAGGTTTTTAGTGGACTAATTGCTGCATACTGTTGTATATTTTGGCAGTTATTAAAACGTGTTTTGGTAAAAGTTGGAATGTACGTGCAATCAAACAGGCGATCGGTGCGAAACTGTTTATTAGTAAACTGTCGGGTACATATAAAATAAATATTTTTAATATACACTACATTTCTCCCCTTAGTTTAATTTTTACTAATTTAAAACTAAAACATGCAATATATACAATAGGAGAGTTATATGAACATTAAGGAGTACCATATACCTTACAAAAATTTTAATACCCTTTATAAGGTATCTATGTTTTAAAGTAGCTTTACATAAATTTCTTATTTAAAAAGTAGGTTTTATAATAATAAACAGCCAAAATAAATTAAAAAAAAAAACAGAAATATAATGTATTGTATTTGCAAATAAAACCATGTTTGTGGTTTTATTTAGGATGCAGCCGACGAATTAAATTTTGTAATTAGGTTTATATTTATGGTCTCGTAAATTGTACGGTATAGTGGATCGCGCTTGCGCACTACGACTAGGGGTAAGGCCCGTTTCCGAAGCTGCCTTCTCCATTCCTAATCTCGTGGAACTAGTGTTCAAATCTAATTCGTTGGTATTTTCTTCGATCGTAACGCTCTGCTTTTGTCCGTCACTATCTCTTGTTTCCGTAATGCTAGACTCATGACTTTCTGGAGACTTTTTACAACTCCACTCCGACTTATCTTTGTCATCGTTCGCTAATGACCAGGAAAAACGTTTTACTTTATAAGGAACTAACTGATCAATATGTTTGTGGGCCACCAGCCCGTCCGTGGTGCTAACATCATATGTGACCGAGCCCGTGCGCTGATTCACTACGCCTTCCTTCCATTTAGGTCCGTTTTTGGAATAATTTCTCATAACCACACTATCGCCCGGTCCTAGATTTCGTTCCGTTCCTTCAGCGTTATGTACCTGCGCACGCTGCGCCCGCTCGACGCAGAGCGCGGTGGACGGAGCACGCAGCAAGTCTAGACGCGTGCGCAGCCGCCGCCCGAACATGGCCATCGCCGGCTCGCGCTCCGTGCTGCACTGTGCACTATTTCTATATTGTAGTAAAAATTTATTTAACGCGATCTCCACATTTTTCCCCTCGGTGCTAGCCTTTTTTAATGTCTTTTTTATTGTTTTTACCGCGTTTTCCGCTGCACCGTTACTGGACGGATGATACGGCGCGATTAAAATATGTTGTACTCCATTCCTTTTTAAGAATTCCTCGAATTCATGTGATTTGAACGGTGGGCCGCCATCCGTCACTATTTGTTTTGGAATACCGAATCTGGAAAATAGTTCTCTAAATTTCCTCATTACTAACACGGATGTCGTTCCATTTTTCATCGGAAAAACCTCTATCCATTTTGAATGTGCATCGAGGATTAGTAAATAAGGACACGCTTTATGAAATAAAAAATCAGCATGCAATCTCACCCAAGGGTCGGTGGGCCAGGCGTAGGGCACCGGGCGCGCGTGCGCCGGCGCGTCCTGCTCCGCGCGGCAGGCCGTGCAGGAGCGCGCCCGCTGCTCGATGTCGCCGTCGATGCCGGGCCACCACACGTAGCCGCGCGCTATTTGTTTCATGCGAACTATACCTACATGACCGCTATGGATTTCTTCTATAATTTGCATGCGTAAACTGACCGGTATGACCACGCGGTACCCCCAAACAATGCATCCGTGATCTATATGTAAATTTTCTTTGCGATGAAAATATACCCTTTCGTTTTCGCATTCTGGTGCCGCTGGCCACCCGCTCATAATGTATGAATATATTTTACATAAAATCCTATCTTTAGAAATTTCTTTTGCCACATCTTTGTGACTCAGAGGAAAGCTGTCCTCTATGTAATGTATCCAAGCTCCCTCTTCTCCTTTGTTTTTCTCCGCTTTCGCTATCGGCAGCCGCGACAGACAATCTGCATTACTATTTTTGTCTGTGGGAACGAACTCAATACGAAAATCATATGCCGCTAACCGTACTGCATACCTCTGCAGCCTACTTGCTGCTGTTTGCGGTATACCGTGTTTTGGACCAAATATAAAAGTGAGTGCTTTATGATCGCTACGTAAAATAAATTTTCGACCGAACACGTACTGGTGGTGCTTTGTAACACCATAAACGATCGCTAAAGCTTCTTTATCTATTTGACTATAGCGCCGTTCCGTTTCTGTCAATGTACGCGACGAACAACTAACGATACGCTCCGAGCCGTCGGGGTAAACATGCGACAAAACTGCCCCTAAACCGTACGCGCTACTGTCTACCGCCAGCACGAGAGGCAGCTTGGGATCGTAATGCACCAGCGCCGGTCCGCTCAATAATTTGTCTTTAATATTTTTTAAAGCTTTTTCACAGTTTTCAGTCCACTGCCAAGGTGTATTTTTAGCAAGTAATGAGTACATTGGTTGTAAAGTGGTACTTATATTTGGTAAAAATCGCGCATAGTAATTTATTAATCCTAAAGCTGCTCTTAATTGCGATACATTTTGTGGCCTGGGCAAGTTTACTATCGCAGCTACTTTACTTTGATCCGTATACACGCCGTATTTGTTTATTTTGAATCCCAAGTAACAAATTTCATTTTTAAAAAACTCACATTTTTCAAATTTAATTCGTAAGCCTGCTTCTTGTAATCGCGACAAAACCATTTTCAAATTATGTATATGTTCTAATTTATCCTTACCCGTGATACATATGTCATCGATAAAACAAACAACACCCTTTAATCCACTTAATATTTCCTCAATAATTTTTTGAAAATTTTCGGGCAAACATTTTAATCCAAAGGGTGCCCTGCGATATACATATGTACCTACATGGGTAGTGATTGCCGTGAGAGGTTGCGAACTTTCATCTAGAACCAGTTGTAAATACGCCGTTTTAAGATCTAATTTTGTAAACTGCACACCCCCACTTAGTGCTGCAAATAATTGTTCTATGCGTGGTAACGGATAGTGATAATCTTTTATTTGTTTATTTACTGTAATTTTATAATCCCCGCATAGTCTCAGCGACCCGTCGCGCTTTATAATCGGAACCACCGGCGTCCCATAGTCAGATCTATCAACTTTATAAATGATGCCCTCTTCTTCTAATCGTTTTAATTCGCGTTCCACCGGTATTCGCATCGCTAACGGTAACGGGCGCGCTTTTACAAAAATTGGCTGTTCATTTTCTTTCAAATATAGTTTTACTTTTATTTTACAAGTGCCAATACCATCTTGAAACACATCTGGATATTTATTTTTTAAATTTAAAATTAATGAATCGATCGAGTCGTCTATTTTATACAAATTTATAGTATTTAGTTTAAGTTTTCTTAACCACGATCTTCCCAGCAGTGGCGGGCCGCCGTTACTTATTACGTATAGCGGTAATTCAAAAGTTTCGCCTCCTCTCACTACCTTGACATTAACATACCCCAATGAAATAATTTCATCCCCCGTATAGGAGTGAAATGTTTTTTTTTCTTTATTAATTTCTAAGTACGGCAGATATTTACTATGAAAAACACTAGATATTGCTGAGATTCTGGTACCTGTATCAATTTCAAACAATATATTTATATTATCTACCTTTAAATTACAATAATAAGGTTCGTCCGTGTCCTGCCTCTTAACCGTAACGTTATAAAGTCCGTCACTCGCCTCGTCACAGCTCTCGGACTCATCATTTACGATATAATTTTGGTATTTATATTTGCTGACACTGACCTTTTTTTCCGTTTTAGCACACACTTGTGCTAAATGTCCTTTTTGATTGCACCTCTTACATACGTAAGTTTTAAATCGACATTTATTGGGTGCGTGGTTGTCCTTACCGCACCTCCAGCAAGCTACAAACCGCCGCGTACCGGTGTCCTTGACGTCCACACGGTGCAGGCCGGACGAGCCCTGCCCGAGTTCCGCTGAGCCCGGCGCACCGCCTCTGCCGCTGCTGGCACCGACGCCACCGCCGGCCCTCTCAGCATGACGTTCCGCTGCCTCCAGAGCGAGCGCCAGCTCCACCGCCTTCTTGTAATCTAGCGTGGGTTCAGCGAACAAGCGAGACCTCATCACCTCACAACGTAAACCCGAAACGAACTGATCCCGGATATTTTCTTCTAACATCTTACCAAAATTACAATATGTAGCAAGACGTTTTAAATTTTGTAAAAATATACTAATGCTCTCTGCCTCCGCTTGCCGCCGCTGTCGAAATACGTGCCTCTCCGCTATTTCCGATCTTTTTGGTTCAAGGTGGTTGCTAACCAAGGTCACCAGTTGATCGAAAGTCCTCTCTTCAGGATACTCCGGCGCACAAAGGTCACACATTAATTCGTACGTACCCGCACCAACATGAGTCACTAAGGTAGCCACATTAAGTTTACTTTCGATGTTATTTAGTGTAATATATTGTTTCACTAGCCGTACATACGCGTCCCAATTTCCGCGCCCGTGTAGGTCAAATTCGTGTAACTTCCCGAAAGGCATTTCGCTAATTTCGACAGAAAAATAATATCCTCGTCGCCAGTGGAATGTACGTGCAATCAAACAGGCGATCGGTGCGAAACTGTTTATTAGTAAACTGTCGGGTACATATAAAATAAATATTTTTAATATACACTACAAAAGTAAACTTATTTATTTTATTACGGCCACTATAAGACATTACAACCACGCTCTGCTACCAGAATGTTGTAATAAGTTTACTTTTACCGAAACATGTTTTAATAACTGCCAAAATATACAACATTCTGGTAGCAGAGCGTAGTTCTTCACGAGTTCCTAACAGAACATGCAGAAGTTAAACATCAGCGTCGAAACATTGAACGGAAATAATTACCGAATATGGGAGATGCAACTGGAGGCGTTGTTGGACTCGCGTGATTTATTCGAAGATGTCATTGTCCACGATGAACCCAAAATAACGGCGGCTGATGATGAGAAATTATTAAAAATATGGCAGAAAAAGAATAAAGAAGCATACAGCTTGTTAATTTTGACGATCGCGCCGGATATCGCGATAATCTATAGAGGCATAAAAAACGCAAAACAATTATGGCTGTCTATTAAAGAACGCTATGAAGGTCAAATACAAGATAACGTAATAAATTTACTTCTCAAATTATCGAAATTGAAAAAATATTCGCAAGAAACGATTGATCAATATATATTGAGAGCACAAGGAATATATACCGAAATTACACAAATGGGAAAGGATATAACTGAAAGAGAATTAGTAAGATATATTGTCGAAGGCCTACCAGCCAGTTATAATATTATGTCAACCACCTTAATTGCAAACCGAGGAATAAATTTATCACAACTAAGGCAGATTATGAAAAGAAATGTCATGAATCACAAATCCGAACTGATTCATACCATAATATATCAGCTTTTCGATCAAATATTACAAAGAATAAAAAGTGTTATATATGCAAGAAACAAGGGCATATACAAAGTGAGTGTTGGTATAACCCAAATAAAAATAAGAAGATAAATTATAAATATAAGAAAATGTCTAACGACAGGCATGAAGAAGCAAAATTATCTAATGAACAAAATAATAAAAAGAGCACCGAAATTGCCTTATTTACACAATACAATGATAATAAATATTAGGTCCTTACATATGAAATTGGCGTTTTTCGTACTGGCCACTTTAATCACAAATTTCTCCTCTTTGGTAAGGAATTTCAAATTCAAATTTGTACAGCTATAGACTCATGTATTTGTGCTTCGATGATCGTCATTCATTTGTTTTTTTCTTCTGTTTTTTTCTGTTTGCGTCACTCATTTTACAAAATGGAAAACTTAAAATATCGCATTATTTACGAGTACGAGTTCCGCCGTGGCACTAGTGCTGCGGAAACAACTCGAAGGTTGAATGATGTGTATGGCGGTCGTGTTGCAAAAGAAAACACAGTTCGTTTTTGATTCCAACGTTTTCGTTCTGGAAATTTCGACCTGCAGAATAAGCCCCGTGGACGGCCTGAGACTCAAGTTGATAATGAAGAGTTGAAGGCTATTGTGGAAGCGGATCCATCGCAAACCACGTCCGAGTTAGCTGCAGGCTGCGATGTTAGTGATAAAACTGTTTTAATTCACTTGAAGCAAATTGGGAAGATTAAAAAGCTTGAAAGGTGGGTACCTCACGAATTGACTGAAGCAAACCGGCAAACGCGCGTCGACTGCTGCGTTACATTACTAAACCGGCACAATAATGAAGGTATTTTAAACCGAATCGTTACCTGTGATGAAAAATGGCTTCTTTACGATAATCGGAAGCGCTCAGCGCAATGGTTGGATCCTGGCCAGCCAGCCAAATCCTGCCCCAAGCGAAAATTAACCCCAAAAAAGTTACTTGTAAGCGTTTGGTGGACTAGTGGCGGTATTGTTCATTACAGTTTTCTCAAATCTGGCTAGACTATTACGGGTGATGTCTATTGTCAGCAATTGCAAACCATGATGGAAAAGCTAGCGGCTAAACAACCTAGGCTAGTCAACCGCTCCACGCCACTGCTGCTTCACGACAACGCTAGACCACACACTGCGCAACAGACGGCTACTAAATTAGAAGAGCTTCAATTGGAAAGTCTAAGACATCCTCCGTACTCCCCGGACCTTGCTCCAACAGATTACCATTTTTTTCGAAATTTGGATAACTTCTTGCAAGGGAAAAAATTCAACTCCGATGGGGCAGTCCAAATCGCCTTCAAAGATTTTATTGATTCCCGTCCGACTGGTTTTTTTAGTAAAGGGATCAATGAACTACCTATGAGATGGCAAAAGTGCATAGAAAATAATGGTTCATACTTTGATTAATTAAATATATTATATTAAAAAATATTCGACTTTTTGTTCCTCCCATACAAAACGCCAATTTCATATGTAAGAACCTAATATAATAATTCTATTGAATGGTACATCAACTCTGCATGCACATCACATATGACAAATAATATAGAACTACTAGCTGACTCGGCAAACGTTGTTCTGCCATATAAATTATAGCAGACCAGCCACGCTTTGCTGTGACTGGTTTTTGAATAATTACTCAATCCAGTCAACGGATAGCGCCATCTTTAGAATCGGTTGGAGCTAACTGTAAATTATGACTGCTAAATAATAAACAAATAATTTGCAATAAAATAATATTGCGACTATGAATTGAGATGAAAACTATCCTATCTTTTAAATTAGATCAAACTTCACGTGGTGTGTAAATTTCATTAAAATCGGTTTAGTAGTTTAGGAGTCCATCGCGGACAAACATCGTGACAGGAGATTTATATATATTAAGATTTACAAATAAAAAGAAATGTGAAAAGGAAATAAAAACTGCTGAGAAGGAAAGAAGTATAAATTCAGAATTTCAAGGAGATATTTTAATGTCATCAGAAAACAAAACCAAATTAAGATTAGAAAATGTATTATATGTACCAAACTTGAATGGAAACTTACTATCAGTGTCGAGTATTGTGGAAAAAGGAAATAAAGTTTATTTTGATAAAAATTGTGTTGAAATATATTCAAAGAATGATACTCTACTATGCCAAGGTAAAATGAAAAAAGGATTATTTACTGTGAACCTTACTCCGAGAGAAACAACAGAATTGTGCACACCTCACTGTTTTAAGACCAGTATTGCTAATAAAATAGACTTATGGCACAAAAGACTAGGTCATATTAATGTTAATTATTTGAAATTATTATCTGACAACAATATGGTTAATGGATTAGAAACATTGCAAGGTAAACTGAGCTTTTGTAATAGTTGCTCTAAAGGGAAAATATCTAGAAGTCCAGGAGTACATGGTCAAGATGAACTCATAACTAAACCACTTGAAAGAATACATGTAGACTTATGTGGCCCTATGCAAGTTGAAACAATCAGTGGAAGAAAATATATGATGATTATAGTTGATCAATATTCTCGAAGATATTTTATTGAACTTTTATTTAATAAAGATGAAACAACAGAAAAATTAAAAGAATTTATTGAGCGAAGAGAAAATGAAACTAATTTAAAATTAAAGAAAATTAGATCAGACAATGGAAGAGAATTTACGTATAAACAATTAGAAGAATATTTTAAAGCTAAAGGCATTAAACATGAGAAGACAGTTCCTTACTCACCAAGAAGTAATGGTATGGCTGAAAGAGGGAATAGAACAATTTTGGATATGGCTAGAACATTATTGATTGAAGCAAATCTACCCTTATCATTCTGGGGGGAAGCTGTAAACACAGCAGCATATATTTATAATGTTACACCTTCTAAAACAAAATCAATTAAAACTCCACTAGAATTATGGTCAGGCAGAAAGCCATCAGTGAAGCACTCAGAACATTTGGATGTAGAGCAATATATAAAATAAATGGACCATATAGACATAAATTAGAACCAAAAGGGAAAGAAGGAATACTTGTAGGGTATTCAAAGAACAGAAAAGCATATCGGATATATAATATAGAAGAAAATGAAATATTTCAGACAAATGATGTAGTATTTGATGAAGAAAAATTGGGAATTCCTAGTATTGAAATTAAAGAAGAAAATTATAATTTGTTGGAATATAATGTATCTATAACTACAGAAGAAAAATCAGATATATATGAAGAAAATATTCAACATCAAGATGAAAACGAGATAGAGATTCAAGAAGAAAATGAGACCCTAACAGAAGTTCCACAAATAGAAACAGAAGATGACGAAATCCAAACAATTAATCCTGAACCTGAAATAACAGAAAGACCAAAAAGAAGAAGAAGTTCACCTATTAAGATGAAGGATTATATAGTATACAATGTTACAGAATCATTACCAAAATCATACCAAGATGCTATAGAAAGTTCAGAAAGCCAATTATGGCAAGAAGCTATGTTAGAAGAATTAAGCTCAATAGAAGCAAATGATGTGTGGAAATGAGTACCAAGACCCAAAGATCAAAAGATAGTTAAATCTAATTGGATATTTACTAAAAAGGAGGGAAACAATTAAGACATAACATATAAAGCCATATTAGTAGCTATGGGATACAATCAAAGAAAAGGAAAAGATTATGAAGAAGATTTTAGTCCAGTTATGAGATTAGCAACATTTAGAACCTTATTGGCTATTGCTACATATAAGAATTATAATATAAGATTTTTTTATGTAAAAACTGCATATCTGAATGGACATCTAGACAAACCAATATATTTAAAACAACCTCCAGAATTTTGTAAAGATCAAAATAAAGTATATCTTGTAAACAAAAGTATATATGGACTACCTCAGTCAGGTAGATGTTGGTATGAAGAACTATGTAAAGTATTGAAAAAGGAGAATTTGTCAAAATTGAAATCAGACCCATGTGTATACATATATAAAGATGAAAAAATATATTTGGCAATTGCAATGTATGTAGATGATTTTATAATTATAGGAAATTCAAATAAATATATAGATGATTTAGTATACAGAATGTCACAATCATTCAAGATAAGAGAAGTTACTGAATCACAGAAATTCTTAGGAATAGATGATATTAAACAAGTAAATGGAAAATTAATATTGAGTCAGAAAAATTACATAAATAAAATATTGAAAAGATTTGAATTGGAAGATTGTAATACTGTTAAGACACCAGGTACTGTGGGAGAAGACCTTAATGATTTTGTTGATTCACCACAGATATCACAAACTCTTTATCAAGAAGCTCTGGGATCATTAATGTATCTGTCAACAGGAACAAGACCTGATTTATCTTATGCAATATCAAACTTATCTCGATATTGTAAGGATCCAAGAGAGAAACACTGGAAAGCTATAAAACGAGTATTCAGATATATTAAAGGAACACAGGACATAAATCTTATATATGAATCTGATAATGGAAAATTAAATGCAACCTGTGATGCCAGTTGGTGTACTACTGAAGATGGAAAATCATTTGGTGGATATTTTATAAGACTGGGTGTAATGTCAGAGTGTAGCTGTAATGTTTTATAATGGTCGTAATAAAATAATAAGTTTACTTTTACCAAAACATGTTTTAATAACTGCCAAAATATACAACACATACTAATTAATTTACCAGTTTTTTGGTTATAGGAAATCCCTACTAAGCTTATATTGTATTGTGCAAACGCGATTTTGTCCAATTTCTAACTGTACATATGTATAGAGTGGAAAAATACTCCTTATTTTATACATTTATTAATGAAAGTCAATCTGACAAAACCAAATTGAAATTTGATGTAGTTGTATGATAATTATTATTTCAAAGCAGAAATCTTTACATAAATGATATAAACGCCATCAGTGGCAGTGATAAGAAAGAATCCATCTCCAAGAACTCCATTAGCACTAATGAATTATAATACTCCACAATAGATGTAAATAGTGTTTTCTTATAGTTATTTAAGACAAAAGTAGAGGATACTTTCCCGGTAAAATCAGCTTAAAATTGTATTTAGTATATAAGTTATCTGTTTGTGAAATATCATTAAGCTCTCTTCGGTAGTTTTAGTGTAAAGCCTGTACAAAAGAACAGATAAAATATTCTAAATAATGTTTATTTGGCATGAAAATTAAATAGAAGCAAATGTAATTTATATTAGTAATATAGCCTGTTTTCTCCTTGGTTACCCATGAAAGGATATCAATTTTCGCTTTATGTTCTGTGTCTATAGAACTCAATGATGTTCTATTGACGGTATGACATATTATCGACTTCTATATTTTTTCGCTCATGTGGACTAGGGATGTAACGGAGGCAGTTTTATCGGAACCGAAGTCGGAGTCGAAGTTTTTAAATTTGATTTATCGGAGTCGGATTGGGAGTCGGAATCGGAGTCGGAGGCAACGTCAGTCACAAGTGACGGCAGAATAAAATAGTTTTATTAAGGGACAAATAAAAACATTATTCAGTGAACCTTTTTAATTAAAAAGTGATAAATTTACAAATACACAGACAATAAAAATAGCTGTTTCTTATTAACATTTTCATAGTACTGTGAGAAAGCGATTACCTGAGCTACTGGTCGCGTAGTCCACGACATTTAAGCGCAAAGTGGATAAAACCACTATTGTATGTCTGCTCACATAGCGTGATAGCGTGAAGATATGTTATTTATTATATCTTAAATTTGATCCCATTTTAAATGGTGCAGGATTGATACATGTCTTCGAAAGTATAAGCCAGAACTTTTGAATTGACAACAGCATAATCCATTTCCCTCTACATCTCCCTCGTGTGTAGACAGATGTTGAGAATCGAGACTGTTTCCAAGCGTATATCAGGTTTTTTTTTGATAGCCCGGGGGATATTGTTGACGGACCTCAGGGAGCTCTTTGGTTGTCGGACTTGCACCGACTAAAACCCCCGGGGTCACACAGCGCTCTCGCCTGGATAAGTTGATAAGTTTGGCGGCACGCTCCCTCAAGCGCATCGCCGGCGTATATCAAGTTGGGTCAACACAACACAACACAACACAACCAAACTTGGGCAAATAAAAGCTGTTGTTCACAAAGTGTTGGATATATCAAAAAACCGTTATCCTCCAGTGAACAAATTAAATCAAATTTGCTGCAGGGTTGTTTTTGTGTTAATTTCTATTTTACATAATTTAATGTAAATGTAAAATAAAAAACCTTTTAGTAATAAATTTAAATGTACATTTAGTTTTTAATTTAATAATGTAATCATATTTTTTTAATCTAAATTTTAAAAAATGTCTTCTACAAATTAAGTAGCACTGATTGTTTGATTAATTGATATTATGTTTCAACAACATATAAAGTAAAATCAAATGAATTGACTGCAACAGTGGTGGTGACCTCCGATGAATACCTCCGATTAAAAAGTTTCGGAACCGAAGTCGGAACCGAAGGTGTAATAACGATCGGAAGTTCCGACTTATCGGAGTCGGAGTCGAAGCTCCGTAACATCCCTGATGTGGACATGTTGTTGTCAATATAGACTACTTAAGGTATCAACAATGGTTTAATGTATACGTTGACCACCGAGGCTATAAATTAAAGTAACTTTGAACTAAGTAAATAATATATTTAAAATTATTTTTTTAAGTTTTGCATTACAGTTAACCTTATTTGATCGCCAAGTTTTATTAATTAATTCGTTAAATGGTCATCTAATTCCTCTTTTCTAGAGCTATAACATTTATTTGTATTTTTAACTTATTTGTTAAAATTGCCGATTATCTTTAGGTATATTATAAAGCTCTTTGACTTTATATCAATATAATTAATTATAACGTAATATCAAAGTCAAAATTTATGCAATCTACAACATTCTAAAGAAAATATGCATATTATAGGCACGTTCAACTTTCCGTTTTGTGTCAAATATGAAAATACGTATTTTTCTTTTATTAATTTATATTATAATACGAAGACACCGATTCTACCCCGCATGTACCTAAAATAATAATAAAATATTCATATAACTAACAGTTTAATGTTGAGTCAGATAACTGTGTCTTACATTGGATAGTTAGGACAACTCTCTCAACAAACTTTTGTTAGTTGCATGCCGCATTGTGCACGGAAACAACTTAAGCTCGCTTTATGTCAGGACATGTTTATTATAACTATATTTTGCTACGATGGCACAAACTGAATACTTATTAGCCGTAAAGGACTTAAAATCAAATAAATCATAAATAAATCAATAAATAAAAAAAAAGTCATAAAATCAATAAAATAAAATAAATCATATGCTAATTTTTTTATCAGTTTGTATGTGACTTAAAGATTAACCATCTTAGAGCCTTCCTAAATCAGTGATATAAGTCATACATATATTTTTTTTTCTTTGAAGACTCCATTTATCACGTTGACGTTTGATAATATTATTGTTAAATACGTTCAGTAGATAAAGAATATTACATCCATACAAAAAATTCAAATATATGACAGACATAGTAGACACTATTAAATTATATTATTAACTTAGATCTATAGATCCACAATAGCCTAGACCCTTTAGAGATTAAACAGGCAATGAAATATCAACTTGACATTATACCACATAATAGAATGAAACACTTGACATTTTGCAATGGAATAATAAATTACGGATGAGACAATGGAAAAGCAGTATCCGAATACAAACATATTTGCGTATCTATATATGATAGTCTCATACCTATAATAGACGCAAGTATATATAAGCTAATTCCTGCTTAGTAGTATTTATTTATAATTCAGGCCAAGACCGGATTACCCACGTAGCAAGTGCTACAAGCACCACGTCCCTACACCCTCTAAAATTTTTCTCGCTTCTAATTAAGTATTACCACAGTAAATAGTAATTTGATACAGGCCCCGTGCTTGTTTAATCCGGCACTGGTTTTTTGACCCAAAAAAGCTTAAGCTTAAGCTTAATCTTAAAGCTCTGCTAATTTTCCTAGATATACCTCAAAGCGATATATTTAATTTCCCATTATAAATGCTATTATTCCTTACCTCCCTTCTTATACTGAATATAAAACCATATTCGGGAAAAAGTAATTACACATTCAATAAGTAACAAAGGCCAACATGTTTTTTGTTGTTTAAAAATTATTCAGTTTTTCTATTAGTTAAGTAGAGGTAATTGCAAATATAGACTTCATTTTATCATATCACATCAAGTTTTCAAAAGTATATATGATAATAATTTTCATTATTCAATATAATTTTTTTAAGTCTTCACACTGTTTCCATTATCTAAGCGACCGTTCGTGAGAAAATATATTAGTTGCAACAGCAATACGTCTTTCGCAAGGTATTGTATTTGAATATGTTACATTAGTTAAAAAATATTTTAAAAAATATTGTTATAATTTTTGTGTTTATATGAGCATTTGTGCGCTACGTTAATGATAGAGTTCCCGCATGCAAACATCACATCACTGTAATTTTAACAATTTAATCTGGGTTACAATAATATTCTTATTATAATACAATGAATATCTTGTAACTCTCAGAAATATGCTAAATAATGTTTCAATAGTGTTAATTATTGTAAATATTTTTAGGGGTAGCGAAGTGATTTGTCAAGAAAGATTCTCGAATAAAAGTGACATTGATCCCTGGCTATGTAGCTATTAAATCAACAAGAATAATTAATTAATAGAAGTTACATTTTGGCTCAACCCTTGTCAAATTTGTGTCAATGATCGTAAAACTATAGCACAAAACTTTTCCCTAACTTTTAAATTGGGTTTCTCAATGTTATAGATCAATGGCTTGACTGCGAATTATCGCATGATTTTCTTCTCGATGAAGTCTACATTTTTAAATATCAACTAGCGTGAAGTGTATGTCTCCCAAATAACCAGGAAGATTTGCTGATCAGAAACATCTATAATTTGATATTTAAAAACGTATAATTCTAATAGTAAATTTTGCTTAAACTCACTTTACGGTCTCTGAACTGAACTGCAGGGTAAAAGTGAATTGTTGTAATATATTTCCTAGTAAAAACTATTGCCTTGAATGATCTTCTAGTAAGTAATGTCTAAATTAAATACTCAATATATTAATAGTATATAAAATATTAAGTATAATATGTAAGTACTACATAAAACTAATTCCTTTCAAGAAACAACAAAGAAAATATTATATACTAGCTGATCCGGCAAACGTTTTGTAATATCTTCTAAGATGTTCATTGAAATTAAGTGATGTCAAAGACAATTTTGTTCACAATTAAATACTCTTAATCAACAACATTTTTATTTGGATAAAGATTAATATTATTACGTTGATACAACTCTTAACAAATAATGCATTAAATTCGACCAAATTTGTTTACCATAAAAACGGTTCTAGTGACTTAATCTTAAAAGATAGACATATACTGTCGCGGTCATTTTTTTAGATAATTTCAAGAGGAATAATTCTTTCCTACATATATTTTTGGTATCTTGAACCGTTTTTGCAGCGCACGCAATGGAAGCCCTCAAGGATGAATAATTTTCCCCGTTTTTTTCACATTTTCCATTATTTCTTCGCTCCTAATAATTGCATTGTGATGTTATATAGCCTAAAGCCTTCCTCGATAAATGGTCTATTCAACTCAAAAAGAATTTTTTAATTCGAACCAGTAGTTCCTGAGATTAGCGCGTTCAAACAAACAAACAAACAAACAAACTCTTCAGCTTTATAATATTAGTATAGATGATGTTATATAGCCTAAAGCCTTCCTCGATAAATGGTCTATTCAACTCAAAAAGAATTTTTCAATTCGAACCAGTAGTTCCTGAGATTAGCGCGTTCAAACAAACAAACAAACAAACAAACAAACAAACAAACAAACAAACAAACTCTTCAGCTTTATAATATTAGTATAGATTCATTGGTTAACTAACGTGCAATGCTAAGATTTACCTATTGTCATGTATGTAGAATATACAATTGTTACACATATACGCAAATGCTACATGTATTCCTTTTATCCTTAAGATCATTATTTTTAAAGATATTACTTATATGACGAAGGGAAATCTTTGATTCACAACCCCTCACAGAAATCTTTTAATGTCTCCTCCTGATATATTCGTAAAGGAATTGCGGTATTATGCAAACTTTATGACTGTCAAAAAAGCTGATTTTTTTGTGAGTCTATTGTTTATGAACATTGACTTCGAAATTTTAAAATATATACAATACTAGCTGATCCGGCAAACGTTGTTTTGCTATATAAGGTTTTGTGTAATATCTTCTAAGATTTTCATTGAAATTAAGTGATGTCAATGACAATTTTGTTCACAATTAAATACTCTTAATCAACAACACATTTATTTGGATAAAGTTTAATATTATTACGTTGATACAACTCTTAACAAGTAATGCATTAATTTCGACCAAATTTGTTTACCATAAAAACGGTTCTAGTGACTTAATCTTAAAAGATAGACATATACTGTCGCGGACATTTTTTTAGCTCATTTCAAGAGGAATAATTCTTTCATACATATATT
Organism: Automeris io; assembly: GCA_036320925.1. NCBI lineage: Eukaryota > Metazoa > Arthropoda > Insecta > Lepidoptera > Saturniidae > Automeris > Automeris io. Next base: position 171,240 of record JAUDJH010000037.1, on the reverse strand, counting down.
TTTGGTATCTTGAACCGTTTTCGCAGCGCACGCAATAGAACCACTCAAGGACGAATAATTATCCCCGTTTTTTTCACATTTTTCATTATTTCTTCGCTCCTAATAGTTGCATCGTGATGTTATATAGCCTAAAGCCTTCCTCGATAAATGGTCTATTTAACTCAAAAAGAATTTTTCAATTCGAACCAGTAGTTCCTGAGATTAGCGCGTTCAAACAAACAAACAAACAAACAAACAAACAAACAAACTCTTCAGCTTTATAATATTAGTATAGATAATACACAGAAGTAACCTTGAAGAACGATGATACATAAAAAACTGTTACATATGTACTGGCGTTTAAAGAAATATTACGTTTTCTTTTTAAGTGTAAGTTTATATTAACACAAAACATAATTACAAAGAGCATAAATATAATAATACCTACTTCTTAGTGTAGACGGAGTTGCAGGCAGAAATTAATAAAAAAATATTTTCTGATCTATTTATTTTATTTGCCTAATGGTAAATGAAATAAAAAATTAATCGTATTTTTTTTATTATTTATAGCTGAACGCTTGACCACAAACACACCTGGTGGAACGTGAAGATGAGTCCAATAATGAACCGCATCCGCCCAACAAATGCCTATTCACTCTTCTTTTAAAGGCTCCCAGGTCATAAGATCGCAGAAATATGGCCGCGATATATAATATATTATTCATTATATTATATTTTGTTACTTTTGAAGGCTCTTAGATATAAATAATCCTTTTTTTCCACGGTTATTATTCCTCTTAAGAATTATCTACTGCTTAACAGAGATACGAGCGCTTGTTTTCGAGATTTATGACCTAAAATATTTCCAATAAGTGGCCTGAAAATGGTACCAACTAAACCATTAGCTATAACTTAAAAACAAATCCCGAAAATGATAGAAATGTTGCCTTCTTTGTTAGTTTTGCGAATGTAGGGCATGTCACACCGGCTTTGTAGACATAGTACCTACACAAAGATAATTAATCTGTCAACAAACAAACTGACTTGAATTGAAATTGGTATTTTTGACGATGGTAATACATTTTCTACATTGATTTCAATGTTTCCGTTTGTTGCTTTCTTCAGAAATATTAATTTTTATTTGTAATCATAGATATTGTATTTTAATAATTTGTTATTATGCTATTAAGCTTTTTGCTGATATTGAGAAAGTAAATAAATGATATATTTGAAGAAAACATATCTTAAGAAGTATAATATGTCTGTTTCATTGATTTATTGTTACATTTTTTTGTATTCTGTGATATTTTTTAAGTGTATTAAAATTAAGTTAGTGCCTGATATAACCAGTGTAGTAATACTTAATGAAACTGAATACTCTGCTATTTAAAAAACTCATTTCGTAGCATATTAAATACTTTACTTTTCACTATTATGTAGAAGAATATTTAAAAAATCTCATACAATAAAAATCTAGGATCTATACTTTTTTTAATCAGACGTAGATATCGTTAAATTATCCTGGTTTCTAAAGAGAAACCGCTATTAAAACACAATAAAGTATTACAGTCATGCGATTCTTAAATAATAAAAGATACACCGTTACAAACTTTTGTTGATTCCACATTGTTATCCGTTCTCGCAAAATCAATAAATGCCAACCTTCCTTCTTTGCAAAGTATAAGTTAAGACTTCTTAGTTTGAGATTTATAGAAGCAACATTAAGTTTGCATAGATTTTACTAAAACATTACAATTTATATTACTCAATGAACGTCAAAGGATTTGGTAAATCACCGCATTTGTCAACATCAACTTGGCTCTGCGAATACGTCGGCTATACTCAAGATCCTATTATATTATATATTCAGTTTTTTTATAAAAACGAATTTATTTTTTAAGAACTTTGCTAAGCAAAGTCGAAATAGCGTCTATAAATTTGATCCTTAGTAACATATGATAGTATTTACAGAATATTTATTAATTTATGTACATGATTATTTCTGATGATTATTACTAATTATATTACCTTTACTTGAAATTAAAAATTATCATCATAAAACTTCAAAAGTTCTTTAAATCTTTATTAGAATATCGATTAGAAAACAATAAAATAATGAAAAGTGATTATTACGTGAAATATTGTAAGAATAAGGGGCAGATGTTGTTGGCCCTGAGCCAAACATTCTCCTGCCTGCTTATTCTTTACGGCCTCCTAGAAAACCTTTCGATGGTTCGTTATAATAAATCACACAATACATTTGCGTTTCAAAACTGACATTGTGTTTTGAAATATTATATAATATTTAATAAAAAATCGATAGAGTTATAAAGTGATATAGGTACAAATAATATTTCATCATTCAAATTTAAAAAAAATCCTAATAATTCTGACATTGAAGAAAAAATTAACCGAATATAAACTGTACTTACATGAACCTATTTTTCCATCAGGCTTAAAAAACGTATGTAAAGCTAACCAAATACTTTAATACCATCGATATTTTCTGTAACAGTAATATTAAAGTGTTTTTAATAAATCATTGGATTTCATCATATATGTATGTCGGAGTGAGAGCGTCTAAATTGTTATTAATTGAAACGTCAGGTTTAGTGCCTGGATGAAATCAGAGATGGCGTTGCAATCGTAATCAACTATTCGATTTGGTACCAGATTGAATTATGAATTCGACAATACTGAATTAAGGAGAATTGGTCGGGATTAGTCATTTTGAAAGGCATTCATGCTGGTTTTCGAGTCACGCTGACGGTAGACGCTGATGGGTCAGTTTGTATGTAGTTGTATATAGCGGTTTTGAGTCGCGCTCACCGCGCAGCGGTGACGAGCTACGCGCCGACCGTCAGCGTGACACGAAAACCAGACTCATATTTGGACGGTCGCAACGATCGGACGCATCTCAGAGATCCTTTCTACAATGAGTGATGAAGACAGTGCACGTGGCGCCCTGACAAGCTGTATCCCGTCATGTATATATACATAGACACTGTCAATTAGATATGTCAAGTGACTGTTTCCTGATAATTTATTCAAAAAAAAAATTGTTGAACTTACGATTTACTATGCCATAAATAAGCAACAAATTTTTTAGGGATTCCGGATTAATGTGAACTTTTTGTACAAAGCTTTCGATAGCCCATAACGCGGCACACCGGGCAGCATACAGACAAAATGCACTTATACCACTAAAAGCATTTCAGTGATTACATGATTGATCACATTAAGCTACTCACACTGCAGATTTTCTCTTACAAAATAACTTTTATAGAATAATTTAATATATTATTATTATATAATTATTATTATTTTTATTTTAATCGAAAAGTATTACTAACAATATTTAAAAGTGGACCCAATCACTGGATTGAGTTGCATGAGTCAAAAATCCTCTCCAAGGATAGTTTCTAATATCCCAGGCCGGTTCCAGAAGCGATTGAGATTAATAAACATACAACTTTTAATCGGGATGATGGGTTTAAGTTGTCATCAGCGTAGAACCCACTGATTAGAAAACTAGGACCTCGTTTGCTATTGCCTTGTAAAAATGCTGATACTGTGTGTGTTGTGTGTCGTGACTTGTGACTATTCAAATTATCAAGAACAAAAGAGAGTAGAGGAAGTAGCCTCCCGCCCCTAACGAAAACTCTTCGACACGTCAGTCTGCTCGTGACCATGACTTGTGTAACCAGGTCAAACGTCGAATCATAATTAAATGTAAGTTAATTCGCGTATAAATCTCGTTAAAGTAATTCTAATGAGTACAAAGCGTGAAAGTTTAAAATGTGTTATAGCCTGAGTATTCACAAAGTCAGCCCAAGTTCACGAAATTGGTGACTTACCATATATTTTGGCATTAATCTTAATATATATAAATCTCCTGTCACGATATTTGTCCGCGATGGACTCCTAAACTACTAAACCGATTTTAATGAAATTTACACACCACGTGAAGTTTCATCTAATTTAAAAGATAGGATAGTTTTCATCTCAATTCATAGTCGCAATATTATTTTATTGCAAATTATTTGTTTATTATTTAGCAGTCATAATTTACAGTTAGCTCCAACCGATTCTAAAAGATGGCGCTATCCGTTGACTGGATTGAGTAATTATTCAAAAACCAGTCAGAGCAAAGCGTGGCTGGTCTGCTATAATTTATATGCCAGAACAACGTTTGCCGAGTCAGCTAGTTAAATTATATATTTTAACTGTAACATAAAGCGCCTAGAAATTTTCTGTCTATGTAATCAACTTGTACACTACGGATCGTGGTTTTAATAGTATACAAAACAAATGCGCAGCCTACATAGTAAGTATTCCAGGTCTACGTGTTTGCACATGTGGAGTTAGTGATAGTAAATGTACCCACATCATAGTAGTAAACCATATCGCAAACTTAGTAACGTTATAACGAAAATGTGATTTTGTGTGTTTATTTCGTATGGATTTGGTGGGCGCTGATGTCCGAGATACAGTCACACAACTAGTGCAGGTGTTAACATTACTTGAAATGTGTAAAATATTGAAATTTAGAATCAATAAAATTATTATTATTTAGTAAATAGTAATCCACAAAACTAAAATTTAGTCTTTTGACTAATACATACCAATGCCGCTATACCGCGCTCGATCAATGTCATGCCCAGTCCCGCTTACGCACTAGTAGTATACGTGCTACAAACTAATGTATGGTTCATTCCATTATCGCGGGTGCAACTTTTAGGCGCATGTTTTAGTTTCATGTAATGAAATAAAAAACATTTTTAATTAAATTAGTCTTTAAAGGACTACGCTTTAATATTTTCACTTTATATTAGTTTACAAGGATTTTAAAAGCCAAGAGGAAGGTTCAAAGTGCCATCGCGGGTGTAACACATTTCGCCCCACCTATCCAGATTGTAGACAAAATACGCATAAATCTGTTAACTGTGATACAATTAATATGTCATGCCGTGTTATTTTGTATGGTGTTTAAGTAACAAAGTATCTAAAATAAAAAGTCTAAACAAAACTAAAATAAATAATGAGTCGTTCATTTTTAAAATCCATCGCGGGTGCAACATCAAATTATCGCGGGTGCAACCCGTCTCATTTAAGTGAATATAAACATCAATTTAACTTATATAGAAACGAAATTAAAGATCAAACCATATTTATTTTTAAAGAGTATACTTTAACAATTCTCCACGAGAGGATAAATTAATATTGTCACTTCACGTTTAGTCGGTACAAAATAACCACAAGCTGTCAGAGCTTAGCGCCAGGTTTGATAGGTATGATTTTCCTGTTTGTACCAGTTCTTCGGGTGGTAATATTTTCAAACGGGCCAAAAAAGTAATTATGGAGTAAAATCAATTAAATATTAAATTTTGACTTTCTTCTTTTCAATAATAATTAAAAAATATATATATAGCGTGGTTAAAAAAATAGTGTCGGAAATCGTCTCAAGCGGAATCGCCCATAAACAACTACTATAGCGGTAGCGGTTCAATGGTTCTGATTTGTAACAAAAGTGATCGCTTATTTTCAGTGAAGAACGGCAATATCAGTTATCTTCGAGCTCAAACCGCAAAACATCATAAAGGTCCGAGACTCCTGTTTGGCGGTCATTTGACCCACCCTAACCTAAATTGGTCAAATAGTGGTGATGACTATAAAGTCGCGAACCTTATAAATCGAATACTCTTAGAAAATTAATCATTTATCAAATATTAAAAACCATTCACTTGTTTATCGAAGAACATGATTATTTTTTCAATACATATAAACTGTTATTTTCGGATTTCCTACAACGTCATGTTAGTGACTATATCATTAAAAAGATATATATAATATATCGACTATATCATTAGTAAAGACCTAATTCAAATTTTTGTCTACATATTACACAGTAAATTATGAACCTATTTTGACGGGATTTCACAGCTCATATATAATTTTTTTAATTCATAGCATAGATGTTTTAAATTAAAATTGGTCGAAAAAAATAGGAGATATAATTTAACCCATCCCTTTTTATAGCATTTCGATCTCTATGACAATACAAAAAAATGATACTCTGTAATATCAAAATAAGCTACAAGTACATAATATAAGTATGTAAGATAAGTCAACTCAAGTTTATATATTTCGTTATTAGCGTGGCAGATTTGGCGCAGTAGCTCCAACAGCGAGAATCGTCGCACTAACTGCATCTTTGGATGCGAGTTCAAACCTTCAACAAATTATCACCGGAAAAATAGAAGATCGTTTTATCCAACAAGGATGCGAGCGGCACGCGATGTGTTCCCGCGTGCCGCTCAAGGGCGCAGAGGCGAAAGAGAGAGGGGTGGCTCTTTATACCACCCCTCCCCAAGCAAGTACAGGCCTATTCAGAGGCCGCATGCCTTGGCGGCTATCACGGATGTGGCCCTAATCGTGCCCGCGATCCCGGTAGGTGGAAGGTGGAATACGCGGGGGTTTTAGTCGGTGCAAGTCCGACACACCGGGGGGCGGCCCTCACCGCCCCCTAAGGTCCAAAGGGATTTCCCCAGGGTTACAAAAAAAAAACGTTATTAGTAATGTAGATGACGTCAAACGCGTTTTCTAGTATTAGTTATAATGGTGTTCAATTATTTCCAGCCTTTTTCTTATTATAAAATAATCGTTCAATCAATTACTTGATTTTGCTAAAAATAATCTTCCTTGGTACTATGGAACTAATATATAACTATAGAGTTATCTGTTATTAATCTACGTTGCAAAATTGACCTGTCTTGAAACTTGATTTAACGAGTTCACCTCCATCAAGAAGGGAAGCAAACGATGATTGATCACGTCTCAGATAGTAGATATACGCATGCGAGTGACAACTTGCGTTTAATTAGAGTAGAAAAAAATATTTTAAAAATTGAAATTGTCTTTCATATTTCAGTATAGAATTATAAGACAATTGTTTTAATCAGGCTTCTCTTCACTTATCGTCTTTTTCCTGTGAAAGCGTTTTATACTAAACGCTATTAAATGTGTATTGTTAAAAACTTATAATTTCTCCAGAAGAATTTCCAGTGAAACTATTTATAATACAAATCTCTTTTTCATCTTATTTAACGTTTAATTCAGAATTACTCCCGAATATCGCACACTGTAATTTATAAATATGAAATAATATGCAAAACTTCAATATTAATTTATTCTATATTCCGCGCTCCTAGACAGTGGTAGAGTATTGAATTATTATAACGTGTGATAAAATAAATAGTTATGAACTAATTAAAGTGTTTAGTCTAATTATGAGTTAATTAAAGTGTTAAATATGTATTTATAAATAAAAATATACTGGCTAAACATAAAAAAAAATAATGATATTTATTTTAAAAATAAATCCACAATACAAAGTGACTGCAATGAGTATCCTGTCGACGAACTAGTTGAAGTACTTATAAAAATCACTAATCAATTGCTAAGTTGATATATTACAGAGTTTTGACAAAATTTTGCAACATTATCGCAAAACTCGCTCACTCGGTAAATTGTTCCTCTATAAATAGGAAAGTTCTTCATTTATCTTCTTACCGAAATAGTCTATGAAGACAGTCTCAATCAATCACTAAATCTTGATCAAACACAAAATTTTTATAAAGATACAGATAGTTTTGTAACACCGCGACAGACAATATTACAAAGACTTTAATCATAACAGTATTATGAATATTATAATTTACACAATAGTGCAAACTATAATATAAAACCTTTATATGTAATAACTTATAAAAAAATTACAAATATAAAATACTCTTAAATATGCTTGTAGCTTATGTTATAGTTTTCGATATTTTTATAGCCCCTACATAACATACGAAAGTATATTAGAAACGTAGTACTTTAATAAATGAAATTCATATTTACAACTACAGTTCTCACAATTTAAAAATAAATGGCGTGCTGTATTGATTTGTAGACACCTGTAAATATTTAAGGAATACACTCTAGAAAATGTACTTAAAAGAAATGTAAATTAGTTTTAAACCTCATTGCAAAATTCGAAGAGGTGTTGCAATCTTTAACTAAAATGTGAGTGTAACATCCTAAATTAGAATGGGTGCTACAAGTACGTGTTTAGGGCCCATATTTCATTTATTAATCCTTTTTTCTACGAAAAAACTACAGCAGATAGACTTTAATCGTATTTTATATCAAATTTGACTTCATATCAAACTAAATCTATTAAAAATAATAAAATTATAACATATACGTACACACATAGTATTTAAGTTGAGTTAGGTACTTTCCTTCATTTATACATAAGAAATAATAAATATATCGCTACAAGAAAAATTACACAAAATGTAAAACACTGTAATATATTATACTGTATAGGTACTACATGATAATGCTGCCTGCATTACATGTCTCGAAATCATAATATATTTGAGTACTTTAAAATATTACTTTAAGCTTCAAACTGCCTTAGTGAAGAAGATATATGCATTAAGATACATATATGTATTATCAAAATGCATAAATATGCATTAGTCAATTTAGAACTTATGTTTGAATCAAATTTAAATTAAGATAAAATAAAGATAGAATAAAATAAGATAAAATAAAGGTAAGATTATTAAATTTCAAATTTAATTATGTTGATTTATCTAAAATTGAAGATAAAACGGTAATGATTGTATAATAATTGCTAATTAAATCCCATTTTCAATAGAAATGATTACATTCATTTCAAATGAGAGTATTTTTTTATATATAAAATGTGAACAGAATTCGCAGATATTGGCTGTAATCCAGGTGCCAATATCTTTCGGTCACTGACATTTTTGTCAAACAGGAGAGCAGTTGTATTTCCCTCAAATATAGTCCAACAAAACCCACTATTGGAAATTCATAAACCTATTCTAGTGTTAACAGATCTGTGTTCCAAATAATACAATGCTAAACAATTTTTACAGTACAATAACACAATATTTAGTACATTTTAACAACAGTTAAAATGGGAAGAAAAACGTAGGTACCTTATGAAAACAAATATATAATTAAAACCACTTGTGATATTACCAGATCCTCTTCGTACCTATGAAAATATAGTTCTATAACATAATTACCCTTAAATAAATATCGTGATTGAATATCATAAAGCTGATACAGTGGGAAACTCTATATAGAATTAAGAAATATACTAAGGCTAAGATTTATAGACACTATATCGACTTTGCCTAGCAATGTTTTCAAAACATAAATTCGTTTTGATATAAAACTAAATATATTGTATGATAGGAACTTGAGTTTGGTCACAGTATTTACAGAGCCAAGTCCATGTTGAAAAAGTCGGTGACTTACCAAATCCATTGACATTTATTGAATAATATAAATTATAATGTTTTAGTAAAATCTAAGCAAACTTAAAGTTGCGTATATAACTATCAGCCTTAGTAACATGCTACAGGCCTCCAAATTAATCAAAATATTTTCTCTAAGTTTTTCCAATACTAGAAGTCGCACGTATAATGTACATATATACAAGCAAACGTCGTTTATATTTTCGAAAAATGGAGATACGGGATAAATCTCTTTATCGTACACCGAGGATTAACCCTATTTGATATTGAAACATGGTCCTCTCTATTGCACTAATGTGAAAGAAGCATTTATTATTTATTTATTTTACATAATTGGGTGTCCAACATGGGTGACATAAAGTAAAAAAACAAAAAGATAATGATACCAAAATTCAACATTTAATTGCCCCCACAATTATAGGGCGCCACAGCATTGATCATTCATTAGTATAAGTACTATATTACTAGTAAAACTTGAAAATAAACGTTACATAAAGATTACATTAGAGTTTAATATAGTCATATTCCCAATTTCTCAACGAAAGTAAAGGCAAATGACTATAAAGTGCGATTGCGGTTGGCAAACTGTAAATGCCAGCCACTACGATAGGCAAAAAAAACATTAGGTTGTTGTTATTGAAAATATAAAGAGAATACGAAAGTGCCTGTTTCGAAAACAACGTACTGCAATGTGTATCTATATGATAAACAGTATATCATTATTTAATAAGTTCTATATATTTAAACATGACTGATATCTGTATATTAACATAAAAGCTATTACGAAGCAGCGGCAATGACCGACTGGATCGCAACCAAATGTGATTGGTATAGTAAGTATAGACTTATATAGATGCAATGATCGTCATTATACTCGTATATCACGTCGATCAGTCGAATTACAGAATCGACCTATGTATGTCCACCTACTTTTTCTCAAGTCTTAAAATCGGCAACAGATTATCATCACTACCGATGCTCTTGCCCTCGATTATAGGCGACAGTAGCCGTTTTCCATCACATATTGCAATTCAAAATGTTATCTTGGTAATTATATAAAAAATAAAACATGAAAACCTCAAAATTACGATTTCGTAAAATTCAATCGGAGGTAGGTGTGGACGGGCTGTGTGTGTCGTGTCTAACAAAGATCGCACACATCGAACCCGGCAATTGCTTTGTGCCACAGGAAATTAGTTTTCAACTTGTGAACGAGTTCTATTTACCCTTCTATATTGCGATATAGCTTAGCGTACATTGTATATTAGGGAGTACCAAGCTATAAGGAAAAAAATTGTACAAATTCATTCACGCATAAGGATCCTTTTTTTTGTCAGGGTTCTGTATCTCAAAAGGAAAAACGGAACCCTTAAAAGATTTGCCCCTCTATCTGTCTGTCGAGACTCTTTTCGCTCAGGGCCTCGTGGAGCTATCTAGTTGAAATGAATATTAAATACTCAGGTCGGCGATTCCTTGTGGACCGGAATTAAAACCCTTATGATACTTCCCTTTGAACTAAAATCAACGGATTTGTTGGCAAGAAGTAAGTTCTTATATCATAAGCATAGGAAAAAGTACGAAATCCGCAAATTTTGTAGCTATATCATATAACATTTTTTTACGAGTACATTGGTATCTCGACATACGAGTTCACTTGAAAAATACTAAATCTCTTTGTACTTTTACTACCAATTAAAAACGTTGTTATCAGATATTCTAAAGTTATAGTAGTTTAGTCATATCCTGTCCTAAATGGAATTGGCATTGTGTTGGTTCTTTATCCATCCCGATGGCGTGAAATCGATTCTGAGTTAAATGTGGCGAGTAGAATCATGCGCTTGCGCATGCACACACATACTCGGCGCTAATGGAAGAGCAGCACCGTGGGTGATCCACTCTCGGCATTTATGCCGAGTCAGCGAACTTTTTTGTAAGCATGTCACACGTTAGTTGATAAGATAGTTTAAGTAATGCCAAATAAATATTTAGCTAAAAAAAAAAATATATTACATTATTTCTTTTATTCCACGCGAACCCGCGTCTGAGCGTCGTTGTAGTTGTGCAGCACCTAGGGCGAAACTATCATCCTCACAAGAAGATGCTCAAGGAAAATTTTGTAATATGTGCCTCTTCCTTTGTGAACATCTTCACATGTGATTCAGCTATTCTCTTGGCTTACACTTTTTAACTACTTGCATATTAACCATCGAAACATCTGTAAAAAGCAATGACATCTTTCTTCATCGGCTAAACTGGGCTGATCTCACTTAAATTCGATGAATCAACGGTACATGATTACCTTAGAAGGGTTCTCCGCAAATAAAGTTTAAACGATTGTTCCGGTTTTGTGCTGTATTTAAAATCATAAAATATCATGACGCACATACGTTCTTAAGATAGATTCATTTTTCATTAAGTCGTTGAAATGTTTGCATTAATTCTTTTCATCGTACTCTTTTTAAAGTATAACCGGCAAAATTTTTTGAGTGGCCTCATCCAATGGTTTGAACATAATAAGAACAAAATAAAAGGGTATAAAAAACAATATGGATAACATTAAAAACATCTTTTGGAGATCTTACTGTACAAAATATAATATATTTATACTATACAATGTAAAACGTTATAAGTCGCAACAGAGCAAAAGTTCAATTTATCAATAAACTTTTATAGATGATAATAAAATTCTGCTATTTGTACAACTAGATGTTATCCGCTTGGTGAATGGTTTTTGTATACTTTTTATTTTCACTAGGAACTATACTGGTATAGAGATAATCTATATCCTCAGAAAAGTATCAAAAGCTTTCTTTCATCAGGACCAGTTTAGTTCAGTCAAATTAAGACATATCGCTTATAGCGTACAGTATAATGATTGAAATACCCCGAAAAAGATTTTTATTTTGTCATATCGGTAGTAGAGCTTGTAACAAATAAGATGAACTCTGCGTGAATGAGTGAAAATTAATTTCGTGCTCGTCGAAATCAAAATGAACTAACAATAAGTACCTACTTCGCAATACGTTACAAACCAACGTATCTGCACTCGCCATAATACTTACAGCCACATTTTTATATACTTATGTTTAATAATTAAGCTGCAAAATATAAATCACGTTTGTCTAATAAAATTTCATTATATAGTACTAATTAAAATAGGGAAAGAATAATAAATTATTATTTACAATTTCAATGAAAAAACAAATAACAGTATAGGCAAATATAGCAAGAAACGCTGTAGAACTCTATTAGTTCGGATACCAGAAAGAAGTGGAATTAACTGATGACAGTTACCGTACACACTTACCGAAACCCAATCAAGACAAGGCTGTATTAACAAAGGCTTAGAGGTTTCCGGTAACTTCAGTTCTACGAAATGTAATAAATTATACAACGAAACGTTAGAAGCAAAAGTGATATTGATACTGTCATTATGTTAAAAAATATTAAAATCTAATATTACATGTCGAAACGTAACAAAGTCAAATGTGATTCTGCCAATTCAATATTTTTCTTTTCCTTAAAGTAAAGTAAAGTTAGTATTATGAATTGTAACAATGTTTGATTCGAAAAAGACAGTAACAATATCCAGCGACCAACTTCATGAACCAAGCAGTATCTAGTGCAAACTAAATAATATGAATAATTTAAATAAAAATTTTAGTTTTTTTTTCCTTTAATGTGAACGTTGGCTTAAAGCACTTTCTAGAACTAACCACGAGTGTATTTAAAACAAAACTGTTTATGCCAGGCAATTAAGTATCACCTAAATAAATCTAATTAAGCATTCACGAGGGTAAACCGTTCCTGGTGAACATTTTTTACTTCGTTTCAGCGGAATACGAGGTTGCTAAAGTAAATGTAAGGTGATAAAAGTTGCAGTAGGGCTAATGGCCACAGACACGGAAGACATCAATTTATGTGAACTCTTATAACGAATATTTTCTTTGATTTTTTACTAGTAATAAACATAGAAGCTATTTGGTGATTTAATTTTTATAACCAACATTTTTATTTCTGGCATTAAATTGTATATGATTTGTTTAAGCATTATATATAATAGTTTATCTTACTGTATTATTAGCATCATTTACTTCATCTATCATAAAAATTAGAAGGATTTGCTGCCATTATGGTTACGCATAGATAGAATAAGACGCATTTACGAATAATCATTTCAGCCCTAACTTAATATGGATTTGTGATCACTGACTACGCTTACTTTTTTTTTTCAAACTGGGCAGTATGTTGGTGGCCGGAATAGGCCTTCACAACTAAACTGGGCGAAGCTGACTACGCGAAACGATATTCCACGCGAGTGAGGTCGTGTATAGAGGTTACTCTATATATATAAAAACTTGTCTTGACTGAAATTCCAACGTAGAGCTTAAATTATTAAAACTAGAAACATCAAATTTGGGCATTGGATTATTTTTATAACGTTGTCTACATTATTGAAAGTTTGTTCAAACACTGTCAATTTTGAAGTAAGCACTTTATAAACTGGTATTTAACCTTTTGGTTAGAATTTTAAAAAACTGTTAGGATGTTTTTGGAAAATCAACCCTCAAAAGGGTTAATAATGAATTTCTAACGGGCAACGCCTAGTCAGTATACATAATTGTATATAAAAGCAGCGTTTGTGTTCAAAAAGCAGGTGAATATATTATTTTATACATTTTTACAAATAGTTATTACAATACAAAGTAAACTTTTACTTTATTTTAACAGTAGAAAGATTCAACAGCTCTTATAATATAAAGCAAACTATTATTGTAATAATCTACGAGTATGTAAATTCAATAATCGTCACTACTACAGTTAGCTTACTTAGGTGGCATGCTGAAGTACTGGCTACACCTTGGTAAAATCCTGTAATAAAAAAGCAACTTGGTCAAATTTATGAACAATAATTACACTAATATTTATTGAAATAATTATTATATCACGTTAAGAGCTGTCGGAAGTCGTTTAGAAATATTAACAAAATGCTTGATTGAGTGTCAGCCCTCCTGTTATTGAAACTACTTTGCTCCGTAGACGGATATATTCGTGTTTACCTCGTGTGTCAATGAATTAAATTTAATTAATCTAAGTATTTAGAGAATACGGTGTGTCATATATACATATACACATAAAGTGACATGTCGTCACGCTACATCATTTTCGGGATGAGGAAAAGTACATTAGTGGCTGTATCCACTTTACGCTTATAGATCACATCCAATGTGATAAGAAGCACAATTAGTCACCGTTCTCAGGGCTCTTACATATAACATTCTTATTACATGCCATGCGGGTTTCCTCGTGATGTTTTCCTACACAGATGAACATGTGGTACCGAAGCCCGTACTGTAAAAATCCAGAGGTACGTCCCAAGCTTCGAATTTACGACCATTCGTGTTTCTACTCATGGATACCGGCTCCGTTTTCACTAGGCCACATGTATATTTTCAATATAAAAAAACTTATTCATCATGAAATAATACGTATTCTGGAATAGAACAAGATCGACAGTTTATAGGACCGATAATGCCGTGATATAGATGATAAAAGGTTAATACGTCGCAAATGATGCTCAATGGAGAAGGGAATATGTTTCCTGCATCGCCCGAATGCAATACGATGTTTTAGGTAGAAAAAAGTATTTAGTAATATTGTAATTATTATAGAAGTATATCGGACGTGTTTGTAGATATTATTATGACCTGTTTAAGTCAAATGGCAAGAAAATATTAATAATAAAAACTACTCTTCCCGTCTTTTTTATCGTAAATACGTTTAATATTCCAACTAAATATATTAAATAAGTATTAACTCAAAGAGAAAATATTGGCCGCTGCTTTTAATTTATAAGTTGTAGCTTACGCCGTAGGCTATATTCCGCTCCGAACGAATTAAAACTTGTTTTATGTATTTTTTGTATTCTGCGCTGTTTTTAAATTGTATAAATATGTTTCTCATTTTTATATGTTATATAATAGCTTGATTTTTATCTGTATATATAATATATAAATTGAAATTATGTAATGATGAAATATTTCAATTCTCTGATTTCCAGCTAATATATTTTTTTCAAAATCCGATATAAATACATAACATAGTTCATATAACAATCGTGGCCTCATCCTCATGTTTTTTTAAATTAATTTTAACTCGTGCTCATTTTTTGCTAATTGGCGTCACCGAAGTAGCCAAAAAGGTTATAGCAGTTTCCAACCTTATTGGCATTTATGAAATCAACGGCCAAAAATATTACACTCATTGTGTCTACCAACTTGATACCTACTTCCTTACAACAGTACATTTATGGACAAGAAAATTGAGAACGTTATTACAAATATATCTACTTAGTATTTTTAAATATGATTTGAAAAATAACTCTGAAAATCCATTTTTAATTAGCTTACTGAATAAGGCTTTACATTATGTAACAAACAACCTACCTATTAAAAATTTTAAATGTGAAATACTTCCAAATGGCTTTTTCTAGCAATAATTATATTAATTGCAAGTGAAATATATGTCTGGGTACAGTGATAAGCGGAGTATTTTTTTTTTAATTTTGCCGTTTTATTTTAATAAGTTATAAAGTAATGCTTAAAAAAAACGTTTAATAGATATGTTACAGATAGCGATATATTTACAAATTAAGATAATTTGAGAAGAAACAAAAAGATTGATGATGTTACGGAATATATAAGACATACAATGAACATCGAGACAGTATCTAATTAGGAGACTTAATTCATTGAAACGAAGCGTCATAAATCTAGTGCTTAGTCATGTATCACAGTTTATTTATTTCTGTAGTTTGTTAATCACTTGCAGTGTTTGAAGAATAGACTATCACAGAAACTTGCCTTTTTTTATCCAGGCAGTGTCTTAATCGTTTAAGTGAAACTTATTAGGCAGAGATTCGATAAGCAGCAAGTGGATAAGAACTGAGAGTAATTACTTGATAGAATTAATGATAAGGACACGTGACCTTTAGGCATATTTAGTTACAAGACGGAAATGATATGACGTAGAGAGAAAAAAAAAGAGCTATATGTTCCGTTCGGTCAGGCACGTTGTAGATTCAAGTTTCACTTCTATCACAGGCATGCGCCGTTTTATTTAATTAATAGGTTTAATTTATGCGTTTTATATAATAGGTTTTTATTTAATTTATACGTAAGTGAACAAAAACTTGATATTAATTAAATACCTTAAATTATCAAGCCGGTGTGGTGTCGTATGCACAGTTAATAATATGAAGACTATATACATCTATCCGTGGCACACATTAAAAACCACGAAATATAAAATACAACTTTACTATATTTTTATAATTTTAAAACTAGACCGTTATAGAATGTATATAGAATGTACCTACTACCTATAGATATTCGTCTCGTTAGCATCACTCTTATTACCGTTGTATACAACGTCTACAGCAATTTCGTCGCCAGATTTAGACGTTCTGTAAACTTTAGAAGGAGGTTACATAATATAATATACTTATGTTATTAACAGTAGATATCTCCGTTGATTTGTTTAAGGGCAAATCAGACTCAGATGTAAATATAGTGCTAATATCGTAATATTTAACAATTTAATCCTATAGAAGGTTTTTTTTTGGTAATTATTTATTTATTTTATTTTACATAATAGGGTGTCCAACATGGGTAACATTAGACAAGAAAACAAAAGGAGTATGGTACTTAAATAGAACATATAAATGCCCCCACAATTATAGGGCACCACAGCATACACAGTGATTAATATATAAAGCTAGTTTACATTAAAGAATAATAATAAAATTCCAAAAAAAGAAAAAACATATACATACATATATAGACACAACACAAAAGGATAATATTGTAGAATGTATAAGTAACAACTTTAAACGAAACTGTGACTGATTCCAAGTAACACAAAAAGTAACACAAAAAAAAGAAAAAAGAAATACAGTCACTTTCTACACGCTGTTCTAAATTTTGAAAGAGAAACAGTCAGGTCCAAGTCACCGAGTTTGAATTTTTTATATTATATAAGTTTTATCTATGTATATGCTCCACTTGTGATAAACAAATATGGGCTTAATACTGAGGATACATAGATAGACGAAAGAAAAAACAAAGTAAAACGATGGCCGCAATATGTAAAAGGAAACTAAGATGTCATACTCAGGCGTGGGGTGCTTACTCGGAATAAAGCCTTAAATCTTTTATGTCCAGCCGGTATATGTAACATACTATTACTAACCATACGCTACAAATCTCAATATACTGTTTATTGTTTCAAACAAAATATCCGTCCCATCATGAACAAAAAAGACGTAACTTAAAATACAAACTTTTCAGGAGTGTCAGGAGTGTAAACGCTTAGATATCTAGTAGAACTCAGGTGTAATAAACTGAAATTAAAATCAAAATAGCAAATGGACGTAATAAATTTTTTGTGCGGATTTTCATTATTTTCTTAACATAAATATGTAATATTGTATACCAAATTTAGAGACCAGTATTTAACTCTAGGTATTTAACCTAAATCTACCTTAACACCTGTGTCTAACAATATTAAGATTAACTTAATTACTAACCCCATTTTCTGAATATGAAATTAAACCACATTTATGGCCCACGTTTATGACGGCTATTTGGACTCTGCTACTTATTTGACGAATAAAATACGTAGAAGAAAAGTCGAATTGTGTCTATAAACAATTTCGACTTACATATATTTCAGTTTTCATAAATTAAATTTAATCAAAATATTTAGACATGAATATTGACCAGAAAAATAAGATATGTACCAAATAAATGTCTTTGTCCCAAATACAAGGACTAAAAGTTTGTAGTATTTTATTATTTAATTTCATACAAGTAACTAACGTATTCTATGTATAACGTACCGCATATAATGATAGCATTTCATACATAAAGTTCCTATTTTTCAGGGCAGATAAAATATCTTCAAATATTAAAATTCTTATTGATTTTGATCGTTTTTTTTTTAATATCTAATGAAATGCTAACAAAAACATTATTAATGATTTACGTTTAAAACAAAAGAAGAAAACTTAAATTACTCTTAATATAAATTGACACTTTTTGATTGCGTTTATAAATTCACAAATAAAGTAAAATGTTAGCCATAATTTTGAAACATACTTTTAAACAGCTTCAATAACGCTTATTGTTATAATGCAAAAATATTCAATGCTATTCAACTGTTCTTATATTTAAGTGTTAGTTTCGTAAAATATTTTTCCGTTAATATGATCTTGACGGGAATAAATCATGTCTATAGGTTGTTCGGTTCTGGCCGTATTCTTCCCCGCCCACAGTCCCCGGGGGGCTCGGTAGCCATTGCTAGGAAGGCCACACAAACAGACCTCATCTATTTTTAGACCAAAATGCTTATTTATTAGCTTTCAACGAATTTTCATTAGCTTCTGATTGTGTTCTATCAGCATTATCCACGCGTCTGTATAAACGGATGTTATTTTGCTACAGATTATATTCTACGAGTATTTTTCATTTAAATGACATTATAATGACATTAATTACCTATGATTATAAAAAAAGTAACCAGGCGTTTTATAATATCTATAATATACAGTATTTACAACAAGCAAAACCAGTCTAGCTTCATACGGAAGCGGTTTTATAACTATTTATTTAAATATAAACGCATTAGAAACAGCAATCCGAAATACATTCATTAATAGATGGTGACAGTCAGGTTAAGATTAGTTTAGAAGATATAAGCGAACACACAAACAGACACAAAAATCTTAAATCGGGCAGATGTAACAACTTCTTGTATAACGTAATAAATGTAAGCGAAGCTGCAAGCAACAGCTAGTACATTAATAATTACAGGTTTATTTATTGGATGTTAACAAAGTCATTTAACCAAACACTGTTAGAACTGAACCGTGAAACTGTAATATTTCGATTCAAAATAAACGATAACAAAATTAACAAGGAAACGACTAATTTTAATCATGTTTAACAAGCCACGAAACTATTTTGTTTCACGTGTACATAAAATTATATTACTAAGTGTTAATTAAATATCAATATATTTTACTACCCCTGTAAGTGGTCTGACACTTATATAGGCTCAACAGCTATCTTCACTTTTATATTCCATTTCGCATTACCACACACTCTAAGCTACATAGCTTAGATACATATCTTGCACACATCACGCAATCTAGTTCATTTGGAAGACGCGGGGTGAGTGATGCAGCGTCTACACACGAAATGATATACTGATCGATATCTCAAAACGAACTAACTCAAGATTACATATCATGTGCTTAAAGCTAAATCTATATGTTAAGTGATATCTCATTTTAAAAAACAATTTAGGTTTTTCTTTGCTTATTGCTGTATTAAGTAATTTTACGGAATTTATCTTTCATCCCACTAATGACGTAAAAGTTAATATATTTTTTTGTATTGATATATTTAACTCAACGCTAAATTTATTGTTTCAATGCATTCTCATTTTTATGTAAATTTTTTTTTTTTTTTATATAAGTAAAAGTAACAGCAAAAGTAAAGTAATGTAATAAAAACAAACTATTAAATCATAGAATATTTATTAGCAGTTAAAGATAGGTGGATAGATGCAATATGATTAGCAAGGTAATGATTTCCTTAACTTGATACCTTCCTGCGTTTCTGACTCAAAAAGGATTTTGACAGCCAGACGGTAAACTGACAGATCTCATAAATCAATATCTATATAATTAATAAGCTGCGAAAGGATGAAGCAATTTCCAACCTAAAACTCGAAAGCCAAGCGAATATTCGCCAGCAAATAAATCTACATATTTAAACGTGGCAATATGACACTTACGACATACGCCAAATACAAGCGCAACGAAGCGGACTGAAATGTTGTTATCCAATTACTGAAGCCCCGCTAGCTTTAATATTGGCTGTTAGCAACTAAGCTATGACTAAATGACAATTTCAGTTGAGGGGTCCTCTATAGTTGGTTGTGATCTCAAGTTCTACCAATCTGTGTTGGACGTACGCATTTTGCATATACTACTGATTGGACTACGTACTTGCAAACATGCTCGTCATAACTGAGTGTCTAAATTTAAATATTATTATAAAATGGAACATATATTTTTTATATAAAAAAAACTGAGTGGCACCGACTATTCGGAGGCTTTTGATAATAAAACAATCGTTTTGAAATTTTTGTATGTTTGTACAAATATCACTTAGAAATTATAGAACTAACCTCGATAAAATTTAAACCGATTAACACATATTTTCTAATTTAAGATATAAGGCATATTTGGTGATATTTGCGCAGAATCGGAGATATAGCTTGACATATTTATATAAATGATATAGGTTAATATACATGAGGACGTATTTTATAGCCTCTGAATTATTTATTACAACTTATATAAAGAAAAACAGAGATACGTCCTAAACTCTTCGTAGTAGCCACCATCCTTACTAACGATATAAACTATATATAAGCACACGACTAATTAGATTTGAAAGAGCGTATATTTATTATTGTTTCCTCAAATGAATTCACGGTGCATGAGTAATAATCATGCTATATTTTGTGGCTGTGAGTAAAATTTCTAGAAAACTCTTAATAACTTTTGGATAAGGATTTTTATTAGTTTGGCCACTTCATACATGTCCTTATGTTCTACGCCTTATTACTGAATAATATACAAAGCGATTTAGATTAATAGGGCTATTATATTATTATTTTATCCGTACAAATCATTACGGATTATAAAAAGACGAAAAATGCTCGGCAATTTATTCATCGCGTGTAAATAAGAATTGTGCAGCAGAAAATTTAGTGATTTGACCTACTTCATTGTTTTATTGTAAAAGTTTGTCGTTAATTTTTGCACGGAATTGTATTTCCAACGTTTCAATATGATTCTGGTTGTTACAATTTTAATGAAAACCTATCTTCTCTATCCGTTAAATATATAAAATAATTACAATTACGAAGTAGCTTTTTTAAGCCGAAGTAAATTAAAGAAACAATTGTAGTTCTATAAAAGTGCACAAATGTAAAAACAAAGTTTTTTGTATTTGAATAGTTTTGTTACAAAATTAACTACTGTGAGGGTAAATACAGCGTAACAACCTACTTACTATACAAGTGGATAGTAATAACATGTGCGTCAGGCGTTAGTAACCCTACGATATTGATGTTTACACGTGGCTTTTACTAGTAATTATCGCGGTGAATGTGCGTATCGTTTCCAATTAATTCCTCGTCTACTTAACGCTCGATAGCATCTTTGGAGTTTTAATAAAATAGATTGTAGCTACGTAGTTAATGTGTTAACGAGATCAATGACTTGAGACTAGTTAAAAGAGAAGACGGGCGCTTTTGTTAAATTGCGAAATTTATGCCTTACTCATTTTTTTTAGATAATTTTATCTTCGTGTACTACAATAGACTAAAAAATGTTCAATATTTATTTTTAATAAAATAAATTTAGTTTAAAAACAGCTGTGAAGGAAGCAAGCCCTGAGCAGTAGCTGGTGCTAAATAAAACAAGTTGTCTTATTATGCTTAATCTAGCCGGGTAGTGGACTTGAGGGTGTCAGGAGATGAGATGAGAGGGAAGCGGTGCGCAATGTCCCGCACGCCGCTTGAGAGATAGGTTTTGGAGGAGTGGGTTCTTGTGAATCAAAGTCCAGCCATGCACAGTTCTATCTAACCACCTTACCACCTAACTGGTGTTTAATCAACACCAAGCAGGGTATACCATACATGTGATGATATAGAGCGCATAGCCCACGGAAGCGGGTGCTACCAACTCACAAAGTTGCGAGTTTTAATATTATCTGTACCTAGTTCATAAATTGTTATTTTTGAAAATAAATAACAGTTACAATTATTACTACCACTACAATTACTATCGATTACTTAATTTCCCAACACACAACCTAGTACACAATAATGTACAAATATTTTTGTATTAATTGAATTAGTTTCTCTTGGTTACTCCGTTAATGGCGCGACAAAGAAATGCAGTAACATGTAACAAGTGTGAACACTGGAGCGTTAAATGCCCGACTATCATCGGTTTCTTTTTTTTTAATGTCATTAATATAAACGATATACATAGATATATGCCAAATGTATAATAATGTATAGTAAGTAGAATACATTACCTTTGAATACAATATTATAATCTTATAAACAAATACAAAAATAAAGAACGTAATTTTTACTTTAATAAAAAAAGGTTAAAGATTAAAGTCACATGGCCTTGCCAACTAACTCTCTTGCTAACTCTTGAGTTAGCAAGAGAGTTATTTAGAGTTAGCAAGAGAGTTAGTTATATAGAGTTATTTCGAATGTTTATCAAAAAGCATTTCTTTCATGTGAATCTTCAAACGTAGAGTGAATCGGTATTTGCCGAGTAAGCGTGCTCCATCATCAGCCTCATCATCACTTTCCAACAGGTGAGATTGATGTCAAGCGGAAGCCTGTCTGTAATAAAAAAAGCAATTGGGACATTTAAATATTTTGCATATAAAACAGGTTGCAGGCTATGTGTCAATTTGCATAGATTACGTGTGTGTGGAAGGTATCGCTGTCGCGCTACGGTTCTACACACAGAAATAGGTAACGCAATTAGGGGCCCATATTAACTACAGCCCCTTTCAATAACGTCCGGTAATTTTATAAATAAACATGAACTGCTGACATTGAAATCGAATTGTCTACGTCCCTAGCGATATGTGTATTAGCCTCTCTTATTATAACATGAAATGAAGATCACTGTATATAATACCGAATAGAAAAACCGAAGACCTTCCCAGATTTCAATAATTATTAAAACAGTCTCGCAAACCTCAATAGAGCTTTCCAAATGCCACATTCCAATTCTGTGTAAGATTTGCGACTTAAACTTGCCATCGATGCAACTCTTTCCTTTGGCGTCTAATTAAGCTAATATTGTTGTACCTTTATAGATTTTTTTTTGATATGTCTTAGATTTAATATCTCATATAAGTAAGAAAATGTAAGAGTAAGAA
The DNA here is from genome assembly GCA_036320925.1 of Automeris io. NCBI lineage: Eukaryota > Metazoa > Arthropoda > Insecta > Lepidoptera > Saturniidae > Automeris > Automeris io. The sequence goes on along the minus strand of JAUDJH010000037.1, from coordinate 147,866 downwards.
GAACACACACACACACACACACACACACATGTGTGTGTGTGATAGTTATTGCAATATCACATTTATTAAGACTCAAAACGGTTGTCCTACAAAATTGTATGGTTTTCTTAATAAACTCTTTTATTATATAATTATTCTTTGTTCATTAATAAATGCCACTGCCATCGACTTTCAAGAAATGAGCAGCCTTTAGTTGGTTTAAAACAGTTCAAAATAATTAGAGCCCCGCGTAGATTTTCTGAAAGTTGGCTGCCTTAAAAATATTAGTAATGTTTTATAAGGTTCACATTGTAATGAAATAGATACTGTCATAAGGACGAATTTAGCCAATGGTTGCAGGGGCACAGTCGGTGCATTGTGGCGCGGTATCGTGCCGGCCTACACCTAAGTCACACGCGACACGAACGATTTACCATTGCCACTATTCGACACGCGACGAAGACTATCATCTTTACATAAAACAATCGTAACATAAAAAGTGTTTTATGAACCACACCTCGTTTAAATAAGACAATGCAACGTGGAATAAATCCAAAGATGTCGGTCTTATTAAACTGCATTTTCTTCCGTAGTTTTTTTTATAAACAACTGGAGGACCTACATAAACTTGTCTACAGCAATTACCTATAATGAAATACTGATATATATATGGAATAAGATGCGTAATTATAGTTATTAAAACGGATATTTCAGTGTTACGGAGAACTACCGTTTCATTTAATCTCATTAGTATAGGTTAATGATTATTACAGAGATTATAAGCTGGCCTTTGTTTCCAACCATTACATTGTTATAAAAATAAAATAAAATTTGGCCCTGTTGATCCAATAACGGTCAAACAATACTGGTACAAACAATAATGGTAAATCCTATGTTTTAATTTGGAACATATGAATTAAAACACGAAAGTCAAAATAGTCAGTAGTTTATGTCTAATTAAAAAAAAACATAAAGACGAATAATTTGTGTTTAGAAGCTTCTGAAAAATCATTCCCATCTATTCCTTTTTATATATATATTGAAATACCAGAATTAGCCTATTACAGTGTTACGAAAAGTAAAATATTTATTACTAGCAAGCCCGGCGAACTTCGTTTCGCCACCAGATGGCTTCGTTTTGGTTTTTAGTTAGCGTTTGAAAGAACGTGCGCATAATAAATATCACATGAAATAAACTGAGCAGAGTGCAATGAGTAGCTGTCAAACAATGTACGCATCGGCGACATCTACTTAAAATACTGGTGGGATCTGCTCCGCCACCATGCAAAACCATATTGGTTTGTAGTACATGCTATGTATGATTTTCCCCGTTTTCCTGCTTTTCTGTTGAAATTTTTCCTAAATTTTGTTTGCTATAAACCTCACGTAGTCCGAGACCTTTCCAACAAATGCAAAACCGTGGAAATCGGTTCGTGCGTTCTGGAGTTATAGCGTCAGGAAGGAAAACCGGACTTATTTTTATATAATAGATTATTTTTGGATATGTTAAGATGTCTAAATGGTTCAAGACCACAGTAAACAAGTGCAAAGACCGATTATATTGACGCGCTTTGGCATGTTACGTTTCGAGATCAGCTTGTGAGCGTCCAATTGTTCAATAGAAAAAATAAAATTGAAAATGTCAAATACTTTTTATTGTGTATACAAATGCTTTGGAACGGAATAATTAGTAATATTACTTTATCAGCAACAATTTCAAAACTCAACAAAATATGTTCTATATAACGTAGTTAGATCAAATTATATAATCAGTCTACGGAACTTTGACACTTGGTCAACCTGCACCAGGTAAATTAAATGCCAGTACTAGTTTCATAGTGACTCTGTGATTTATTGACTTTAACCACGTTACGTTCCCAGCCCTGTTATTAATAGTTACGAAATAAAAATAATCTGAATGGGTACCGATATTTTATCTATTTTTTTTATTCTGGCTCCATAAAGTGAATACACCGTCCCCGATGGAAAGCACAGTATAAGCCAAAAACGGCAACGACCGCCAAGAGACTAGAATCCATTAACTGATGTAGTCGTCATCTCAGCATACATATACCACAACTGATGGTCTCTAGGTATATGGACAACGGGAGGTACACAAGCTGATCCAGTTACGTGACAGGCTGAACCGAGACACTATGACGATATTTGCACTTGTGTACTGTAGTCACCACCCCGTAGGGGCAATCGCCATACCTCGTCACGTTAGACACGATATATAAACGTAAAGTGGATACAACTCCTAGTATATTCCTGCTTACCCCAAAAGGGATATAGCATGACGAAATATTATTATTTATTAACTCCTTATTATCCACTGAGTATTTATGTTATGCCCTTTATCGAAAATATTAACATCTTTAATTTTTACAAACCTATTACAACAAATAACAAATCTTCAAGTTATCATATTGTGGTTCTCCTATTGTATATTGCTAGAAATCTATTCAAGATTAGAAAGCGACGAGGATTGTGGCTTAATTATCTTCACCTGTTTCCTCAGATTAATTAGTATATTTCATACTCAGTGTTCGTAACTGATATATACATAAAATTAACCAGTGTGATGTTAGCTGCTTTATAAATCTTCAATATGACCACAAGTCACCTTCAGATGTTTTATCTCGAACGATTACACCATTGAACTCATAAAATATCGGGCGTTCTTTTCACTTCAACGAACTATGAATATTATTGCTTGCCAAACATTTCTAGCTTTCTTTCCTGTCTTATATTATGCCTATGGTAAATATTGTAAATTCTGGCCCATAAAGTTGAACATAGATCAGGAAATATGCGAATGCGTAAAATTCAGGAAAAAACGCAATCTATTGGATATCAACAAACCGTGCCTTATCTACATCGTAATCTGATTTACTCAGCTGGTTTTTTAATAAAACAATGACATCCCATAACTCTACAAAATGTGTAGTATCTAGGTAAAGGTTATATAGACGTCTATATCAACATCAATATTTTATATATGTATGGTATATAAATAAAATTTACCTTTACCAAACACCAGTAATTATTTAACAGGCAAAGTCTGCCAAGTTAGCTAGTATATCAATACTAGCAGAACCTCAACTGTCTCGTCTACGCAGACTTTTACCGCTCTGGAGACCACAGGTTGAGGATCAAGAAGTATACTGTACCTCAAAAGAAGAAAACTGGGTCAGAACCCAAGCGGGCAGGCCCGTATTAAGAAGGGGTGGCGAGCCAGTCTGTACTCTGGGCGCCAAATTCTAAAAGCGACAGACGAACACATCACCCAGCATTCCTAGTGAACAACATTTCTAATAAATTGGGCTAATTCCGCCATAGAAAATATGAAAGTCTTTAGGTATATGAACAACTGGATATACACAATCTGATGTTGAGATGCGACAGGCCGAAATAAGCAGATGTCAGCGTCGTCTGCTATAAAGACAACACGTTTATTCTGACCGTCGGAAAATCCTTTAAGTGTACCACCGAGCTGATCGAGATTGAGATGATAAGAATCCAATCCAAGATCCACAAATATAGCCAACGGGTAGCGCAAGTAGCTGTAAGTAGGCTGTAGTGTAAGAAGCAGGCAAGAGTGAGGCGTTCAGGTGCCACAAGCTAATATACACTTACACGAAATATACTAGGGAACCAGCCGATTCGTCGATCTAAGTAAGTGACGTAGAGATAAGGGTGAGCCGGTACATCAAGTGGCTCGGGCTCACCCTGGACAGTCGTTGTGACTTTAAAGAACACATCGAGCGTCTCGTCTCCCAAGTCAAGAAGGAAGTAAGTGCGCTGCATCGGCTCCTGCCTAACCTCAGGTGACCTTTTGAGGGAGTCTGTCGCCTCTAAGCTACTAATTTTTGCGATCCACGACCTTCTGTAAGGTGCTGCTGTATACAAAAGATGCATAGTCTGCAGTGGAGGAGGGCCATTTGGATTGTACGCGCCTATAGGGCAATATCTTTTGAGGCAGTGATGTTGACGCGCCTTTTGCCTTTCGACGTCTAGGCAGAGGTAGTCTCTGTGGTATTCGTACGAGTCTGGGACATCCGTCTGCGGGACGTCGCACTTCGCTGTAAACATTGATATATTTTGATGGGCGACGACTTCCACTCGAGATTGTGCCTCCAAGGGCGCTACACGGTGAAACTGTGGAGTATTCATTACACGGCCCACAGTCTTCGTTAAAATGCAAAAGTTATCACCATGAGCTTTTTAGCCGGTACAATTCCGACACACCCCCCTACGTGGCCGGGAGGTCATATTATGATTTTTCCCCAAGTAAAAAGAAAACTATATCGATATGGAGTTAATTTCATATAATCCGTTTCTCGTTAATAACCAGTGCGCACTAATGAAATACATTTATAATGAACGCGTAATGTTAATCCCTGTAACTGAATACTGGTAATTACTGAAATGAATACCTAGCGCCATGATCGAGTGATGTCATAATAAAAATTATGGACTATGAAACGACCGTTAATTCAATATTGGTCGGTTTATTAATATTTATATTGACTATGGAATACAAACAAATAAACTGTACGGCTATTGGGTAAAAATTGGTAAAATGAAATAAACGATACGATTGTATTTTGAAATACTCAGATTGTGCAAACAATTGGGTAAAACAACAATAAACAGTCGTAACAAGAAAAAAGTAAAGATTGAGAAAACAATTTTATTCGTATTCATCTTGTGATAGCTTCCTACTTATATTTATGTACAAAAACTTGATGGTTAAATATTTCTTAACTAATTAGTTACGAAAGACGGAAAAAAACGTAAAATCGCTGGTGATTTAACAGTGATAAATGAAAATCACACGGACTAAGACCGAGGTAGTATATGACATGACAGCAGGCATGCCCCCTATTATATATGTGTAAAACTCGCTCTGAAAATATATTCAAATGAATCCTGATAATCAATTCCACTTTTAGTTGGCTCACTTTGATACTCTCTTTAGACTTGTTTCTCGCTTGGGAGTAGGCAGACGACTAACTATTCAACCTCGCGGAAGCTATAAAGAAATAGGGTGGCCATATAACTAGTTCCCTTTGACGTCAAGACAACGATTAGTGTTGCCATTTTAACAATGAGCGTAACATATGTTTCTTATTTAGTAACATTACATAGTTATTTATTCATTAGTTATTAATATGGATAAAAATGTATACATCATATGAAATACTTTCTGTTACTTACTTCCTTTTACAAATTATGTCAATCTACTAAATAAAGTGCTTGCTATAATATACCTACTCAACCAAATGTATAAAACTAAAAAAAAAACAAAAGTAAATAACATTTTTTACTGAAAATAAAAATATCAGGTTACCCAAAGCAGGAAATAATAGCAGCCAACTTCTGTATTTAATTTACAGTTTGATCCAAATATCGGGATTCCTTACAAGACTTTTTAACATTAAATAAGTTTTAAATGGTATGCCTACTTTTAAAATCGCTATCGATGCTGTTTATTAAAAGAGCTAATTATTATATATACCTCTGTCAAATGTATTGTATCTATCAATATAATATAGGGTCAGATATTTCAAAGGAATTTAAAGTCCTAGTTGTAAGTAACACTAATTGTCGTTCCTCCTACATGCCGAAATTCTGAACATAGACCTAGAAAATGTTCTTACAATGTAATAAAAGAAGTTAATACCATAGTAGTAAATACGCAAATATTAAAATAACGGAATAAACGTGCAAAAATTAAACTTATCTACTATAAATTGTTTTAAAATACCGCATATCTAGCTGTATTGAAAACTGTAAGTGATTGGTTTAGATATCACTTGTATCGGACCTCTTTAGGTAATAAAGTTCTCTTTCTAGTAGACAGTTACTACTGACATTATTGATTATTACTGTAAGCGCTCATCTGTTACATGTCACGTTAGGGATAAGGACTTCGACCTTTTTTCGAAAAAAAAAAACCTAAATATAAATCTTGTACTAGCGCGATAATGACAATTTTATTTGGATAGGTTGGTAACTCTTTAATACCTGATTACAATTTAGTAAATTAAATTGTTCGCCACATACATAAACGAGTAGTAAATATGTATTATATAATAGTATGTAACAATATAATTATTGTAAGCCTTAATATCTACTAACATTTGTTTCTATCCTACATCAGTTTAAATCCGTACATCAAAACCGTAATAACATGTTTTGTAATAAAATTGTATTTGTTTCTCTTTCAAAAACTATAAGCCGAAGTGAATAATAAAGTTAAGTGCTAAGTAAATGATAAATTTAAGCTTATATCTAATTGATAGGAGGAAATTTCCTGAAGACAGTAACAGCGATCGGCAAAGTTCATTATGGCGTTAAGCGACAGGCGATGTTTCTCAATTTATTGATCCTAGGAGCCGAGCTAGCCGCACGCATCACGAGTCTCATGTCCTTCCACCACTATTTTTATTTCAGGCTAAACTTTCTTCATTATACATGATTGATATGTTTCATTCGGTAAATAAATAACACTACGGTACTTGTTTATTTACCGCACAAACTGATGAAGCATATTACAAAGGCTTATATACTTTTATGACAAGTCCGATTTCATAAAACTTTATTTGTCTAAAGAATATAAAAATTGCTTGTCAATAAGAATATTTTTTCATCTGCAATTAAACAAAGCAAAATATAAAAACAGTTAGGTACCAATATTAACTTTTACTTTGTCGTATAATATTTTAACAAAATTATATAAATCAAAATATTTATTTTATATCAGATGTGTCCGCGACTTTCTTCGCGTAGAAATAGTGTACTTTTGTAATAATTATTATTTCAAGCTGAAAATGTTGTATAAATTATATAAACGCCATCGAAGGTTTTTTATAAAAAATATTACCAAAAATAAATATAGAACTAAATTAGTACTAATAACTTACAATACTCAACAATAAATGTCGTTAGTAATTTCTTACAGTTTTTAAGATAAAAATAGGGGATTCTTTCTCGGGATTAAAAGCAGTTCAACATTTTATGTTGTTTATAATTTAGTTTGAAGCTTTTACAAAGAAATAGAGTTCAGTCAGACTTCATTAATAAATTGTAGAGTCCGACCGAAACTGGTTTTCCGGCCGAAACCGAAACCGAAACCGAAATTTCGGCCGTGGCTTCAGTTTCGGCCGAAACCGAAACAGAAACTCACGTGGTCAAGTATAAAAGTCAACGTGGTCAAGTAAAAAAATGAAACAAAAACTTACATGTAATCAGTTCCATCAAAGCATAACCTCTAAAGAATGTTTACGTCGGGTGATAACGCACTGATTAAGTTGTGTTGCTATAGAGCAATGCGAATTAGATCCGTCAACTGTCGTCTAAACGACGCAGTTACACTCCGATGCAGCCTTGAGTTCCTTTCGGCGTTTCTTCTCAAGGTAGTCGCTTCCGAAACGCTAGTAGATCACCGTTAGGTTTTGTATTTCTGGCTGGCGGTCCAAGTCGAGGTTCGTACCCACAGGGGTGCCCTTGCATTGCCACCCAACCCATATATTGCCAGCTGAGCACCCTCAGTGTTCGCCCACACGCCCGGTTAAGTTGTGAAGACCTTTCCCGGTCAACAAACACGCGTAAATTCGAAAAAAAAAGCAATGCGAACGGCGCACGAATCCCGAACAGGGCCGCCAGCGTCCGTCAAAGCGTTGCTGCGAGAAACGAAGCTAGGCAAGCATGTACGACAACTACCGAAATCAGTTTCGGTTTCGGAAAAAGTTTCGGCCAATTTTGGCCGAAACCGAAACTGCCGCCGAAACTAGATTTTTGGCCGAAACTCGGCCGAAACCGAAACCGAAACCGAACTTTCGGTCGGACACTAATAAATTGTTTGTTGCTCAATATATGTTACGCTGACCGATGCTGATATTAACGAATATTTTTTTGCGGCGCGCTATCTGTCAAACGCGTGACTTGTCAACCACATAACTGTTAAAAATCGTTAAGTTTTATGAACAGGTCAAATTTTCTGTGCAAATTTCTCAATATTTAATTTCATCAGATCCTTTTACAAATAATGAGAAAACTTTTAAAATAAGATGAATGAAATCGGGAATGTCGTTCTTAAGTTATAGCGTTTTCAAGGGAAATAGGGATTCATTTATATATAAATAAGTAAAATATTACGATATTTTACGTTTACCTCTTAATCGGATGCTCTGCCAACGATGCAAACTAATAATTTCCATTGTTGTGGACTATGCGTTCGATGTGGCCAGCTCTCTGTGAAAAAAAGATTATTACGTACAATTTAAACACATTAAACAAAATAATCTATACTAATATTATAAAGCTGATGAGTTTGTTTGTTTGTTTGAACGCGCTAATCTCAGGAACTACTGCTTTGAATTGAAAAATACTTTTTGTGTTGAATAGACCATTTATCGAGGAAGGCTTTAGGCTATATAACATCTCGATGCAACTATTAGGAGCGAAGAAATAATGGAAAATGTGAAAAAACGGGGAAAATTATTCATCCTTGAGGGCTTCCATTGCGTGCGCTGCGAAAATGGGTCAAGATACCAAAAATATATGTATGAAAGAATTATTCCTCTTGAAATGATCTAAACAAATGTCCAGATCCAAATGTATCTTTTAAGTAGTGTCCGACCGAAAGTTCGGTTTCGGTTTCGGTTTCGGCCGAGTTTCGGCCAAAAATCTAGTTTCGGCGGGAGTTTCGGTTTCGGCCAAAATTGGCCGAAACTTTTTCCGAAACCGAAACTGATTTCGGTAGTTGTCGTACATGCTTGCCTAGCTTCGTTTCTCGCAGCAACGCTTTGACGGACGCTGGCGGCCCTGTTCGGGATTCGTGCGCCGTTCGCATTGCTTTTTTTTTCGAATTTACGCGTGTTTGTTGACCGGGAAAGGTCTTCACAACTTAACCGGGCGTGTGGGCGAACACTGAGGGTGCTCAGCTGGCAATTTATGGGTTGGGTGGCAATGCAAGGGCACCCCTGTGGGTACGAACCTCGACTTGGACCGCCAGCCAGAAATACAAAACCTAACGGTGATCTACTAGCGTTTCGGAAGCGACTACCTTGAGAAGAAACGCCGAAAGGAACTCAAGGCTGCATCGGAGTGTAACTGCGTCGTTTAGACGACAGTTGACGGATCTAATTCGCATTGCTCTATAGCAACACAACTTAATCAGTGCGTTATCACCCGACGTAAACATTCTTTAGAGGTTATGCTTTGATGGAACTGATTACATGTAAGTTTTTGTTTCATTTTTTTACTTGACCACGTTGACTTTTATACTTGACCACGTGAGTTTCTGTTTCGGTTTCGGCCGAAACTGAAGCCACGGCCGAAATTTCGGTTTCGGTTTCGGTTTCGGCCGGAAAACCAGTTTCGGTCGGACTCTACTTTTAAGATTAACTCACTTAGAACCGTTTTTATGGTAATCAAATTTGGTCGAAATTAATGCATTATTTGTTAAGAGTTGTATCAACGTAATAATATTAATCTTTATCCAAATAAATGTGTTATTGATTAAGAGTATTTAACTGTGAACAAAATTGTCTTTGACATCACTTAATTTTAATGAACATTTAGAAGATATTACAATTTCAAAACAAATAACTAACTAAAATGCCCAAAATAACTATTCCACGCGAACGAAGTCGCAGACACAGCTAGTATAATATATATTCTTTATAATTTATTTATTTTTAGCTTTTAAATAATATCATTGTTTTAGTTACTGTGGTAGCCTAGTGAATAAAAGACCAAAACGTGCGCGGTAACGCGAATGGTGGTAGCTCGGAAGCCTGTACCACTGGAATTTTCCAAATTAATTACGGACTTAGGCACCACATGCTTCCAGTGAAGGAAAACATCATGAGAAAACCCGCATGACATCTAATAGAAAAGTCATAAGTTAGTGACCTGCAAACAACGATCACAGCCACAAATGTATCTCTGCTCATCCGTAAGTGTGTAGTGTGATGCTATTATTATTATTATTCAATACAAAAACCCAGACATGCACACGTGTACATGCCCACGTGGGCACGTGCGCAACAAGCAACAATGATATCTGTGTCCGACAAGACTACATCCACAGATGAATGTGTACTGACGCTTTTAGGTCTGACAGTTTAGATTTTGAGGATTAACCTGTATACGTCTCATTATCTAGCGACAGCTGCACCTGCGGCTTCGTCATCCTGAAATTAATATTTCGCGAAGAAATGGGATGATATACAATGTTTTTAAGGTAGGGAAGTATGGGGCACTTCTAAACTACAAGGGATACGAAAATACGGTCTTGGAAAGTATTAGCTAGTTTTATTTTAAACTAAAATTAGCATTACCCAAACTTTGGTCAAGCGTAAACTTACGACAAAAAGTTACAATTTTTTTTTACAATAATGAACTCGGTTTCTTGCGTGGATCATTCTATTGTTATATTGTACGGCATGAAAAGATTACGGTGGAAGTTTATCAATTGCATTTTAAAAAAAACAATATATTTTATTGTACAAATCTTCTCATATTGCTTAGAAGGTATCGTATTTTTTTAAATACAATAAAAGTCGTCAGTTTTTGAAATTATAATTACAAATTGAACGTTAAACGAAATTTATTTTTCTAATAAGCAGCTAGCAATTAGAATGATTTTGCAAATACTAATATTTTAATTTGTAATCAACAAGCTAAATATTACTTTCATATTGCTTACTTCAAATTAATGGATTTTCGAACAACTTTTAATCCTTATTTTTCTCCATGAGTGCTGATTTTAATAAACTCCGAAATATGTAATTTTTATCTTTAACCAAAAATTTAAATACCTGTTTTTCTATAGAACTTACTTAGTTAACATAAAACACTTGCTTTTAAGACACCTCAGGACGATGAAGAGGGAGACACTATTCTATTCTGCCGGTAAACTACACCGGCTAACGTTTTGTAATGATGTTAAATATAAACTATTAATTACTTTACAAAGAAACACAATTGTTTATTATTTACAAAGCCTAAAAAAACATATTATATATAATATATATAGACACAAACCGTCACATTTTATGTATATTTTTCTGAAAACAAAAAATGCAATTTGTTTATTATGACAGCATTATACCTATGTATTTAAAAAAAGAGTCAAAGTGGAGCAAGCTCCTGACTTCATAGGTAATATCGTTAAGCAACCACAAACGGAGATGATACACGCACAAAGCGCTGCGCAAGTGCTCTCTCAGTTTAATGAATGTCACTGAGAGGAGAGCGCTCCCGGCCATGCGGGGCTCAGCTTTGAATGTCAGATTACCTAATACCTTTTTAATTTTATGCGATGCATAATTAAAGTAAATGCCACAATGCTATCTTACAAATGCTATTTATTTTAATACAAAGTCTGTGTAGTGAAATTATTCTTTGTACACACGACGCAACTCCATCGCTGTCACATTTGAGTAGTAAAGATAATTATTTATGTGTATAAAAAGACTTCTCCTGACTGATATATCACCGAAAAGCCTAAGGAGCTAAAGTAAGAAGCATGAATTTTTTACATTGGATTCTTTTTATGATGTACACACTCATTACAAGTCATTTTGGAAGGAAGGATAATGAAGCTACACGCATATCTAAGCAACGGAATACTGTAATCGTTTCTTCAGTAGTATCGCTGTTCCTATGCTCTAATTTTTCATTAAAAATGTGAAAATCCTGCTTTTTGGCTTCATAACATTATGAAGCCTTATCACCTTCCAAACGGTCGTCAAACCCTCATCCATGCCGACCTCCGATTGGGGGTTTAAAAATTGCCAAGTTTCCTTTATCCTTTGTGACATAAAAGCGTCCTGGTATGTAGTAATAACGAAAATGGCTGTACAGAGTTTAATCAGAAGTACGGTCCGCAATCAGCCCTTTCCTGTGTCATGTGAAATGTACGAACTTATTTTCCAGTCTGGCAATATAATTCGCCCACAAATATAACTTTTTAGGAATTACTAAAGCTGTCAATATAAACCTGAAGTATGAAATTAAATTATATTTAAATTAAAAAAAAATACAATTTTCAATACGTTAGCTCGAATATTCGTTAGCCGTGATGGCTGCCGGCAGAATAGAATAGTACCCCCTTCTTCTTGCTGAGGTGTCGTAAGAGGCAACTGAGGTATCTCTTTAACACCGCAATTCAACCAGGTGTTCAGAGAAGGAAACCTGCATCCTGCTCCCTCCCGATCGTAGTGGTTCTCCATTCCATCGGACCTGAGAGAGTACGGACGAGAGAGTGCTTTTCTGGCTGCGCGTCCAGTTCTGCACTTAAATATCTCCTGCGCAATTGACTGTTTCCGAAAACTGGACCTTGATTTAAATCGGAGTTGAAACAGTCCCTGTGGACGAATCCGGCTAGGACATCATCATATTAATAATACATAACGATAATAAAATATGGTATTCTTAGTAACAGGGTCTGTAATATTAAAAAAATCGGATGGTGGATAATTATTACTTAATTAGGTATTGGTTCGTTCTGAATATAAATTACTACGGTTGATCTCAGCAAAAAACGAAATGAAACTTCCGTAATTTACAGAATCTTAAACCGCTATAACAAGCTTATCAGTTCATAAATTATCTTTTTTTTAACAAAAATACACCTTATAACATTGACATGAACTAACAGATTATATTAAATTAAAATATCTTATAGGTTTAAAATCATGTGTTATAACATAATAAAAATTCTTCAAGGTATCACTTCGCCACGAATGACTTATTGCATACTAACTAACTAATTAATAATAAAAGATAGATTTGCTGGAGTAAAAAATCTGGCTGTGATAGAGAAACAGAATTGAGAAAAAATAAAGGAATGCGAGTATCAGTACTGATAGAGCAAAACATTTTTTTTTAAACACGTGTGTGCGTTGAAGGCAATGATTTAAATAATTTTACGTGTTTTTTACAAATACATTATTTGTAATTTTTAAATTTAGAAGATTATTCGTTTTTTAATTGTCAAATATAAAAAAGTGTGTAAAAATAGAAAAAACAATATAGAAAAGAGGTGACAATTAAAATAGGTTTTATGTGACAAGCAAATAAGGTTTTAAACACACGTAATACGAGTGAGTATACGCAAAAAAAGTTGCTGGCTACCGCTGAAGTAATAAACTTATGGTCGTTTTCGTATGTATCAAAAGTCCGAAACCTATGTATTTATAAATAGCAAAATGATAGCAGAGCTACCTTGAAAGGAAGTATGGTTTCGCCTTTTCCGCTACTCAGCCACGTAATATGGTAGACCTTCCGGTGGTAAAATGTAACATGCTCTAAATACAACTAACTATTATGATTCTTTACTAATTGAAATAACCTTTTTATCTGCATCTGTTATATTAAATATTATCCATAAACGAAAATTTACATGGTAATACATTAATTTCTTTAGTAATTAACCCCTGCTTTGTCTACGTTATATATACCTACATATGTATATTCCGCGTAAGTTTCAAGATCAAAATAGCATTTAATAAAAGGCAAAAAAATTAAACCATTTTGAACCAATACAAAAGAAATTAAAGATTCACTTTGAATATAAGAGGAAAATATATTGAAAAAAGGGTCCTCAAAGACAGTAGAATAAAAACGACAGACTTTGGGATTGTTTCAAAAGTTTTATATATTTCAATAAAAATGTGCAAAAACAGTAGAGTATGTACTTAAAGCATCCCTTCAGGCTAAAATCTGCTCTACATTTTTTACAGCCTTTTCTTGTTGAGAAGTGTTTGGCGTAAGCTCAAATACTGAAAAAAAAAAGTTAAAATGCATTAAAGAAAATTGTAATATAATTTACAAAAATTATCAATTTTAAAGGCCTTTTTTTTCGATAACGGTAAAAAAATACTGTCACCAATAAAGGTGAGATGCATAGATTAAATTATTTACTCAACTAAATAGAATTTAATTACAAATATGATATACTAGCTGATCCGGCAAACGTTGTTTTGCTATATAAGGTTTTGTAATATCTTCTAAGATGTTCATTGAAATTAAGTGATGTCAAAGACAATTTTGTTCACAATTAAATACTCTTAATCAACAACACATTTATTTGGATAAAGATTAATATTATTACGTTGATACAACTCTTAACAAATAATGCATTAATTTCGACCAAATTTGTTTACCATAAAAACGGTTCTAGTGACTTAATCTTAAAAGATAGACATATACTGTCGCGGACATTTTTTTAGATAATTTTAAAAGATAGACATATACTGTCGCGGACATTTTTTTAGATAATTTCAAGAGGAATGATTCTTTCTTACATATATTTTTGGTATCTTGAATCGTTTTTGCAGCGCACGCAATGGAAGCCCTCAAGGATGAATAATTTTGCCCGTTTTTTTTACATTTTCCATTATTTCTTCGCTCCTAATAATTGCATCGTGATGTTATATAGCCTAAAGCCTTCTTCGATAAATGGTCTATTCAACTCAAAAAGAATTTTTCAATTCGAACCAGTAGTTCCTGAGATTAGCGCGTTCAAACAAACAAACAAACAAACTCTTCAGCTTTATAATATTAGTATAGATTTCCTCTTATTCTCACATAGAAATGCAAACAGGTCCATGTTATAATCGCTATAGAAAGAAATATAATTGAAGGAGTACATATTTTGCCCTTTACTTGTGTTATATCTAAGGTTTGCTGCTTTTCTGTATCCGCCGGTGAAAAAACAATCGAAGTTTACTTCCAGCCTATATTTATAGAATATATAGGCTTAACGGTACACAGTGAGAACAGTGCGTCAAAAATGTTGCCATCGTGCAGCTGACCTGACAGAGCAGTTTTCGATCCCTCCTTGAGAAAACGTACATTCTAAATCCGGGTATAATAAATGCAAACTAAACCTCTTTTCATGTATTATACAGATTTATTTTTATTACAGACAGGCTTACGCTTGACATCAACTTCACCTGATGAAAAGTGATGATTAGACCGATGATGTAGCCGGCTCTCCCAACAAATACCGATACACTAATCGTTTGTTGATTCCCATGTCTAAAGATGCTGGAAAAACAGAGGCAGGTATCAAATTCCACTTCTTGGCGGTTCGCAGCAAAAAGGATGTGGAAAATCGCCTGATGCGAGCAGCTGGGATGTCAACCACATAAGGGTGCAAGCCGCACGGCATCTTGCTAATTCATTATAGAAGGGGGTAGGAAGAATTAAATTGTACAAGTGAGCCACAGTTTCTCCAGAGTATAGTCTATATAAAACCGAAAGACGCCCACTTTATGTCCGGTTTCCAAACTGAATAACTTACGCGACGTAAGCTCCCCATCGGCAATCATTCGTCGAGCTCGGTGATCGATTGAGTCCAGGGTTGCCAAATGGTCTTTGGCGAAGTCGTCACAAAGATGATAGCAATACTACCCCCACGACCACAATTGTACTTGAAACAGGTTACGAAATTACGGATACAATGCGGATTACGTATTACAGTAATTAGTAATATAAATGTAGTTAAACTGAATTTCATTATGTTACAACCTACATGATTTTTGAAAAAAACTCGTTTACGTAAAATCTAGTAATAAATTGTTAATAATAGTTTGGTTAATCTTGAAATATATACTATACTTAGATATATATATATATATAATAATAATCTTTATTTCAACACAACAACAGGGTGATAAGTCTCACCAATTAAGTAAATCTTGTCTCTGGTGAGACTCGCACTTCCGTTCGCGTTATTCAAGGGTGTCTTGTGTTTTTATATGGATATTCACAATATAAGTTTATTAGTATGTGTGTGTGCGAGAGAGAATATGTATGTTTGTGTGTGAGAGAGTTAGTGTGCATGAGAGAGAGTGTCTGTAGGTTTGAGAGAGTGTATGTGTGTAAGTGCACGTGTATTATATCGATTATTAATTTACAAGGGACTCTGTATTATCGTATGACAGAGATTTCAGATATTGAGAAAGTACCTGCTTGCAGTCATGAATATTTTTACTGTAAATGTCGATTTGTTTATTTAATTCATTGTATATATGGGCGGATTGACAGTTATATTGCTTTGAGGCAAATGTGGTTCTAATACGAACGGGGTTAATTGCTATATCTTTCCTTCTATTTAAAAGTTTAGAAGAGTCAAAACCGAATGATTTATGTCGCTTCAAGACAGAATGTAAAATGTAAAGCTGACGAACTGTTAAAACTCCATCCATCCATCCATCCAGTATATATATACTGAGTTATTAAATAAAAAATACTTTCTATTATCGATGTCCTGAACTGAAAAAAAATGGAATATCCATAACTGAAACCATAATTCCATATTTTATATGGAGTCTCCATAGTTATTGGATAATGATGAAATTATTTTATAAAAATGATAATACCTTATATTAAAAAAGAGGGTATGGTCTAGTAAGAATACATAATAACTATAATGCTATGACAATATCAATGACAAAAATCTGTTTATATTGCTAGGAAAAGTAATACTAAGTCAATCGGGTTATAACAAATATATTAAGAACATTTTTCTGTTAATCTGTGATTATTAAAATTATCAAATGGACCATTAAGTTCTAGAAGCTGCATATGCAGTAATAATATAAAGTGAATATAAGTTAAAGATTGAGAGATCACAAGTAAGGGCCTTAGTTAAGAAAGAATATAAAAAAAAAATTGTAAAACAACATTTTCAATTAGCTAAAATGGATATGTATAAATCTTTTTTTTACAATTATGTAACAATATCACAGCATAAATAACGCAGTATGAAAGCAATAAGACCTAGAGTTTTATTATTGCTACATATTATACTATCGTCACCTACTTGAGATACCATCTGTGCTCGTAAAACTGAAATTGCCCGCAGGGCGAGAAAATGTGGTGCCACACTATTACTAACACTGTGAACCTAATGCCTGCTATTCCTAATACATATTAAAGAATCTTAGGCGATAAAGAAGGAATTATCCAATAGTTATACTCTCATACTTTCAGATTTGTAACTTTCCATGGACCTATAGGTTCCGAGTGCCTAAATAAACATTGGCGTTTACAAAACTACGTTTCGTGGGAGGGGTGATTTATTGTATGTGTTTGTTCCAGTAACCTGTATCACTTACAATATCCATTTTAATTAAAAAGAACAAATTAGGCTCTATCCATCTAATTTATAGCCTTTTTAACGAATAAAAGTTTAACACAGTAGAAAGGTAATGTAGTGAATCAAGGTCGACTAATTACAATTTAGTACTTAGAGATTACAGGCATAAAACAGGTATACATTGTACCTTTGAGAATTAGTTACAGACAACTAAAGATTACGCAAGTAGCAAAACCAACAGAATACCACGTCTTCTAATATAGGTACATATACTTACGTAAAACTAGTGTATTACTGTGAAATCACTTGAAAACTTCCCTCATCATAGGTATATTCCAAGTGTAACAATCTTATAATATTATCTTTAAGGCTGGTTTATAAACTTGGTTCATGGTGACTGCTGTGGATCTTACTAGGTATCCGAACTTCTTTTAAAGGAGACTTGCATACTTCTTCTGCGAAGTATTATGGTATATGGCAATTGAGTCCGGAAACTTTTTTGAGCCTACAGTAACAGGAACCATTGATATGTCAGAATTTTCCGTAAGGCTCAGGAACATCGCGGAAAAGTTGTGACCTATACAAAACAATACTTTTCGTATATAAGAATGAAAAACCAGCAATCACGTTTTGCTTCGTGAACGCGCTTCGCGTGATTCATTTTCCCTGCTTACCCTGGGCCACATCAGGTTCACGCCAGAGGGGATAAAGCTTTTAAAATTATTTTATATAATAAAGAGACGACATTGTCTATAGACTGAATTAAACCGGCCCATATATTGTCAAAAAATTTCAAACACAGTAGCAGCACCTATCTCAGAGGCCATCATCATAAGTTGGTCAAATAACAACTCACACAAACACTTTCTAAGCAACAGAATAATTAGAGCGTCGAATGATCTCCCAAAAGACGTAATCTCAGCTCTAAATGTGAACCAATTTAAGACTAGCTTGAACAAATACTATCTCAATCACAAATAAAACTAATTAAAAAAGTGAAATAGTAGGATACAGGCACTTATCAGGTGTTTCAACTGCCTGTCTGACAATAAATAAACAAATTCAATTTTATCAAATTTTAACTGAAACAAAAAAACTACCTGAAAGTGATTTTACAAGGGCAACAGTCACTGGCCAAACATACTTTACGCATGGTCTTAAATTATTATCTATCACTGCTACTCAACGTACTACTTCGAGTAAAATAGGGTAAGTTGCCCTTAATTCTACGTAGTATTTATTAATAATTATGTCTAAATAAATGTTTATAAAATATATTTATTAACCTTATTAATCTGTAAACAATCATTATTATCGTGACTGAACAATAATTAATAAATATCCTCGAAGAAGTCATTTAAAGGAAATAAGTAAATAACAAATATTATTTTTACACTCAAAGGAAACAAGACACCTATTACTGACCTACCGAGACTCCTCAACCACCCTCTTCTTTACTTTCCGTTACGTTTTATTCAAACCAAGTTTAAGAATAATCATTTACATAGTTATCTGTTTCTAACGTCCATATCACCCATAACCATAGAATAAAACAAAATAGGTAAATTAAAAAAAACATTTCTTTCTTATCGATCTTATTAAATAAACACTCCCACGTACGGTTTATTTTTAAGTTTCATTGAACGTTTTTACCGTATAGATAAAATATTTATTTACTGGAGGCCGCGTTTACATATACAAACTATAAGAGTATCAACATGTTGCTTGGATTTATTATGAACTTCCTAAAAATAGAACACGGATCCATTGTATGTTAACGAATTTAACCTTCAATAGAATGGAACTGGTATCTGATTAGAAAGCACACACATAAAGTCCACATGGTATCAAATTTATTTCGAGTAAACATTGAAATGATTGCATAAATTACTTACTCACTATGTGCTGGTGAAAACAACAACTTGGCGCACATTTTTCCATAGAATCGTCATCATTAACCCATCTTAGGCCATTGCTGGATACATTCCTCTCCTAATACCCATGCAATAACCATGTTCAATTCCTTTTTTACAATAATGTAGCAGCTAGTTTGGACTAAAAATTTATCCCACATTGTGTAATAAGAAGACGTACAAAAGATATTTAAAATGCATGAACAAAACATGGTTTGAATATTTTAATTATTATATATTAAATATAATAAACCTAAAGCTTTTATCTGGTCCTTACTTAACATTTTATACTCTTATTTTACTAAGTTGTTTAAATATTTCTATGTATTAAGTACTTTTTATAATCAAAGGGAATGCTATTTTATTTTAATACCTGCTTTATAGTCTAATATTTTAACGTAATATATATATACGTATTATGTTAATGAATTCATCTCTTCACTCGCTGTAGAACACTCACACACTCTTAATAATTTAAATTTTCCTTTGTGTGACAACTCTTGAAAAACGTCTTGCTTCGAACTCACCTTAAAAGTCTTTTATAAATTCAATTTTAGACTTTAATTTTGTTTTTTTAATCATATAAGTACTGTAATAAAGTGTTAAAATCTAGGACTTACTTATTTACCTACTTACAAAGTATAAAATATTATTATCTCTTTCGGGGAAATTTATGTAAGTATTTAAATGAATACATTTTAAAAAGAAAACATTCTTCTATTGTCTAAGGTATAACTATAATATAATGGTACTTAACAAGACGTACTTTCTAAATATCCTTTTGTACACATATATCGCAATCTTTCGAAACACATATTTTCGTAAATATAATAATATAATAATCACAAATAAAATAATTTATCTGTGTATGGAGTAAAAATATAGTCTTTTTATTTCTACAAACACGACGCAAATGGAGGTTATCGCTAACCACAGATGTTGCAAGACGACCGCCTTTCATTTCAATGGATTCTCTTACTTCAGGTTCAATCACATTAATGTAATATTGATTCAAGCGCAGCCGTCTGGTTTTATCTCTGGATAAAATTGAGTATTAAAGTTTTTATAATCCAAGATTATTCGTAGTACAATTAGATTATTATTTTTAATTTGTATATATACTTAATACCTAAATTTGTAAGAAATTTCTATATTTATCAATAGCTACGTCCCCAACTTCGCTCGCCTGAAAGTAGTACTTTTGTTATGACAATAATTATTTCAAGCTTTTTCTGATATATTTTCAATGTACAGACAGCGATCAAATACAATTTTATTTCAAGTATAATGTATATATTTCAGCCAAATCACCTGAACAATTATTTTATACAAACGCGTAAATATATGTGTATGTTGATTATCAGTTCTGATACATTTTTACTAACCTACATTGAATGCGCAAGCGAAAGTTTTTTTAAAAATGTATCGCTTTCGGTACATATAATCGATGCTTAAAATTAGTAATAACAATACACATAAATTTGTAGAAAGCGGAGACCTCGCGACATTATTAGAAAGCAAAAACACAGAAAAGGGATTTTTCAGAACCTTATCTTTAATGCTTCGCACTTAGCACGTTTAAAGTTAAACCGTAACTAAACGGAATTACGAATGTAAAAAACCTGTCAAGTTCGAATCGGATTCGAGTACATAGTAGTCGCGCCAAAAGACACAACCCACCAAACGCAAACGTCACCTGGCGAACATTCATTCGCTTACTTCTTAACGCTCTCGCATTTAAATCACATACATCGCATCGCATCCTTTTTCTTTATAATCGCATATAAGTATTTCAAACTCGCAACACACACACACAGATCCTCACAAACACCATACTCCACATATGCATTCAAAAACATACACAGTGAGTGATTTTATGAAGTGCCTGAATACCGCTGCCTACGGTAAGTACTTGATTTGTCTCAAATTATCGCAATCTTCTTTATTATAAAAATCATCCCGCCTACGAGGGTGCATTTGTGCAATGGCATAAGTCCATCCCAGCCCGCGTACATAGTGTTTTGTAAAATTCGACATCATTCGACATTCGACAGTTGCAAAGAACTATTGTCGTCTTTAGCATTTCCTGAATACGTACCTATAAGTAAGTAACGAACAACAGAATTAAAAAACTTATATACCCTGGTAAATCCTCACTATATCTTAAGTGCATACCTACTCTAGCTTGATACTACCGGCTGCGCTGGGCAGAGCGCTACGCTGCTTTATAATTACAAAAGTTGATCCTCCTACAGACGACGCTCACTTATTTTAGACTTATCCCTTAATAATTTTCAATATAAATATTCTGTAAAATATATTATTATCGATGAAAATTATAACATTATCAATGAGGTTTCGTACTGATAATACTAAAAATATCTATTTCACGCGAATACGTCATTAGTCTTATACTCGAAATTTACACATCAAGGGATATAATATCGTATTACAAATACATAGCAGTAATATAACCGTTAGACTTGTTATTCTATTTTAGTATCATTTCCACCATAAATATGTTGACAGTGAAATACGAGAACCAAACCTCGTGAAATATTCTTTTATAATAAAATAATACTGCGTTATACTCGTATATTCAGTAGTGTCCGACCGAAGACTTCAGCTTAGGTTTTGGCTCTATCTTTGGCCGAAAAAATTACATTCGGTAAAACTTTCAAATAGGCCTAAATTTTGGCTATAGCACATTTCGGCATATAAGCACATTAAAACATAGATAGCCATGATTTGTTTGGTAAAACAAAGACATGTCTTGACGAATTTTTGACACGAACAGTGATATATTTTTAACTGATTTCATTTAATACGAATCATTTCATTTTTTTTATTTATTTCGACTTTGTATTCGAATAATTATTAGTGATAAAGATGAACGAACAGAAATGGCGACATATTAAGAGAGCCTCTACTAATACAAGTTTTATTAAAATCAATTGTGTAAAAATTGAAATATTTAACACTTGATAGAGGTAAAGCTGTACAGCCTTTGGAGAACCGTAGTAATCGAATGACTTTATACAGACAAATTTGGGGACAAAAGTTAGTATATTATAGATTTTTTGTTCTATTGTATATTTGATCCTTATGCGTACATGTATCGAATACCAAATATATATGTAATTCCATTTCTTCTTTCTTCATAGTTCTGAAAGCGTTAAAGAAGAATATTTAGTTACTTTAAAAGAGTCGAAGTGGTAGCGAAGGCAGATTCAGTGAGTGGGACTGGCAGCCTGCCAGAACACATCCGTGTCATTTGCTTCGCCAATGATGTCGCACTTTGCTGGGCCACCTAACGACACAACGCGACAGGACTTACCGTTTTAGTTTAAACTTTAAAATACTGTGTACCTCTTTACCAGGTTGTATTTTTAAAAGATTTTATTAAAACTAATACATGAGCCTGCGACTTCGTTCGCGTAAAAGTAATACTTTTGTTACTATAATAATGATTGCTAAATAGCTAAAATCTTTGTATAAATGCCATCGATTCTCTCTTATATAAATTATTACAACCATAACTAAATATAGAACTCAAATAATACTAATAGCTTATAATACTCGACAATAGATGTCGTTAGTGCTTTCTTATAGTTTTTAAGATAAAAATAGAGGATACTTTCTCGGGATAAAATTCAGCCTAAAACTGTATACGGTATATACATTTTTTGTTTTTTTCTTTTTATTTTAATATGTATATGCTTAAAACCCCAGTCTAAAATTTATCTATTATATTTACAGTTTCTAAAGCTTATCCTGTATATAAGTAATTCTATGTGAAATTTCATTAAATTCCATTAAGTAGTTTTAGTGTAAAACCTATATAAAGGAATAGACAGACATGCACATAATATTAAAAAAACTCTATTAGACTTAAAAAAATATATACGTGTTCGCTGTTATTTTAATATAGTATACCAATGAATGGCACCACCGTTTTCCAAATAAATTTCTATTTTTATTGACAGGAACCCTTTATACTACGTTTTATTTTGAAAAACTTTATTATTATATTATTTTTAACTTTAATGTACATATCATCACAGAGCATATTGTTAAAATAGATACCGACATTTTAAAATGTACATGTCCTCACTTTCCCGAGCAATCAGTCTGTATGAATAATAATTAATTAAACTATCTTTTTGTTAATTTAGTCGTGTGTGTTTTTTTTATTAACTAGCTGTCCCGGCAGACCTTGATCTGCCCTATTTCTCTAAAACAAAGTCAGATTGTTTTTTTTAATGTTAATAGCTTCCCCTGTCGGCTGTTTTTTGAAAATTATTTGAAGGAACCTGGCCTTAAAGCTATATCTATAAAAATTGACAAATATTGACATTAATATTTATACGTCACTCAATAATTGTTTACCTTCCCGGAACCCGTCCACTGACATTTAAACTTTATGGTGTGGTATTAAAGTTCAAAATGACTTATAACGAATTTTTTGTATGAGAATACAGAAAATTGTTATTTTTAGACAGTTGCAGGGAAATTTTTAAAAATTTTCTCTCCGTAATAACCTTCCTCAGACTTCATAAAACACAACAAAAAAAAATCAGCCAAATCGGTTCAGCCGTTCTCGAGTTTCGCGCTTATCAAGACATTTAGCGATTCATTTTTATATATAAGAAGATAAAATAAAGTGACTTTGTGATTATGGTAGTATAAATAGATTGGTTACTTGTAACTGGACATATCGTATTAATTAAAAAATACATCCATCTTCACCTTGCCAAAGATCAACTTCCTTGACTCCTCAGCTTGTATACACCTACAAACTCATATACCTGGAAACCTTCTAATTCGGTCTTAAACAATGTAACTAATTCTTAGTATCAATGGTAAATATTTGGAGCTGTTCATAATTGGTCTTTTCAATAAATTGTTGAGTGCAAAACGATGATTGGCAAGGTAAAGAAGCGTGGTGGAGCAACGACTTACGAAAGGCGGCCAACAAAAACTAGATGAGAAGACTAGCCGACTAGCCTCAATGATTCTTATTAGGTTTTCCTAGGTTCAGCAGTCAACTAAAGCGAACAATGATTAATACATCTACTTAATTATTGACATTTCATGACATATAGTTTCTAGTAATACAATAAATGAGTTAATAACTGCGTGAACATGCTTTTATTAAAAAAAATAGCTTTTACCGCCGGCTCCACCCGCGTGTTATTCACGTTTTGCGTAGAAGCGATGTAATATCTAACATATGTGGGATTTCCCCCCTGAAGGCTTATTTTTAATATTAGGAATAAAATTTTGAAATCTCCTACGTGCAAACAAACAATATTGTCTTTTTATAATATTAGTATAGATTGTTAATATAAAAGTGAAATATTAATATGCATTCTGTGATAGAAGTATAGATATTTTAATATTCAAAACTCCAATACAAATCCGTGGCTTTGGACCAAAAGATACAGTATGAAGGATAAATGTACTGGGAGTATTTTATAAAACCATGCCAAATGAACTCGGACAATACAGGGAAACTCAGGGGTTATATTTTAGATCATTTAATATTCAGTCCGTTTTATCCACATTCATACATAATTTAAGTAATAAAATACGTTCAGTCCGCTTTATTGTATTATTATATATGTATAAAGTATATCTATGTACGATATATATATTTCAAAGCAGATTTTATTTGTTAGCAATGTCAATTAAAACTAAAAAAACAACAGGCTGTTTATGGATAAGGGAAAGCATTTTTTTTTATTAACGTGCTTAAAACGTTTTTGTTTCCAGAGTTACTATCGGTTTAGTACCTTTTCGTTATAATTAACGTTTCAGTTTATCATGCATGTACTCCATTGACGTGTCCCAAACTAAGGATAAAGGAATTTTTTGGTAACTCGGTTACGCATATTCTCTATTTTTTTACAGTTAAATATATAAATTAAATTATTTTAATAAGAGAAGGGAAACCTGTGCCGACTTAAGGCTTATACTTTGTTAGAAATAGCACAGAAGGCTTATAAAAAGTAGCCCGAGGAGACCAATAGAAAGGCGGATGCCCTCCTCGAACTGTTGAAGGGGGTCCTCCCTGTGGAGGAAGTCAAGTTCTTCCGCCCCTACAAACGGGCTGATGTTAAGATCTCAGGCCTTGATGACACCGTAAACAGGAAGGACGTGACATGCGGTATAGCTATGTTGGGAGGCTGCCCGGAAGACCAGGTCCGGGCAAGAGAAATAAGATGGACGAGGTTTGGCCTCGGTACGATCTGGGTGATTTGCCCAGCTACCGTGGCCCAAACAATTATCAAGAAAGGATTCAGGATCGGCTGGGTCAAACCCCAGATCCGAATTCTAAAGCCCCGCGTGCTCCGTTGCTACCGTCGCCTGGAGCCCGGGCACGGGCAAAGTTGCAAGGCGACCACTAACCGCAGTAGCTGCTGTTTCCGCTGCGGCCAACCCGGGCACAAAGACCAGGGATGCGAGGCCCAGCCTCGCTGTTGTGTTTGCACCGACGCCGGCAAGCGGGCCGGCCATTGGCTAGGCAGCGCGGTCTGCGCAGCAGCTAAGAGGCCCATCAAAAGGCCCCTTGGCCAACCGAGAAAAGCACCCGCCACCGTCGACGACATACCGTTGCCGTTGGTGCGCGTGGGGCCGACCGAGAGAGAGACATCTCCAGCGGCGACACCTCCGTCGCTTCTCGGAAAGTTTGCCACAAAGGGAGCATCAGGTGACTAACCTGAGGGGGCCGTTGCTTGACACGAGAGCTCCAGTGGTGGTGTGCGTGTTCTTACGCACCACTAGGCGGTGGTAGAGGGGTTTACCCCTATGGACTGTGGAGGAGCTCACAGGGCTGATCACGCACCAGTCCTTTTGGAAGACCTCGTTGTACTGGGACAACGGATGGGATTGTGTGGGACTGGGGCATACGCGACCGAAGGAGCACCCCAGAGGTTTTAGTCGGTAGGAGTCCGGCATACGGGGGGGCGGCCCTCACTGCCCCCTGACGATCCATGAGGATTTCCCCTGGGTTACAAAAAAAAAGGCTTATAAAATGTAGGTATATTTCTTCCACATTCATACATATACAAGTCGAATTTTTATTCGGTATTCCAGTAATAACGACTAAACATTATACACAATGCAAAATTATCAGAATAAATGCCGTTATCAATTTGTAATATTGATTGAAAGACTAATACTAAATCCTAGATTTCTGTAGAATTTAATGTCTACCATCATAACATTGTAAACCAGTGGATAATGTCCATTCCTTACAGAGGTAGGTAGAAAACAGGGAACTTTATTTAACTATATCCCTACAAAAAACTTTTGTTTTTTAATTTTCATTAATATTTATGTTAAAGTAATTTAATGTTAATAATTTAAGGTTCAAATAAAGACATTAAATTGCAGAAATCTTGAAATTCACAAAATTTATTCTTTGACTCCCGGGTTCTCATATATGTTCACTGTATGTTTTCTTTATGTATGTACTTATTTCTATGAGCATTAACGTTTTCATGTCAATAACAGATGAAAATAATTTATAAAGAGAGCCTGCTTCAAGATTGATGGAGTACATGTGGAATTTAATGATATATTATGTTCTTGATCACCGCGAAAACTCAAATAAGCCGGTAATATCCATCATTCCACAAATAACGCATCTGCTCGGGCAAAATGTTCGCAGAATTCCTTCTTTATTGAATACCTACTCGGCGAACATAACGGAGAACCAAACATATTCATAAACAATGTTTAAAATTAAAAAAACATGTCTTCATACATTTACTATTCGTTCCAATTATCCCTACTGTATACTTTTTCAACTCCTCCACTCCAATATACTCTTTCCGTTCAATAACTGTAAAATTAATCGCAAGTTTACTTAGAAAAAGCTTAAATAAAAAATATACACATAAAGTAAGTTGGTATGTCTTTCCTCACACGCCCTGAAATCTTCCAGCTCCCTAGAATGCTTTCATCACTTGGATACTACTGTATCCCCTGAATTCGAGTGGTTACCTATGTATATTAATTTCATAATTTAATTATTTTAACGATATTTTTTAACTCTCGTACTAATGCTTACTTTTAATTTGAAACAAAAACACATTTTTTTTGTAACCCGGGGGAAATCCTTTCGGACCTCTGGGGACGATGAGAGCCTCCCTCCGTTGTGTCGGACTTGCACCGACTAAAACCCCCGGGGTGTTCCACCTTCCACCTAACGGGATCGAGGGCACGACTAGGGCCTCATCCTCGACACCCGGCAGGACATGCGGCCTCTGGATAGGCTTCTACTCGCTTAGGGAGCGGTGGTGTAAAAAGCCACCGCTCTCTCTCGCCTCTGCGCTCTTGAGCGGCACGCGGGGACACATCGCGTACCGCTCGCATGCTTGTTGAACGACACCCTCCCTCAAGTGTGCCGCCCAGTGCTGTTGTAAGAGGCGGACGGTTCTTAAAAACGCCGCCCTACAACGTCCCATTCTTGCGGGCCGGTGGGCGGGATGGTATAACGCTGCTGAAGCAAGCGCTTCACGAACCCGCTCCGCGGCCTCCTTCTGTGCAAGCACCTGCTCACTAAAATTGAGCACCGCTCTCCATGCACCCTCGCTGCCGACCATAATTAGAATGAGCCAATTATCCTGAAAACCTTGACGTCAATTAAAAAACAGTAATCAAACTGTTTTTATGTATGAAACGTAGAAGTCAATACTATACGTATTCACGGGTCTTGCCTCTGAAATCTTATATTCCCTACATTTGACTTCCGAATAATGGCTAAAGTAATAAGCTGTACAATATAGGCAATAAAGTATAAAGGTGGAAAGCTCCTCATAGGCAACCTTTAAACCTCGTCACTTTTTCTTATTAATATTAGTTGATTTAGTATTTATAAACTAAAATAGTGGTTTTTTGTTAGCAAGCCTGAATAAAGATAACAAGTCAACAGACTGATCCCTTTACGATTATCAGTGTTCTTAATTTGTATTGTAATATCAATTAGTTGCAATACTAATATTACAGACCCATGAAAAAAAAACATATATAAAAAGAAATGCGAAATTTCAAGGCAAATATTTTTATTTACCTATAGTTCTTACCTACTTTATAGATATACATGCCCACGACAATATCATCCGTGGGTAAGAATAACGTAATCGGTATGTTTCTAATATCATAAAAAGTGTAACTATGGGCAATCCAATTGAAATTCTAACTAACCATTCACCAGAAATGCAGGTTTTCTAATCAAACTATTAATGCAGCTATTATAATTTTACTGAGGCTATATGTAGGCATAAATTTTGCTTACTAAATCCTTACGCAACTTAACTCAGACCAAATATTGAAAAAAAAAAATATTTTCAAATTTATTTAGATAATTAAATATCCACCATACAATAACGATATTTATTCTAGGTATTGGCACCAGCGCCTATGAGAATAAATACGTTTATAAAAGTAACCTAACTTTTAACTAAATTAAAAGATTTATTAAAATGTATCTTTATATTTCACGATAAATTTATCTCACCGCACTTGATTACAAGTAATCCGTGATGGCAATCGACAAAGGACGAGGGTCCCATAGCAGTATAAGTTACCATGTTAGCTTGTAAATACGGTGAAGGTCCTAGGTATATATATATATATATAGATAAAAGGATTTTGTAAAGTTATTACGTTTTACACATTTGGAAAATGTAATACTTTATAGTCATAAGTTTATGGTATTCCTGTAGAATATATTTTTAAATTAAACATAATATTTCCAGTATATTCCTGAGATTGATTCATATGTTCCTGAGAGTATGTTCATTTGGCATATATAATCTAATTTAAAAATATATATCCACGGATCACGGAGTCACACATTGTCCAATGGTTATACGATCATTAAAATCATTCTATCAATTTTTTCCTTAGTATTATACCCAAGCTTAGGTTACCACTTCAACTGTTTTTTTCATTCATAAAATGAAAATATGTAGAGCCACATTTTTTATAATACCTAAATCTCATTAACGTACCGCCTCTTGAAATTAATTTTGCAAGATATTACGTTTTACTCCCAGCATTATTACGTATTCTCCGATTGCAACTCTCTAGCATTTATTTTTTCTCTATACTTACATCTTTATAGATCCTTATTGATACACTTTAAATGTAGATATGTGGACATCCTTATCGGAATGACGATAGTTATCAATTTGAGAATGGCAAATAATTAATTAACTACTTTGATAAAATACCAACAAATTATACATTACCAGGTATCATGGCGAACTTGTCGTAATGAGAACCAATTTATTGCTTTACAATGCACTATTTTAATGTTACAAACATGCTATATATTAGCAACAGTGTCAATCTTCAAAGAGTTTTACGTGTATATTAATAAATATAAACAAAAATGCACTGATTTTTAAAAACGGTCACGAAATAAAACAAATCCTGTACACCCGCGGCCAGATATGTGCTGATAAGAATATTATAAGTATCTAGTAGAAGTTATCATGTCCATAATTCAGTGAACGTTTGTGATGACAGTCCCGTCGGTAGCCCACCGAGCACCACCGGGCGTGCGCACCGTATCTTTCGGCGAACTGAACTGTAGGGCTTCTCAGTCGCGAGGGCGGCGCGCCCACGCTCGATACCGCCGCCTTTCCAACGCCCTCCCACGTTGCAAAATCATTTATATAAAAAACAACTGTTAAACAAATATAAAAAGAAATCCCAGTAGCGACCTGTTAATTATAAAAATATTTTTATACAGTGTTTTTAAATATTCCAATTACTGCATTATATAGGTACTTATAAAACTATTATCCTTCAAATAGACGTAACAATTAAAATATCGAAGGCGTGGCCATTTATCTAATGACTATTTTCCATAAACGTTTACCGTATTATTATTTCACAGTTCAATTATTTATTATTATGTGTACTGGAAATAGTACAATAGATTATTCTTCACTATAACACTTATATAATCACATATCCATTGACACTTTAAATAACGGCTAACTGTGAATAATAGGTACTATTATAATAATAATTACTATACTACTACACTAGCCGTTTCTCTCGCGGCTTGCTCGCTCTAATAAACTTATAATATAGACTGCACAATCGAGTCGATTTTATGATTTCTTATACAATAATTTGTAATATACTAAAGGTAAGGTTAATTCAAAATAAGCATAACTAAACCTAACCAATTACACCACAAAAACTAAATTAAAAAATACATTATCCGAAAACTACATCCTGTTCAGTCCCGTCAAAGTCGTTTCATTTATTTAGGCATGATATCTGTACAAATATTCATTCATATACAAATTGAAATAAAAAATTTTCATTCTCAAATTATCTATTTTTTATATTTATTATAAAATAAGTAATGATCCCTCATAGATTAACATATTAAGCATCAGTATTAAAATATACACAGTATTTTTATATTATTCTTTAATGTCGGATGCGAATAATAAATAATTGTACATACTGCAAAGTGCTACATTTATACAACGTGGTCGTAGCCAGATCACGTAGGCGCTCGTAGTCGCAGCAGATTCGTAGATTCGTAGACATACATTATTAAATAACACATTTTCTTTGAATGATAATATGTTTGTAAGCTTATTTGCTTTTACTAACAAAAAATAATGGGTGGAATTAATGTTGATACTCAAAGTACAAATACGAAAACAATCATTTTAAGCACCGAAAAAAATACTTAATTAAAGATCTACAAAAATATTAGGTGGAAACCAAATTCATCCCGGGAATAAAAAGCCTTGTTGAGGCTACCTCTCTGGGAGGGGTAGGAGTAAAAGTGCACCCCTCCAAAACCTTTCTCTCAGGCGGTGCGCCGGACACTGTGCACCGCCTCCTTTTCATCCGGGCAGCAGACTCCCTCAAGTTTACTGCCCGGCTACCGTATGGAGCTTTTGATATCACCAGTAACTACCAAATCGTTTGGAAAATATTCATTTATATATTTACTCCATCCTGTTTTATAGCATACTAGCTTTTGCCCGCGGCTTCGCTCGCGTTAAGAAGTATTATTATTATTATTAATGAAATATAGTTTTTGCGGCTTTACTTTTGTTTAGCGTGTGTAAAAAATTAGAGCCTAAAAGACTTCTTTGTACACAATATTCTTAACTAATCTGTCATAAGGCGCTAAAACTATCAAGCTATTGGGTGAACTTATACAAACTTTTATCCCCTATTTTATCCCCTTGAGGGTAGAATTGATCAAAATCCTTTCTTAGCGAATGCCTACGTCATAACATCTACCTGCATGCCAAATTTCAGCCCGATCCGTCCAGTGGTTTGGGCTGTGCGTTGATAGATCACTATGTCAGTCAGTCAGTCACCTTTGAGTTATATATATTTAGATTTACAATTATTTTTGTGCTGTTAGAATAAAATATAAAGTACTAATTATATAAAATAATTATTAAACATTATTTAACTCCCTATTATTAAAAAAAAATCACTACCTATTATAATGCTAACCGCTAATCTTTTCCGGCCATAGACAAATAGTTGAACAGATTATCGTAGTCTGCTCTTAAATCTAGTTTCTCTCAATCTTTGTTTTTAAACTGGCTTGGCAAAGGAATTACACCGCTCCTGATAATAAAATGTTGTCTATAGATGACGATGACGACCACCAAGAGATGGGAACACATTGACAGCGTTCGTCATCATGCCGACTAAAATATACGGCTGAAGGCTTCTTAGTAGAACTTGACGTAGACGAGATTTTTCCGCACACGCGACAGGCCTTACCGTGTCACTGTGAAGAATATTCTTAACATATAAGAGTTACTATCCATTCTAGCAACTCACCGAAGTTCGTGTAACGCTATCTGGTGGTAAAAATAGATGGGGATCAAGTTTTGAACTCACGGACGCTACCAATACCAAACCCTATATTTTATTGTATTTTCACAGCAAAATCGTCTTTTAGTAATAATAATTAATTTAATAATCAGATTTGCCATATACGTCTATATGATATAAGGCTCAAGTGTCAAATTCGAGTAAATTATTAAGTACAAAATATATAATAGAAAATATAAAAGCGCCGCAGTAGTATCATACAACAGTCGATGCAAAAGTCACTCAAGTCTAATTGAAGTGGAAAAAAGTAGTTTGAAATAAAAAACTTTACACAGGCATGCATAATGTTAAGGAAAACAATAAAAAAGTATATAAAAACATATGCACAAACAGGAAGTATCAGTAATTGAAAGATAATAGTCGTTACGTGGGCGAATATATTTGTTTATTGAGTCGGTTTTTGCTTACAATACTTGAATTTATGGCACTGACTAGATTGATTTTGTTGAGAGCGATCATTATTCAATGACAACAATTTAAACACAAAGTACGCTCTTTACAATTTTCTGGGAAAACAAAATAGGCAAGAACACTTACTAAACTTTGTGTGGCCATAAAATTTCGTTGTTCGTGTTACAGTGTACTTTAAAATGAAGGATTTTTTTTTTATTGTTGAAATAGTGCTTTTGATATTAGAAAGAAAATTCTGGAGAAAAGTTTTTACATGAATTATTCTTTACATTGATTAGGTCTTCTATTCCAAAATATATAAATTATTGATTGCAAACCGCATGTAGTTTTATTGGTACTAGACTAATTCAGCTCTTCAACAATTTATGTGGTGTCTAATTAAAATGGAAATCGGTTCAATAAAAAATATAGTATACGTTCGTATTTCATGCGTCTGTTAGCTCAGTGAAAGCTGCGCGCTTAATAATAATATTGTATATAATAATTTTAGGTTGACTATCAATGGGTTTGTTGCTGTGGATAGTCGTAGCTGGTTTCTAAATTACACCATGTTTACTTTTAGGTGAGGTGTTGGATTATATTATCGCCAATATAGATGGCTTATTTTCGCTTAATCTATCTACTAAATCTTATAATTACACGATAAATACCAACATGTGGATATAAGCTTAGTGATTAGTCCTTTCACGTTAATACGTCGGCAACATCACAAACAGATTAACAAATTGCTTTATACAGGAATTAATCATGTTGTGGATTTGCTGTCGTTAAACTCATCATTTATGAGTAGGTAATTTGAATCGGCTCTCTGCATTGGTATCCCTTTATTTGTTTTGTTTATTTTTTTATCTGGATCTTTCAACTGTATACATACTATTTGATGCCTTCATATTTTTGAAAATATTAATGACGGAAATATTACGTATTGGAACTGATTTATATTATGTAAACTGACTCAAATCAAAGTTAACTTATTAGAAATAATAAATAATTAATTTTAGAATATTTTATGAAATTAATTCTTATTAAAAAAGGATGCCATTAGCTGCTGTACGTACTGCTTTATTTATCCTCGCGCACAGAGTAAACTTTAAATAAAACATCCGTCTACTTGTCGATATTTCGTTTTACTGTAATATTTTAACCTATTAGATTAAGTTCTTAAACTAAACACTAGTACAGGAAAATTATCTTTTATCATTAGTTGCTATTTACTGCAACATATTCCTAATAATATATTTCTACGTATAAATAATAATAAAGTAGGTCACCAAAAGAAATGTAACTATTTATTTCTGTATTCTCTATTCTGTACTCATGTAAGTAGACTGTACATATAACAGCTTAAAATATAAACTTTTCCTGCAGATGTAAATATCGTTTACACGCAAATGTATTTGCCGAGGTACAACAAGAAATAGTGGAAATGTAAAAACATTCTGCAACCATAAATTGTATATATTTTATGGTAGTAAAATAAATTACTCGGTCGCGAAATGCAGTAGGCAAGCACTGCGCGGAGTGTCGCGTGCTAACCGCTGATAGCATCGCAACGGTCAACGGCATCGTCGCCACCGGTTAACCTAGTGACCGTTAGTGACCGTTGGTGACTGCATTACAACCTTCAACGGTGCTAAAGTACAATTTCCACTGTTAACTGCATGTAATGGTATTTTTTTGTTACACACTATCGATTTTTACTTATATTGCCTTTATTATATAAAGCATTTAAAGATTTAGGTAGCATTTTCCATGCAAGCTAGGCTTTTTGGGGCACAAATTCGATACAGAATAACATATGAGGTATATACAGATGATACATAAATACATACCTACATCCAAGTATAAATTATTTTTACAAAATTTTAGGAGCAGGTACTCCTAAAATCTACAAATTCTTATCATATTCCTTACCTAGTTCAAGGTTACTCAAAACATTTTTTAAACAAATATTTATGATTTGATACCTATATATTAGGTCCTTACATATGAAATTGGCGTTTTTCGTACTGGCCACTTTAATCACAAATTTCTCCTCTTTGGTAAGGAATTCCAAATTTAAATTTGTACAGCTATAGACTCATGTATTTGTGCTTCGATGATCGTCATTCATTTGTTTTTTTCTTCTGTTTTTTCTGTTTGCGTCACTCATTTTACAAAATGGAAAACTTAAAATATCGCATTATTTACGAGTACGAGTTCCGCCGTGGCACTAGTGCTGCGGAAACAACTCGAAGGGTGAATGATGTGTATGGCGGTCGTGTTGCAAAAGAAAACACAGTTCGTTTTTGGTTCCAACGTTTTCGTTCTGGAAATTTCGACCTGCAGAACAAGTCCCGTGGACGGCCTGAGACTCAAGTTGATAATGAAGAGTTGAAGGCTATTGTGGAAGCGGATCCATCGCAAACCACGTCCGAGTTAGCTGCAGGCTGCGATGTTAGTGATAAAACTGTTTTAATTCACTTGAAGCAAATTGGGAAGATTAAAAAGCTTGAAAGGTGGGTACCTCACGAATTGACTGAAGCAAACCGGCAAATGCGCGTCGACTGCTGCGTTACATTACTAAACCGGCACAATAATGAAGGTATTTTAAACCGAATCATTACCTGTGATGAAAAATGGGTTCTTTACGATAATCGGAAGCGCTCAGCGCAATGGTTGGATCCTGGCCAGCCAGCCAAATCCTGCCCCAAGCGAAAATTAACCCCAAAAAAGTTACTTGTAAGCGTTTGGTGGACTAGTGCCGGTATTGTTCATTACAGTTTTCTCAAATCTGGCCAGACTATTACGGCTGATGTCTATTGTCAGCAATTGCAAACCATGATGGAAAAGCTAGCGGCTAAACAACCTAGGCTGGTCAATCGCTCCACGCCACTGCTGCTTCACGACAACGCTAGACCACACACTGCGCAACAGACGGCTACTAAATTAGAAGAGCTTCAATTGGAAAGTCTAAGACATCCTCCGTACTCCCCGGACCTTGCTCCAACAGATTACCATTTTTTTCGAAATTTGGATAACTTCTTGCAAGGGAAAAAATTCAACTCCGATGGGGCAGTCCAAATCGCCTTCAAAGATTTTATTGATTCCCGTCCGACTGGTTTTTTTAGTAAAGGGATCAATGAACTACCTATGAGATGGCAAAAGTGCATAGAAAATAATGGTTCATACTTTGATTAATTAAATATATTATATTAAAAAATATTCGACTTTTTGTTCCTCCCATACAAAACGCCAATTTCATATGTAAGGACCTAATATTTGTCTGCATATTATGTATTTAACGATGCCATAAAAATGATAAATATCTCCGACCCTTAAATATGAATAATATATATGGGCACACTAATTAATGTCTAATTACTCTTTGAATTACAGTTGGATGGCACAACTCATCCGTGCAAAACAGAGCAATGTGCCGGTGGAGTTGGACGTAACATAGCTGAAGCACTGTGGCGGTTGCTAAAAGGGCGGTCTAAGCTTTTGACAGCCATCGGAAACGATGCCGATGGAAAATATCTTGCTGATATTGCCCCGGGAATGATACTTGACGGTATAGTATCACTGTTGTTTGACTCTACATTTATAAAACCAATTTTAATTTGTTACAAGACATAAATAAGGGTTTCAATTTTTATACTGCACGTGTCTGTAGACTTAAACTTCGATAACCTACACGTGGTATCAAATGAACGACAGTGAGGTGGTAGGACGTTATTGTCCGACTGGGTCGTGACCACAGTATGTGAGTGCATAGTTAGTCATCTTGATTTGCTATGGTCTGTCGCGTAGCAAGCTCAGCTCCTGTACATCCAATTACGTATATACCTACCAATCTTCAGTTTGAGATATTTAAATAAGTCGGCATCTCAAGGCAACTATCGTTGGATGTTGTAACAAACACTACCATTATTGCTCTATACTGTACTTACTATCTGATGCAATACAATCATATTGCCATGTAAAATAATCGACTACTGCTGTTCTAACTCAGAACTTCTGTATACCATCTTCTTTAAACAACTATCTAATATTAGCTGGACTCGGCTCTCGAATTTACCCGCAGAGAAATCACCTTCCGCATGGAAAATGGATAATATATAATCTGAAGGTCTAATATAAATATGGCTGAAAACATATTTGAAATCAGATTTCACGGATAGGTTCAACATCCAAATAAATTTAAAACATATCTCTTTATACTATTGTAGAGTATAGATACCGCCGGCTAAAATAAGTTGTAAAAAGCACGCCAGGGTATCTTTGACAATAAAATAGTAATAATAACCAAACTTTTAGGTTGTGTAGCTGACCAGGGCAAAACCCCGACATATGCTGCTGTATTAGACAATCGAGGAGAGTGCATGTTGGGCCTGGGTGACATGGCTCTACATAATAATATAACAATCGAATTGGTGAGTTCCTTAACCCTTAATTTGGCAGAGGTTCAATGTGTTATATATATGTAAAATTTATGTATATTTATAAGTTTAGGGTAGTAAGGAATCCAGAAAAAATAAAAAAAAATGTTGCGACCTTCAGGTTTCCAGGAAACCAATGTTCATCAGAGTGAACATTGCCAAATCTGTCGAGAAATACCACTTTATTGTAATGTTTACTCTGATGAACATAATCAAATTAGGGTACACATTCAAAAAGGTAGTGCGGTTTACAAAATATTTTTATTTATATAAAAAACAAAACAAAGACATAACAAAATATCTTTTATAACATAATAGAGCCTCTTCTAGCATTTCACAAAAAACTTAGTATTATTTTGTATGAAAATTGAGAAAACAATTACGAGATTTTTTTCCGGTAACAAAACAGAGTCTTATATTACATTTCATGCAGTACACAGTAGTATTTTTTAGGCAATATTTGCACCTCCCCATGTCTTCTTTTGTATTAGGAAAGTGGCAAATATTGTCGAAACGTATGGGGCTAATGGGCCTGGGTAACTTAGGGTTCTTTATTGTTGAATTTTCAACGATAGAGTGAGAACGTACAGACCGGTTCTTTTTTGTTAAATTTAGATATAGATCTTGCCGAAATATTTTCAAAGACATTTTTTTTCTGTCGTTAGTATTTTTTTTATATAAAATCCATGAATTATTTATACTTATAACTCATTAGATCTGCTATCGGAGCATACCGGAATCTACTGCTCCAATAGTCTAGGTAACTAGGCATTGAGACAATACCCATAAGTATATGGATAGCTATAAAATCACGCATTTCGTCTTCTGTCACTTGAATAGATTTGCCAGTTTTTTGAACAGAGTATAGATTTGACTGTACGGTAATATCGGTCACAATGTCTGAATAAAAAAAAAATTAAAATATTCTAGGGTATCTGCAGTGGGCAGGAAAGAGGCATTCATTATATTATGGTCTTGGTTTTCTTCAATTGTAGCTTGGTGACGGAAGGTGACGCTTTTTTTCCATTTATAGGTTAGTACAAATTTCGGAACTTTCTTTCGTCTTTTAGCCAGCACTGGAGTAATGTGCCTTTGGGCTCGAGTTTTCCTGGTAGCACTTTCAGGAGTTGATAAAGGGGCTTCAGACGGAAGAGATGGTATAGAAGATAAGGAAGGTATGTTCTCGTAGTTCGGTTCTCTAGTCGGCGTAGCTGGGCAAATTTGACGTAGAACTGGAGTCAATTGCAATGATGTTTCTGTAAAATCAAATTCAGGTGGATCGTCCCCAGTGTCATGATCTTCAGCATCAGGTTCAGGACTGCTTAAAATATGCATTCGCTCTAAAGATGAATCTAGAGATGGTGATGATGATGAAGCTAAACTTGGAGTATGCAGATCTGCCAATTCATTGTCCATGTCGGACCTATCACTGGTATCTGAGGGAGCATGCTGTATAGGCACAAGCGCCAATATTTTTGCCGTGCGTCCATGCAAAGTATGCTGTTGGCAACAGAAAATACCGAAATAAGCAAAATAAAACCCGTAACTTCAAAATGTTAAAAAAAAAGACATAACTATTTTGGATTAATTTATCATTAGGTATTTGGCATCGTTTACCATGATGAACATAACAAATTGTAGGTACTTTATAGGTTATTTGGCAATGTTCATCACAATAAACATAAGCTTTTGGCGGGTCATAAAACTTGAGGATTCACATAAAGGCACATAATTCACACACCAAAATATAACAAATAGTCTAGATAAGTTAGTGAAAGCATTAAAATACTTGAAACAATAGAAAATCAAGTAAAATCTTTATATTTACCTTGCGGAACATAGACGACCTGCGAGGCGCCGACATTTTGCTTTGACAATGACAAGTAAAAGTTTTGCCAGGTGCGTAGACTATTTTTTTACTATTAAAAAATATTATATACGGTATGATAATATTACAAAAAATACGAATTTGGTGTAAAAATATAACGAAATCATTTTTTTTCTCAAATGTTTCTCACAGTGAACAAAATCAAATTAAGGGTTAAGTAGCAGATATCTGAGTACTAACTATTAGGTGTCAGCTAAAAATCACCGGCTTCGGTAGCTCAGCTGGTCAACTAGCATATGCTGAATTATATCAAGGGAAGTTACTCTTTGGTATATCATCACAACTCAGGGTTTTTGCTTTTGCTCTTTTCTGTCTTGCTTAACTTATTATTCTGCATTGTTAGGCTGTGTGCAAGATTTTTTTCCTTTACTTCATTGAGTTGTCTTAAATATTACAAATAAACATGCAGGTGGACAGGCATATTGACATATTGAAGAATGCGCCAATAGTTGTTCTAGATGGGAATGTGCCGCAAGATACAATCGACCACATTTTGCAACTTTGTCAATTGTTCAAAAAACCCGGTAAGAATTTTACCTCATCATTAAGTTTGATTTTAATTTCAAAACTGTTGAAGCTTTAGTAAATTAACTTTAATAACAAACAACACTGCATGTTATGTTCATCTACTTAAAATTCCTTGACCAAGAAGTATAAATTTGAGAGTAAATATGTTTATTAGTACAGATGGGCAAAATGTAATCAGATTACTGAAAAACGATTACGATTACATCTTACGTTTTTCATCATTAAAGTCTACATTTTGCTCATCTGTTTCAAACACCACGAAACCCTCAATTGCATACACTCATAGATGGGCAAAATGTAATCAGATTAATGAAAATGATTAACGATTACATTTTACGTTTTTTACCATTAATATGACTGCATTTTGCTCATTTATGTTTTAATCACTACAGAATCCCAGATTGTATACACATTTATTATTTCTTAATGTTTTAAATGGATTTAATCATGATTACAGTGCAACAAAATTAAAATTACGACTACATTTTGTAATCGTTGATCATCAATCAGATTACATTTTGCCCATCTCTGCATACACTTATGACCCCTTAATGTTTTGAAGGGATTTAATCATGATTACAGAGCAGCAAAATTAAAATTACGACTACATTTTGTAATCGTTAATCATTAATCAGATGACTTTTTTCCCATTTCTAATTAGTATGACATAGAATAAAAGGAATTTATAGAGAAAAAAGACTGCGTTTTTCTAAAATAACATATTTAATTATAATAATTATCCTCAATACACATAGCTCATGTTTATAATTATTAAGTCACATTTCATAGAACCGTACAAAAAGAAATTAATATACCAAAATATTACATAATGTTATATTTCTTTATATTTAATCTTAATCTAAAGTAAATATAGCTGCTCATGTAACTACTAATTTAGAAGTAGACAGTATGAAGACACTTGTAAATCTTGATTTGCTTTTTGTGTTATCACAATAGAATACTCATACATTTTTTTTTCAATAATATTATTTATGGCCATATTAACATCAAATAAAAATGCAATCAATATGTCAGTCAAACGTGTGTTCTATAATAATTATCCTTAACCTACGATCACTAGTCTAGGACGGAGTTATTGTAATCAAATAAGAGATTCAAGAAATGAAGTCCACATAATTAAATGTTACCAATACTTAATAAATGAATACACAAAAAGCTGAATTGAACGACATAAGATTAACGTGGTACACAAATGTAATAAAAATACATTGGAATCTGAAAAACTATAAAAATGAAAATATGTTTAAATTTCGTTGGTTGACACGTATTCTAATTTTAGGTAAAATTACTATACCTAAAGTTTCACCATGTCTATTAAAAGATTCAAAAATAAATCTGATTTGCAGTGATAAACAATAATTAAAATCATATTTGCAAAGAGCTTAGCGAATTTACTTATAAACTGACGATTTGTTAAAACTTGATATTAAGTTCTACAATCCATATCTAAGATCAATCAAAACGGGTCTACATGTTCCACTGACGCTGTTGGTGAAGTTGATCACGTAGCTGATTCAGAGCGTGCTCGGGCTGGCTGTGTTGCATTTGAGCGACAAGGTTTTTCGCTTCCAATCGCAATTCGTAAAGTTTTTTCGATTCAAGATACAAAAGAATAGCAGCTACTCCTGTTAATAAAACCAAATCATTTTCATTATTCTTACAGTTCTTCATTCTAGAATTTTATCTTGTGTTGTGGGCATGTTTCAAATCAATGGTGCTTTTAACATTAATATTCTAGTAAGACTTCAATAATTATAATGAATTTACACGTATACACATTTATATATATTATACCAGTGTTTTTTATTTATATACAATAGAAGGAAACGTTTAATAATTTCCTGTCATGTGGTAGACCAAACCATACACAACGATAAAATCATGAAACAAGACTATAACCATACATCAGATTGTAACCATATAATTTTACAAATTGTTGTTACAAATATGTATGACTGTAAGGATGATTAAATCTCTTGTTCTACTTAAATGTTCTAAATACTAATCAAATAAACAGTAATTACTTACCAAACATTGCGCAAGCCACAATAGCAAAAGCATAAGACCAAGATAGAACATTAAAGGAAGGATACATCAACCAATCCCGACGGTAACAATTTGACCCAAATATAATCACAGCCAATAATAGGAATACACCTGAAACAATATAAAACAATGATTTACTTTCAATGCTGACTAATAAACTAAAATACCAGAAATATGTGAAGAGAATTGAACAGCTACATATATCAGTTAAAGGTACTAATATGTAATACTGTGTATGTGCTCCGTTTAAAAGAATATATATAATTAGAAATACATAAAATGTATTAACAAATATCCCAGGTAACATTGATAATAAACAATTTGATATAATAGCATTAAAATTATTCAGACATACAATAGATTGGCCATAGTGTACAATCAAGTAGGGTCAAATTGTATGATAGGTTATATTGATAAAAAACAGAATAAGAAAGTGACATGTGTAGGTGTATCACATCAGTGTTATTCAATTATTTATATTACTAAAAAGATTTTTTTTTATCATCGCCTGAGTATACTGTGCAATTACTATTTCAAAACATAAGTTGTTCAGTAATAATACTCACTTGATACTGCCACCATTACAAAAGCTGCTGAGACAAAAATCCATTCATATCTAAGCATTGTGCGTAAAGGCCAACGTACAACAACACAGGCCAAAATAACTTGAGCTGCTAGTGATAGCATCAAAGCCAGAGTAACAAACGACTGTACTGCCATCAGCCATCCAGGTAATAGCCCTTCTCTAATGACATAATACTCCTGAAAAACAATACAATTTATTTACAACTTTTTATTCTATATATGAGGAGTGTCGATTTGTACATTTAGCTAAGAATCACTGTGGGGGGAGAGCCAAAGGGCAGATTCAATGGCAGTAGCATGTATCCTATAAAAGTTTCCTTGTTATATTTGGGCATTCAATAATCTTATTGATGTAAAATTTGGTAACTACCAGAATATGAGTGACAGAAACCGAATTGGATGAAATCTAAAATTAAGATATATATGAAATGTACAAGTGCTACAAGGCAATGCATTTTTTGCTTCTATATTAGATGCACGCCCCTGCCTTATAGAACTTATTAGAAAAGACCTATGTCCAGCTGTGGACTAAAGTAGTCTAACAATGATGATGATTATTAAAAATCAAATTACAATACATTTTTTTATGGAAAAAAATAGAGGAACATACTTTGTCAGGGTACAGAAAAGGCTAATGGAAACCTTTTATCCTGAAAAAAAAGTATGTGAAAAGGACCAAGACATTACTACACTTTTACATAAATATGGTTTTGAAAGGAATAATATTTCTTAAACATACATACATACATGGCTAAAAATATAGTGACATCCATCAAATAGTTTATCATACTGATATGGTGGATAGCGAAATTTATCAAAACAATACTCCCATAACCCCATACGTTTAAACGAAGAAAACATTTCTGAGTAAGACTCCAACCAATATGGGCTGGCAAATGCCAGCAGCAAGAATAATCCTGCTATATAGGTGATTGAAGCTCCAAAAAGTGTAGCATCTGAAAAGAAAAATCAGATCAAAAGAGGTAAAACTAAACTAAAGCTGTATTATTAATAGGTTAGGTTAAGTTAATTCATATTATCTTAGCAACTCTAATTTAAAATGCTATAAAACAATTTTTTTTATGTTTTCTTCATGCTAATATTCTTATCATACTAAAGTTCCCCAAAATATGGTCAATTAGCTCTTCAGAAAGGTACTATTTTAGATATAAAACTTTATGCAAGAGAGGTGTCCATACAATACTTAAAGTCTTTTATCTTTTAAAGCTTTACTTAATATCTAAGCTATCACGCTGATTGTTTACTGGATTAGGCAGAGAAAATGGAACACCACTTATCTCTATTTTTGCCCAACCTCTTGCTTTTTTAACATTAATTAATCCTTTCATGCATTCCTGCAGATTCCATGTTCTCCAGTCCTTATGATCTATCAGAATTCTTATGAAGATATTCACTATAATAATCACCATTGAAAGTATTGCAGCTATAATACCAAAAATTATTATGTTTTACAGA
The DNA here is from genome assembly GCA_036320925.1 of Automeris io. Taxonomy (NCBI): domain Eukaryota; kingdom Metazoa; phylum Arthropoda; class Insecta; order Lepidoptera; family Saturniidae; genus Automeris; species Automeris io. Next base: position 104,561 of record JAUDJH010000037.1, on the reverse strand, counting down.
GTGCGTGTGGAATATAAAGTTCGAAGATAGTCAGATAGAATTTTAATTATACAACTTTTACAAAATAAATATAACACATGTTCAAGAAAATCTTAATTAGTTGACAAAACATTCTAAACAACAATTGCTTAGCAACTAATTTTATAGGAGTAATATAATGTGCCAGTATTATTTTACAATAACGGGCAGTCCACATTCTTTAACACTTTCCCTCCTTATTTTAAATGATACTGCATTCCTAATTCAGCTCGTATCTTGGTGAGCCTAGGCTTAGGCACAGCTTTTGTCATTAGATCTGCCAATTGATTTGCAGAACTTGTTTTATGTACTTGCAACAATCCTTCTTGTACTGTTTCACGAACAAAGAAGTGTCTCACCCTAATGTGTTTCGTTCTTTTGTGAAACTCAGGATTATGTGCAAGCCGTATGGCAGCTTCGTTATCCACTTTAAGTGTGGGCACTCCTTCTAAATTTGTAATTTGACTAAAAATCCTTTGTAGCCAAATTAATTCTCTTGCACCTTCACTTGCAGCAACAATTTCTGCTTCTGTAGTTGAAATTGCGACTGATGTTTGACGTTGGCTTAACCAAGAAACAATTCCATTCGCGAAAAGACATGCTACACCTGTTGTGGAGCGTCCAGTTTGTACATCTCCAGCATGATCTGCATCGCTGTAGCCTTCTATTATAGCTCTTGTACAGCTTGAATCATATGTAATGCCATAGGACATTGTTCCTTTTAGATATCTAAATATCCTTTTCACTTTCTGCCAATCAGCTTTGCTAGGATTTTCTAAAGTTCTAGATACCACCCCTACAGCATAAGCTATGTCAGGACGTGTACCTGTCATCAGATATGCTAATGCACCCACTGCTTCACGATAAGGAAACTTTTCTGAAGCTTCTACCTGTTCAGAAACTTTCCCTGTTTCTAAGGTCGGATTTGTTTCAATTGGTGTTGAGACTGGATTGCAATTTATCATTTGAAAACGTTCCATAATTTTCTTAGTGTATGTCTCCTGCTTAATTGTAATAGATCCATCCATTGATCTATCAATTTCCAATCCTAAATAATATTCTGCTGGCTTGCATGTGATTTTAAGAATATCACCTAACTCTTCTAGGAATTGGTTTGCAAGGGCTTCATCTGTTGCAGCAACAAGTCCGTCATCGACATATAATGTTATTAAAATTTGCTTGTCTTTTACCTTTTTCATAAAAAGACAGCAATCAGCTTCATTCTGAATGAAACCTTTAGAAAGAAGGATCTCTTCAAAGTAATAGTTCCAGCATCTCGGGGCCTGTTTTAAACCATACAAACTTTTATTCAGGCGACACTTTTGGTGTTCCATCACTATACCCTTCCGGCTGTTTCATATAAATTTCTTCTGTAAGTTTACCATTTAGAAAAGCTGTTGATACATCAAATTGAGTCAAATAAAGCTTTTCTTTAGCAGCAACACTTAATAAGGCTCTTACTGTAGCCGTTCTTGCTACTGGACTAAAAGTTTGTTCGTAGTCAGTTCCTCTTTGCTGTTTGAATCCTTTGACTACTAATCTCGCCTTATATTTATCGATTGACCCGTCAGGATTTCGTTTGATTCTGAAAATCCATGTACACGGCAGTGCTTTTCTATTGTATGGTAAATTGCACAGAGTCCAAACATTATTTTCTTTTAAGGAATTCATCTCGCTAGTCATGGCTTTCAACCATTCCACTTTGTCATCCCTTTTCATTACATCATCATATGTTTCAGGAAACATATCTGTACCCACATAACACACATAGTCCTCCAGTTTCGTTGGACATGAGAGGTTAGCTCTGTTGCGTAAATTGTAATTGGATTCTAAGTTTAATAAAGGCTCTACAACTTCAAGTTGATCGTTAGAATCAACAAATTCTTCTTCATCGCTTTCCAATGACTCTTCATGAACTTGATCTTGGTTTTGTTGAGCACTTACAGAGTGCGTGTGGAATATAAAGTTCGAAGATAGTCAGATAGAATTTTAATTATACAACTTTTACAAAATAAATATTTAACACATGTTCAAGAAAATCTTAATTAGTTGACAAAACATTCTAAACAACAATTGCTTAGCAACCAATTTTATACGAGTAATATAATGTGCCAGTATTATTTTACAATAACGGACAGTCCACATTCTTTAACAAAAATTGTGTAAAACCAGAGTGGATACCTACATCTCTGGAACAAAAGCAGATGGAGCACCAGTTCTAGTTTAAATCTAGTTTACTAAAAATATTGTCACCAAACCCAGTGTAGTTCTTTTGCTCTTATATTAACATAGCATAGGTGCTCATGCCAGTATGTGCCTAGAGCATGGTTCCCAGTAATTAAAAATATTGTAATTTATAAAAATGAAAGTACTCAACTGTAATCAAACTAGATAATCCTGTTACTATAAAAATTAATATATCTTACCAATATAATACCTTGTCAAGTTTCGAAGCAAGGAAACAGTGAATTCTTTTTAATTTTAAATTATATAAATGTAATGAAACAATTATTTTTTTAAATCCATGCTGGTGGGAGAGGAAGGTGGTTTTTACCATTATAGTATACAAAGGATACGACTTGTATACTATAATAATAAAACAAAAAACATTTTTAACGGAATTTAATGAAGTTTTTTGCTTCTGCCTTCCACAATGTGGGCACAGATACCTGCCTCCACACTCTTAGCTTTTAAAACAAAAAACATTCAATTTACAAGAAACTGTAAGTTAGTTAGAGAGAGATTTTATTAAATTCAACTCTCATATAATTTCTGACCGTGCTTCTATTTCAGTGTATTTAATTTATGTGCAGTATTTTAGCTAGAAATGGGCGTGCCCATAACTTACTTGATGCTTTAGGATATTCATTGTCGGCAGCAGTCATACTTATAATAGCAGAATAAAGTCACCTACTATTAAGTACTGAGTTGAATCTTATTTAATCTTGATATTAATTTAATTCAAAAATAACAATATTATTATGATAGAAAAACAAAAATTGTCAGTTTATTTAATTATTCTCTATGTCAACTGTAGTGTCAACTATCAATATTTAATATTCAGTTTTACGGCTATAGATACAAGCCCTTTTGAGAGTGTATTAATTAGTGTAGCCAACATAAACCATGAAAATCTCCATGAAATATTTTTTTAATTCTGGTACTGAAGGCGCCAAAGTTGAGTGCTAAAATTATAAATCATATTCGAATGCCTGTGGAATTTGTATGTAATTGAAAACAGATATAATCGTTAATTTATTTATGAAATACAAATGAATCTAAAATATTGTTTACCATCTCTAAAATGTCCTAATCAGCATAATTATAAATTACTACATCACAGACACTACTACTACTACGACAGTATTAATGGAGTCATGGATTTTTTTCCTAAATTTACCCTAATAGATTCAAAACCTAAAAATCGTCCAGAAATATAAAAATACATTCTAAATTGAAGGATTAACTACGATATACAGGATAAATATACATAAAAAACTTATTTAAAAGATAATTCACACAAACCCATCGAAGACGATGATAATTTTTCAAGCTTCACCTAAAGGCTTGGTACAACTGCTCAAAAAATTTTGAAATACTCAGCGTTGACTACATTGGTTTAAGCTGCTTCCAGAAAAGATAAAAAATGTGATTTAAGAGCAATAACGCTATTAATGTATCTAGAAATGCCTTTTTTTACTGGGTGTTCAAAGTGACTACATCGTACTTGATGAAAAGTATAATATAGTTTAGACTATATTACCAAGCCTAGCTATGTAATATCCGCAGCTATTTCTTGTACCTACTAGTACTGAAAATATTATTTCGCATACATAGAACTTGTGTACAATCACCAAGAGTCGAGAGACCATCGACAGTCGTCGTTGTCATAGCAATCCGCTTGTACAGCGACAGAAGGCCTACTGTTTATTTAAACAATACCCCTGTATGCGACAGGCCAAAAAGTCACTATAAAAGTCTTTGCATATGTGCACTGTGGCACGACCCAGTCGGGCAATTGCGCTAACACCTCAAATTATAGATAATACCTAACATGTTAGTAAATAAAAGTTTTAATTATTTATATGAATACAGTCTTAACTGCATATAAATAAAAGTACTTATACAAATAAAATTTTATTTTATAATTTTAAAAAGCATCTGTACATAGATTCTCGTTAGTAAATAAATCTTAAATACTACTTTAGAACTTTAAAAACAATAAAATAATATCAGACGAATAACTTAAATTGGACGGAATGTTAGTTCACTGTCAATAATAAAATCATTATTATACACTTACATCTAAAATATAAAAACTTCTTCATAACTGATTAGAACACCAATCAGTAGTAGTAATTAACTAATTTATCATCATTAATGTAGCCTATAGAGCTCACATCTGTATGCTTTCTCACATTAGGTACAGAGGTACTGACTTTGCAAATTATAATATTATTGTATATGTTTCTAATACAAAATTACCCTAAATATATCCGAAAGTAATTTCGTTAAAATAATATTACAAAAATTATACATCTATTAATGAAGATCTCATTATTTAATTGAAACTGTAAACTTAGGGATCTTATTAATGGGATATACAATGTTATGGCAGGATGGGGAGATCCGAGGACCAGACTCAACTGCACTTCTTACAAGAGGCCTATGTGCAACAGTGGACTAAAGAAGGCTGAAGATGATACTATTTATCAGTGGCGTGCATCCAATAAAAGCACAAAAAGCATTACCTTGAACATTCAATAAATATATTGACAAAAAATTTGGTCATTAGCAAAATAGGGGTCCTGGATTTCATATTGGACCACATTTTAAAGTAATATATATATTCAATAGCCAAGTTTTTCACTTGGATATTGATTATCTTCTTATGAAGACAGTGCTCTTTAACGCTTCTATAAGAATTCACGCCACTGCTATTTATATACATTGGAGTTATCATTTCCCAAATTTTGTATCTCTGTACTTTTATAGAATGTGTATATATAATTCAATTCAATTTTTCATCTTCAGACTTCAGCTACACTATAATATTAAATATAAAAAAAGGATATTAATGTCGGAATCTAATTTACGATATGTCTGTAGTTGCTATTAGGTACAGATAATTGTACAATGTCCATTCATCCATTATCATTGCTGCCACTAATGGTTACGCTTTAGATTCATACTCCATTTCGAAACGCGCTTGAGATTCTTTCAATTTATTTCGCTTCTTACGTTGTATATTAGCTTCTGTTAAAAACAGAGCAGCAGACACGATGCATGCAACGGAGCCCACTACTCCTAAACCAAAAGACCATCCTGAAACAAATATAATGGAACCTTTTTTTTCAATCTTATATATTTGTCTTGAAATGTATTCAAATAGTTATAGCATAATAATATTAAATTAAATAAAAACAGAAAATATAAGAATATGAAGTACAATGGTTATCGATAAAAATTAAATCAATATTAAAATATAATTACTATTTGAATACTTTCTAAGCAACAGGATAGTCAGAGCGTGGAATTATCTCCCAGACCACGTTATCTCAGCTCCAAATGTGAACCAAGTAAAAAATCACCGGGACAAATATTTTTCTCAATCACATAAGCAATAATTTAAAAATGCGTAATAGCAAGATACAAAAACTACCAGTTGTTTTAACTGCTTGCCTGATAATAAATACATATTTAGTAAATAGGAGCTTGCTTCAGCCGATCACGTGTCCGAATCACGTTATCTCTATCCTGTTATCAATTATACCCACATAGACTAACGGACTCTCGTCTCCCGATTACCACAGCTGCTCTTACACAATACATTAATGTGCTCATTTTAAAGGATACATAAAAATATCGTAAGATTTACCTAAGTAATTGTTTGGATGATCAGGCATCCATCCATCAGTATTTCCAGTGCATGCAAAGACAATGACTGCGATGCTGCCACACACCCCTGTAATAATTACACCATAATGAAAGTTTTCAGTATAGAATAATGTTTACCTTCTTGTAACTAAAAAAAATGTAATTAACTCTATTTAATTAGTCTTATTAAATTTAAAATTTAATAATCATAAAGGAAAATTTATGAATAAATAAGAATTAATCCGTAAAAATATAGATACCGTAGCGCATATGGCGTACGATTGATTGGTAAGATAAATTTCCTTTTGTGTGATTTTAGGCAAACAGGTATTGACTCGTTTTTCCTTCGTACTTTATCCTGGCTTAGGACAAGCGAATCACCTAATTAATAACTAACTGTTATTCATTTATTCATGGGTGTATACTACCTATAAATATTATGGAACTGTGTTATCTATAATTTATTAGGTTTTTTTTTTCATTTTTCGAATTAAAATCGAAAATTGAATATCCACCTTAAATTTCTCCTTGGCCTTTCAAATCACCCTGTAAATCTAATCTCAACTTATTGTGAACATTACTTACCAGCACCCAGCATGATGTAGCCTATACATTTAATTAATAGCACAAATCTTTTTTGATCTGGTCCAGCACAAAGGAAGAATATTAAAACCAAAATTGCTGACACTAAAACTCCAAAAAGACATAGAGTAAAGAAGAATTGTGTTGTAACCATGAAAGCTGAAAAAAAATATTGGTTAAACATTTTACTAAATACTCTAAACGCAATGTTTTGTATGTTATCAAACCATATCATACTAAATTTGTGTCAGTTTAGTCACAAACTTTTGTGAGCTATGTGAAGTGCCAAAAGATATACAATATTTCTTAGTGGAATGTGTCCGGAGCTTTTCTATGAAAGAATGCATGTTTATACAATTTGATTGGAATAGGTCTGATGTGGGTTTATTTCAGTGCAATTTGGCTGAGCAATCATCTTGTGCAGCTGATGCTTGAGAAGCTCTCACACATAAACTGTTAAAGTAGACTACTACCTCAGTAAGTAGTATTGTGTAATTATGGGACTAATATAGTCAGCCTGACTGAAAACCCCAAAAAAAAAACAATTGTAAACAATCAAATCTTCATTTGACCAAGAGACCTGTTTATATTCCTTAATTATTCACTAATTAAGCTCTACTTACTCTTTAAAGCACATAAATTATTTTAAGAGGATCACCAGAACACTAGTTCCATAATAAAATCCAAATTTGCAAAATAACTCTTGTAATATTACTCACCAGGGAGTAAAAATCCTCTAATTTTATCATATCCAGTTGTAAATGGATCATATACCCAACGGCATCCAACAAAGAATCTTCTTTGGTATGGATCTGAAGGATCAGGAAGTGACCTAAAGCAATAAGTCCATAGACCCAACCTGAAATAAATAAAATAAAAAGAATAATTATACTCAAACAACAGATCCCTATGATAGAAGGTAATAAATATATATATATATATATATATATATATATATATATATATATATATACTACCCAAAAATGGTCTAGTTTTTAAATTAACATGCACGTACTATTATAACACATTTTACACTTTTTCATTTTGTACTCATTATAAATATGAAATAGCATATATTTCAATGTCGATACTCTTAAATAGCGCGTGCTCCTACAAGTACTGACGGCGTAAGTATTAAATTCATTAATATCTAACTCAGATATTAAATATTTAAGATATCCGCTAGATTCGGTAACAAATATGGATTGAGATAACATCCATAGTAAGCTCTGCGACCATCAACAGTGGCCTAGCGCACGTTAGTTAAATATTAGAGAGAATAAGACACTGTTAGATAAACAAGGCCGAGTAAACTTAATATGAAAAAATATGTCCTCTTTGTTTTTGTACAATAACATTTACCATGAAATTCATTGCCGTCATACACATTTGATTTCACACAAAGGATAAGCAAAGTCCAATTACTAAACCTCGATTTATAAATGCTACTTTTCTCAGAATTTACTCAAACATTACAACTTATATTATTAAATTAATATCAAAGTATATGATAAGTCAACACTTTTTTTAACTTGGAGTAGGCTTTATTGAATTTTTATGCTATACTCAAGTTTCTATTATATATTTAGTTTCTTGTCAAACATGACCTTATATCCAGGACAAAGTTTAAGGAATGTCTATAAATCTAAGACTTTAACAGCTGATTAATTTCAGATGATACTTCAATATTATCCTAGATTTTTTTTTCACGCAAAATAGGTAGTAGAGTTACAAATAATGAGCCCATTTGAACTTGAACTATCCTAGATTTTATTTTCACCTATACCCGAGTACATTTGGGATACAAACTATGATATACATAAATGTATTTTTTTTATTAAATTACTCATAAATGTACCTATTACTTTAAAAAAAAAACTATAATTGAGACAGATTTCATGTTTGTTACCTAAGTATTTTCACTCTGCAACCATACATGAAAAAGATTTCATCAAACAGATGTATCTTCAGAAAATTACAATAGCCATTAAAATGTATATATGTAATTATTAACTTAAATAAGGTGTACATTGTCATTGCTAACACAGATGCCATTATGAACAGAATTTGTAGGTCAAATTTTTTTTAACATTAATGTTTAGGCAATATTATAGCAAACTACCTGTCTAGCCTTGCACTCCTAATTTTAGGGTCACTGGCCAACCAGCTTGGCGTACCAAATGCCAATGCTACTGTGACAAGGGCAATTATAAATATCCCAATACCAGAATTTCCAGCCAAACTTCTAGTCTTCATTATCTCTGTAACAATTTAAAAATGAATATTAATTAAGAAGATATTTGTAATTTCCACAAACAATTAACTCAATATATCCACAGAATATAACAGGATCATATTGCGCCTCCAGATTCACAGCGCGCCATGAATATACGCGACGCTTCGTGAAGGCGAGAGTAGATGATTTTTTTTTTCTGCTGTTGTCTTCCCGGATTGTTGTCCCTTCTGAGTCGCTTTTTGATGTTTGTGTCACATAAAGGGTTCTTGGCGTCATAGATATAGATTGGGCAAAATGTAATCAGATTAATAAAAATGATTAAGGATTACATTTTACCTTTCTTACCATTAATATGACTGCATTTTGCTCATTTATGTTTTATACACATTTATCATTTCTTAATGTTTCTGGATCTGGCATTACACAATAGTAACCAGAGATAGGAGTAATAACTTTTACTTTGAGTTAAATTACTAATCTAATACACATCACAATGCGACAAGCATGCACTATACAATCACGACAATGATGATTATTCAGTACTTGAGCCCGACTTGTATGCCTATTTATTTATATTGTAAAAAATATAGTTTATAGAGTTCATTAAACAGTGAACTAAATGCGAAATAAAAATGATATCAATGTCTGTAAAACTCTACTGCACAACAATTTGACTCATGTTAAAGGTGCAGTTGTCTTCATTACTATTGACCCACATACCTACACAATGTACAACACATACATTGATATAGTAGTACTGCTTAAATAAATTAACATGACAAATACTTTTTAGGTATAAATGATAACTTTAAAAGAATAACATTACCTATGAAAGTCTAAGGAACTCCGTGGAGATTTTTAACTCTATGCCAGACTTTTAACTATGTACCCAAAGAAGATCATAATTGAAAACTCTATGTGATATCTAATTATACATTACAAGTACTCATTAAAATGACATGTTACCAATTCTACCAAGTTAATTGGCTTTAACTTCACACCTTAATGACCATTTAAACATACTTTACTGGAGCTTTACAAGGCAATGTCATTTAACACCCATTACAAGGTCTTGTTTGAGATGAATAGCAAACAAGTGCCTACAAAAAATGTTTCGCAACTCAAGCATAATGGCTGGGTTAATACATACGCACACATAACATTAACTCAGTCACAATGCTAAAGTGTTCTCACGTTTTAGTCAGTGTGGGGAAATATCAAAAAAAAATATTTTGTTTTCAGTCCTTATAGACTGTATTTGCACACTAGAAAAAGAACATCCAATAAAATATATATTTTTTTTAATATAGGATTTTACTGAGGACATAAAGTAAAATTCAATCAGCAATAACACTAGTTGAAAAGTGCAAAATGTGTGATCCATACATTTTGTACTTTTTTACTAGTGTTATTACTGATTGAATGTCATATTGTCTAGACCCTCTGGTTATAAATTCATTGGTACACACTTTATCAAAGCCTGACTTGTATGTAGGAATATTTCAATTGAAGTTTCACTGACTCCCAGTCATCCAAATAATTTGAAATAATATTATTTGTAGACAACAGAATGGTTTAGACTTGTTAATGTTTATTTAGATGGAAACAATTAATACTCACTTATGCTCACACTGATCAAGCCCTAAAATATGCTTGAGCATACAAAAAGTGTGCTAGACAATAATAATGTGCATATGTTGTGATAAAATAATATATTAAATACAAAAAAGTTTGTCACTAAAGGGACTTAAACCAGGACCTTCAACGTTGCAGACAGGATCACTACTATCAAGCTATTAGGCAGTTGAAATTGAACACTATTAAGAAGTAATGACAAGTTCATTTCTTGTCTTGGTCTAATATCGCATTAGGATCATAAGTTTATAGTAAAAATAGAAATATTCAGCATTCAGTTATAAGTTTGACGAGAAAAATCTATGGACCCATGATACATAGTTCCAAATTTTTACAGTAAATTAAAAACTTGAGATCACTTTATAAAATAATGTCTATAGTTTCTAGCAACACATTTTGCTTAAAAGTAAGTACTTTAAATATATACTTTATAGCACATATTAAAAAACTACTTTTTACATTTTAGCTCATGTTGCTAGAAAAATAAGAGTTTTAAATTACTTCAGCAATGTCAAAAAATTTTATTTAGATATAAGACAGGTTGACTGATGTTGACTTGTAATTTAAGCAATATTGAGATTGTCTAGTACTAAATATCTAATACAAAACAGAAACGAACTACGAGATAATAGAGCTATATACAAATCTCACGATAGTAATGACGTCTTCTAACAAGGACACAAAATAAATATAAAACCAATGTTAAGTTTATAATTGATATTGTAATTGCTCACATATTAATATAAAATATTTTAAAAGGAAGTATCTTAAAACCTTATGATTATATAGAAAGACACTTACTGGTCACGAAACTTACACCACGCTGTCCATACAGGGAGGAATAAATATAAGAGAAATATTTAGGCCTAATTAAAACATTAAGACTAAACAACATGTTAGTACAAAAATTTTATAATAATATAAAAAACCAAATTATTGCAGTTAGGCAATGATTAAAACAATGACTAAAACTGTTTTATCGTGAGAAATATCAAAACAGTTTTAACGAATTTTTTTGTTAGACAAAACGGTATTACTTACCTTAAACTGCACCCAATAATATTAAATAGGTACGGTTTCGATTATTTAATCGACGCTCACTTCTTTTTCCTTCTTTATATTTATATAATTAAAATTGATTCAAAATTTACACGATTCTAAAGATTTAATAAGTACCTTCTAGGTACCACCGCAGTGATACACAAGCTTTGAACTAATGACATTAATGACATTTTATAGAAAGGGGCGTGGTCAGTCGTTTTTTTTTAATGGTCACTAGATTAATGGTCTTTGTGCTTCTTTTCTTTAACTAATTCACATTGAAAGTACCCCTAAAAGTAGATTATTAATACAAATTAAATCGATTTTAAATCTATGCACGCAAATAAATACACACATTCTGACGCCGGCAGGAGATCACCATCCAGAGTGATACACTCGCAGCTTTTATGCCAAGTTAGCAGCTTTTTTGTTACCGCGACACATTTAAAGTTAATAAGGTAATATAAGTTGTTTTATTTCTGGTAACAAATAAACATTTGTCCCTTTTCTTTTCTTTTTGTACGGCTTACAGAATTAATCAAGCGTGATCTTTCAACAAAAATTACAAAACTAGTAAAACAATTTCAAACAAAAATGAATAGAATATCATGTGAAGCAGGGATGTTACGGAGCTTCGACTCCGACTCCGATAAGTCGGAACTTCCGATTGATATTACACCTTCGGTTCCGAAACTTTTTAATCGGAGGTATTAATCGAAGGTCATCACCACTATTGTAGTCAATTTATTTGATTTCATTTTATATGTAATCAAACAATCAGTGCTACTTAATTTAAAGATCTCATTTTTTAAAATTTAGATTAAAAAATATGATTAAAATTATTAAATTTAGAACTAAATGTACATTTTAATTTATTATTGAAAGATATTTTTTATTTTACATTTACATTAAATTAAATAGAAATTAACACAAAAACAATCCTGGAGAAAATTTGATTTAATTTGTGCATTCTTAATGGAAAAATGTTAATAAGAAACATAGCAATTTTTGTTTTCATTGTCTGTGTAGGTGTAAATTTATCACTTTCTAATTAAAAAGGTTCACTGAATAATGTTTTTATTTGTCCTTTAATAAAACTATTTTATTCTGCCGTCACTTGTGACTGACATTGCCTCCGACTCCGATTCCGACTTCGGTTCCGACTCCGATAAATCAAATTTAAAAACTCCGACTCCGACTTCGGTTCCGATAAAACTGCCTTCGTTACATCCCTAATGTGAAGATAACACTAGTCATAGGAATAATTTGAACAACGGAAATTAGTCAACCCAATGAAAACATACATATGTGTCTAAGATATGTGTGTATAGTTCCATAGTATAGTTTCCATACAAGGACTCCAAGTCATTTTCTCAAGTATGGGATGCGTTACTTTTAGTTACAGGAATAACAATCGGTACAGTAACGCAAACTATTCACAGATAAATAGTAATTTAAAATGTCAAATAACAAAAAATTTCCTGTTCATTAATAACTCTTTAATAATTAGACGGGAGTATGGTAGAAGTCCATATTATGAGACACTGTCCCTATTTATGATACACAATATGAATATAATAATTTATAAAAAGAATACCAAATTATAATTTTAAAAAATATAATAAACTCATAATTTTATCATTTTTGAAAGAAATTAACGAGTCTAATTGTTTATTATTACTTGTATGTTTTAATAAATAATTAAAAAAGTATGAGGTTTCTTGTTAGCATTCAAAACCGTGGCTTAAAATTGTTGAATGATAACCACTGTACAGTTTTTACTTGGATGAAATTATATATTTTATTATATTTATATACATAATGTAAGTGTTATCTAAAAGTTTATAAATTATAGATATTGTATGTTATTTGAATTTATGTTAATTTATAGCAATATTATTTTATTTTTGAGTGTCTCACAATAGCGACATTTGTTAACGTAGACCGGTATATGGAACACTTTACACCGTATATCACTCAATACGGACATCAATTCTTATGATTGTCCCCATTAATGAGACAGTGTATTGTTATGCGTTTTTAATTAAAATATCAATCATTTTTAGTATTAAAAAATGTTTAAATATAACAAATTATTTATCAGCATAACTTCAAATAGTTATTTCTGAGTAAGTATTTTCAATTTAATTACGTTAATTTCAAAACCTAACCTAAAATCCAAACATTAATTTTACAAGGTTTTTTTTCCTAATTTTTTTTTGTTAACCCGGGGGAAATCCTCATGGATCGTAAGGGGGTGGTGAGGGCCGCCCCCCGGTATGCCGGACTTTTACCGACTAAAACCCCCGGGGTGGTCCGTCAAGCACTCTAGGGCCGAGGGGTATGGCTGCTCGCCTACCCAGAGCCCGGCCCTACGCGTCGCCCCATTACGGGCTCGCCGTGAAAGTAGGGGAGGTAGATGGTCGCCTCCCCACCGCCTTGTGGTGTGTGGGACCACACACTACACCACCGGAGCATTGTCAGATAGCTGACCTCTCAGCCAGACTGCCCGACCCTCCGTAGGAAGGACCTCGCAAGAAGTTCGGCGGCCGAAGCGAGGTCTTTCTCCCGCGGTATAGGAGCAATCGTAGATTCCTCGGGGCGGCATTTTGGGCGTCTCTGTAGTAGACGACCCCTCTCCGTTTGCAGACGGGCCTCTTGGCGGCGGCGCACGCTGGGTTGCCGACGCGATGGCCGGCAGGTTTGCCCGCAGCGGCGCACACCAAGCAATAGGCCCACCCGACGCATTCCTGGGCCTTGTGGCCCGGCTTAGAACAGCGGTGGCAAAGTCCGCTTCGGTCCGTTCCGGACCTGCACTTTTGGCTCACGTGCCCGGGTTCCAAACAGCGGAAACACCGGAGCACGCGAGGCTTTGTCAGGCGGATCTGGGCTTTTACCCAGCCGTTCACCCGCAATCCGCGCTCCATCACCAAATTGGCGACGTCGACTAGGCAAGTAGCCCAGCACACACCAAGTCCGAAAGTACCGAAGCGGACCTCGCTGACCTTTATCTTAATTATTTATTTGAATTTATTGAAATATTTAAAATACGTTTTTTTATACTTTTATTAATTTATGAAATATTTAGGTCAACAGTGAACAGTAAAAAAAAAATTACTGAAAATCGGAGTAATGGGGAAACAACAGCCGTCTCAATCAGCAAAAAAGAAAGTGTTGTGTTCAAAAGTGATTGATAAAAGACTTAAATATGACCCAATAGATGTAGAAAATGCTTTAAAAGCAATAAAAGATATTGGGTCATCATTACGGAGAGCAGCCGTTGCCTTCGGAGTACCTGTGGCTACTCTTGGCAGGAATGAAAGTATTGGACTAGATGAAATAAAAAAAAATCAGAACCAGAAACAGTCTTATCGTCTCAGGAAAAATATGATATTGTCAAATGGGTGCTGGACAGGGCTGCAATGGGAGCACCTGTAACAAAAACTGAATTATTGGATTGTGTTCAAAAATTAGCTGTAAAAACTCCGTTTACAGATAGTCATCCTAGTCGCCACTGGTATGAAGGGATTAAAAAACATCATTCAGAATTAGCTATAATGAAACCCCAACATTTGAGTGTTACAAGAGCAGCTGTCACTTGTGAAGAATTGCAAGAGTCGTTTAAAAAGTCTGGAGCGTATTTTGAAAGTAAAAATGTATCTAATATTTCTTCTACAAGAATTTTTAACTGTGATGAAATTAGCTTACTCCTCTGTCCTGAAGCAGAGAGCGTGTTGGCAGAAAAAGGATCACCATTTCACCAAAAAACCACTAGACATCGTGTGGGATACCATCTGTATGTGGTGGATGTTCTACATTCATCATGCGAACGGCTAAAGAGTGGAATATGCTTCCAGAGGCCGTATTTCCGCGATCTTATGACCTGGGAGTCATTAAGAAAAGAGTGAATAGGCATTTAATGGGCGAACGCGGTTCATCGTTGGACTCATCTTCACCTTCCACCAGGTGTGATTGAGGTCAAGCGTTCGCCTATAAGTAATAAAAAAAAAGTTACAAGAAGAAAAGAAAAAAGTGACGGAAAAAGTAAAAGAACTGCAGAAGAAAATTAAAGAAGTGAATTAAATATTTTTATAATTTTCATTTATTTCTCATTTAATTTAGTAAAGACTAATTATTTGTTATTTCAGATTCAAGTTTATTATCTATTTTATAAGTATTGTGATTTATTATTAGGAAATAGTTATTTTAAAATGAGTCTTATTGATTTCTAAACTGTCTCAAAAATAGGGACTCACATCATGAGACATTGGGGCCATCTACTTTTTAAGTGTCTCATAATAGATGTTCCTCTCATAAAAGGCTATTAATATTATTTTTACAAATTAACAATCAATAAAAACTAGCTATATTAATTAAATAATCATAAGACAATTGTATGATATGACTTAAAATAATTTTTGACTTAACAGATTATATAATAGCGGCAATGTACGACCAACCTGAAAATGTGTCTCATAATACGGACTTTTACCATATAACAAAACTACGCGTGCAATGGAATAAAATAAACATGTTCCGCTGTATGACAGTTATTACAACTCTAAATTATCATTAACGCGAACGGCGTTATAAATCAGACGAGTGACCCTGCTCGCGACTCTGAAGGTTTTAACTTTATCCCAGTTTCAGCAAACATTTCTGTGAAGAACAGATTATACTGTCGCGTGTTATATATTGTATACTATTGTATATTTATTATGTAAATCTTTATCATTTATCTACGGAGCAAACTTTTATTTTATAGTGCAAGATTGATTTAAGAGTACGATTCTCATTACAGTTACATATCTTCACAGTCTACTGTTTTATATTATTTAATTCCTTTGTTTCAGTCTTCTACGAACCAACAGATCGCAGAAAGGCAACAAAATGTTTACAAAGCAAATGTGCCGTAAAATTTAGTTCGCCGAACCTTGCAGAACTCAAGGCAATGGCTTACTATCTTAGACCTAATGTGAAAATAGATGCTACTTCGGAATTAGGCGAAGTGTTACACTTATCTAAAATTGTATCAACAAAAATAGAGTATCTAATTGTTACGTTAGGTGCCAGAGGTGTGCTTACTGTAAATAACAAAATGCAAAATGGATCGAATTTAAAAACACGCTTTTACCCTGTACAGATCGTAAATAATGTTCTAAATGTATCTGGTGCTGGGGATTGTTTTGCAAGTGGCTTTATTTTTGGGGTTTTATCAAAATATAACGAATCCAAGTGCATATCTATAGGTTTTGATGCTGCTAGATCAGCATTACTATGTAAAAATACAGTTCCACATGATTTAAGCACGTAACAATCAATTAATTAGTATTTTTTTTATTAATATTAAAAAGCCAATATTGCAATTAGCAAAGCAATACTTGTGTTTTAAATTCAATATTACAAATAATAATCTAACGTTTATATAATAAATAAATTATTTGTTGTCATAATAAGATTTTTATGTGCCAAGGTCTTAGGTGCCAAGATATCCTGTGAAATAACTACTATTGAATACTATATAAATCTAGAGCAAAGCTTACTTTTAATAGGGTCGTTAAGGATGCCAATATCATACTTGAATAAAAAAAAAAAATAGTATAATTTTTTTATAGATCTTAAAAAACAAATCATTTATTCATATCAAAAAACTAAACTGAGCAGAATGTACTCCAGACATTTCTACAACATCAAATTTAAGCTAGTGAAAAAACTTGTAATTTTGCCTGCTGTTTTTATATTACCATTTACATGGTGCATCTAGAGCAAATATTTCGTGTTTTGCAAAACATAAGCTTGTCTTTTTATTCTTTCTCATGTATTAAAAATTACTTTTCTTTTTCTCATGTTCTATGTTCACAAGAAAGACATTTATCTATGGTACAAGAAATAATTGTAAACATGAAATATTTGCTAGGGCCACGTAATTATTAATAACCTCTCGTCCGTGGAATCCCATTACAGGACCCTGAACATGAACTTGATTTTCTCTAAATTTTATTGGAATTTTGTATAACTCCAATTATTTTTATCAATAAAATATATTTTTTATGTAATTTTCTACACTACATATGACTTTGAATTGCATTGGACCTGTTCTTTTAGAAATTATATGAGTTAACTAATAAGATAAGGACTTTTTACCGTGTCCTGTAATGGGTCGCGTTACTGACGAAGGGATAAGGGCCATATAACAAATAAATAATAAAAACCCGTGAATCATTTTACTAAGTAGAAATAATCCTGTATAAACAGATGCTTCTAATTGTGTCGGTAAATACCAATAACCAGCATATACATGCTAAATAAAGCGCCAAAAATGCAACATAAATAAATTAATAGTTTATGCTTTTTTTATTTTATATTGGCCATTTTTTAAATTTGTTTACGTAATAAGGAGAAAAAATTGTATTAATATCGATTAAACTACAAAAATTAGATAAACCTTCAAATTAACGGAGATGTAATGTTATTGGGATTTAATATTTATCGACATAATTATTATAAATTATATTTAGAATATTTATGAATAAAATAGAAATATTTCGAGTAGTGGCAGACTATCTGCTTTAAGTGTAATTTTTTTGGCGTCTAATAATAATATATTGTCATGCCGTGTCCATTTCAAGATCAGCGGCATCATTCACTACTGTTGGCGATATATATGGTTATACATATATATAAAATGTCTCTCAAAGCAAATGAACGTTTCACCTCTCAACATTACAATCTTGGTTATTGATAATAAAATATAATACCAAGTTAAACAGCCACAGAATTACATGTCACAGCACAACTCACAATTGTTTTTATGAAAGGTATGATACCCCACTGTTACACACTACAATGTACCTTAGTCATGTCCTGTTACATCAAATAGTGCTGTTGTAGGAAAGCTTTTTTTTTCCTTAAGACCTAATTAGTGCTAATTAACCATTTGTATAAAATCAAATAATATTTATTTACAACACTATATGTAAAAAAATAAAGCAACTCGACAATGCATTCTTTTAAAGTTAATGCCATAGTAAATATATATAAATTTGACATGTTATTACTTATATCTTAAAATTGTTGTAATTATTAAATTTAATAAAAGTAAATAAGGCGAGATTCTGTTGTGGACGGAATCATATACAATTACCATAAATCTTTGATATTAAGTAAAAATAAAAACCTATCAGACACTGATATACAACTGGTATATGCAATTAGAGTGTGGCAGAAAAAACAAAAATTATGATCCTATGAATTTCTTAAAATATATAAGAATGTATAATTAAAATGGAATTTAATAAAATTTAGGGAAATTAGAGTAATGCTTAATAGTTATTTTGTGAAATAATATACAGGCTGCAAATCGAAAACACCTTAGCAGTTTTGTGTCAATAACGTATCTATTAGTCATTCAAATATCAGTGTGTCCACCAGTATAAGATTTTTTCCTTTCATGCATTGTATAAGATGAAGGTTCGCGGCTCTCCATTTTATGCAATCTCTTATATTTCTGTACTCTTGCTTCAATTAAGAAAAGTATTCCGGCAGGGAAAAGAGAGATCACACCCACCACTCCCAGACCATATGCCCATCCCAAGTCATTGTGTTCCCAATCCCTCATCCAGTCACGACCATCGCCTTTAGCTCCAAAGATGATCACTGATATTAAGCCACTAAAACCTGAAATCGAATTGACAAAAAATTAATTCATATTTTTTTGTGAATTTATAAATGTACTATGTGTTCAAACTGCCAAATTCTGTTTTTTAACAGATATCGACATATTTGGCTTAACTGAACTCAATTTATACAAATGCACTATATGTCAAAGTGTTAAGTCCAACACTACCCATTCCAGGATAATTACACTATAGAAAATTAATTCTTATGTAAGCAATTTTATTATCAACTATGAGTTATTAATAATAATAACTTTATTTCATATTTCTTAAATTAAAAATACATAAAATTTTAAAACTTAATATTAATTTCTTAAATAAATACCAGAGTGGATGAGCTTCTTCACCCAAAACTGAATGAAAGGCCCATCCACTTTCTCAGACAAAATACTTAAAATGCCATCAGTACTGCCCCTCAAACGCTGCAGCATCGAAGCACACCGCCGACGCATAACTGCATGAAAATCATGCAATCCTGCTTCGGCAAACATACCCGACGCACTACAGATTCGGGGCAGCCCCAACAGCACTCTAAAAGCATTATTATACTGAATACGCAGGGCGTTGTACGCCCCCCGCGAGTACCTCACCCACAAGCTGCACGAGTAAAAGGACTGGCAATATGCCCTAAACAATGTTAATTTAACATCCTTCGTGCAGCGTGCAAACCTGCGGGCAAGCATACTGCAACGAGCAGCCAACGCCCTGCGCTTCCTATCAATATCTTTATCATCAGTAAGCCATTCCGTTACAACATGTCCAAGGTATTTAAAATGCGTAACAACACGAAGTGGAGCACTATTCATATACACAGGTGGAATATGTATTAAAGGCGATTTACCTCTCACTTTAAAAATCATTAATTCGCTCTTGGTCACGTTATACAAGGTGTCTCAAAAGAAAGTTCACATTTAAATCTTTTTTTAAAAGAAAAGTCTTAGCTTTATTGAAAACATGTTTATTTTATATTGAAGTACACTGTTTGGGAATTTATTTTATAAAAATAACATCGTCCAAATGTAAACCGTTGCGCTCTCGGCATTCATTTAGTCGGGCACTAAAATTGCCTATGACAGCTCGGCAGGTAGTCTCCGTGATGGCTGCCATTTCATGACGAATATTTTCTATTAATTGTGCCAGGGAAGTCGGTTTATTAGCGTAAACTTTTGATTTGACATAACCCCATAGGAAAAAATCCATAGGCGTTAAATCGGGACTCCGTGGAGGCCAATTTATGTCACCTCGCCTGGAGATTAATTTGTTCGGAAAAATTTCTCGAACTCGAGGCAGAGATCTGTTGGACGTGTGTGAAGTTGCTCCATCCTGCTGGAACCATGTTCTTTGGTTGTAACCAGGAAAGTTTTGCAGTTGGGTTACGAAAAACTCGTCTAACATCTCCACATAACGCTCTGAATTCACTGTGAGTGTGCGTCCCCTTCCATCTTCAAAAAAGTAAGGGCCGATAATTCCTCGCGCCGACATCGCTGCCCATACGGTGACTTTGGGTGAATGTAGCGGTTTCTGATGTTTTTGTTTTGGGTTGGTTGCACTCCAGTAACGACAATTTTGCTTGTTTACATGCCCATTCAGGTGAAAATGAGCTTCATCGGAAAACAAGATGTTGGTGAACGTTGGAAAGCGCTCAATCATCTGATTTACAAAGGCAAGCCTCTGACCAGCATCTTGAGGCTTCAGTTCTTGCACTAACTGAATTTTGTACGGGTGCAGCTTTAAATCTTTGTGTGAAATGCGGCATAATGAAGATCTGTGCACATTTAAAGCAACAGCACGCTTCCGAATCGAGAGGTTTGGATCATCTCGAATAGACTGAGTAACACTGTCCACGTTTTCGGCTGTTCTTGATGTTCTTGGCCGCCCAGATTTTGGTTTCTCCAGAGTTGACCCAGTCTCTTCAAACTTCTCAACCCATTTTGCAATGAGTCGAGTGCTAGGCGCATCATTTAAGTGACGAATATGTCGAATACTGCAGAATTTTCTACGCGCTACAGTCGCCGAATTACCGTTTTTGTAAAACTCACGTACGCACAACGCACGGTCCGCACCAGAGAAACGCTCCAAAGTGACTAAATTCCCAAGAGCCAGACTACCGACTGACATACCCCCCGCGCCCCTCAGAATAGTTGCTTTCGCGTAATAAGATAAGCAAATGTGAACTTACTTTTGAGACACCTTGTACCTCAGACCATGTGACAACGCATACTGTTCACAAACAGCCAATAATTTTCTCAAACCGTTAATGGACGGGCTGAACAACACCATGTCGTCGGCGTAGCTTATGTTATTAACCATTTTGCCATCTATTGAACAACCTACCATGGTGCCATTCAGCTCACCAATCAACTGATTCATATATAAATTAAATAAACTAGGCGACGTTAGCCCACCCTGCCTAACACCACAGTATTAACCATATGAAGCCGACTGTGCACCTGCCCACCTCACATAGTTGCTCTGGTGTGAGTACCAGTACTGAAAAATGTGAATAAATTCCGGGGGGTAACAAAGTTTCACTATACAGCTTATTCCAGAGAATGTCATACGAAACAAGATCGAAAGCCTTCGAGAGGTCTAGAAAACCGGACAGTCTGCTTGAGACATAAAATAGCACTTTCAGTAGACAAACCGGTTCTAAAACCAAATTGACCATCATTTAGCGCAATATGCGCGTCCAACTGTCTTCCTAATAGACTATCCAACACCTTACCGAAAACAGTTGCCAGTGAGATTGGTCTATAATTTAATCTATCTGACAAATCACCCGTCTTATTTTTTAATACTGGTACAACCACCGTAGTCATAAGATCCTTCGGCAAATATGAATGCCCTACCAAAAATTAAACAACATCATAAGTATCCTGGGAAGATGCACACCCGCAAACCTCAAATGTTCCACACTCAGACCATCGTGACCCAGCGACTTACCACACTTCATCATGAAAATAGCTTTTTTAACATCTTTTGAAGTAAATGAAACATGATAATCACCAGCACTCACAGTTCTAACACACTGTCCCTTAGTACTAATATTAGTAGGCTCAATTTGAAAAGTTTTTTTAAACATATCAGCAATGTCCACAGAGCTCGTTAGCCCACCAACACTACCCGGCAAGCCCGACCTGGGATTCAAAGAGTTCGTATGACTCCAAAAAGAACTAAAATGCTTTTGTTCATGTTTCATAGCTATAATATTCAATTTAATCTGTGTCTCATTGTCTTGACACCATTTTAATTTGTTTTTAAATTTTTGCCTAGTAAACTTCATTCGTTCATAGAAAGGCCCAAGCCTTGGCCTACCAAACGAAACCCAAGTGAGAAACCCAAGCCTAGCCTCTGCATGATATTGCTTCACATATTTATTCCAACCAATAACAAAACGTTTATTCTTTTTAAATGGCATATATGTAGATCTAGCAGCTTCTTGCAAAATAGATATAATTTTATAATACATATTATCAATTATTGACTTATGTTCAATAATTTTACATATTTTATCGCTACAATCTCTAAATTGACTAGGAAAATCAATATCGCGTAAGGCTTTATTACATAACTCACTATACCTTGATATTTGAAAAGAATTTCTAAAACCCCAAATGATTGCATTATTATTATTATTATGCTGAATATCATGTTGAGCAAACTTCGGTATTAAAACATTAAAATCACAAATTATTTCAAGAGGAAAGTGGTCAGACCACGAAACAAATAAATAATAATAATAATAATAAATAAAGATTAATATATTCATGAGAAATTATATTATTATTGATATTAATTTTATTATTATTGATTATTATATTATTCGTTCTATTCATGAGATTAATATATTAATCTCATGAATAGAACGTTTTGCACTATTTGTCACCACGCAGTGATCTAACCACCTACCAGTCCCGTGATAGTCACTCAAGAATGTAAAAGAATCTGATTCAACACCCAACATATCAGTATCTGCGCACATCCAATCATGGTCGCTACAAAATTTAATTAATTCGTTATAAAATAATTCACCTGGATGCGCATTGAAATCTCCTAATAAAAATACATTTTCAATATCATTACACTCCACAATAGCATTTACTTCTGACAAAATATCTGTATACTCTATCAAATTATTGAAATTGTTAACAGGCATATAAATAGAAAAAAAATAACATTACTCTACTCTTAATTGCTACCTTAATCGCAGCTAATCTAACATTGTTACATTTAATCACCGTTACATTATCAAAAGCACTTCACTTCCATAATAAAGCGACACCACCATAAGGTCTTCCCCATAATGACTCTGACGAATCAACAGCTGACACACCCGTTGAATTAAAATCTGGGTGGATGCCATCGAGAAACCCTAAATCATGCTGAAGCAACCAAGTTTCCTGAAACGCTATTATATCAGCTGAAAGGCATAATTCTTGTATATAATTTACTGATCTCTTAATGGATTTACAGTTATACCTTACTAGCTTACACTTTTTATATATATGTTGTTGTAGATTAGACATCATTTTATTGCTTTTGAAACATCTATGTCTATTGCATTTCGCGCTCTAAAAAACAAAATAACGCCTAAAAAAGATCCCATTTGGCCAAAGGCTATCATTATTAAACAAATGGATTGAATGTTTAGGTATTAAAATCTTATAAGAATCATATTCCTTCACATGTTTCATCACGACCTTCTCTGGTAAAACTGCAACATTTGTTTTTTCCTTTATGTAATCTGCTATGTCCTCCGATGATACATCTTTCGACACATTATATTAGGTCCTTATATATGAAATTGGCGTTTTGTATGGGAGGAACAAAAAGTCGAATATTTTTTAATATAATATATTTAATTAATCAAAGTATGAACCATTATTTTCTATGCACTTTTGCCATCTCATAGGTAGTTCATTGATCCCTTTACTAAAAAAACCAGTCGGACGGGAATCAATAAAATCATTGAAGGCGATTTGGACTGCCCCATCGGAGTTGAATTTTTTCCCTTGCAAGAAGTTATCCAAATTTCGAAAAAAATGGTAATCTGTTGGAGCAAGGTCCGGGGAGTACGGAGGATGTCTTAGACTTTCCAATTGAAGCTCTTCTAATTTAGTAGCCGTCTGTTGCGCAGTGTGTGGTCTAGCGTTGTCGTGAAGCAGCAGTGGCGTGGAGCGATTGACCAGCCTAGGTTGTTTAGCCGCTAGCTTTTCCATCATGGTTTGCAATTGCTGACAATAGACATCAGCCGTAATAGTCTGGCCAGATTTGAGAAAACTGTAATGAACAATACCGGCACTAGTCCACCAAACGCTTACAAGTAACTTTTTTGGGGTTAATTTTCGCTTGGGGCAGGATTTGGCTGGCTGGCCAGGATACTACCATTGCGCTGAGCGCTTCCGATTATCGTAAAGAACCCATTTTTCATCACAGGTAATGATTCGGTTTAAAATACCTTCATTATTGTGCCGGTTTAGTAATGTAACGCAGCAGTCGACGCGCGTTTGCCGGTTTGCTTCAGTCAATTCGTGAGGTACCCACCTTTCAAGCTTTTTAATCTTCCCAATTTGCTTCAAGTGAATTAAAACAGTTTTATCACTAACATCGCAGCCTGCAGCTAACTCGAACGTGGTTTTGCGATGGATCCGCTTCCACAATAGCCTTCAACTCTTCATTATCAACTTGAGTCTCAGGCCGTCCACGGGGCTTGTTCTGCAGGTCGAAATTTCCAGAACGAAAACGTTGGAACCAAAAACGAACTGTGTTTTCTTTTGCAACACGACCGCCATACACATCATTCACCCTTCGAGTTGTTTCCGCAGCACTAGTGCCACGGCGGAACTCGTACTCGTAAATAATGCGATATTTTAAGTTTTCCATTTTGTAAAATGAGTGACGCAAACAGAAAAAAACAAATGAATGACGATCATCGAAGCACAAATACCTGAGTCTATAGCTGTACAAATTTGAATTTGTAATTCCTTACCAAAGAGGAGAAATTTGTGATTAAAGTGGCCAGTACGAAAAACGCCAATTTCATATGTAAGGACCTAATATATTAAAAAAGGAATCCTTATATCAGCAGCTTTGAATTTCAAAGTGAAATCAACATTCGCAGTGCCTTTTTTTCCAACAAAACGTGATTGCTTCTTACGTCTTTGTACTAAATTCCAATCTTGTTCCATACTAGCCTCTGCACAATACTGTTCATTATTGTTTACAGGCATAATCTTATCTTCCGTACAAATTCGTTGACTCGTCTCCGATACATCTAGTGCAGTTGCTCTCATTGTAGGCTGAAGCGGGACAGCAATACGTTTGCCACATGCATCTGAAGACACACGCGCACTCCGTATATTAACACAACCACCGTCTTCATTCATTAAATGCAATGAGCCGTTAACAACTGAATCAGCATACGATATGCAGTTTACTTTATTAACATTATGAACATTTTCACTAGATATAGATTGAACCTCCTTATTTTGCAGTAAACGTTCATCAAGCAATTCTTTTGAAACATAATCGCCTTTTATTTTCTTCACTTCAGATTGCAACAATAGTATATCCTTTAATAATCTAGTTACATCAACATGATCAAATGTAATAGGTGGCAGTTTATTTAAATCTCTCGCTACAAAAATAGGTACGCTTTCTGGATCCGTGTTTTTAAACAACGATATAATATCCTCCAAGTCTCGACATGATTTTTGATCTTTTCTTCGCTTTATTTTTTTAACATTAGTAGTTACAGATTCAAACAGCAACGACTTTGCACCATCTATATCATCCGTTGTAAAAGAAGAACTGCACACTTTGATTAAACTTTCTTCATCCATAACATCAATCTTGTTTTGAATAAAGGCGAGTATCTCGCTTATTACAATATTACACGAAGTACACTTTAACAACAACATTTTTCATATAAATACCACAACCTTCAGCGACGCAGGGTAGGTCGCGACTCAAATTAATAAAACAAATATATTTGTATTGTTTCCTTTTTTTAATTTAAATTTGTATTAATAAAAATAGTGTGAAAAAATTGTGCCAATAAATCAAATTCCATCATCATCATTCCCCTCATCTTAATAAATTAATGTTTAAATTTGAAATATTTGCTATAATTAGTAACATATGAGGTAGCATCCTTCTGCGAAGTTGTAATGAAGCAGACTGAGGCCGCCCAAAGGGTCAGAGAGCGAATATCTTGTCTTTTTTTTTTTTCAGCATGTCCTACGTTGTTGGCCTGGGAAAAACAAAACCTTCAACAAAACCGGACTTGGTGGGCGAATGCAGAGGGCACTCAGCCAGCGAAAGAACATCTTCTCTGGCCACTCAGTGGCCAAAGCACCGTCGCCGGCGGGACGCGTTCACCCAGAGGGAGCGGGACATCCCCCGATGACAATAGCCGGGTAGTAGACTTGAGGGATTCTGCTGCCCAGATGAGAGGGAGACGGTGCACAGTGTCCGGCGCGCCGCCTGAGAGGTTTTGGAGAGATGGATTTTTACTCCTACCCCTCCCCCAGAGGGATAGCTTCAACAATGCCTTTTGTTCCCTGGGCGTCTGGAAGAATTTGGCTTCCCAGGCCTGGGTGGAGCAATCAGAGGGACACCCTGGGGGTTTTTAGTCAGTAAGAGTCTGACACACCGGGGTTGCTGCCCTCACAGCATCCCTGATGGTCCTATGTAGGATTTTCTTCCCGGGATACCAAAAAAAATTAGTAACATATACTATATTTTTTCTCATTATTATTTCATTTAACTTTTAAAAGATGCAAAATATGATGTAACAATCCATAATTTATTTAGATCTTTTGTTGTATTTTTCACATTCTAACTAACTAGCTTTTCACATTTACTAGTACAAATTTATGCATAAATATACAATACTAGAAGACCCAGAACACTATTTCCTGCCCAAATAAATCTATCATTGAGTTACTTACAGAGCTATAAGAAATGAGTGACCTAAATGAAAATTTTGTAAATTAGTTTACTTCAAGAAAATATTCTGAAGGTAAAATCTTAGTCTGTTTCAATTAGTATTACTCATGGAACCAATATATTCAATAAACTAAGTAATTTGTATTATTATAATGTTGAAATGTTTATGCTTTATTAGCCTATTTAGATTGGGTCATTAACATTTGGGCCACTATGGACTGGTGGCTTGAAATAACACAAACAATCATTTTTGTTCTCACTGGTAGTGATTACACCATACCCAATGTTAAGTACAATGCAGTCTAAAAAACTATTTTGACTATAAAGAGGCATATATTTGCTAAGTTACCATAAAAGTGTGATGTCACACAAACAACTATTCACACTGTTTAAGCCAGCTAATATAAATGAAGTAAGAGAATATGTCCTCCAGAAGAATGTTTCAGAACTTATTAGTTCTCTAATTGTTAGCCAAAAAAGAACTTGCCACCTAAATCTGACTTTGTAAATTAGCTTATTTATTTTATGAAATGGAATAGTTATGAAGGGTGGAACAAGATTGTACAAGTGATCAGAACATTCGTCATTATCATATACATTAAAAAATTAGTTACTTCCAGATTACCAGAACTCATTTCAGTCTACAACAATAACACAAGAGCAAAACATTTTGTAGTTCTTTTTACAACTCATACAATTTCAGGGACCTATAATTAATTTTAATCATAATTACTATTAAAACGTTACATACCTCCAATTACTAGGACAGTTCCCAATGTGACCAAAAGCGTTAAGTAATTATCATCATCTTTTTCTTTCCTTAAATAGAGGTATGACAAAAACAATGCAAACAAAACACAGCATAAAGCTATTGTAAAGAAAAACTGAGTGGCTATGAAAAAGCCTGGCAATAGGATGTCATGAATAATATAATATTCCTCTTCAAATATCCACCAACACCCAGTGAATAAAGTGTCGTATAAATGATGAATTTCTTCGAATTTGTTAAAGCATACTTCCCATAAACCTAAAAGCAGAACGTTTATGTTAAGGAACGCGCTATTAATAATAATAATTTTAACAAATTTTTATTACCTATTTTAATAAACTTCGGATCTTTTAGTTTTCCGTCCGTTATTAACCAGTAAGGACTAACAAATGAAATAATGATAAATAAAGATGCTAGTGTGAAAAAACCTAATGCAGTATATCCAGTCTTAGATTTAGCCATATCGTTTTAATTGTTAACGTTTGAAGAAAAGTAAATAATAAAAATACATTTATTTAACACGCCCAAATATCAAAAATCTACGCTATAACTGTGTTATTTGTTGCCCCTTTTGTGGGAAAAGCAAAGGTTGATAAGCCATACAGCCACGTCGGATATTTTCTTTTTCCTTCATTGTATTTTCGTCTTTATAAAAATCAGAGCCATATCTGATATATATTTTTCTATATCGTATTTTATCTTTATAAAGGCCGGAGGCATATCTAAAATGTATGTAAATGCTCAAAAATATTAAGTCGATAGTTAAAATATTTCCAATTTTGCCGAAATCCATTAAATTATTTAATCGATTTTAAATCTTTTCAATGTTATTAATATGTTTTTTAGAAGATGCATATCAACAAAATGCATTCAAAGTGACTATGTGTTACTACAACATTAGATGCTTTGTACAATTGTACAGCATTAAAAATAATTATGAATCGGCTCCCCAATTAGAGCTAGTTATTGATCTAAGAACATTTGTAGCCCTTAATGGGAAATATGTATATTTTGCTAAAAAAGCTGATTTACCGGGTTTTAGTTTTTAGCGTTTTGGTATGGTGGTAGTAACCTACCTTACACTATAGCGCAGGATAGCGTGATAGAGATGAGATGATGAAGAAAGAAATGAAGAAGTCTAGACAGCAAGTTGATAGGCGTTTAATACAGCACAGTAAAAAGTCACAACACGAATAAGGTAGCACAAGTGGTGTAGGATAATTAGAAGCAAAGTTCAGAGCAGAATACACGAATAACAACACGTAAACAGCAACTGTGCGATCGGTACGAATGGCAAGCGAGAGGAACGTAACGGCGCGTCAAATGTGATAGCGAGACTATTCGGGTGTGCGGGCGGTGAAGCGCTCGCTCGTTCACTTGTCTTCCTGTAGACAATCAACAAACAACACAATGATCCGATAAAAGATTTTACTTTGAGATTAGCGGCAAAACTTCAAGCCGGAGTGGTTGCATCTCTTCAGCACTCTCGCTAAGTAATTGTTGGTTTCTGTTGTGGTAGTCGGCTTTTTTTTTTGACTGGCTCGACATAGTGACTATAGAGTAACTGATGGTAAGTACAATGTAGTCCAAAAACGAAAGCAACTATCAAAGGATGAAAATCCGTTGATAGTCTACATCGTCATGTCGACCCACATATACTACGACTGAAGGTCTCTAAGTATATGAGCTACTGGAAATATACAAGCTGATCCCGAAACGCAACAAGCCGAAACTGGTCACTATGATTGGCTTTATATCCATAAACAGTGGTTGCGATCCAGACGGGCATCGACGCCCTACCACCTTGCTGCTGGGTGTTAAATTGTTGTCTGAGCTTGTATTGTGGACTTGGGCAGCAGTGGCATGCTCGGCTGACCATGGGCAATGGGGAATCAATAGTTTTTTGGTGAGAAGCTAGCAGAGTGATGCGTCCTTTGGGCCACTGAGATTTCTTACCAATCTGCATAGACTTCCTTGCCGTTTATGTTATGTGCAAACGTTTTAAAATTATGCATTAAACAAGAAATGAAGATGAATAAGAGATTGAAACTACGTCAGAGATATTAAGGCGTGGCGGGAAGATGTGACAGGAAATTTAATAGTACTTATAAGACCTCAGACATGGCTGTGTGGCGTGTAAGTTTTTGCCTTATGGGGAAAATAAAACAAAAAAAAGATATCACTTTTAGGTTAAGTTTTTATTTACAAATTTATATTGTAGACATTAGTCTGTGATTGTAGATAATTTGTTTGATATTTATAGTATATTGAAAGCAAGTAAGAAATACAAATTATTCTTCTATGAACTATTAAATATGCTAAGATATAAACTTGTAGGATTTATTCAACGCGGTCATTTGTTTTTCATAAAACACTTTTCAAGTCTGAAAGAAAATGAAAACTATTTAAACTTATGTAAACACTTAAATGTTACTGAACCTGAAGCTCGTTTTATTTGTCTAAAACAACCAATTATAAATAAATTGGATGAATCAAAAATAAAGTTAGTTATTGACACTATATGTGGATTGGGATATTTAAAAGAAGTGTTGATCGAGTTTCCTACATTATGGGGCATATTACCACAGACTTTGAAATTCAGATATAAAGTTCTTGACGAGTGTGGATTCAGTAATATATCACCTAAGTATCTGACTACATATTTATCTTTGATGAAACAAATATGTTTGGGTGATTTAAAAAATTATGGTTATATACTGCCACACATAAATGTAGAAAATAAACTTGCAAGCTACATGACGCAGTGGCCAACTTCATTAACAACCTTGATTTCAGGTAATGTTGATGAGTTAACTTTGTATGAATTACGTCTTAAAATTATACAAAGATATTTAGAACTTGTCTTGGATCTGGCAAGAGATGAGTTTTATAGGGGTTTGCAGACTTACCCTACTATTAAACATAGGCCTTTACAAGTTTTAAATGAAACTCTTCAAATATTACAGTCACAAGTCATGATGCCATGTTATAAAATTAAATCAAATTTATATTTAATACATGTGGACCCGCAAAACTTAAAAGATATTATATTTAAATTCAGATCCATAGGTGGTATTGATATTAAAGAAATATTAAGGATGCATCCTAAATTAGCAACAAAAAATTATGCTACTTTAGTTGAAATAAGAAAAATTTTACAAGACTTTAAAATAAGTAATGAGGCACAAAAGAGATGTTTTGATATTTACACCTTAGCTCCAAGTACTGTAAAAGAAAGATTAGAACGGGCACAAAAGATACCTGAATTTAATACATTTGAAAATCACCCAAGGTTTTTAAAAATGATTCACTACAACAAGACTGCTCTAAAAAGATTAAACAAGCTTTACAGTAATAATAAAAAATGCCTTAGTCTTAACATCTTATCAGGAAGCTCAGCACATTACGAAGTTTATGAAAAGGCTCCTGGTGATAGATTAGGTAAAGGAAAGGATCTACTCTTTTGCATTTCCCAATCACTTGATAAGAAATACAGTATGAATGAAATAAGACAAAAACTGAAAAGGCATCCTTTCTGGATTAATATACCACTAGTGCAAGTTAAATATGTAGGTGAACAATTAAAGAATGAATTCAGTGTAAATGATATATATGAAAACTGTACAATCCTTCTTTATCCTTGGAACAAAATAAGAGAGGTAATCAGATTTTTGAATTCAACAAATAAAGGAAAGATTCTACATATTATTGAAAATATCAATTTTGATCAATTGGACAGATCACAAAGACTAAGTTTAATTCTGTATATACTTGAAAAAAATCATTACTTTTCTGGGAATGGAGTGTGGTCTGAAGAAAAAGTAAAAAATATTGTTAATTTAACAAATTTGGAAGATATGAAAATGTCTTCATTATAATACAAATATGATTTTATACAATAATGTAAAACCTAGTCATCATAGCTTTATGTAATAAAAAATCCATTAAAACATTTATCAATTTTTTTATTTTAACTATTGGTTTAAATAATTATTGTTTATTGCAATTTATTTGTATTGCAATGTAATTTATTGCAATTATGCAAGAGAATCAGGTATATTGTGGTTGATAATGGTATAAGGGTTCTTAAAGTCTAGCAGCTGACTTGAGGGTGTCCGCTGCCTAGATGAGAGGGAGGCAGTGAGCAATGTCTGATGTGCCTCCCATGAGAAAGTTCTGGAGGGGTAGGTTATTCACATCAACACCTCCCAGAGATGAAGCCTAAACAGGCTGTTTGCTCTCCAAGCATCTGGAAGAATCTACGGAGTCACTGCCTTCACAGTGGCCCTGATGGTCCTATGCAGGATTTTCGCCTGGGTTACAAAAAAAGAGTTCTTCAAGTCTCTAACTATCTAAGTATTTTGAAGTATCTTACTCTTTGGATAAGGGTATCTACCTGCCTGCATGTCATGGCCCAATAACATATACAGCCCTATATCAATAGTAGACTTCTGTGCTTTTACCACTTAAAGAAAAGAATATTGCTGCTTCTCGGGATTGACATCGATCCACTATTTGGGAATCCAATCGCCCAGGTCATGTGCTGCTTCCTGGAAATATCAAGGAACACAGCCAAGTCGGGAATTTGTAATATAGAGTGTGATGTCATCTGCATAGGAAGCTAGTTCTGTGTCAGGATGCTTTGGTATGAAATTTATATGTCCAGGTGCAGGGATTTTATAATAAATCATTATGAAGATTTGAACTTTATTCCTGTCTGAAAAAAATAACTATAATACTAAGATTATTAATATGTCTAGATGTAGTCTGTACATAATTATTACGACCATAAGATTCTTGATCAGAATTTGTAGATATCATAGCCTAGTTGTTTTCATTTTTTTCATTTCATTCATCAAAGACCTTCACAACAGAACCGGGCGGGATAGCCTAGTTGGTACCTGCTCCCTCCCGTGATTGTGCCTGTTTGTGATTGTGTGTGATTGGCGCGGCGAATTGATTACAGGACCCGCAGTTCCCGCTAATTCGCATTAGTCCCCTTGGGGTTTTTAGCTGGTAAAAATGCGGCACACCCTGGCTGTTACCCCCTTCGTGACCGGGACGGTCCTATGAGGATATAGCCCAAGTAAACAAAAAAAAAATTGGAGCGTACACCCTACCTGCTAACCAGAGATGGGCAAAATGTAATCAGATTAATGATTAACGATTACGATACATATTGTAATCATTAATCATGATTAATGATTAACGAAATTAATCAAAAAAAGTAATCATTTTTCGGTGATTAAGGATTATTAATCTTTAATCGGATTCCAATTAATCATGATTACTTTTATGATTACTTTTCTGTTTGATACGTAAAATGTGCTGCCGACAGCAGAGCGGCGCTCGCCTATATTCATTGGAACGAAGTTTCTTATCGCGCATTGCGAAAGGAGGTTAGAGAGTTGTCGTCCAGCGCGAAGTGGGGGTGGTGGAGTCCAGCGGAGAGTGGGGGGGGTGACTTCCAGCGGGGATTGGGGGGTGAATTCCAACGGAGAGTGGGGAGGTGTCGTCCAGCGGAGAGGGGGGTGGTGTCCAGCGGAGAGTGGGGGGTGGCGTCCAGTGGAGAGAGGGGGGTGACGTCCAGTGGAGAGTGGGGGGGGTGTCGTCCAGCAGAGAGGGGGGTGGCGTCACGTAGAGAGTAGGAGAGGTGGCTTCCAGCGGAGAGGGGGGGTGGCGTCTAGCTGAGAGTGGGGGAGATGGCTTCCAGCGGAGAGTGGGGGGGGTGCGTCCAGCGGAGAGTGGAGGGGTGCGTCCAGCGGTGAGTGGGGGGGTGGCGTCCAGCGGATAGTAGGAGGGGTGGTCTCGTCCAGCGGAGAGTGGGGAGAGGGTGTGTCGTCCAGTAGAGAGTGGGGGTTGGCAATCAGCGGAGAGTGGGGGGTGGTGTCCAGCGGAGAGTGAGGAGGGTGACGTTTAGAGCGGCAATTATGACACCATTACTACTGTAAACCAATATTATTTATGCTAAATATAATATATGTAGATATCTCATTGTTTAGAAATATTTATTATACACATTGGTCCTGATACAATGTACTGAATATAGTGCCATCTATCTGTTAAATAATATTTGGGTACTTCTTAATGAAAGCCATCATAAATTAAAAATGTTATGTGATAATAGTTATTTCCGATAGATAGCGAGATAATTAAAAAAGGGAAGGAGGCCGATGTTATAAAAATAATAAGTGTGGATGGTATACAGATGCACGCTGGTTGATGGTTTTGATTTTTCATTACTGAAGTTGATGTTAAAATCACTGGCCAAAATGAGTGGAAGTTTATCTAATTTTTTGCCACCCCTCCTCCCCACTTCTAGCTGGACGCCACCCCTTTCTCCACTGGACGACACCCCCCCCCACTCTCCGCTGGACACCAAACTCCACTCTCCGCTGGACGGCATCGCCCCATTTTCTGCTGTATACAACTTCACAGACCCTTATAATGAACTGCTCAACGAGATGGATATTCGGGGTCAACTAATTCAAAATAAGATAACTTGAAAAATTAAATAAACAAGAATTTAAATTGGTCTCTCTCTCGGCCAGAACTCAAAAGTAATCATATAAATAATCATGATTAATTGAATGAATACTGTAATCAAGATTAATGATTACCCATGTAATCATGATTAAAAGTAATCAGATTACAAGTAATCATGATTACATTCATCATGATTACTTGTAATCTGATTATTAATCTGATAAAAAGTAATCATGATTACACCCATCTATGCTGCTAACCAAAGTTAGAGTTGCCACATGTCACTCCATATACCCTAAAAATTTATTATGTATTATAATACTGAGTAGACTACGCTTCTGACAATTATACTATTTTTACATTCGAATAGAATGAATAATCAATTAGATAAATTATATCGTTGAAAAAATAGATAAATTTACTGTGTTAAGTAATGATTTTAATTCTCTATAAAGCCAATAAGATTAGTATTTTTTTTCTTGGAAAGTTCCGGCGTACATTGCAATGGACTAATCTTTACGGGATTCATTAAAAGTCTACATTAAATATTGAGAACAAATTCCACGGATGAGCCTTTATGAATTTAGGTTTTTATCAATAGCTCCCCTAGTTTCTTTTCTTTTTATAATGGTAGAGAGTAAAGTTGTTAATCATTTAATTTTTTTCAATAATTTTAGAGCTCACCAACTTTACCGTATAAGCGATAATTTTATAGTTAGTTGCAAAAAATTGTCGCCAATAAATGTAAATAACAATATTAGATTAAGCACTTGAAATTATATCGTGATGTGTAAAACTTTGGTGCAAAGGCGAAAATGATGTTTAAATATATTTTTTTATTGTAACGAGGCCATGTTTTCGATTTTATGACAGCCAATATAATGTCGATGAATTTTAATAATATTCTAAGACGAATATAAAACAATATTTCCATGTCAATGATTCATATTTTGGTATGCCGGCAAAGTAGATACTTTACAATAAACGAAATAAAATCAGGTTTTCAGAAAAAATTGTCCTTTATGGAATTAGAATAAGACGTGAACATTACAGTGCGTAAAGGCAAGATTCTGAAAAAAATCCTATTCTGTTCTTTAATAATATTAAACGAATACTATTCGCCACGAATAACTAGTAATATGTGGGTTATATATTTTTATTTAATTCAATAAAAATTTAGGAAAATAAGGTTATGATGTCCTCATCTTTGGGGATATTGGTAAACGTTATTGGGAAATTTTAAACCCTAACATCAATAACACTGGGTACCATGTAAATTTGTAATCCGAATCAATTTAATTCCTTTCTTTATCTGCTACAAGTATTCTGTGATAAAATGGCGAACTTACTACCTCGATCAATTGGTCTTGTAGAAACAATTTTCTTAAAAAACGGGAATAAGGTACTTGTATGTTGTTAATTTTAGTAATCATAGTATTGTGTAGTGGTTTTGCAAACCAGTACACAATGCCTTTTGGTAGGTTAAGGTTTTAAGGACTTACATTGTGCGTTATGTTCAAATTATCTTAAGATGACTAAAAACAATATTATTTATTCAATACACACAAGTGTATAAGTTGCCTTGAAAAAAAATGTTACATTTTATTTATAAATTTGACCTTGTCAATTCAGTCCTAATGTGACCTTACGTCATACAATATGTAAAGTTACTCAAGCAATTTTCACTAATAAATATATTATGTAAATTAAACTTCTTCAAAAATAAATTCTGATATTGAATCGCGATGTAATGAATGGTAATAAATTATTACTGGAAAGATGTATTTCAGCAAATTTTCGTATGTTTGAAGGTTTAATGAGCTTTATTCTTTAGACCCTGATTGTTACAAATTACACCGTGGTACTATTGTTAGATTATCAAATTACTTTTTCTTATAATTTCTAATATATTTTAACTTACTTATTATTTTTTTGTTGTAATAGGTTCAATATAAATATAAATTATCTTCAGTACCAATAATTTTAGCTAAAAGGTCTAAGCTAAGTCTCAGTTTACATTAATATTATTGGTAAAAAAGTACATAGTATTAATTGATACACTAGATATGTATAATGTAATTAATTAAAACTCATAAATTTTGTTTTTCTTATTTATAGCTATTAAAGGATAAAATATATTAATATAAAATCAAGTTAATTACATCAGGCCTTGGCTGTTATATATGTTCTTTGGCCTTGGCCCAGAGAATAGTAAAAGAACACAATTATTTTAGTAAATAAGTGATAACAGTTTTTGAAAATATCACAAATTATTGACAACTATTTTCTTTAATTATTGGAATTTTGTAATGTTCAATTAAAAATATACTTACTGGCTATACTTTAGTAATCCTAAAAATAGTGAATAGTGGTTTAAAAGAATTGTAATATTACTGAGGATATTTACTTATATATTTATTATAAACATGAAATTTTTAATTTCACATATTGAAGTTGATATTGATTGTATGTCCATCAGTTTTTAGCAGCAAATACAAATAATCTTCCAAGCTTACAACAAGTGCGGCATTTGAATGTCCATGAGTATGTAAGCTATACCCTACTGAGGGACAATGGCATTCCTGTACCCAAGTTCAACGTAGCTAAGACCAAAGATGAGGCAACAAAGTTTGCTGCAGACCTTAACACCAAGGATATTGTCCTAAAAGCACAGGTAAAAGAATTTCAACGTTATGGTTTTCTTTAAGCATTTTACTATTGAGATTAAAAAATGTATATATTTCAGGTACTTGCTGGTGGCAGAGGAAAAGGTTCTTTCAAAAATGGCCTTAAAGGAGGCGTCAGAATGGTAGACACGTAAGTCAAGTTGAAAGTAGTGGATATGAGAATATTATCATCAATTGGATAATATAATACTTAATATATTTGATTTCCAGGCCTGAGGTTGCAGGTGAGATAGCAGGAAAAATGTTAAACCAATATCTAGTAACAAAGCAAACGGGAGCAGGAGGTCGCATCTGTAACATGGTGATGGTCACTGAACGCAAGTTCCCCAGGCGGGAATTTTACGTAGCCATTATGATGGAAAGAAGTTTTAATGTATGCACAATGAAAACTATATTTTTTAGTCAATTATGTAATATTATTTAAAAAACATTGTGTTAGAAGTCCTTTGAATACTCTAAATCATAGACTCCTGTAATGACCATATAGGACTAAACAGGATGATGATTTTTAATGAGTCAATGAGGTTCATTTTCTTATCAATATACCCTATATTGATTAGAAAATTATATATTTCTTCAGATGAAATCTCTTTTGTGGTGAGTGGTACATTAGTTGCAAGTATCCACTTCATGATTATTTGTCATGCCTAATGTGATCGGCAGTGCAGTTCATTACTATTCTTAAAGCACTTATACATGACATTTTTATTAGATGCCATGCAGGTAAAATAAGTTAATTGGTTCAATTATCTATAGCTCAAAAACAAGTGATCATTTCTGGAATTCATAGGAATAGACAATCAATTTAAGTGTTATGGAAAAATTTATATTATATTTGACGTCCACTGAG
The DNA here is from genome assembly GCA_036320925.1 of Automeris io. Classification (NCBI taxonomy): domain Eukaryota; kingdom Metazoa; phylum Arthropoda; class Insecta; order Lepidoptera; family Saturniidae; genus Automeris; species Automeris io. The sequence continues at coordinate 66,754 of JAUDJH010000037.1, read as the reverse complement.
TGAACAATGATTGTTATTATGTGATAGATTCTAAATTCATATGTTTTTTTTGTATTCATAGTTTTTATTCCTTGATTTTGCTAACTCATATCTAATCTTTTAGGGTCCCGTAATCATTGCTTCTTCTCAAGGCGGTGTAAATATTGAAGATGTTGCTGCAGAAAATCCTGACGCCATCACCTATGAACCCATTGATATTATGAAAGGCATAACTGATGAACAAGTTCAACGTGTTACTGAAAAGGTATAAAAAATAATATAGAAGTATTTAGATTTCACTCTAAAACCCTAAATGTTGCTTTATTATGAAGATGTTCATTATAAATATTTTAACGGGTCTTATGCGCGAATAAACTTTTAATTTTGGCTTCACGTTTTGACCTGGTCACACAGGCCATGGTTAATACAGTCAAGCGCCAGTCGCAGAGTTTTTGTAGAGGACTGGAAGATACTTTCTGAAACTGCATTTGTTCTTGATTCGCGCATAAAACCCGTTGAAATTATAGTCCGTCCGTTTATAAAGAGTAAAAAATGTGAAAGCTGAAAAATTTGTTATGAAAGTCTTTCAATGAGACTAGTATTTTATTTAATACTTAAGATGAAATTACTCTTAATCTTTTGGTCTATAAATCTATTGTGCGGCGTGGGCGGTGTGGGCCGCCCCCCGGTGTGTTGGACTTGCACCGACTAAAACCCCCGGGGTGTTCCGCCTTCCACCTACCGGCATCGAAGGTACTAGGGGGGCCTCATCCTCGATGACCGGCCGTGCGGCCTTAAGTAGGCCTCTACTCGTTTGGGGAGGAGTGGTGTAAAGAGCCACCCCTCTCATAAATCTTTGTTGTAGAGCGGCACGCGGGAACACATTGCGCGCCGCTCGCACCCTTGTTGGACGACACACTTCCTCAAGCGTGCCGCCAGCTTCATCTTCCACCAATTGTGATTGAGGTCAAGTGTCCACCTTTAAATTGTTAAAAAAAAACCGAGGCGCAACAACCTGAGAATAAAAATTTTTATTGGTTATATATTTTATGATATCCCATGTAATTAAATATTGTTCCATTATATTTAAAAAAATAAATAATTTCATATTGATTTAGATTGGTCTTCAATGTAACAATGAAGCTGCAGATATGATAAAAAAAATGTACGATTTATTCTTGAAGAAAGATGCATTGCTTATTGAAGTGAATCCTTATGCTGAAGACGTTGTAACTGGAAAATGTAAGATTTTATTATTTGTTGAAAGTTATCATCGTCTACTTGCGTACATGAGATAATATTACAAATAAATTATGTGTTATCATATAAACTTGTAAGATAATCTAACTAAAAAAGTGTGATATGTCCACAGGCCTTTATCTCACACTGAAAGCGAAAATGATTTCATGTTATTTTGCAAAACTGCTGAACAATTTATTTTAATGATTCAATATATCTAGGGACATGACAATTATACCCTGAGAGATATTATACCCTGTAATTAGTTAGTAAGCTAAAGAAATTAGGGAAATGTTTTGGCATTTAACTGTATCTGGTGCATATATTTTCAGTCTTTTGCTTGGATGCGAAATTCCGATTTGATGACAATGCCGAGTTTAGGCAAAAGGAACTGTTCGAACTAAGAGACATAACGCAAGAAGATCCCAAGGAAATTGAAGCTGCCAAATATAATTTGAACTACATTGCACTGGATGGTTTGTACGATTCATAGTCCATAAATGACTTTTTTTTACTCAGCAGGCTAATTCTCTTATTTTATATTCGATATACTGTCAGTTACATTATAATGTCACATCACTTTTTGGTTGATTTAGATTTAGAGTTGAATAGAATTGAATTTAAAACGATTTTAAGGTATGAGAATTGCTCCTCTAATATTTATTTTACTTAAAGGCAATATTGGATGCATGGTGAATGGAGCTGGTTTGGCAATGGCGACCATGGATATTATCAAGCTTTATGGTGGCGACCCAGCCAACTTCCTTGATGTGGGTGGTGGCGCCACAGCCCAGGCTGTCTCGGTAATTCATGTTCATTACCAACATTACTATATTTTTTTGATATTAGCTCTTCATTATAATATTTTTATTAATTTCTGTATAGAAATGTGAATGTTGATTCCTTAATCACATAAATTAACGATACCTTAATAACTAATTAACGTTTAGTGGCAAACAAAAGAATGAGTTGACACTGGTTTATAAGTGACGTAGGTAGGTACAAAATGTAGTCGTAATTTAAATTTTGTTCTGTAATCACGATCAAATCTCTTCAGAACATTAAAGAGTCATAAATTTGTAATGATGGTGATGTGTAATGTGCAATTGAGGATTCCGTAGTTGTTAAAACATAGATGAGAAAAATACAGTCGTATTAATGATGAAAAACGCAAAATGTAATCGTAATCGTTTTTCATTAATCTGATTACATTTTACCTATCTATGGGTAAGATTATACCGGCGGATTATAACACTAGTTTCTTCAGATGCGATTTGAATGTTCTATATTTGTAAAGCAATGTGTACGTGTATTTTAACTATAATACGTAAAAAATAAATAATTGAACACTTATACATATGCATCAATCAACCTGCAAAGCCTTCCACTGATTTGCATTAATAATAAACAAAACTCTTTGACTTGACAAAAGTTAATATAAAAAATTTAAGAAATTGAAAATTTATTTGAAAGAATATTTTTTAAATAAAAGTTAATAAAATTTTTAAAAAACTCTGATAAAATTACATAATACACCCATAATTAGTTATCCTTTGAATAAATTCAAGTTACACATCAAAATGCAATTGTAATAAGCATAATATTGAATATATTCAATTGGATTTATCATGTCAAACTTGCTGCATTAATGCATCATATGCATGTAGTAGGCCACGTATAATAATAATTATTAATTACGTAATTAAAATGAACTTTGTCTGGTAATGATTCGCAGGAAGCGTTCAAGATCATTCTATCTGACCCGAAAGTGTCGGCTATACTGGTAAACATCTTTGGAGGTATTATGAGGTGTGATGTCATCGCTGAGGGTATCATAAACGCCGCAAAGAATCTGAACATTCAAGTTCCTGTCATCGTACGTCTACAGGTACATAGAATATAATTATTTATTTAAACATGTTTTCACATTGACGTACAGATGGTAAACTTTAAACTATGTATATTCCTTTTTGTCTTATTTATTAATACATTCAGAAATATTTTTAACTTTAAGTGATGCTAGGATATAAAAACCATACACACAAAAGTTTTTTTTTTAAATTAAAGTAGGTAGGCAACGATCAACTCACACATTACCAAATCTATCGGAAATGATTTAATATCCGCAATAACACTCTGTATAAACAGTTCAACATAATTTTTGTAACTATGCTCAAAATTATAAGCCTTTTTCATGCTGACATACTTTTTCGTTAGAATGGGACATAGTTTTACTAGTTTTTAGCTCATCCCAAGAAATTAAAAAACTTTAATATAGACAAACATTGACTGAAACTATTTCATATATTGAATATACCTAACCAGAATTATCAGTAATTATCCATTTATCCAAAACTAGAATGATTTTATCTGAATATCCATATGTCTATTTGAGAACCCTTTTGTGTAACGACCCTATTTGTAATTATTAATACTTAACTCTACGGCAGCCCTCGATGCAAAGTGTTTCGCAGGCAACGGAATTCCGTGCTGCAAGAGCGTCCATTAAACGCGCGCAGTCTTTAGCATTCAGGGCCAAAGTTTTGGCTCAAAACGATTTTCATTAGTTTCCAGAAGAAAAATAATACCAGTGAATAATAAAACAAAGTCACTCATCGATTTATCCATTCGTCTGTGGAATCCCATTACAGGACCTGGAACCTGAACCTGATTTTCTTTACATCTAAATAAAATTTTGTATAACTCCAATTTGTTTTATTAATAAAATATATTTCATTATGTAATTTCTTACACTACATTTGACTTTGAATTGCATTGCTACTGTTCTATGAGAATAATATGAGTTACCTAATAAGATAAGGACTTTGTACCGTGTCGTGTAATGGGACGCGTCACTGACGAAACAATAAGCGGTGTTTTTCAGCCAGTGACTATAGTCACCGATAATCGCGAAGGGGTTAAAGATTCTGTATTTGTACCATAACACTAACTAATTGAGAAAATATGGTAGTTTGAAGTATCTATAATATTTTCACAATTAATCGTCTTGTATTACATTTACATATAAAGCTGGCTACTGATTGAGAGGGTTTACTGTGACGTTACAGACCAACTGATCGGAAAGAAACTGGTGGTAGGGCAATTGCCCGAACTGGGTAATGACCACATTACAAATGTGTAAAGACCGTCATAGTGACTCTCTTTGGCCTATCGCGTTTCAGTATCTGCTTGTGTATATCCAGTAACTCGCATACCTAGAGACCTTCAGTCGTGGTTTATGTGGGCTGACATGACAACAGAGACGATTAATGGATTTTCATTCTTTGATGGTCGCTTACGTTTTTGGACAACACTGTACTTACCATCAGGTACTCTGTAGTTTCTATGTCGAGCCAGTGTAAAAAAAAAACTGGCAATCGAGTGGAGCATGCGGCGAGAGAGGAAAGCGACTTTTGTTGACCATACGAATGCGCCAATAATTAAGTGTTACGTTACGCTGTTTATGATTGGTCTGTCGATGGCTTTAAATATTAGTGTAAACTTCTGTGATATCCTATGTAGTAGTCAGTTTGCAGAACGGAAACATCCCTGTTGCAGGGGACGAAAGTGAATGAGGCGCGGAAGCTAGTGGCCGAGTCCGGACTGCGCATAGTGCCGCGCGACGACCTCGACGAGGCAGCGCAGCTCGTCGTACAGCTCTGCGAGATCGTCACACTCGCCAGGAAGGCCGGCGTTGAGGTTAAATTCGACATCCCTAAAGTCATGCTAGAAAAGTAAAACTAAACAGTATTCTCATAGCGTCAATGTTGTATCAGCCGTTTACTTATTTATTGTAACCGAACGTTCGAAATATTCGTGTTTCTCATTCGAATTTACTGTAATAACGTAGCTACAGCTTGGCAAAAGAATGTAGAATTATATGGAGATTCAAATGACAAAACAATAACTCTTTAGTCTAATCTACCTGTTCCAATTTTGAAGACAAATTGACGCGAAGTGAAATAGTAAGGAACGAATAATAACTGTTGTATGTTTTGTCACATTTAGAGAATGCTGCCAGCAGGCGAAAAATTGATCTCAATTTCCACACTTTTTTGCCAGGCTGTATCATAAATTCGCGGAGACGATTTTAGTAGTTCTAAGTACTTTTAAAACTATTATCGTATCGTAATAAAAAAACTATTTCCACATAATACAGGAACCCATTAGAACTAGAGGGGCAAAAAAAATTGTTTGTACTTTATGTACACCTATTAATGCCTTAAATGTTGTACCACATTGGTACCTATATCATTATTAATTTTCGCAACAATATACTTTTCATCATTTTGATTATTATTATTTTATTGACTATAATAGATGATTTATGTAATCCTTTTAATAATATGGGCCTCTCTAGTTCTGATAGCCTGTTGGAGTTACGAACAATACGCCAAGTTATGCTTGCACTGTATGTAAAGCTTATCTGGTAGTTCATCTCACATTGTCTTTACTGTAGTAGTATTTGAACTAAATGTTCGTTTTTTTTTTGTCATAGATAGAAACACTAATCGAATTATGAAATCATATTACGTAACACTTATGTTATTATGTACAGGTACAAAACAAGTATGTAGCATATAATTGTCTTAGAAGCTAACAGTAGGCGGTTGACTGTGTCATTTCACAAGTTATTTATTGAGTTCACAATTAGCGTAAGCGAAAGATTAGGTTGTTATTAGTTCAAATAATTAACAAGTACTATTGAATGCTGCATTCCATCAGAGTTGATTATATATTTTTGTAAAATGCAGCTTATCTCGTTCCAACTGTATTATTTATTTGTAAAACTATGGTAATTGTATCATGTGATAACTACATCCTATTAATTTGGTGAGATATGTTATATAATGTATTTGAATAACATAAAATTGTTTAATTAAGTATTGTGTACATTGTGTACTGTATTTCTTTGTATATAGCAAATTGTTTGTCAATTTGATGTATTAATTATATTTGTAATATTATTTAAAAGCTAAAGCACAATATTTACAATTCATAAAGCAAGTAATTAGCATTATTTATTTGAAACTTAGCTGTTTAAAAGTGGCATCGTAATAAATTTGTTTTAGATCTGACTTGTTTGTTTTGTTGTATTCTACTAATTAACAACACCCAGTAGAGATAGTATAATTAATAACTACATATTTCCAGCTGTAGCAGAATTTTTAATTAGCTATTAAAATCTGTGTAATCTATGAGGTAATGAACCTAGATCTACAGAAGATATTGGTTCTTATAATAAATCGATGTATTACGATATATATTCCTTGACTAGTTCTTAAAATAAGTTAACAAAAATATTGAGAATTACATATCTCTCTATAAATTTATTATGAAATAGAACTATGTTGTTCAGCCTAGCAATGTGTTCATACGCCTTTAAAATTATTTCTATCATATAACCTTCCTAGGTTAAACCACTGTAAATATTATCATCAAACAATTGTACTATTTTTCTTACTATAAATGTTGGTTATATACTATTTTAGTCTATACTGTTTTCAATATGAAAAACATGCAATATTTGACACAATAACAATACATTGAATGTTCATTTTTAGTGGAATTAATTGTTCTCATATTATCTTGTAGGTTGGCATTCAGTACAAGAAAGGTGGTGGCGATGGTGGACAAAATAAGTGTAAACGCAAATAGCAAGAAAATTTGAGTAAATTTATCGTTTCGGGTATTGTTCTTACTTTTCTGAAGGCCTCTGTAATAACTATGTTTATTTTTAGATTTCGTATTTTTTTACATATTGTCCAATTTCTTTTGATAGTATTTTTGTCAGTAACTAAAACAGAAAACGCAAAATAAATATTCATTTCAAAAACAGATATTCGATAAAATCATTTTATTAAAACTGTACATGATTGTTACACATATATATATTTTTAATTTTAACTATAATAATATACTTATGAAAATATGTTAAATGGACACATTGGCTATGCAAAATGAATTAAAACAATCTTTAAGAAATAAGATAAAGAATAATTATAGCTATGTTGTTCAAATTAACAATTGCACTGACACGTGAATAGTGGAGACGTCAATCAATAAGCAAATAATATTATATACACTATACCACTTCTTTGCTGGGTGTCGAAATACCTAAAGCTTCTTCGTAGCCAGACTTTTTCTCGTGCTTGTCTGAAATAATAATAAAAAAAAACATTACATATCTCATGAATAAAGACACAAAATTTAAGCTAGACGATATAGTATAGTAAGTAATATATCAAGATAAATAGTATTTATTGATTTTTTGTATAGAGCAGTGATCCCAAACTATATATAAAAATAACATATTTTGTTAATAAAATGGACCTAAGTATTTGTGGTTTGAATATGTGAGAGGAAAGACTATAGAGTATAGCTTTCATCACATCGATATTGCAATAGCAATATGTAAGGATTCGATTAAGGAGTCGATACCGATAATATGTTTGATACAAAAAGAAAGTTTTTTATTTTATTTGATATAATAAGCAATTTTAATCGTTGGATGGACTTGATCTTGTCATATATGCTATAAGTTTTTAATTCTAACTTTTGACGACTTCGCACTTAAAATGCTTTTCGATGTATAATTAAGCTATCTAGAAAGGGAGCGAGACTATATTGATAAACAAGTAATTTTTCAGTTATAAGTTTTTGTCTTACCTTTTTTGGATGATTTCTTTTTCGAATCACTGTTCTTAGATACCTTCGTTTTCTTATGTTTTTCAGTCTTTGCGCTTTTAGCTTTCTTAATCAGTCGAGTGTCGGCATCGATGTTGCCTTTAGACATGGCCCTATCTCCGTTTGCATCGCATGCCTCTTCACGCGTTATCACATCGACAGTTGCATCATTTGTCGCCAGCTCCGGTAACATGAGGTCCATATCTTTATGTTTCTTGGCTTTTTTGTCCTTCCTCTTCTTGGCGTGTTTTTCGGTGGGCGTTTTCTCGATGGGTTTGTTTTTCTTCGACGGCTTCGACTTTTTATCGAGTAATCCGACATCCGGCGAAGGGTACTGTTGTATTCTGGTTACAAGTAATTCCTCTTCACGGAGCGGTCTGAAATGTAATAAAATTCATTTGTCGATAATTTAGTTCATCGACTACGATGCCTAACACGATGTAAACATTAGTTGACGCATAATGTATGCTATTTTCTAGCAAAGATAGGATTCTTCAGTACAGTATTAATGGTTGCAGTTATATTTTTTATGTCCCTCGGGTGGTGCTGAACAAGCAGAAGTGACGTAGGACATGATTGCCAAACTGAGTTGCGATCACAATGCAATGGTAGCAGTATGTCATAAAAACTCGCTTCAGCGTGCCGTGTTTCGTGAACGTCTCATATTATCGTTTAATTGCAATAAATTGTAAATATCTAGTGCGGGCATTCTCATTGCTGTGTCATAACAAAAGAAAAAACGGTGACATTACATTTTTAATGGTAACATAAAAGATAACTGATGAATGGCCTCGACAAAGTAGTATTCGATAAACGATGACGACAAAGAAAAGTACGTAACAATGTGATATTGTGAAAGCTTATGTCAATTTCATACATTTTCCACGTTCTACTAGCGTTATCATTTATCGAATGTTAATTTGACTAGGGTGCTGACCTGTCGAGGTCTAAGTCAAGCGCGCGGTGCGGGTCGAGATCAGGTGAGCGCGGCGCTCCGCCCTGCTGCTCGTCCGAGGAGGAGGCCGCGCCCTCCGGCAGCTCGCCGCCAGCCTGCACCGCCGGACGCGCGCCGCTCTCCCATTCTTCTGCACATAAATTATACTGCAACTTGGCGGGTCCAACTATGTTTAATATTTGTGGACAATTACACACATTTACCTAGTCGCAATCTAAGCTTGCGCTTGTGTTATGGGTACTAGACAAAGCTCAGACAGCAGACGCATGCGGCCTTTAACTCAGAGTAGAGTTATATACAACGCAAAGTGGTTGAGTTTGTAACGAGACGTAGGCTAAGCTGGATGGAAAGTGGCATTGTTTTAAGATCCATCCTCCTGTGGGCAATGTATAACCATGTCGGCGGTGTCCAGCTGTGTCCATCATGTCAAACAACATTCTGCGCTATTGGTTACGCAATTCACCTTCACCAAATGGGGCTGCAACCTGTATCTACTTGATTGGTTTTGAAATGTCGGCAAATTCATCATCTCTAGAGAAAGATATACATCCATGCCTCGTAACAAACTAATCTATTTTTCATAGAAAATTTTACAGCAACAGGGATTTGAACCCAGAATCTTCAGTGTTGCAAGCAGCGTTACTACCAGCGCTATCAGGTTGTCGTCATATTTTCAGTCTACCGTGTATTCCATTAACCGTGGTATAAATTACCATCGCAGTACGTTTCTATTTAAACGTTTTGCTATTACTTGTGCTACATCAATTTGCTGTATGTAAGTCATAATATAGAAAACACTGTAAAACATAAATATGTTTTTTTTTATGATGGACTAACTACGTAGGGCCGAGACAGGCCTATACACCTTAACCAGGCTTAGGGGGCGAGCACAGGTGCTCACTCAGCGAATTTATGGGTTGGGTGGCAACACAAGGGCACCCCTGTGGGTACGAATCTCGACTTGGGCAGCCAGCCAGGGGAATGAACCTAAGGGTGATCTACCAGCGTTTCGGAAGCGACTATCTTAAAAAGAAACGCCGAAAGAAACTCAAGGCTGCGCCTGAGTGGAAGAAATCTGAATCAGGTCAATATTGTTTACTGTGGTTCGACGATGTGTCTACAGCGCATTTGATGGAAAGTATAATGTAGTCCCAGAACGATAGAGACTACTAAATTACGAGAATTCATTAAAGGTTTTTAGGGATAAGAACGATTGGATATATTTTCGTTAATATTGAGGGTTATCCGCTATGAAGCGGACTTTTGTTTTTCACCACTAGTCTTCCTGTAATATAATTTAATCATATTACTGTATTAAAAAAGGGTGTAGCCTATTCACTACCTATTTATTTATTTCTGTCTTTAACATTATCTATTTTCTAATTCTTTTTACTATACAAACTTATAACTAACAACTATTTTAAATAACATTATTATATCTTCACTTATTTATCTAAGTAATTTTATCAACTCATTTCATACTTACACACTTATTTCTTAAAATCGTGTCGTGCGGTGAAAACGGCACTAAGCCAGAGAGCCGCGGGATACCGGGGCGTGCGGGGGGATTGTACATGTGCAAGCGACGCGAGCGCTTAACCGCCCGCGCACCCGGTAAACTAGTCTCGCTATCACATTAGACGCGCCACTACGTTCCTCTCGCTCGCCATTCGTACTGTTCTCATTGTTATTATTTACATGTTGTTATTTGTATTATTGTATCGTGAACTTTATCTCTACTTGAACTATCATACTTGTGCTTCATTATTCCTACTAGACTTTATAGTGTCTATTAAACGTCTACTTGCTGTCTGGACTTCTTCATTTCATTCTTCTATCATCTCATCTTTACACGCTTATCCTGCGCTATAGTGTAAGGTAGGTTACTACCACCATACCTACCACGCTAAAAGGGTAATATATTAAAAAAAGCAAATGTTATGGCAATATTTACTGACCTTCGCTATCAGACTCAGTAGAATGTTTTTCCTTCTTGCACTTCCGTTTCTTCGTCTGTCGTTTCTCTTTCTTCTTTTTGCTTGAATTCTCACGCGTAATTAAGTACTTGTCAGATCTCTTAGCTGAAATCATTACATGAATCACAATAAATCCCTCGGACGAGCCGTAATTTTTTAACAATGGAATGCTTATGAAGTTTCATATACAAAAACGGGTACTAATGTGATCAGATCTCACACTAACAATGAAGTTGATCTATTAAAAAACTTTGTCTTAGTTCAATACAAGAAAATAGTTTAAAATTAGATGTAAACAATTATTTGTTAAAAGTATATTAATTTTATAGAGAAGAACTATTTTAACTTAACCTTCTTAGTGTATGAAGCCGAGTACTACGAAAATTTCATGTGGTATTTTTGTTTCTAACCAACTAGTTTTAATTAAACTTATAATTTCTTATAATTTGTACTTCAGATTTGAATTCTTGAGAATGAATTCATCCTTATTTACATTAGATCTTCCTTAGGAACAGTTATTCATAATATGCATACGTCAAGTTATATCTGTTTTTTTTTTTTTAATAATTATGAACAAACTTATTATTGTTTTACATTGGGAACATACATAATGTACATTTTTAAAACTGTCAAGATCCATTTATGTAAATAAAGCTTTTAAAAACTATCGAATAGAGGCCAACTGACTTAAACAATTTTTTTTTTAAATAAAATTGGTCCCCGTTATTATTTTATAATAGTAGAGATCCTTAGTCAGGAAATTTTGTTATCTTACAGTGTATTTGCAGAGGCACTTCTAAGGCCAGCTCGGCGATCGGTATATCGTCCTGCTGGTACGAACGCGGCGAGTCGTCCTTCAGATAGTGAGGATTATTCGCTTGCTCCTGCCGACGAGCTTCGCGCAACTACAATATTTAATAAATTAAAAAAAAATACATTAAAATAGAGAAAACAATACGCAAGCATAAACGGCAACTGTTTCTTTAATCCCAGCATTACTTGAAATTTACTTCCTTGCTATAAAATAAAACATATGATGACACGCTAAATATAAATTTATTTATTATCATGCTGTTTCCTTATTAGGGTAAATGGAATGAAACTACTCTCTATTTTTGCAAACTTCTTTCGTTTCTTCACATTCATTAATCCTTTCATGCTCTTTCACTGAACCCATGTACTCCGGACCCTACCTTCCATCAGAATTCTCTCTATTTGATTTGTTGGGGGTAAGTCTTAACCCGTCTCGGCCTTCGTTTCCACTCACATTCATATTGTATGAGTGTATCGTTTTTGAACATTTTTTCATCATTCGTCTTCTCAATGTATTCGAACCAGCGAAGCTAAATGATAAAAATAAGCCCACTTTAATAAACGAGGTCGTATGTAACTAGCCAACATAGTGAAATTCGATTCTTCAAAATCGTAAACTGAACTCCTTTCTGCAATTTTCAATGTGTATGTTGGTCTGTTTATATTATGGTCACTTGTGCCAATTGAAGTATTTTAAGAAATTGCACGTCCTCACGAACCAGTGTACTTGGCATACGAAATAGCGAACTCTAGCTACGCAAAAAGCAGTATTTAATTTGTAACTACAATGTAGCAAACTGTAATTAACAAAATTTTTATTTTAGCTACTCATGTTCTGGTCATCGCAAATATTAATGTAGTTTGGATATCTAACGCCCAGTTTTCGGAGAGGTTTGATAAATTTTAAAACGCTTTTAAAACTAATGAATCACAAATTAGTATCGTAATGAATGAATCATTAGTCTTTAAACACGTTTTAAAATTTACGGCGCCTTTTTGAAACTGTACGTATAGTTGCTGGTTAATTACATTACACCTTTTATAAGCAAAAGGACAGGAGACGAGGGTCACCATTTGCAGTTCCTCTGGTGTGAACTGAGCAGTGGGCCGCGTGTCCTGCTGCGGCGCGGCGAACAGCACGTTCGTGGCGCCCTCGTCTTCCGAGCTGGAACTGTCTGAAGACCAACTGTCGCGGGACAACCACTGCTCCAGGTTCAGACTGTACACAAATACACCCTCTTCAGCACAGAGTAAATTACTTTAGAAGATTTTTTTTTACACTGGCTCGACATAGTGACTACAGAGTACCTGATGGTAAGTACAGTGTAGTCCAAAAACGAAAGCGACTATCAAAGGATGAAAATCCATTGATAATCCACATCGTCATGTCGGCCCATATATACCACGACTGAAGGTCTCTAGGTATATGAGCTACTGGATATGCACAAGCTGATCCCGAAGCGCGACAAGCCGAAACTGGTCACTATGACGGGCTTTACACCCATGCACTGTGGTCGCGATCCAGACGGGCACCGGCGCCCTACCACCTCGCTGCTGCTCGTTTAGCACCACCCAGGAATCACGTGTAGGGGAACTAGGGTAAAGCCTACGGACGCGAGCAGCTTCGACTCCCACAAGATAGTGTAAATGGTGCTGAAATCCCGTGTGCGACATCTATTGGCCAGCTCGTTGTATGTGTATTGTGTAAGTAATGTTTAATTTAACGAAACGATTTCAATATGTTATGAAACTGAATTGATTGAGTTCCAATATAACCTAACATTGATATGAAAAACCAAAAATATTATGAATAAATTGTGTGTAAAATAGAGCTATTTGAGAAGTTTTGAATGTATTTACGATGGAATAAAATTATATGAACTGAAATTAGCGTGCTTTTCATCAGATCTCGATCCAGCCGATTCACATGCCTAACAAAAATGTCACTACTGATGCGAGTTTAGCACAATATATAAGAAAGTAGACGTTAACTTATCTTGGCTCACCTTGTAAGGAATATACAGTGTAATTTATATTCTTTATTGTTTTTAAACAAATGAGGTTTCTCAAAATGAATAAAAAAAAAGTATCCATGCGTCACGCAGTAACAACTGAAAAAAACTTGACCCTACATAGATCGTGATTGCTTTTCAACCTCGATGAAGATACCTCGGCGCTCTAGTCTGTTCGTAACCGCAGTCTGTGTTAACAAGTCGAGATGTGCCTTGTGAGCCAAAATAGTAAGTTTATTCGCACATAAGAACCGATATGGTATACCTATATCGTGTACAATACACGGTAACTTATAACGTCTTATATTATTTATTATAACTCTATATAAAGTATAACTCACTCTGCGGGTAGCGGCACTTTTTTCTGTGCTTTAGGTGCGACTGGTTTCAATTCCCCTTCAAAGAGTTCAGCGAGTTCCTCGATAAGTCCGTCACTGAATTTCTGAACAGAGTCTTCGCCGTTTAAACCTTCTCCTTCAGGTTGTTCCTCTAAGCCATTGCTGCAATAAATACAGACAAATTGGCTATATGACTTTTTTTGGTGTATAGTAGGAACTCAGTTTTTATTATTGTCAGTTGGCCCTTTATTTAGAGGTGACAGAAATTAATTAAACTTGTGGTTTCCATGCTCTGTCACTAGTGGCTCCTAGTAGCTGTGCAGCACGCACCAGCCACACCCTGACAACCATGTCGGCTCGTGGATGAAACCTGGTTGAGGAGGGTCTTGCAATATGTTTTATCGTGCAAGTTGCGGTGACTTCCCGCTTAGGGCAAAAGTTTGCCTAATTGTTCTTCATCTATCGTGCTAATGGCAGACTACTCTACCCGACGATTCTGGAGACAGGAAGGCATTGTGAAAGATCCCAGGGCACTGATAGGGGTTAGTTACCATTACCCAGACACTGTATCCTTGCCTATTAAGAGGGGTTTGGACGAAAGGCTGCGTTTGTGCAAACTCTAGCATTGACGCACCAAATATATCCAGCACAACTGACAGTTGCCGAATATATATTCATCAGCAAGCTCACTTTCGTCGAATGGGAATGCAACTCGGGCCTACTTGATGTGATTTGGAAACGACGCCAAGGCCGAAATCGGCCAGGATTTCATCAATCAATATTTATTTATTTACTTTTACAGGGTTGCTAGTGGCCCGGTACAATAACTAATTCACACAATACATACATAAAGTTACAATTAAAAATGTACAGTTCCTATTAAGGCATCCGCAACATACGTCAGAGTGGCCTGTTTAATTATACTGTATCATATTACATTATACTAAATCATACTATACTATATTATATTATATCACACTATATCATATTACATTACATTATTACATTATATTATATCTTATCACATCATACTATACTATATCATGTCATATGAATGGTAATTGATGTCAATTGATGTTAAGATTATTCGTTTGTGCAACTCTCAACAACCCGAAGACCTTTCTCCTGAATATATATTATTGTTACAATAATAACAAGTGGTAAAAAATGCAACAACAATCTTAAGATATAAATCTATTGATAGTTATAAAATTGCTAGTTTACATAAATCATTTAACGCTTAGTTTAAAAAACCGTATAACAAGAACAAGGGAACTCCAAAACACGAAAATCTCTTTTCTCCGAGTTGTACTCACACAATCATTAACGTTTACTTACAACAACATTCGCGTGTAAATACCCAAAGAGGGAATTCAAAAGAATTCTTCACATCTTATAAACTACACAATCCGAGGATACATGGTTCAACTACATATGTATGTAGTCAAACCAAGTACTGCAATCATTTTCCTTCCCTCCTCGTTGAATCGTTGTTGTTCTGCGTATGAGCACGACGAGATAAAATACAATAAGGGAACGCACCTTTGTTCGTGCTCGACAAGAGTAGCGATGGGTGGTGGCACGGCTGCAGGTGTCGAGTCCGTCTCCGGCGGCAAGGTCGGCTCGTTCGGGCTGAGCCGCCGCAGGACTATGGAGAGCAGCGCGGTCGCGTTGTGCGCGCGTTCCTGCACTTCCATGTCCTCGCTGCAGAGCAACGGCCGCATGCCCGACAAGCACTCCCGCAATATCTGCACAATCGCGACGACGCTCAGAAACCCTCAAAACATTTTCTTTACGTCATTGCTCCGTCTGTGACGTCTTCAATTTGCTTTCATATAGGAATACACTCTAAAAAACTAATGATAATTAAATTGTGGGTTACAGTTAAATATTAAAAACTTGTAAGTCCATATTAAGTCAAATGTGGGTAGCAGAAAATCTAGCTAAATTACGCATTTTTACATAAGCTTTTTAGCTCTTTTTAGAGTTAATTTACGTAAAAAATAGATTACATATTAATAATTAAGCTGGAAAATTATGTTATATCTTCCATTTACTGAAATCGGACATGGAATTTACTATTTTACTTTAAAGGTGCGAAGTGTTAAAGTCAAGGTTCCGAAAAATTGTTTGTCCGTATCGTTGTAACCTAACAATGCTGCGTGGTCTCGGTTTGCTAGTTCTAATAATGGACATAACTAACGGTCAGTGCCGAATCAAGATCTCCTCTTTTCTCGTATATGAGCAGCAATTTGGCTGTTAGTTTAAGTGCGGCGTGCACACAGAGCGCGCGCGCCCGCATGTGCGCTCCGCCGACTGCGGCACACGTCGCCAGGGCGCTCACCGACTCACGCATTACGCTTTCTTCCCTTAAAAAAAAAAATAATATTAATAGATATATCGACACGCAATATTACTTTCGGTAAGACTCTAGTCTTAATACATTAATAGTTGTATCCTCATTATACTTATTACAATATAGCCGGCCTATAAATTACTTTATGTATTATCGCCGCGACTCTGTCGTATACATAGTACCTGTCAGACTTCTCTTTATTTTGTATGTGCAAGTATTTCTAAACCGCCATCAACACTTACTTCTACTTACATATATTCAATTTGTATATCTTTTTGTCATTCTTTCAATGTTACAGGAATAATTAGATCTCTACAGACCATAGTCATGATACAGAAGTCGCTTCATCAAACAAATGCTAGTCTATTGTTATAAAGTTTTTCAGGCGTAGTATCCGTAATTATTGTATAGTATAAATATCAAAGAATTTCGGATATCCGACAGTTTCAGTTACGGATATAGACCGACAACAATGCAAAACGGTACTAACTCGCAGTACTCAGCCAGTACATATGCGGCGGCGTAGAGCACCTCGCGGGAAGCGGGCCCTGGCGGCGAGGCGGCCGCACGCGCACATATGGCGGCACACTCGCGTGCTGCGAACGCGCGTACGTCCGCCACGCGCGCTCCCACTTCCGTCAACTGCCCAGCTAGAATACAACCTGCCAAAACAAACATATATGCATGTCGTTTACATTGATTACTATACATATTATTATAATATATTCTTTATGAAGTAACTAATAAGTAAATAATAAAGTCGAAGTTTTTAAATTTGATTTATCGAAGTCGGAAACAGATTCGGAGACAGTGTCAGTAATCCCAAGTGGTGGCAGAAGAGAGATATTTTATTTAAGGACAAATAAAAACATTATTCAGTTAACCTTTTTAATTTTAATTAGAAAGTAATAAATTTACACAGACAATAAAAATAAAAATTGCCGTGTTTCTTATTAACATTTTCCCATTAACAGTAAACAAATTAAATCAAATTCGCTCCAAGATTGTTTTCGTGTTTTTTTTAATATAAATGTTAAAAAGCCTTGTAGTAATAATTAATGTGTATTCAAAGTTTAATCATATTTTATTTTAATAAAAATTTTAATTAATAAAATGTAATGTTTTCAAGCGTTTGGAATTGACGTGTAAATTAAGAGGCAGATACTGACCGTGTTTAGCACTAGTTTCCATCTCGGTGAGTTCGGCCAGCACAGTGACGTACCACTCGAAGTCAACGACATGTTGATAGTTGTTCTGTGAGCAGATCTCTATCATGCGAGTCAACAGCTCGTCGCGGTACAGAGTTCCCTCAGCACGTTCCATATGAACCATGAGCTTCTTCACTATCTCCATCAGATTTTTCTTCGACACCTACAAAAAGACGTGGTTAACGTACTATACACTATTTAACATTATTATTATATTTATTTTATTTTTGTTTATTTTATTTTTATTCTATTTATTTTTATTTTTTATTTACCTGGGAGTCTTTAAAAGAAGAGTGAATAGGCATTTGTTAGGCGGACGCGGTTCATCATCGGACTCATCTTCACCTTCCACCAGGTGTGATTGAGGTCAAGCGTTCGCCTATAAGTTATAAAAAAAAAAAAAAATCTTGTTACATGTCGATTTATGCAGTTTTGTTTGCTCTTTAAAAAAAGTGATATTATTAGGTCCTTACATATGAAATTGGCGTTTTGTATGGGAGGAACAAAAAGTCGAATATTTTTTAATATAATATATTTAATTTGTAGGCTACCTTTTTATTCACACCTTTTTTTATATTTTTAATTATACTTTTTTATAAATGTCAATATGTATAAAAATAAGAATTGAATTAGTGACGTTCAATGGTGTGCTTTATAGCTCTTAAGAAAAACTGTTTATATTATTAATATATACATATTAACTTCTCGAGTATCTTAATTCTCCTTCCCGTGTTGTTGGAACTGCACCTCTACATTGGTGACCCCGACGTGATCACGAAAAATGAATGTGAGTAAAGAAGCCGATACACAAAATTCTGATATTTTTTCCGACACTAGAGATGAAGGCGTGTCGATACCAAATATCGATATTTGTAAAGTCGGCATACGAGTACCACCTTTTTGGCCAGAAGAGCCTGAGATATGGTTTACTCAGGTAGAGGGACAATTTACCAACTCGGGAATTACGAGCGACAGCACTAAGTTCAATCATGTCGTTGGTGTACTTGACAACCAGTTTTTACGGGAGATTAAAGACATCATTCTCCGCCCACCCACTAACAACAAATACGACAAGCTCAAGACCGAGCTAATCAAAAGGGTAAGTGCATCGAATGAGAAGAAAATTAGACAGCTACTTATGTTTGAGGAACTTGGCGATCGCAAACCGTCACAATTTCTTCGACATCTACAGAGTTTGGCTGAATTTAACGTACCTGACGACATTTTAAAAACCATTTGGACAAGCCGTCTACCGCATGAAATCCAGACTGTTCTTGCTGGTCGACCAACATCGTCTACTCTGGAGGACCTTGCAGATTTGGCTGATCGTGTGAATGACCTAGCTTTATCGACACCTACCATTGCCGTAGCTAGCAACCCATCCTCTAGCTCAGAAATCAACGAGCTTACAAGGGAGGTTGCAGAGTTGAGGAGACAGGTTCAGGATTTGTCACACCTCAGGGATAGCAGGTCACGTAATTACACCACTAGAGCTAAACGCAGCGCCTCCATGCAGCGATCTCAATCGAGCTACCGCAAACATCCTACTTGCTGGTTCCATCACAAATTCGGAGAAAACGCCAACAAATGCGTTCGACCCTGTGACTTCCAGGCAACGGAAAACTACAGGGGCAGTCGGTAATGGCGGCTAACGATTGCCCTTCTTCAACAACTGGCCGCCTATTCATCACGGACCGATATTCGAAGACGCAGTTCCTGGTCGATACAGGAAGCGACCTCTGTGTTTTCCCACGGACTTTACTTCGTGAGCGACGTTCTTGTACTGACTACGTTTTATGTGCTGCAAATGGTTCTAAGATAGTAACTTACGGCTATGTAACCTTACATCTAAACTTTGGACTTCGTCGTAATTTTGAATGGCGTTTTGTAGTAGCCGATGTGACGAAGCCAATTATTGGCGTAGATTTTATCAATTATTATAATCTTGTTATAGATATACGTAACAAACGCTTAATTGATAATTTAACATCGGTCACTACAGTTGCTACTTTAGCAGATTGTCAAAATGTATCTTCTGTTAAGATTGTTACTGGTGAGTCACCGTTTCACAAAATTCTTAACGAATTTCTGGAGATCACACGCCCAGCTGGTATATTACGCACCATTTCGCACAACACAGTACACCACATCCGCACGACACCCGGCCCTCCAGTTAGTTGCACACCTCGTCGTTTAGCCCCAGATAAATTAAAAATCGCGCAACAAGAATTCCAGTCGATGCTATCCAATGGCACAGCTCGACCTTCGGAAAGTCCTTGGTCATCCCCGCTACATCTAGCGCCTAAGAAAAATAGTGGCTGGCGTCCTTGCGGCGATTACCGCAAACTCAACGCCCGTACAGTACCAGATAGGTATCCGATCAAGCACATCCATGATTTTGCTCACAGTATCTCAGGTTGTACTGTGTTTAGCGTATTAGACTTGGAGAAGGCTTATAATCAGATACCTGTCAGCTCTGAAGACATTCCGAAAACAGCTATTACCACACCTTTCGGTATATATGAATTCCCATTCATGACGTTTGGCCTTAGAAATGCGGGACAAACCTTCCAGCGTTTTGTGGATGAGATGACCAGAGGACTAGACTTTGTTTACACTTATTTGGACGATTTTTTAATTTTCTCGCGCAACGAAACTGAGCATGAATCACATCTCCGTGAAGTTTTCACTAGATTAAAAAACTACGGGATGTTATTAAACACTTCCAAATGTACTTTTGGAGTGAAAGAAGTATCCTTTCTAGGTTACAGTATTTCCGCTGAAGGGTGCAAGCCTTTAGATACCAAGGTACAGGCTATTAGGGATTATCCAGCTCCAACTAACGTGCGTCAGCTTAGAGCGTTCCTAGGCATGCTAAATTTTTATAGGAGATTTCTTCCTCAAGCAGCCGAAATACAAGCTCCGCTGCACGCATTATTAACTGGATCGGTTAAAGGATCACACCCCGTAAACCTGACCGGAGACACTTTAATAGCTTTCCAAAATTGTAAAGACAGCTTGTCAAATGCTGCCCTGTTAGCTCATCCTGACTGCACTGCTAAACTTGCTGTAGTTACAGACGCATCCGATAAAGCCATCGGTGCAGCTTTGCAGCAGTGGCGAGATGGAGCTTGGCAGCCTTTAGCCTTTTTCTCCAGGAAATTAAGCCCTTCCCAAACGAAATACTCACCCTATGATAGGGAATTACTCGCAATTTACGAGGCCATAAAATATTTCAGGCACATGCTTGAGGCGAGACATTTCATAATCTATACTGACCACAAACCGATCAGTTTCGCATTCCATGAACGGAAGAATAACTGTTCGCCAAGACAGTATAGACACCTCGATTACATCGCCCAATTTACCACCGACATTAGGCATATTTCCGGCAAGAACAATGTTGTTGCCGATGCCTTATCGCGTATTGAGGAACTTGAATTACCGATTAGCCTCGATACTTTAGCACAAAATCAAGCCTCAGATCCAGAGATAACCCAACTATTAGAGGGAGGTTCATCTCTGAGCCTAGAAAAGCATAATGTACCTGGAAGTTCGATTCCACTGTACTGTGACGTCAGTACTTCGACTTTCAGGCCCTATGTTCCAAAAATCTGTCGTAAACAAGTTTTTGACAGTTTACATTCCCTCAGTCACTCTGGCCCAAATGCCTCGGCAAAATTGATAGCTGATAGGTTCGTATGGCCAGGTATCAGGAAAGATTGTAGGGAATGGGCACGTTTTTGTATACAGTGCCAGCGGGCCAAAGTTACACGTCACGTGACTTCCCCGCTTGGTACATTTAGTTTACCGCGCGCCCGTTTTAAACAAATTCACATTGATCTAGTTGGACCTCTTCCCCTGTCACAAGGCTATCGTTACTGTTTGACAATAGTAGACCGATTTACTCGTTGGCCGGAAGTGACACCGATCGAAGATATCACAGCAGAAACCGTTGCCAACGCCTTACTGTCCACTTGGATTGCTCGATTCGGTTGCCCGACAGACGTTACGACTGACCGTGGTCGTCAGTTCGAATCGGCACTGTTCCAATGGCTATCGAAATTAACCGGATTCGATCACAAAAGGACAACGGCGTACCATCCAGCTTGCAACGGTTTAGTTGAGCGTTTTCATCGCCAACTCAAAGCTGCAATCGTGTGTCACGCCAATGACAGATGGACAGAGTCACTGCCGTGGATTTTGCTAGGCATCCGATCTGCCTTTAAAGAAGATCTGCAGACTTCTTCTGCAGAGTTGGTATACGGCGAGCCACTCCGTTTACCTGGAGAGTTCTTTGAGCCAACAGTAACCGGAACCACTGATATGTCAGAATTTTCCGCTAGGCTCAGGGGTATTGCGGAAAAATTACGACCCGTACCAACATCTCGCCATCGCCAACCCAAATTTTTTGTATACAGGGAATTGAAAACCTGTGATCACGTTTTCCTGCGTGAAGACGCATCCCGCGGTTCCCTTTCTCCTGCTTATTCCGGGCCACATAAGGTCCTGGATAGAGGAGACAAAGTTTTTAAAATCCTCCGCAATAGTAAGGAAATGACAGTGTCCATAGATAGAATTAAGCCGGCCCATATACTGTCTATTTCTAATGAAGACCCTTCACCAGAAACGCCGAAAAGTTATGTAACCCAGTCTGGGCGACATGTAAGATTTCCAGACTTTTATCGCCCTTGACGGTCTCTGGAGGGGGGTGATGTAGGCTACCTTTTTATTCACACCTTTTTTTATATTTTTAATTATACTTTTTTATAAATGTCAATATGTATAAAAATAAGAATTGAATTAGTGACGTTCAATGGTGTGCTTTATAGCTCTTAAGAAAAACTGTTTATATTATTAATATATACATATTAACTTCTCGAGTATCTTAATTCTCCTTCCCGTGTTGTTGGAACTGCACCTCTACAAATTAATCAAAGTATGAACCATTATTTTCTATGCACTTTTGCCATCTCATAGGTAGTTCATTGATCCCTTTACTAAAAAAACCAGTCGGACGGGAATCAATAAAATCTTTGAAGGCGATTTGGACTGCCCCATCGGAGTTGAATTTTTTCCCTTGCAAGAAGTTATCCAAATTTCGAAAAAAATGGTAATCTGTTGGAGCAAGGTCCGGGGAGTACGGAGGATGTCTTAGACTTTCCAATTGAAGCTCTTCTAATTTAGTAGCCGTCTGTTGCGCAGTGTGTGGTCTAGCGTTGTCGTGAAGCAGCAGTGGCGTGGAGCGATTGACCAGCCTAGGTTGTTTAGCCGCTAGCTTTTCCATCATGGTTTGCAATTGCTGACAATAGACATCAGCCGTAATAGTCTGGCCAAATTTGAGAAAACTGTAATGAACAATACCGGCACTAGTCCACCAAACGCTTACAAGTAACTTTTTTGGGGTTAATTTTCGCTTGGGGTAGGATTTGGCTGGCTGGCCAGGATCCAACCATTGCGCTGAGCGCTTCCGATTATCGTAAAGAACCCATTTTTCATCACAGGTAATGATTCGGTTTAAAATACCTTCATTATTGTGCCGGTTTAGTAATGTAACGCAGCAGTCGACGCGCGTTTGCCGGTTTGCTTCAGTCAATTCGTGAGGTACCCACCTTTCAAGCTTTTTAATCTTCCCAATTTGCTTCAAGTGAATTAAAACAGTTTTATCACTAACATCGCAGCCTGCAGCTAACTCGGACGTGGTTTGCGATGGATCCGCTTCCACAATAGCCTTCAACTCTTCATTATCAACTTGAGTCTCAGGCCGTCCACGGGGCTTGCAGGTCGAAATTTCCAGAACGAAAACGTTGGAACCAAAAACGAACTGTGTTTTCTTTTGGAACACGACCGCCATACACATCATTCACCCTTCGAGTTGTTTCCGCAGCACTAGTGCCACGGCGGAACTCGTACTCGTAAATAATGCGATATTTTAAGTTTTCCATTTTGTAAAATGAGTGACGCAAACAGAAAAAAAAAACAAATGAATGACGATCATCGAAGCACAAATACATCAGTCTATAGCTGTACAAATTTGAATTTGGAATTCCTTACCAAAGAGGAGAAATTTGTGATTAAAGTGGCCAGTACGAAAAACGCCAATTTCATATGTAAGGACCTAATATTATTTAACTATATTTGAATTATTTCATTGCCAAGTGAAACTTTATTAGTGACATCTGAGTAAATAATATTATTAATATTGTGTTTCAACTATTCCATAGTCACATATTCCATTTACCATAAAGCTGACAGGGTGGCGAATTCTTTTAACTTTTTTTTACACTGGCTCGATAAAGTGACTACAGTGCACCTGATGGTAAGTTCAGTGTACTCCAAAAAATAAAACGACCATCAAAGCATGAAAATCCATTGATAGTCTCCGTCGTCATGTACCGACTGAAGATCTCTAGGTATACGAGTTACTGAATATACACAAGCTTATCCCGAAACGCGACAGGCCAAAGAGAGTCAGTATAACGGTCTTTACACATGTGTACTTCACCCAAACAAACATAGAAAAAGCCGAAGAAATTTTAATATGCCTTTTAATACATATTTTTGACGTAAAATAGTATGTTTCGACGAGATTGTTTCAATAGAATTGGAGATATAACATGATATCTTCAAAGTATTCATCGTAATACGCTAGAGAAATCAAATAAAATTATATTTATTTTGTAGTACTGAAATTTTGATGCTAACTAATGGAGTAAAAGGACACGTTCATGTTGAATCAAACTGTTATTGGTAAAATAGACGCGCGTAAAATTTTGTAAATCGCTGGGGGAACCTAGTTATAATACACACCATTCCATATAATAATCCCAAAGCTCGCAAACGAATCGACTCGTCTTTGTCATCCAGGCAAGCCAGAACGAGGTCCTTATGAGCCTGCACCGACTTCGGGTGCGATTTCAGTATTCGAGACATTGCTAACAAGCCCAGGTACTTCACTGAAAAAAGATTAACATCATGATGTCTCTACAAATAATCAAGTCCACAAATTCAGTTTCAGTTTTAAAGATTTAATGCGCATCACTGTGAGACAGTCATAGATGGGCAAAATGTAATCAGATTAATGAAAAACGATTACGATCACAAGTTGCTTTCATCATTAATATGACTGCATTTTGTTCATCTACGTTTTAACCACTACGGAATTCTCAATTGCATACACATTTATGACTCCTTAATATTTTTGAAGGGATTTTATCATGATTTTAGAGCAACAAAATTATAATTAGGACTACATTTTGTAATAGTAAATCATTAACACGTTAAGCCCGGCGTCGGTCCCTGGCGACCGGCACTAGGAGTTTCGTTCGGCTATGTCAGTCCGTGTGACCGACAGTATTAAAGTTAAAAAATAAATATAGTCTCAATCAAATGTGATCAAATGTAGTTTTAATGAAATTTATCGAAATTCTAAACATAAATGCGGCTTATCTTTACACATATTACAATATGTAACAACTTTTTGGTAATATTTTAGCTTCCTTTCGTCCAAATAGTTTCGGATTACTTTTATTTAATTGTTAGGCAAGGGCGACAAATCACAATACCTTAAAACATTGTATCGCTCGCCGACTCCCGGCTAAACGGAAAGATTAGCAAATTCAACGCCCGTTTAACGTGTTAATCAGATTACATTTTGCCCATCTCTTGAGACAGTATAGACTTCAACAGTATTTTGTGGGAACGCGAATGCCGTATAAGTTAGGCATGTAATGAAAGATGTTACTTACAGTTTTGGTCACTGTCTTCTATTAGTATCCGTAATTTTTGCACGCAGAGTTGAACAGAAGCGGCGTGGCCGGGCATGCCGCTGCTTATACTTATCAACACAGCTATCACGGTGTTGATGCATTCGTATAGTAAGGACATGGCTGAGGTGCTGCGTTCAATATAAACATTTAAAATTAACACTTCATTTAAATATTACTTATACACACACATAGTGGGTTAGCATTGAATGTATCAACAAGTTTAACTCCCCAATATCCCTCAAGTGATCCCAGGGTGGTGCTGAACAGGAGGTAGTTAGGTGGTAGGCTGCCACCGATGGTACAAAAGACGAACAGACAGACGAATATAGAGTAATAGCACATGGCTGCAATGTCAGGCTTCAGTCACTGGCATTCATCTGATATAAGTATAAAAAGAATTGTCCTACAACCTTCCAGAGTTAACTTGAGACTTCAGTCGGATGACGTAAGCGCGAGGTTAATTGTGAGATTGCTAACAATACTGACGCGTCGTAGGTGAGAACAGTAAGAAAGCGAGGCTCGACAGGGCAGCGCGCATTCCGCTCAGGTCTCCGGTTATCTCTTGCAAGTAGTATTATACTTAGGATGATATTTATAGACGCTTCTTTGACTCTTTGACGTAAAATTCACTCAAACATTACAATGTACATTACTCAATGAATATCAAAGGATATGATAAATTACAGATTTTGTAATATAGGTGTTGGCTCTGTGAATACTTACGCTATATTCAAGTTTCTATTAATATTCAGTTTTCTGTCAAAGACCAATTTATTTTCTGAGCACTTTGCTAAGTGATGTTAAAGCACCGTCTATAAATCTCAGCCTAAGACTATGTATTTATATATATACTAACTTACAACCTGGTGATTCCAAGATTTTGAGTCTCAAAATCTGATAATTAAGTCAATATAGTTATCAAATATCCAAATATAATTGGGTGGAGCTTTTCTTGCTTCTATGGGATAGACGCCACTGGCCGCGGCCAGCGGTGGCGGATAGCTCGCGAGCAATAGCGTTTCGGGATTAGCTCGTGTTACGTGTCCAGTTTATTGTATACAAAAACTCGGTAAGCAGAAAGACAACCATCACAATGGAATATTTTAAATGATTACTTATAATTAAAATATTTACATTTATTACTTACTTATTCCAGATAGAGTCATATCTTATGAATTAAATATGTTTCACAATATTTTAGTATTTAAGCTTCTAATTTTGTATAAAATGCCTTTGTGTTATACATTCACATTTTGCATGATTTAAAGTAAACATTCTAATAAGCGGTGAAAGCAGTAGTACTTACACTTTATACACAAAAATATACGTTTTCTGACCTTTTTTAAATGAAAGTATAATAAATAAGTATAAGAAGTTCTTACACATATAAAACAACTATTATATTGTTATGACAGTACATGTTAAGCTTCCCTCTCTTCAGAGCCTAGAAACATTAATGTTCGAGACTTATAAACTATGAAAATGTTCTATTTTAAAATACACAGGCTCAAACTACAAAAGCTCACAGCAGTCTATGAGAGGCTGTAGGAACAAATCCTGGCACCACATATCATCTGACAGAAACTAACTCACCTATGAATTAAATTAGTTAATGGTTCTATCAGTTTCTTGCCAAGCCGAGGCTCTAATGGGGTTAAGGCACCAAACTGCAACAACAAAATGATGCTACATAAGACTAGCGGGAGCAACTAATAACTAAACAATGTGTTTAATGTATCCCCCTGTTTGTATAGGATCTAGAATTTCATTTCACACTTTTTTCGTATATATTCTTATTTGCTTTGCTGCAAAATAATATAATAGTGAAACGGAAGTGCTGTTTTTAGGGTGTTCTGTGAATTTGTAAGAAATGTCACAAAAATTGCAATTTCTGAGGTATTTACTTAAACCATATATGTCCAGAAACTATTTAAGGTTTTCCATGAGAAAAAATATATTTCGTGATATATAAATATGTTTTAATTCTTTATAATATTTTAAAAGACATCATAATGACATCATATGTATAGCTATGACCAAGGTTAATCATATTTAAATATTTAATTTCGATGTAGGAAATTGCAACTTTAAACATTAAATGGTAAATGTGAATAAATTATTACGGAACAACTTAAAGGTGTTGTGAATGAATCTAGCTTTCTCGATTTAAGTTATTTTTACTATGGGTACCTGCAAATTAAGTCTATGAGGCTTTGAGTTATCTTTCTTCCAATATCTGGTTCATATTGTGTCATTAAACCAAACTGTGAAGAAGTCACAAATGACATTACATTAATAGTGACTTATAATCACAAACACTATTCAGAAAAAAAATTTACAATATGTAATAATTTTTACATTAACATTAACTTAGAACAACCCTAATTATTTACCTTATGTTTAAGATATTAATTCAATCAAATTTGTACTTTCCCATCGACTTCATATTAAATTAGGTATTAGGTAGGTATTAAATAAAAACATACCAATTTTATAATTTTTATCAACATCCAGTTATTAGTGGATGTTGTCATTAATTTAAAGAACACAGGAGCTAAAGAGAGGTAGTTTTTTGGGTTTTTTCTAGCCAGTTCACACACTACGTTCACAGCTGCTGACTGTACACCTGGAAGATAAAGTTTACATTCAAACAAACTAAATACACTGAGAATTGATCTCTAAGTTTATCAGAGCTAATTTAAGTGTTTTTTTTTTCTTTATGAAAACTAAAAAATTTATTAAGCCACTGTATTCTTTTGTCACTTTGTCAAACCATGTCAAATAAAAACACAAAAATATGTTAAAAGGCAAATTCTAATGATTAAGGCTGGTTTTCCTGTCACACTGACGGTCGGCGCATAGTTTGTCAGCGCTGATCGGTCAGCTCGTATCGTTTTAGTATCGCGCTGACCACCGTGAAGTACAGTCGCAAATAATGTCGATGGCAGTGAAAATTGTTACCGCGTACTATTTAGTAAAGAAAACGTATGCAAAAAAAAACATGTTCGTTCATTGATCGAGCAGAGAATCTTTGCAGGGGAATTCTATATATTATACGGCCAGTTAAGAGAGGACGAGAAAAAGTTTTTCAACTATTTGCGTATGTCAAGTGATTCGTCACTTAACACTACTAATTACTAGGAAAGCTACAAAATAGATTAGTCCATTACAGCTTACGTAATGTTCCTATACAGCCGATTGAGCGCTTGATGGTTACTTTAAAGTAAGAAAAAATAAGTACACTGAAATATTATATAATTATTTATTGTAAGAAACAAAATTAAATATATTAAGTTTAGATGACGATGCCATCCCAGGCTTTGTTACGTCCTATAAACATTTCCTTAATCGCACTTCTTCAATTACTCGACCGGTGTCTACTTCACGATTGCCCATGACTGTATTTGTCGATACATACGTTCAGCGTGACATGGAAACGCTCACTAAATGTGGAGGCGCATCAGCACCTGTTGGTCAGAGGCGCCGACGCACGGCCGCGTATAGCTTAGTGCTGACGGCCGTCATCTCTGAGCAGTCAGCGCGACTCAAAAACGCTATATGTAACTACATACACTACACATACACATAAATTGATCCATCAGCGCCGACCGTCAGAGTGACACGAAAACCAGCCTTAATAATTAAAGTAATTTAACTCACCGGGATCAGGATCTTCTAACTTTTCTTTTAGTTTAGGGAAAGCAGGCCTGAGAGCTTCTGGATACCTTAAAAATACTTTATACATCATCAGAACTGCTTTCATTCTGAGATATGGTTTAGTGGAGCTCATCTAAAAATTATAAATTACTGAAGACCAAAACATATAATCTTATTTACCTTAAGTAAAATTTTAATTTAAATTCAGTTGTCACAAACATTAGCTAATATTGTGTGTAAAACCCTTAATAATATTTGGAATGACAATCTGTATTTTATAATAGTAATAATCTATACTAATATTATAAAGCTGAAGAGTTTGTTTGTTTGTTTGTTTGTTTGAACGCGCTAATCTCAGGAACTACTGGTTCGAATCGAAAAATTCTTTTTGTGTTGAATAGACCATTTATCGAGGAAGGTTTTAGGCTATATAACATCACGATGCAACTATGAGGAGCGAAGAAATAATGGAAAATGTGAAAAAAACGGGCAAAATTATTCATCCTTGAGGGCTTCCATTGCGTGCGCTGCGAAAACGGTTCAAGATACTAAAAATATATGTATGAAAGAATTATTCCTCTTGAAATATTCTAAAAAAATGTCGAAAGTATATGTCTATCTATTAAGATTAACTCACTAGAATCGTTTTTATGGTAATCAAATTTGATCGAAATTAATGCATTATTTGTTAAGAGTTGTATCAACGTAATAATATTAATCTTTATCCAAATAAATGTGTTGTTGATTAAGAGTATTTAATTGTGAACAAAATTGTCTTTGACATCACCTAATTTCAATGAACATCTTAGAAGATATTACAATTTTAAAATAAATAACTAACTAAAATGCCCAAAATAACTATTCCACACGGACGAAGTCGCGGACACAGCTAGTTAAGTAATAACAGACTTTTGGCACTGTTTAAACCTTTAACTTTAAACTCATTTTCTAATAAGGCTGATAGATTTGCCATACTCAATTAGAATGATATTCTACAACAATTGATTCCTACTTAACTTATTTTTTCTTAATACTTGATTAATTTAAGTGTATTTAATTTTTCAAATTAATTATAATTATTGTTTGTTTTTCTATGAATAAATAAACAAATAATTATCTCATCATTTACATTGGATGTTATGAGTAAAAGTTGAATGATTAATTATATAATAAACATTTTATTTGTATTTCCAAGATCAAAGCATTTAAAATAAATTGTAACTATTTTATACTTACTAATGTCATGATATCATTTGCCAAATCTCTAGCCAGATCATGGGATATAAAGCAACTGAGCCCACTGAGCGCTAGCCCAGCTTCATATTGATTCTGGGCATTGAGATCTTTACGTATCATGTTTGTAGTTAGCATAAGTAACTCTGAGTCTGCATGGAAAGATTGACTAGCTGCTAAGTATCCAATCCGCTTGTAAGTAAATTTATTAGAACTCATTACTTCTATGATATTGAATATAGCCCATGATATATCATAACCCAACATTTGCAGCTGAAAAGTTTGTCATAAGTTCTTTGAAATATGTCATAAAATTTTGCTAAATGGCATAAAATTATCTCTTTTACAATTACATAAAATAATAATCAATCAATAACATTTTATAAAAAGAAAAACACAATTATAACTAATAAAACACAACAGTATATCATTTTATAGCAATTAGAAACAATCACTCAGATATTTATTAACAACCTATGTAATTTGAGATAATAAGTGTAAAAAATAGATCAATGTTATTGAAACTAAATAAATAATAACATATTCTATTCTTAAATTATTATTATTTTTTTAATTTATATTAACAATTTATGCTGTGTGAATAAGATTTTAAAACAAGTCTGTGTAATTAAGCAATTTATTAGAGTCCATAAATATAAAAATATACTGCATGTGGATCTTTTTGGTGCCTTAAAGAATGCAAATACCTATTTGAATAATATTACTCAATATACTCTATTTGTTTTATGTATTTAACTTATAATGAAACATGTAATGCCTTGAGACTACCTAATATAAAACAAATTTATTTTTATCTGAATATCTAAAGTAGTTAAGTAATATTTGGTAAAATTGCCCTCATCAATGTAAACATGAAACAAGTATGTATATGTTATGATTAATAATCATAATATTTTTTTAGGATTTAGATAATTTGTTTTGTCATTACCCTTAGTATATTGTTATACTTACATATGTTAGCTTTGCAACTGCATTTGATTTTACAGCAATATTGTCTTGTCTTAATTCCACCTTGATTTCTTCCATACATTGTGCAATATATTTAGCCTGAAATTGAATAAACAGTAAAGAACACAAAACTATCTATGTAGTTTACAACACTTTCTGCATATCCATATTACATTCATAAAATAATATAATATGCAGTTGTTAAAACATTTCAAAATTTGTGATAATGCATAAATCCATAAATTGAGTCTAAAAAAAATAGCTGAAAGATATTTATATAAAAAATTATGCTTAGCTATGTTTACAACAATTTGACTACTATAACATTTCACTGTTTTAAACATAATTCATTTACAGTTGGATTGAGGTCAAGTATGAAGTTAATTGGAACAAATGAAAAGGAATATTTTTAAGCAATTCAAATGGAAAAGTATTTTTACACAAAATTAAATGTAGAATATATGATTTGTAGTTATTATATTTATAATGTAAGTATATGGATAATTGTCTGTATGAAGATTTTAAAAATATTAGAGATAAGGTGATGAAATTATTACTATGTGTAGCATATTGAAATTTTCTAACTAAAAAGGTTTGGTTGGGTTCCTTTGCATACAATGATTTTAATAGAATGAGAATAGTTTAGCGTTATTGGAATAAGAAATAAATGAGACATTTATTAAAAGAGTTATGGCTTAATTAATACAAATAACCTAATGAATGTATTACTTATTAATACAATACATGAATTAAAAATACCTCATTATCTTTGTTATTTCTGATACCACGGACTAAATCCGTAAGGTTTTTATCAAACATTCTCTCAAAATTTCCTTTGACTTTTTTCAAAGCCATTGTGAAAAAAATATTCTCTAAGCATTAACTACGATCTTAATTGATTCCAAATTGAAAAAAATCAAACAAGCATGACAATAAAACTAAAACAGTAAAGTACTGTAATTTATAACATTTATCTACGCGGACAACGTCAATAACTTAGAAAGCTGTCAACAAATGTCAATTAGACATTGCCAACGCACTATCGATAATAAATAATTACTTTTAAAGACAATGATTTGTTAACGAAGAGCCAAGTTTACAATTTGCATAGAATTAACTTATTATAAGCACTCTTTAAATATTATAATTAGTAATTTATTTAATCATTATTTTCCATTGTTTATTGCAAACCATGAAAATGTTTGATCTATATATGTATAACGACAATGCTACTGATAATAATAATATAGTGAACACTAATTTATGTGTCACTTATATTATTTCGCATTTATTAAAATACTTCAAACAAGGTTTAATTTCTTTCAATAAGTATGTAAATATTCGTGAAAATAAATATGGAAAAATATATCAAACGTGGATTTTTGGTTTAAGAATTTTTTGCTTGTCTACGATGAGGTAAAAAACAAAAAAGTCAACGCCTTACGCTACAGGAACGCGTCGCCATAGATATATAGGTATCTATCTTAGGTATCTATATACATTTCTGAACTTTGTAATTTTTGTTTTGTAATCTTCTCGAATTCATAACTAATTTTCGAAGCTAGTATTAATTGAGTCTTAGGTTAAAGAATTATAATATATTAATTAATGTTTGGATTAATATTAATTTAAAAATTAATAAAATACGCGGTTTTTTTTTTTATCAATACCAGGTAAGGGATTATTAGTCACAGCTCATAACTAAATAGCCAATTTCGACAGGGTTGCCTTATTATAGTTTTTCCAAACTGCGACTAATGAGAGGTAAAAGTTTAAAAAAGGTTGGCTTGTAAATACAACTGAATAGGTGTGAAGTGACTAGGGATACCGTTCCTGTAATATCGGTTATATTGAAGCTAAGTATTAAAGTTACTTAATTTAAGTAAGATACTTATTCAAAGAAAATCAATAAAATGAAATATTTATTTTGTAACATTTAATTAATCAAAAATAAGCAATTTAGCAATCAGTCTTAGGTCGGCGGTTGTTAGAAATCTTTTGGTTCAGCAAAAACTTCGTTCCATTTTAGCCTAACGGCGACGTTCTTAAATGCTCCTTATATTTTAAGAAGCTTTTAAATACTAATTAATCATCAATTGCATACAAATGTATAGAACAATAGTATATAAACGCGTATTAAAATATAAAGAACGATATAATGTAGCGTTCTGTGTCTTTATCTAAAGCATTCTGTTCATGGTGCATTTTCATAGTTTTCTTATTGTGACAATATGCTCACTATTACAGTACGTCGTCATCAGGTGTACGTTGTACGTACGTGTACGTATGTTATCAGGTGCGTCTATTTAGTTACTTTGTGTGTTTATTCATCCTACAAAATTTACGAAAATACAATTATAAAACGATAATTTAATATAAAATTCATGTTTTAATCAGAATCAGTAGTATTTCATTATAAATTAAATATATTTATAATGAAATACATTGTAACACTAAACAAAAATTATAGGAATAATACTTATATGCACTTATTTATAGAATTTCAAAATCAGACCAACGAAATATATGTATCTTGATGTCCAACGTATAGTGTCCAACATTTGATATGAGTACTTTTTATTCATGTCTGGCCACATAAAACTAACTCGTTAGTGGATAGGGTTTTCTCATGAATCACCGAATTAATTAAATAACCAGAATTAAAATTATTTACAGAAAACAATCTACATACAGTGAGTCCATAAAGTATTCGTCTAGTCGCAAGTTTGAAAATAAAATCGTCTCTAAAGGACCAGGCGAATGAGAATGAGAATCTCGATTAATTGAACATGTTGAAAAAAGGTATATTAACCATAATAATGCGAAAACAAGTACATAAACAAATTTCTAGCGATAACGAAGGTAACAAAACATAAACATTCGTTTTTCGATAGTTCAAAAAGTATTCGTCCACCCTTAAAACAATAGGCGTTCGCGGATACAAGGTCACATCTATTACTTAACACGCTTCTTTTGTTAGCTCTTATAACCTATAGGACAACCTGTCATTATTTCGAGCTGATCGGAGAAGAGAAGTTATATTTTTTTAATATTACGGGTCAGAAGGGCTGTGAAACACGCACGACTGAAAGAAAACTCATTTACACTTACATAATGAGTGTAAATCTTCCTGCTAGATATCCAAGTTGGTAGGTAGACCTCTACCGACAGCACAGTCGGTGATTGATCGTTTCCGTAGAATAAAAACATTGAAAAACAATCCATGGAGTGGACGCCCTCGTGCACTGACCAAACAAGACGAGAGGTTTATTGTGCGAGAAATTAAGAAGAACCCAAAAGTTAGTACACTTAAGCTTTCTAGGGAACTGTACAGTAGGGGCAAGAAAGCATGCGTCAATACAATCAAGAATATATGCAAAAAAAATGGGTACAATGGCCGGGTAGATCGCAAGATGTTTTGAATTAGCAAACAGAATTGACAAAAAAACGTTTCGTTTTTGCCCAATAAGATAGATTTAAGAAAAAATATTTCTGGAAGTATGTCATATTATCCGATAAAAGCAAACACAACATATTTGGTCAGATGGAAAGCAAATTGTGTCGGGAAAGATTAATACTAAGGTGCTGCCTCAAAATCTCGCGCGTACAGTACAACATTGTGAAACATTCCCTTATTGTGTGGGGGGTATATGAGTGCGGAAGGTATGGGAAAACTGCACTCATATTAGACATTATGAATCATAAAATGTGTATAAACATTTTAAACGAGAATTTGAATGCAAGTGCTGAGTGTTAATAAAAGTAGCGGTTTGATATAATCTCAATAAATTTATTTATATAGAACAAATATATCCATTACATGTCACACACAATAATACATGTCAAATCTTACTTTAAAATTATATTAGACTATTTTTCATTTATGGCCAGATATAAACATAGGTTTTACTGTAGTAGTTATATACTTTAACACTGAGGAATTGGGTCTCCATGACAATTATATCTTTCAACAGAACAGCAATCCTAAGCAGACAGCTATGAATACTAAGCTGTGGCAGCTATATAACACCCCAAAACAACTTCATACGCCACCTTAAAGTCCGGATATGAATCCAATCGAACATCTTTGGAAAGTACTTGAAGATAATATTAGAAAAGGCACATCAGTTACAAGAATAACTTAAAATGAGCACTTTAGTAAGAATGGGATAAAATTCCATCTTCTGTGGCAAAATTTTTTGTTGATTTTATGCCCAGAAGTCTCCAAGCAATGATTGCCGCGAAGGGAAATCCAACTAAGTACTAAATCCTATTCTAAAATTATGTTCTGTAGCTCAAAACGCCATGAAATATGGTATGGACCAGAGATGGGCAAAATGTAATCAGATTAATGATTAACGATTACGATTACATTTTGTAATCATTAATCATGATTAATGATTAACGAAATTAATCAAAAAAAGTAATCATTTTTAGGTGATTAAGGATTATTAATCTTTAATCGGATTACAATTAATCATGATTAATTTTATGATTACTTTTCTGTTTGATACGTAAAATGTGCTGCCGACAGCAGAGCGGCGCTCGCCTTTTTTTATTTATAGTATACGACTACTACTAGCTAAACTGGCGAACTGAGTACCACCACATAGTTAGGTGTTAGGGCGATTACCCGAACTGGGTTATGACCGCAGTACAATAGTGCAAAGACCAGCATAGTGACTCGTTTCGACCTGACTACTTTCAGGATCAGTTCGTGCTCGGTGGACATTACGTAAATCCAACGAAATCTAGTTAATCATTGATGATTTTACCATTGTTCTGAGTGATTCCTGGACTATTAGAACTGATTATCAAAATACCGCCCATATTTTACTGAAATACCGTCTCCAACTCGATAATCCACGCCCGCCTTCGGGATGGAGATAGAGAGAGCAAGATAGCGCAAATTTTATTTGATCAGAATAAGACATTATTTTCTCAAATTTCCACAAGCTTCTATAGCGCAGAGCACAACATCGCCTTTCTTGGTCATCCGTCTCTCTCTACTGACTCGGTTTCGTCTTTGATGTAAACCGAGCCGCCGCGCCGCACACGTTCGTATCGTATTTTGAATTTTAACTCATAATTAAAGTTGAGATATAGATCTAATTTTTTTCCGGATAACTGTCGTTCTACCTAATAACTTTGTTTCTTACAATAAATCAGCGTGACACATACATAGTTTTTTTTCTCAGTTCGCTTCATTTTTTTTTTCGCGTTTGACTTCCATATTCTTAAAGACTAAGGAATATAGTACTCAGAAAAAAAGAAGCAAATCGACATACGGGCACGCGCCATTTTTATCTCACTAAAAACGCTTTTTGGTTTACCAAAATATATATATATATATATTGTTTAATGAGTAATAAAAGTAAAAAATTTAACTTTAACTTAAAGGATTGCACACAAAGTCTTTGGCCATTATCAGAAGTATTCTCCATCTCCAAGGCGGGCGTAGATTATCGGGTAGGAGTCGGTATTTCAGTAAAATATGGGCGGTACTTTGATAATCACTTCTAATAGTGCAGGAATCACTCAGAACAATAGTAAAAGCATCTATGATCAGCTAGATTTCGTTGGATTTACTTAATGGCCACCGAGCACGAACTGATCCTGAAAGTAGTCAGGTCGAAGCAAGTCACTATGCCAGTTTTTTCACTTTTGTACTATGGTCACGACCCAATTCCGGCAATTACCCTACCAACTCAACCGGCTGAAAGCACAAAAAATGGTCCTGAACGTAATCAGGTCGAAGCGAGTTACTATGAGTTGGTAGGTTTATTGGCCGAACAATGTCGTGACTCGTGACCACAGTACACAACTGCAAAGACCCTTATAATGATTATGATTCGCTCAACGAGACGGATATTCGGGGGGCAGACTTGCACCGGCTAAAACCACCGGGTGCCAGCACTGCCTAATCTTCGCCTTCGCCGGGCCTGGGAATCCAGATACTTCCTAGGCGCCCGGCGAGCGATTGGTCTTAGACAGGCCTCCTCCCTGGGAGAGGCTCGTAAAACTACCCAAACAATACCTCCCATTAGGGCGGCGTGTGAGCACACACACACGACGACACCACCCCACCCTTCGCTGAACGCCACCCTCCACTCTCCGCTGGACGCCACCCCCCCTCTCTGCTAGACGCCACCCCCTACTTTCAGCTGGACAACACCCCAACTCTCCGCTGGACGCCACCCCCCCACTCTCTGCTGGACGCCACCCCCCACTCTCCGCTGGATCCCCCCAATCTCCGTTGGACGCCACCCCCCCACTCTCAGCTAGACGCCACCCCCACTCTCCACTGGACGCCACCCGCCACTCTCTGCTGGAAGCCACCCCCACTCTTCCCTGCACACCCCCCCACTCTCCGCTGGACGCCACCCCCACTCTCTGCTGGATGCCACCCCCCCTCTCTCCGCTGGACTCCACCCCTCACTCTTCGCTGGACATCACCCCACTATTAGACGGAAGTTTGGGGTAATATTTAATTCGAAATAATATAACTTGAAAAATTAAATAAACGAGTATTTAAATCGGTCTTTCTCTCAGCCAGAACTCAAAAGTAATCATTAAAATAATCATGATTAATTGTATGATTACTGTAATCAAGATTAATGATTACTCATGCAATCATGATTAAAAGTAATCAGGTTACAAGTAATCATGATTACATTCGTCATGATTACTTGTAATCTGATTATTAATCTGATTAAAAGTAATCATGATTACGCCCATCTATGGTATGGACGAATACTTTTTGAACTAGCTAAAAATGAATGTTTAGTTTTTTGTTACGCTTATTATTGCTAGAAAAATGATTATGTACTTATTTTTGGATAATTATAGTTAAAAAAGCTTCTTTTAACATGTTTGACTAATCGAGATTTTATTCGTTCCTTTCCTTGTTCTTTAGACACAATTTTTGTTTAAACTTGCAACTAGACGAATAGTTTTTGGACTCACTGTATAATATACAGTGTATATACTATACAACACGAGTTCTATTAAGCACATTTGACGGTACCTCGGTTGATGGGAATTTAATGGCGATCTGTCAAGTTGACAGATTTTGAAAGTCGTTAGTGTTTATGTTTCCTAATTTGTAGAGTTAAAAATATGTTTTATTAATTATCCTGATGACAGGGTAATAAAAACAAAATTCACAATTGAAATAATTTAAGCCCCCGAACATGATGTAAATTATTGGAAGTGGCGATGTCAAAAGTTTCGTTTTAACAGCAGTATCTTAGATTATAAGCAGTATGAGCTTTATATGTGCACTTTGCAATCATAAATAAATATACAGGTTTTTGCAAATTGCAATGCTCTTTTCATAAACATCAAAGAAAATATTATCAAAAATGATCATGTATAATTGTAATCAGTTATTGTTTGTCTAATAATATTTTAATACTAAAATTTAAAAGTGTTTTAGTTTTTGATATAAAAGCGTATTTTACTATTGATTTTTGATTATATTTGTGTAATTTGTCATTCCGAGTATAGTTAATATTTTCTTTTAAATAAAGTACTCCTATCAGGAAACTTGAAAAGTAGTTTTGTAAATTGAAAGTCAACCGGGTCAACTTACTATCTCTACTTAAAAGTACATGTGTAATAATAACCAATATTAATATCTTGTTTGTAGTGATCACCATTAACTCTATTTTATTGTTATGTATAATTAAAAGTTGCAAATTATAAGGTACATTAACTACAGAGAAATCTTATTCAACAGGACTGATATAAAAGAAATCAAAGAATTTTATAAAGATGATAATTTTTTTAACAGAACTCCAAAAAGAACATCTTAGTATCTTACATCAACATTCAATACAAGGTTTCATTATATTTTATAATCTAAGTTTTGAATTTTTATTTGGTTATACTTAGCATTTGATTTTTATTTCAGTTTTAATAGATTTTTGTAAACTTACTTTAGACTATTTGAGCAATGGACCTAATCCTTCAAAATATAAGTTTGCTGCAGGTGAGAATATACAAATTTATCTAGTTTTAATTTTTTTGTTATATTTCTGGGTATAACATGAATTTAACTGAAAGAAATTATCCACTGAATAAATAGAAGGATTTATAAAGTTTTTTAAATAGTAATTCTGGTTTGTATTTATTTAATTATATTTTTAACACACATGTTTTATTTGTTAGTAACTATTGTTAACCCCTGATGCCAAAAGAGTAATGTAATAAATTTAGT
Organism: Automeris io; assembly: GCA_036320925.1. NCBI lineage: Eukaryota > Metazoa > Arthropoda > Insecta > Lepidoptera > Saturniidae > Automeris > Automeris io. Next base: position 27,342 of record JAUDJH010000037.1, on the reverse strand, counting down.
ATATCTATTTGTGGAATTGTATATTTTTATAACAGTCTGAGGCATTGTACCTCTAACCAATCAATCAACTTTGATTTATTACTTTTTTTTCACTTGATCCAGAGTGTTTTAAATTGACAAGATTATTTAACAGATACAAAAAATTCTGGCCAGCTGCTTGAAAAGAATTATATCCTTTTTAGTTGTTCAAGAAATATAACCCATTTCTACAGATTTAATCAATTTGATATTTTGAATCCTGTTACTTCAATTATTTTACAATACCATTGAAACCTGAGCCTGATACTGCAGCATAATCTGAAAGAAACAGGATACTCAACACTTCACTAACTTAAAGCAAAAGTATTGTGTTTGAGCTCATTTGAATAGCTTAATTAAATATGTTACAAGGAAATATGCATAAGGAAGTCAGGGGGTGTTTTAAATTCTTATTGGAATTATTATTGTAATTTATTTCATAACACTTGTTTTTAAACATATACATACTGCCTTTATCACTTGCATAATATTATGAAATATACTAGCTGTCCCGGCAGACCTTGTTCTGCCCTATTTCTCTAAAACAAAGTCACATTGTTTTTTTTAATGTTAATAGCTATTGGCCTGTCGGCTGTTTTTTGAAAATTGTTTGAAGGAACTTGGCCTTAATGCTATATGTATAAAAATTGACAAATATTGACATTAATATTTATACGTCACTCAATAATTGTTTTGCCTTCCCGGAACCCGTCCACTAACATTTAAACTTTATGCTATGGTGTTAAAGTTCAAATTGACTTATAACAAATCTTTTGTATGAGAATATAGAAAAGTGTTGTTTTCAGACTTTTTCAGATAATTTTTTAAAATCTTCTCTCTGTTATAACCTTCCCCAGACTTCAACAAACACAACAAAAAAAAAATCAGTCAAATCGGTTCAGCCGTGCTCGAGTTTCGCGGTTATCAAGACACTATAGCTGATCCGGCAAACGTTGTTTTGCTATGTAAGGTTTTGTAATATCTTCTAAGATGTTCATTGAAATTAAGTGATGTCAAAGACAATTTTGTTCACAATTAAATACTCTTAATCAACAAAACATTTATTTGGATAAAGATTAATATTATTACGTTGATACAACTCTTAACAAATAATGCATTAATTTCGACCAAATTTGTTTACCATAAAAACGGTTCTAGTGACTTAATCTTAAAAGATAGACATATACTGTCGGGGACATTTTTTTAGATCATTTCAAGAGGAATAATTCTTTCATACATATATTTTTGGTATCTTGAACCGTTTTTGCAGTGCACGCAATGGAAGCCCTCAAGGATGAATAATTTTGCCCGTTTTTTTCACATTTTCCATTATTTCTTCGCTCCTAATAATTGCATCGTGATGTTATATAGCCTAAAGCCTTCCTTGATAAATGGTCTATTCCACTCAAAAAGAATTTTTCAATTCGAACCAGTAGTTCCTGAGATTAGCGCGTTCAAACAAACAAACAAACAAACTCTTCAGCTTTATAATATTAGTATAGATTACATATTTTGTGCTAATATTTATTATCTATCTGTCATCATGCCAATCATTACACCAAGGTCCTATGGATTAAAAGGCAGCATAACAAAACACCTATGTGTACACATAGGTGTTTTGCTACACATGTTACACAACAGTTAACAGTAAAGGCTTCTCACAAAAAAACATGAAATAAGATTAATTTAGATTGGAATGTAACTTCCTCAATCTATACATGGAGTATTGATTTTATTTGGCATTAGAAATAAATAAATATGCAGAATGGCTTCTTTGAATGAAGAGTTATCAATTGCATGTATCAGTTGGGCATATTGAAATTATGAGCTCTGAATGAATAAAGAAAAATATGGATATCATGAATGTTGGTGGAAATAAGAGACATAGACCATGTATAATATATATAATCAAGCCATTTTTTTTTTGTTATTAAAGAAGAGTAACATCAGAATTATATAGAAGCATGAAGAGCAAGTGATTTGTAAATATTAAGAAAACCAAAGTGAAATTTATACTTTTTAAAACACAATTATCCTTTTAATTTTATGTACTTGAAAACATGTTCCTGATGTAAATTGAATAAAATAAAACTTTTACAGATAAGTTGGATATGCTGCTGTCTGATGTACAGAATTTGGTTCATGCATTAGTATATCTCATTGTTGAAGGATCTAAACATAATGTAAGTTTATGCCCATAATAACTAGAATACATTACAGCTCATTTATTCACCTATTTAAATGCTTTTTAATCAACAACATAAATAGCAATGCTCCTTGTGTTTAATTGTCCATGAGTGAAAGTACCCACTTATCATCAGGTAGGCTGTCATCTAGTTTGCTGGCTAAATTAAGTAAAGGCTTAAATATTACAGTCAAAAATCAATGAGTGATGATAGAGTGAACTACTTTATTATGATTTAGATTATGATATGTATTTCTGAATAACATTAATGTTTTCAGTTAACAGAGTCTGATTTCAAGTCATCCATAGCTATAGCAGGATTTTCTAATGAACAGCAAGAAGTACTGACTAAGCTATATAATACAAAGAAAGTAGAATTATCTCAAGCCTTACATCTACTTCAGGAAAATGAATCATATTATCAAGACTTCATGTGGAAGTTTGAAGTTCAGGTTAGTTGTATTTGTGCATACAAATATTATAAAGTTTGTTTATAGTAGTTACAAGTGTACTGGAAACGTTCAAAAAGGAAACTATGTGATCTACATTATTAGATAAGTTTTGTCCTGCAATTTAGAGCTAGATAAAATATAAGGGGACCTTTATATATTCAGCCAGCTAAATAATGATTTATAATAGACTACATTTGAAAACTAAAGTTATATACAAAAAGGTATCAAAGTCACATAAACTATATATACTTCATTGCATGTGCTGGCTTTGTTTTTAATTAATTTGTATTTTCTGTTTGCACAGGTAGCATCACGACAAGAAACAGGGAAGTTCACACCCATTGTGACTATGGACTTTATAACTATGAGACATAAAAATATTGCAGAAACAAATGTTAAAGAGACTAATCACAAGGGGGTCATTTCTGTTATAAACACTAGTATACATGATTCAAAAGCTGCTAGCCATTGTCAAAATGTAATTAATCATACAATACTGCAGTGTGACATACCCAATTTGATTTATCTTACTAATAAACTAGAGCAAGCTATGAAAGAATCAAAAAGTCAACATGTTCGCAAAGTGCAAAGGGCTATATAATTTTTTTTTTAAATTATTAGGACGTACTTCGAATATATTTTAATAAACCTATTAAGAAAATGATTTGACTCTTTAATTACCTACTAAGCTAGCTGTAAACTTTTATTATTAATTGTCGCAGATTTCGCAATTGCAATCAAGCGAAGGCAATTATGTGGTTACTAATAATCTTTAATTTTTAGATAACTATATAATCCACTTTTAGACACGTGCATGAGGAATGAAACTTGGGGTAAGATTTATAGACGTAACTTTGACTCTTTTTAAACTTTGCTCAAACATTACAATGTATTTAACTAATATCAAAGTATGTTAAGTTTTTTGTCAATGATAGACTTATTTTCTTAGCTAATTATAAGCAAAGTAGCGTCTCTAAAACTTAGACTTATTGTACGATTAATTGCTACAGCAACAAATGTGAGATGAGGAATATAAAATTAATTTCGATCGTAAAACAGTATTTTACACTACTGTTTTCTTGATAACGTTTAAAAAGACCAAATAAATATAAATTACGTTAATTAGCTAAGTATTACATTGTTTAAATAAAAACTATCTAGTTATCTACGTTTACAATTATTATTGCACAATATTTCGAAATATGATAGCAATTTTATTTTATTTTGGATTTCGAATTGATTCTACAATTTGGGATGCTAACTTTCACCAGTTTTATACGTAACTTTAAAATCTAAATATAATCACTAACAAACTGAAACTAATGAGCTGTAAAATACGCTCACTTTATCAATACTTTAGATGTAAACAGTCATGATAAAACTCAGATTTATATCTAATTCTTAGTGCCATATTATAAAAACGAATGTTCGTCTATTTTGTGTTCATAAGCTCATTACTACTCGTGTGCATGTGATGAGATAGAGTCGAATATTTGTAGTTAATATAATATTTTCGTGAAACTTAAAAATATAAGTATCGCATAAACAATTTTTGTGAATTTAATGAAGTGAATTATATTATTTTACCAAAAATGTAAAACATTTAATTTTACACTGTTGAAGAATTATAAAAACAAAAATTAACGTGTTTATTGTGATAGTATAAATTACTCAAAAAAATATATATTTGAGCCTACTTCGAAAACGTCTTGTGGAAATTCATAATAGATTGAAAAACAACTGAAATTTATCCAAACTATAGATAATATTTATAAAAATGGATTCAAACGTGATTTTAAAAGATAAAAGTCCCTATGATCAAGCAAACATAATATCAAAAGTGTTTTTAACGTAAGTATTTAAAACAAGCCTTCATATATGTTACTACCGATGCCCGTGACTTCGTTATGGTAATAATTATTTCAAGCTGAAATCTTTGTATAAATGACGTATGATGCTATTTATGGCCCGTAAATATGATCACAACGTCCACCCATCTAGAAATCGGGCGTCCCATGTTTCGCCTTCCCAATCTGTGCCACCACAGACTAATCTCTCTAAGCTCAGTTAGTCATCACCACGTCTAGCTAGATGATAGATATTCCATTTAAAAGCTGTTATCTGATCTTCAACATCGTGAATCTCAATGCAATTCAGGCCGGCATGATCGTTGCGACTACCGATGGGTTTTTTCTTGCCTTTCGATAGTCGTTGGCGTTTTTTGTACTGCACCATGGTTACCATCAGGTATGGTGCAGTCACTGTGTCGATTCAGTTTAAAAAAAAACAGAATATCATTTAGAAACATGATGTTGTAACTGAATTTCGAGCATTGCATGTTCCATAGCTCTCTAAGTTTTGCTAATCTCACTCGGTAGACGAGTTCTTTGGTGAGAGTTCAGGTCTCTGCACCATATATCATCGTAGGCAAACCACACTGGTTCAAGAGACAGGTCTTCAGTTATAGTGGAATATGCTTAGATCTTAGGGGATCTTGTAACTAGTCGAATGTGGTCCTTTCGAGTTATACTATACTACAGATGATCTTATCATGGTGTTCCTTGCCAAAAGATAACAGTGACGTTCATCCCATATATGCATAAAAGCAATGCATACCTTACAACAAATATGTTACATAAATTACTAAATGTAAAATATAAAAAGAAATCATTGGTATATGACTATAACATATTTCATTTTCACGTCATCTATCGTTCCGATAAGTATAACATGTGGTAATGCAAATCAATTACGTAAACGCAGCGCCGCTTACGGAAAGCAGAAGCAGAGCTTTAGTAGACTTCACGCCATGATATAGCAACTTTGCCCACGTCCACAACTTTCGGATTTGTTCGGGACTAAAAAAAAGTGCTTTTTGTAAACAAAGGATTTCTAAAATTTTGTTTTTTCAATTTAATTGCTATTTATAATTATGATTTTATAATCAAATAACAATATCAATATACTTAATTTCTTGTTTATTTACGTGTTTATTTAAAATAAGCAGCAACAACGTAAATAATTATGTTTAATGAACAACTAATTTGAATTTAATTTGTTATCAAAAAGTTTAATTATTCCTTTGCTCACAGAGCGTACCAAAATATTGAAATCATGAACGTGATCGTCAAAATATTGAAAATATGAATACTTTGTTTTAGCGGGTAATTATGCTAGCCACTGATAATATAAACTAGAAATATTGCCGAAAATTCTTAAATAACAAAAAAAGTCGCCGATAATTTGTACAACCTTTGTTTTGATATTGAAAAAGTTTCATAAGATTTTATTGCTGCGCTTTCGTGAAATATCGCTTCCTATGCGACAAATTATATTTCCATTTATCAAAAGTACAAAATTATCGGCAAATTGTTCTTAAAACATTTATACGATTCATTACTTTTGAAATAGAGCGCGAAGCGTGCGGACTATTCAGTTTGTAATGACCATAATCTGATCTTTGGGGATCGACTGTGGAATTTTATCGACTTCGAGCCATATTCATATAAGTCATAAATGAGATGCGCTACGGAGTATCAGTGTAGAGTCACAGACTTCTCGTTATCCGCTGTAAACAAAAGACAATCTGCTGCAATTGATAGCCATCGTACGCGGATATAGAACATTGTTATGACGCGGCGACGATTCTGTGAACAATCGAAAAAAAAAATCTTTACTAACGTCATATTAGTACATTCGTACTTACTTAAACATATTATACAAATATTTTAAATAAAAATCTTAAGTCGAACGCCGCGTCGAATGTCATTACTGTTGCCCCTAGCCCACTGTCCACCCTGTTTCTCGGACACAACTCAGATTCAGTTCAGACGCAGTGCGCAATTAGTATTACGTCTATTTCGGTTTATTCATGATCTCAGTAGGTATATTAATTAATCTATGAATTTCTAATCCGTGTTAGAGAATAACGGGTGCAATGTGAAAGCTACTATACAAATTGTTCTACGGTTACTTTGGAACCAATTTTTACGGACTCTGATCGGATGCAGTGTATAAACGCCCGTATCAGGTATAAGGTTCCGAAAAATCCTTTTCCTATGTCATTACAATATCATAATTTTGCAAGCTCTCTTTTGCTACAAATAACTAATTTATTGATACTTGTGATGCTTTACATTCTGAAGATATTTTAGCAAACATACTTATTACAGAATATTGCCGTCCGCCTGCCAGTCGCCACTATAAAATATACATTAGTCACCCTCGCTTTCCGCCAGTATCATAGTTTACAGTACAGAATACATTCAATATTACCGGCTGCCAGCAGTATGTCGGCAACGTCCGAGCTTATCGGTGCGTGTTGGAAAAATGTACACGTTATCAAAATGTTTGGTGTGAACACATGTAATTAAACTCTGTATTGCATACTTGCTGTCACAAATTGAAACAAATAATTATTTTAACTCTAGTAGATTCGACAGAATAATATGATTCAATTGAAAAGACATAAAAATCACGATTAACTAGTTTGTTATGCAATCAATTCTGAATTTGAAAGAGCAAATTGTGTTAAATCAAGTCTTACGGTAAAGTGAGACAAGTTTTGCTAAATATTGTTTCATTAAAAAGTGTTACTCACTCCGATATCACAAACTGTGGAAGTATATACTTGTCTATATATAATTATGTGCTAATTTACGACTAAAGTATTTAAAAGAGCTTTATAACGTTCCTATTAACTACGAAAGCAAGTTTTTTTTTGTGAAGTTGAAGTGTAATCCTCCTCTAAAATGGATTCAAAAGTCATTTTAAAAGAGATAAATCCTCACGAGAAGTCGAATATTATATCTAAACTATTTTTGACGTAAGTACATAACCTACCTAAGTACATAAATAATACTTTTATGTTTATGATTTGAGTTGTAGGTACGTTCATATAAATTATTTTTCAATTTAAATAAAACAATATTTAAACTGTTCTAAAATCAATCTTAGGCTGAGATTTATAGACGCAACTTTAAGTTTTTAACTTATTTTTTGAGAACTTTGCTAAGCATAGACAAAATATCGTTTATAAATCTCAGCTTAGATTCTAAGATTATGAATATGTTCAGATTCAGCCTAAACCGCGTAGATGTTCAATGAATTGTATTGATATGTCAGATCAAACGCATCTTATTAAACAACAATTGTCACTTAGGAGGGTCGTCATATTGTGATTATAGAAAAAAATTATTATGGAGTGTCATTCTATGAGAGTGCTAAAATGAAATGGGACCTGTAAAGATCATATTAATAAACTATCTTGTGAAAATCATGTTCTTATTTTGAAAACGTAATTACAATTTTTAATATTCTACCGATGTTCTATGAGCTTAGGTTGCTTGTTTTTTTACATTTGCAAAGGCCCTGAAATAAGGGAATCATTCCATATACTATTCAATTTTCGGCCTAGGTTTTCGGCATATAAAAGGAACCCATATTATGTTAATTTCTAAAAGTGTTTTTTAAATGAAATATTAAAATAAAACGAACAGAAAGTTAAATTATACAATTATTATAGAAATAATATATTGCTGACATAAGCAGATATTAATAAGAATATTAGCAAAAATTAGCATATATGTAGCCATAATCGAATATTGTTATTTCATTTGCTACGATTTTGTTTCTACGAAAAAAAAACAATTATAGATTATATTATAATAAACGATTAGAGTGAGGGCTAAAATTATTGTAAAGAATTAGATTACCAACAACTGTACTATCTACCATAAAAAAATTAAAATAGGAGAGTTATCTACAGAAATTATAATTTCAAAATACACATTACATACACATTGATAGAATTTGGTCACCATATTAAATTGAGACTACTGTATAATGACTCCCGTAAAGGTGACTAACCTAATGAAATGACTTTGCAATTTTTTGCAAATAAAGTGACTAATCCATAATGCACCACTAAAAATTAAACAGTTTTTTCACCTATATTATTTTCATATAAGATTTTTAATTTTCATCAAGACAAGTCGAGTGCAAAAATTATATATTTGACAGAAGTTTAGTACTATTCTGTATTTCAATATATAATTAATTTTAGAGTATATGGGGTGGCATATGGTAACTCTAAGTTTGATTAGTAGGCGAGACATAATTTTGTAGGCCATGACATCAACAAATTCTGACGCGGAAATTTTATGATCGATATATTAGGTCCTTACATATGAAATTGGCGTTTTTCGTACTGGCCACTTTAATCACAAATTTCTCCTCTTTGGTAAGGAATTCCAAATTCAAATTTGTACAGCTATAGACTCATGTATTTGTGCTTCGATGATCGTCATTCATTTGTTTTTTTCTTCTGTTTTTTTCTGTTTGCTTCACTCATTTTACAAAATGGAAAACTTAAAATATCGCATTATTTACGAGTACGAGTTCCGCCGTGGCACTAGTGCTGCGGAAACAACTCGAAGGGTGAATGACGTGTATGGCGGTCGTGTTGCAAAAGAAAACACAGTTCGTTTTTGGTTCCAACGTTTTCGTTCTGGAAATTTCGACCTGCAGAACAAGCCCCGTGGACGGCCTGAGACTCAAGTTGATAATGAAGAGTTGAAGGCTATTGTGGAAGCGGATCCATCGCAAACCACGTCCGAGTTAGCTGCAGGCTGCGATGTTAGTGATAAAACTGTTTTAATTCACTTGAAGCAAATTGGGAAGATTAAAAAGCTTGAAAGGTGGGTACCTCACGAATTGACTGAAGCAAACCGGCAAACGCGCGTCGACTGCTGCGTTACATTACTAAACCGGCACAATAATGAAGGTATTTTAAACCGAATCATTACCTGTGATGAAAAATGGGTTCTTTACGATAATCGGAAGCGCTCAGCGCAATGGTTGGATCCTGGCCAGCCAGCCAAATCCTGCCCCAAGCGAAAATTAACCCCAAAAAAGTTACTTGTAAGCGTTTGGTGGACTAGTGCCGGTATTGTTCATTACAGTTTTCTCAAATCTGGCCAGACTATTACGGCTGATGTCTATTGTCAGCAATTGCAAACCATGATGGAAAAGCTAGCGGCAAAACAACCTAGGCTGGCCAATCGCTCCACGCCACTGCTGCTTCACGACAACGCTAGACCACACACTGCGCAACAGACGGCTACTAAATTAGAAGAGCTTCAATTGGAAAGTCTAAGACATCCTCCGTACTCCCCGGACCTTGCTCCAACAGATTACCATTTTTTTCGAAATTTGGATAACTTCTTGCAAGGGAAAAAATTCAACTTCGATGGGGCAGTCCAAATCGCCTTCAAAGATTTTATTGATTCCCGTCCGACTGGTTTTTTTAGTAAAGGGATCAATGAACTACTTATGAGATGGCAAAAGTGCATAGAAAATAATGGTTCATACTTTGATTAATTAAATATATTATATTAAAAAATATTCGACTTTTTGTTCCTCCCATACAAAACGCCAATTTCATATGTAAGGACCTAATATGTCTCTACAATAGAAAATATACTTCCTAGGATTGTAGGTATAGTAGATAATAGATGAGAGTAAAACTAGGACTGAAGACTAAAAATATGAAAGAAGTTAGACCCTTGAAGTAGTTGGAGATATTAAAAATTAATCACTAAAAACCTTAGACTAAAAACTACTGTAATATACTTAACCGCAAACGAAAACCCAAACATATAAAGAAATATAAATATTTATTTAGTTTGTGCTAATATTGATGTTTTTGTTGAACTTCATTCACTCACTTTGCAATCAGTCGTTAGTCCACTCTTCACAGTAATTGTTTTTTCTTACTGAGAATGTATTGCATAATACTTACTGAGAATATAATGTATACTGCAGTGTGCAGGTTTTTTTAAACTAAAAAACTACTTAAACAATATCCCGAACAAGTGTCCCGAAAGGTTATGGTCAAACGGCGTGGGATCATAGTGGAGACTTATAATACAGTGAAAATATTACAATATTTTGTGAAAAACTAACTGAATTTTTTTTAGAACTGTATCTCTTTATAAGTTTTTTTTTTCTTTATCTCCCCAATGATGTCACGCCATTTGATCGTAACTTTACGATACATCTTATATATTAAAACGTAATCGAATTTTGCATTTAATGGAATTTATTGTGCTGAAGCACTGAAAATGTTACAAAGGGCTTATCATGAATCCACGTTATTAAAAACATGTATGTATAAGCGGTACAATGCACATAAAAGCGGTCGAGGTGTGGTGAAAGATTTATCTCGCTTTTGGTCAGTTACAACGTCTTTAACTGAACTCAACATTGCTGAAGTTAAAGAAATAGTGATTGAAAATCATAATTTAAGTGTGAGAATGACAACTGCTGAAATTTTTGTATCCCACGAAAGAATTCAAACCATGTTAAACTATAATTTGGATATCTGCTTGACTAGCGCCCAAAGACTTGATTTTTTGAGAAAAAAAAAATGAATCGCCTAATGTTTGCTAAAAACATTACCTAAAAACCGAGTCACAACCTCCCATATTCCTAGAACGTATTGCAACTGGTGATGAGATAAGGGCTTACGAGTTTGACGTGCAAACTAGTCAACAGCCTTCGGAATGGCGCTTTCCACCCGAACTGAAACCGAACAAAGTTTGTAAAGCACAATCAAAGTGAAAGTGATGTTGACAATTATTTTTAGATGTTGTACACTCTGAGTTCTTGTCAGAAGATTAGAGATTAAATAAAGATTATTATCTGAACGTTATAGTTGCTTGAGAGGGCAGATTCGTCGAAAAAGATTTGTTACCATGATAATATATCATCTCACAGGGCTATTTGGCCAAAAGCTCAACACAAGTTCTCGCTTGCCCGGTGAAGTTTTAAGGCCTTTACCGAGCAACAGCATTATGTCCTGTCGAAAAAAACGTACTCTCGAACAGCTAGTTCCCCTGATAAGGCTCCGGCAGACGTTTTCTCTTTATCAATGGTTAAATTTTACTAATTCCCGGTACATTCTAAACACTGTATTTCTACAAAGTTAACAGAAAATGAGATTCATAGCTATAGCTATAGCTTATCAGTTTTGACTTCTGTTCTATCGTATCGAACTTGCCCTAGACACAAATAAAATATGCAAATGCAAACAACAAATGACTTAATTAATAAAAGTTCAAAAGTATCACATAGAACGTTATCTTAACAAAGAACCAATAAATTTTACAAAATTATCCTTAATGTTCATTCGTATGTATTTATACCTACTGTGACCGAAACTACTGGTTATTATGATTTGTGCATCTATAAATAATTATTATGTACATTATGATAACAATTGAAAGTCCTTGTTCACATTAATAAAATAATTTATTTATATCATTTACATAATTAAAAGTATAAAAAAAAACGTAATGTAAAAAAATATGCAACGAAAGTCGGGTACCATTGCGGTGATTCTTTAAATACGAATTCATCGATGATCAACGGTCCTTTTCATTGCTTCTGCTAGCGACACTGGCTACCAATATAATCTAAGGCTACCAATTATGATTATAATTTTTCAATAAAAAACCATAACACACCAGCTAATACTTTGAATATAGTTTTCACGTTACTCACTATAGTACATACAATATTCGTTTTTATAATCTTATAGATGAAATAGTCTGTCGACAGAAAGTCCAATAAAGATCAATTAAAAGCAATTAAAGTCTATTAATAACAATGACTACTGACCAGGACACAACACAGAAGCTTCTGTTAAAAAATCTTATTCGAAGGTGATTGGGTGTTACAACAGTCCAAATTTTCACACACTTGAAGGCCTAGACAAAGTAATAATCGGCAAACGATAACGCTAGTAGAAAATTGCAAAATAAAAGCGCTTGATATAATGTGATGACGCGATATTTAAAAATCTTATATCAATTCCATACATTTTACACTTTATACTAGTGTTGTCCTTTATCAAGTGTTATTTTGTTTAGGGATACTAAAGATTACAAAAACAAAAGAAAGATACTCGTTCCCAATAAGCCTTATTAGATAACGAAGTTTATCTTCTCTTCCGTGGAATCCCAGTATAGGTCCCAGAACCTGATTTTCTCTAAATCTAATTGGAATTTTTTATAACTCCAATTATTTTTATCAATAAAATACATTTCTTTATGTAATTTATTACACTACACTTTACTTTGAATTGCATTGTACTGTTCGTATCGCACCATTCAGAGGTCACATGTATGGTGTTGAAGGTAAAACCTATACAGGAGTAAGCAGCATCAATCCAGATTCTTAATATTGTGGTTGACTACAGTTAACTACTAAAAAATCTTTTTTTCTAGATGGAGTTTTAGTCTATTTCGAAGAGGTTTCAAACATGGAATCTCGATAGAAGATTTATGGCAAGCCCGCAGTATCGACAAATCTAAACGTCTGGGTGATAGACTAGAGGAAGCTTGGGAACAAGAAATAAAGAATTCTGTAACCAATGGCGTGAAACCATCACTATCTAGGGCGATTATTCGCTCGTTTTGGATTGAGTACATGATGTGCGGCTTTTTTGTAGGCATCCTATTCATCATTTTATGGTATATCGCCTCTTTCCAAGTAATTTATTTATAAGTACTATTTACCAGCAATATATTCTTACTTTCATTATCGTTACTTCAACAAAAAGAAAACTTTTCACGGGGAGATATAGCGCAGATTTTGTCTAGCTATTGGGTAATTGATTATTATAGGTTTTACTAATGTCCATTCAACGTCTAAGACGGAAGTCAGTACAGTAAAATATGTACTGTATGTTCGTAAAGTAAATACTTAGAGGGAGAGACTGGATATAGTAAACAGTATAAAACCAGGTTTATGAATAATTTTACAACTACAATTTAAAGAAAGTTATTTATGAAACTCAATAACAGTATCGACTTTACAAACGAAGACTTATTACAATCATCTTCTAAGTGTGGTTATTTGTTATTATGAAAGGCTTATTTTGTACCAATATTTAACCTTTGAGACCGCAAGGCCTTTTAAGGTAAGACCGCACTATGTAGAAACATGACACAATACTGCACAGTTCGTTCCATGATTGTTTATAAGTGACACATAGCATCAGGTTATATAGATAAATTGATACTATTTGTTGGATAATGGATACCGATCCCTAATTCACTAGTCCCCCGTAGCCACTAACTAATAATAATATCTTAGAAAATTATTTATCGAGGACTTATGTGATTCATAGACAAATGTAACAAATATATGTCGTCTAATATATATTTACATATATGAATATAAATATTAAAGTACTTATTAAAACACTAATGGGTTCACACATTTTTTTCAGGCCTTTAATTCCGTTTGTGTTAGCATTATTCATAGGATATTTCTCAGGAGAGAAAACTGCTGAAACATACAGAAATGCTCACATATACAACTTTTTAATGAATTTTTTAAGTGTTTCAACGTCTTTGATGTTAAACCATTTACAGCTGAGCCAAGGGCGTGTTGGTATGAGAGTTAGAATCGCCAGTTGTTCTTTAGTATATAGAAAGGTATGTCATGTTGAATTTTCCCATTATTAATTATCTTAATCTTATCTTTAAGTTTATCTTAGCCATGTCATCTTTTATTTGATTGTAATGTTTATTTTTCAGATATTAAAACTTGATCGAACAGGTTTAAGCAAAACTGAAACTGGACAGGTGATCAACTTGATGTCTAATGACGTTAACCGGTTCGATATGGTGGCTTTGTTCTTAAACTATTTATGGGTTATGCCTATTGTACTACCTGTAGTTTCGTACTTAGTTTGGCAGCATATTGGATGGGCTACGTTAGCTGCTCTCACAGTTATATTTTTGCAGACGGTCCTGGTACAAGGTATAAAATTTAAGATAATACTAGCCTAAGGACTTTTCCTCCGATAGCTATGAACAATACTCTCATGAAATCAAATGAAATTTCAAAATGTATTTAGTAAATCAATTTTAATATTACGCAGAAAACCGTTTCACTTGATCTTTTCAGTGTACGATAGCAACTATTAGTTATTATGAAGCGGTGGAAATGTATATCTTTTTCTATCTAATCAATTTTAATAGAGCATGTAATAATGCAGTAATATTGAAGTTCCCGAGAAGTTACTGTTTCTACTTTTGTTTTAAGCTTATTTGAGTAATCTACAAGGAGTATTGAGAGGGAAAATAGCTAAACGGACAGACGAGAGAGTAAAGGTGATGAGTGAACTAGTCAACGGTGTACAAGTTATTAAAATGTATGCTTGGGAAAAACCTTTCGAAAAACTTGTGGATAAACTACGAAAGTAAGTCTGAAGAATTACACAGTTCAACAAACAAAATTTTGTTGCCCTGTATATCTCTGCGTTTTCCTTTGTTTTCTTGTCCGCAATTTTTGAATATATTTGTGAAAATTCTAATTTTTATTATATAATTTCAATTATATGAGTTGGACGTTTAAAATTCTAAATTACAGTAGTCTGTAACAAGTCCCTTTTTCTTTCACCTTTTATTTATTATAAATAATGTGTGTTTACTGCTTTTAAAAATAATCATAGCATTAAACAAAATTTATCATGTATATTTGCGCTTATAGTTACGCTTTTAACGTTCAAAAGGCAGTGAAAAACACCATATTTCCATCACTGATATTTATTGCACAAACACTTAAAGTAAACAATAAAATTATATAAAAATAGCAATAATATCACGAGCTACGAGTAGTAGGGATTCACAGGTTCTGGCTCACCGCCTTTGGCTCTCTCATCGGTTCTAGCTCACTGATCACGGCGGCAACCCTAAAAAAAAAAAAAAAAAAAAAAAAAAAAAAAAAAAGGTTTTCAGGGTCGCTGAATCGAATGCAAGTATTTAAAATTGCATAGCTTTAACCGTTTCAGAGATAGCATAACATTAACTAGGCTATAATAATACAAAAGCAATGGGGTACAGTTAACAATGGATCATCCGAGCAAGGGTCACCTATTGTTCGGCTCGAACGCTATTGTTGTGTTACGGTCGGGGGGTCTCAGGTACTTTTTCTATGTATAATAAAAAGCCGTCTACATTCCTTCATTAGTCATATTCATTTATTTTAAAACAGTAATTAAACAAATTCCATAATAACATATCATTGTACATGGTATCGATGTCAAATTGATTAATAAAGTAATTCATTGTACAGTTGTGCAACTTGTAGTACAAATACATTAAACAGTATTGACCACATACTGAAGTCCAATTGTTTTGCAATATTTTTTTATTGAAACTCCATCGGTGGCTATTTCTCTTTAAGAATGCATAGTGATATCCAGAAGGTGGTCGTCCATAGGAGTCGAAAAATTCACCAAAACCATTTTTGTCTATATGTAGTGCAACCCAATGTGATCCAGGTTTTGTATCGGGGTCCAAATTACTAATTAAATAAGTAGGAGTTTCCATGTATATCGGTAATCTATTTGCAGCATACACATTATACCGCAAACTTGGATGTATTTCGTTCAAATATTTCTGTAGTTCTATTGTATTCATATTTATTTAAAAATACAACTTTCCAACCCCAGAGATCGCAAACATGTGTGCGATTGTAATTACAGTAACTTATTATATATCGAAAGGGTGATTATTAAAAATAATACAAAGTAAGTTCATTTTAATTAATTTATTCAAAAATGTACACACAAAGAGATACATACAAATATTACAAAGTTAATATTTTTACAATATATATATTCAACTATTATAATCGACGGATACATTGCGGTTTTTATCTATTTCAATAACATTATCAAATTCGGCGTAAACAATACAGTTAATAGTTTGTACAAGCGTTGACTCAAATCGAACTTCTAATCTTACAGTGCCATGTTTTATAAGATTCCAATGACCTGAAGAGTTGGCTGATAAATCCGGAGTTAAATCAAAAGCTAACAAACAGTAACCGTTCGAATATTGTTCTCTCGAAATTCCATTCCCTTCATTTAAAAAATGTATACCCGTACCCGAAAATAATGTATGATAAGCCGTGGTGAAAATATGGTTTTCAAACGAAGGTTGTAAAGCTTTCGAAGGTATTTGTTGACCATCAATATATAAACAAAATGTGTTAATGTTGTAATTTTCGAAATTAAATGGATTTTTAGTGAGATTACCGTTAAATGCCCCGTTATCAACAAACCCAATAATACATCTTTTTGGGACTTGCCCCAAAAAAATGTTGTCAAGTGTTTTGCCTTGAATCCCAGATGGTATAGTTAAAACTTTCACTTCAGCTCGAGTGACGGGATATTTTGCTGTAGAAAAAGCCAATGCTTTTTGATGTGCAAGTAAAACAGTTGGATTGATTCGTGCTTTACGAACGATAAGTGTTGCATCTGTAATGCATACTTTAAACTTTGAATCACTTGAAGGGGCCATTAAGTTAAATGTTTCTCTAGAGCGAACTAATTTAACTGACATTTCTACACCATTGATCAAGAACTTTTCTTGGTTAAATATATCGCCATGTAAGTGTCCAATCATTTCAATTTCTTGACTTTCAGAAGCTAATTTTTGTCTTTTAACAAATCCTCCATTTTCCTCGCCGGTTTCATTCATTTTGTTGGCTGTATCTTCATACCAAAGGCCACACGTAAGATGAGATTCTTTAGCTGGTTTAGCATAATTCAACAAAGTTTCCATGTAGGCACGATACGCATATGTATTATTTGGAGGTGATATAAGTTTTTGATTTAAATAGACATCAAGTTGACTGAAGATTGAATGCAACCAATTATTAACCGGAGCCACTACCGTTGAGGCAGCTACCTTAGAGGAATCTTGATGCAATATCCTGGCTTTTATATGAATCAAAGTATGAGACAGATCTATATAATCTTCACCAGTTCCTGGTACTTGAAATTCGAGGGGCCCATCATCAGCTAGAGATGATATAGGTTTATAATGTATCCATATTCCATTTTCTATACTAGTTTGTGTTGAGGGTAATGCAAATAAATCTAACTCTGATTTAATGCACTCACATGATTTGTTATGTAGAAATGACATTTTATGAAAATATGTCTTTGATTTTAGTATGACTTGACTTTGATTTTTTGATACCTTTCACCTTGACATTCGGTGCTGAAATGAGAGAATTCAAACGGTTCCTCTTTTTTATATATCCTGAACCGGACATGTTAATTCGATTAATTTTATCTTGAGCTTTTTTGTGTAAATTTGAGCTGGCCTCTTTCAATCTAGTTCTTATTGAATCTTCCATGGGGCGTGCATTAACCATATCCGATAATAGACCCACACCGGCATTTAAAGCCTCTTTACCCACTACTTTAGCACCACTAGAGAGCAATGGTAAAACAGATCTAAATAAGCCTCCTAAAAAACTACCAATTCCATGTCCACGCTGATACGGTGCTCCTCGATAAATCACACCAATACCGTGACCAGCTTGATGTGAATAATAGTGCTCATAAGGACAAATTTCATTATATTCTTTGGAATACATTATAGTTTCATAAAGTGGAGTTTAATGCACAATGTCCCAAACTGGAATGGTATTTTTTGTCCTGTGCCTGATCTTATATTTATTTCAATCGTATCAAACTCCCTGCGCATAACAGGTATGTAGTGAGGTGGTGAGAAAACATGCATTTTATTAGCTCCATATATGTATTTTGAAGGGTCTAGTGGTATTATTCTTAATAATTGTGTCATCACATCCCCAACAATTTGCGGTTCAATAATATCACTATAAACAAATAACTGGGATGGTAGCCCTAGATGTAAATTCGCTGAACATTTTCCAAAACCACCCCTGTGTGCTAAGTTTCTAGTTGGTTCAAATCCTAGTTGAAGACTTAAGCTAGGTGCTAACGTAACTGATCTTATTGATTCATCCATTACAGTTACAGATACAAACTTTGAAATTTCATCATATCGAAATATAACTTTATCATCAATGCTGTTTAATGCTGTTAAAATTTGATTAATATCATCATAGTTGGTGGCTGGTATATAATGTTTGTAGTATATTAGTGAAGGTTTATCCTCATGGGGCATTACAGCCCATTTTGTTATATAAACAATATTTTCATGTTCCTGAACTGTAAACATCGTGCATGGATATTGAAATTCAACGACACCAACAGACCATCTACCTTCAAGTATAATAGGTTTCGGTAATTTGGTTGAAAACTGGGTTGTCGTATTTTCTGGGAAGTATTCCATGGAGCTATTACTCAACAATGTTAAATAAAAACTTTCCTTCATCATATTTTCTTTAAACTAGAAGCCAATATCCAACTATTAAATTTATCCGGATAACCTTTCCACTTGACCAACACTTGCTTTCTGTTACCGGAATAGCGGGAACCGATAATTTTATCTATTTTATAACTTGAAGTAGGATCATAAGATATTTTTTGTAACTCTTTCTCATAAAAAGTTCCTGTTATTGGTTCATTTTGTAAATCTTTTAATGTGTATACTACCCACGGTGATCTATCTATTATAGAAGATATAATAAAAATTTCATCACTCCAATTGGATTCATATCCCTTTTGAAAGATATGTTTGTGTTTGGTGATTCTTACATAGTCACCAATATGAAATTTTGGAAGTGAAATATTTGTAGGTTGACTAACTTTTTCTCTGTCATACAAATTATTCCAAACAGTCATTATATTATCAAAATTTACATCGCAAGGACACATCTTAATACTAGAATGATAGCTATGGTTATATGCGTATATTAAGTTCTGTAGGATATCTATATACCTATGGGTATTTTTGTGAGTGAAATAACGCCACATTCTCATTTTTAGTGTCCTTTGGAATCTTTCTACAATGCTGGCTTTAATATCAGGGTTATTTGTTGTATAATAATTTATATTTTTACTCTTTAAATAACCCTTTACATCTTTTGAAAGGAATTCACTTCCTTTATCAGATTGTATATGTGTTGGTGTGGTATTAGCTTCACTAAAAATACTATCAAAACATGATTTAACTGTTTCAGAATTTTTATTTTTCATAGGTCTAGCATAAGCATATTTAGTAAACACATCAATAACACAAAGTATATAATTAAATCCGTCATTATGTGTAGAATAAGATCTCATATCACTTAAGTCTACCTGCCAAAGTTCATTTAGGTTGGACAAAATATATTTGTTTCGAGGAAATTTCCTATGTACTGGTTTATGCAACGTGTATGTTTCTTGTAACCGTAGCCACTTTTTAACGTCTTCCTTAGTCATTTTACCTTTCATAGCTTTCGACAATTTTTCAATACTACTGTAACCAGCAGGATGTGATGGATCATAATAAATCTTAGTTATCTCTAGTATGGGGTCCATTTTTCCCAACTATTTTTTTTTCTTATAGGTTTTTTTATCTTTTCTAGATTGTTTTTTTTATCATTAAACTCTTCATCTGTAGATACTTGGTCAATATCCTTTAATTGAAGCCGGTGTATGTATTCACTTCTAGCTGGATTCCCAACGTAAGTCAACGGTACTTTAATATCCTTCAATGCTGTTGCAAACTTTTCCCAACCTATTGGATCACTTTTTTTTAACGGTCTAATTGCATCATTTAACAAATCTACTATATTACTTCCAAGAATTTTTTCGTTATCTATAATGACTGTACCATCATCATTCCAATGAATTTTATTTGTACTTAGAGTTAGCAATTCCAATAAAGACCCACCTTTCTTTACATAGGTTTTTGGTATTAAACTAAGAATTTGATCTTTCGTGTAAGGAAGTTTTTCATAAGATATAGTACTCTCCTGATTTTTATCTTCAGTGTTTGGTGGCAGAGCTGTAACTAAACTCTTGTCGTCGGTATAATTACTTTTATTAGATGTATTTACTTTTACTTCTGGAGTGGTAGTATCAATACTTTTAGTTATTATTGGTATTTCATGAGGTTGACGGTCTTCTCCAGTAAAGTGTAAATATCTTTGTAAAATTTGTAGATATAGAATACATTTTTTCCTATCATCCATATTACTATTCAAAATATTTTTCATCTCAACATCTAATCTAGAAGTGGGTCTATCAGGAACTTGGTTGTATTTTAGTTTGTCCATCAAACTTGGTTCAATGAGCAACATTTTCTTAGCTTGCTCCATTTTTATTACATAAAATAATTAACTAAGCCACTCAAAATTGAACCCAATATTATTGGTAGAAATGCACCACCTTTTTGAATAATAATATTTTTTCTTATTTTATTAGAACTTTTATGTAACAATTTCCGCAGTATAGATTTATATCGTTTAAGTTTTTTTTTCTCTTTTTCTGGTAGTTCCACTTTACCTTGGAGGACGTTATGTATACATTCACAAATACAGTTAATTTCCTTTTCGTCACACGATTGTAAAAGAGCTTTCCTATATTTAGGTTTAAGCTTATGTAGTGCTCTCAGTAAGTCTTTATGTGTGTTTAGACTTCGCGGCATTATGTGTAAATGACAGGAATTTGTTGATTCTTGCTATATTTAAAGCCTTTGGTGGGGACATAAACAACGCAATGTACATCTGGAGGAAATATTTTTGTTTTAATTCGACACATTTCATCAGTGTTTTGTTTAAGATCTATCATTAAATACCCATGTGCTTCCATAGTTGCATTACGATAGGCATCTTCAAGAAATTTTGGATTTTCTGGCGATACTTGGCGTGCTAAGTATCGTATTTGAGTTTTATCTCGGGGATTTTTAAAATAAACAATATAACTTGAATTTAAAGAAATGTCTCTTTGTCCTTTACCTTGGTGAAATAAATTTTGTGTGATGTAAAATACACTTAAGTTTCTATGGTGGCTTCCTTTGGTAAAAATATCAACAATGCGACCATCAGACTCTCTCATAAGATCATCAATTATTACAAGGTTTGCATTCTTCCCATCAAACATATTAAGATCTGGTATACCTTGATGATAATTTACATTTGGCAAGTTATATAAAGGTTGCATTTCATCAAAGCACCAAGTAATTTGTGTAAACTCCCTACTACATATGTCATTAATATATTTAATGAAGTTTGTAACAAAATTTGATTTTCCACAGCCACTTGGACCTGCAACTATTGCAGTAAATGGATGAATAAAGTGAAACATCACGTTGCACGTGTGTAAATGCTTGAAAGTTATAGAGAGAAATAAAACATTTCGTTCAATTGTTGGTTTATATATTCACTTACTACATGCATATTAAAAAATAAACATAAGAAAAAGTATTTACAAATATTAACTATTTATTGACAATAATAATTGAATAAAAGATACATCTTAAGACTAGTATACAAATACAGCAGTGTACAGCAACATATTTACAAATATTATATTCATAAACTAATCGAAATACATACATATTTTAGTTAACATTAAGGTACTTAATTAGAACATTGAATAGAAATATATATTAACAAAGAAATATTTACATACAGATTTTTCTATAATCTATTTTAATTTGTAATGACCCCACGCCAGTGTATCCATATTATTGGGTAGAATATAACGCTTTGTGTCGTTATAAGACAAACATCTTTTGTTTATTTGCTGGGTGAAAATTGTGTGTTTAATTGATTTGAATCTGTACATGTTGCAAAATTGGATATTTTTAGTGAAGAGACAAGTCTTATAATTTTCCATGGTCATTTTTTTTGTAACACATTTATTAACACCCTTTGCTTTTGCTGTCAATTTATTTTCGACGTCAAATGCATACATTTTAGATCTTAGACCTACAAACTCTTTTAAAATTTTTCCATTATTTTCATCTTTGAAAAATCCTAGTTTCTTTTTATTGATTTTTGGATAACCATATGTATTATCTGATGGATAATCGGATGTATCAAATCGATAAACGAGGTCGGTTTTAATATCATTGTAAAAGTTGTCTGTAAAAATCTGATATATTAAACTATCTGTGTCAGTATACAATAATTTTAATTTATTATCAAACTTCCTCATCATGTAGTTGTAGTGAAAGTCATACATAAGAGTTTTTGAAATATCCAATATACAAAATCCTAAATAAATGGGTTTATTATGAACCAACTTTGTTTTTCGCAATTGTACTGCAACTAAGTTTTCTGCAAAAATCGATAAACTGTGAAATTCCGGTTTTGCAATCAAATCTTGTACACCTAGAGTTTTACCGTTATTTTCCCAATGCGTTAACAATTTCACATTAACCCTTTTTTCAATGTTTTCCATAGTTTTCCCAAACACGGAATTATTCATTAATTTATAAAAATCCTTTTCAAAATCCGAGACTGCCTCTATTCTACGTTTTGTATTTAAATCAATGTATTTTTGCAGCCATGAGCTCTGTCTAAATTTTAGTATTCTATGAACTTTTGTTATTTTCATTCCCATATTCAGACACTGTTTAAGATTTCTATAATGAATTTTATATCTGATCTTATTATAAAGATTTGGTATTAATTTGGTTTCTTTAGAATCACTACTTATACATATTTTCTCAGGGCAAAGTGGAAAATCAGAGTGTAAATCATGAAGTTCAACTGGGTACTCTAAATCTACTTCTAAAATAAAACCGAATTCAGACGTGTCGGGTATATCAAAACTTGTATTTGGACTGACCCATTCAAATCCTCCTTCAGGTAAATATTGAGACATAGCCCAACCGTAAAGGTTATTTGCATCGAAATAAGCAAGATATGATGTAGGTTTATTTTCATCATAATTATCTAAAAATTTATTATTAGCTTTAGCATAACGATTGCTGCATTGTGATACTCCCCCTCTAATACCTGCCTTGATGAAAGCAATTTTATCAAAGTCTGTTAATAATTCTAACTCTATTTTTGTATATTTTAACATAGCATCCCAACTCAAGCCTGGTGCTGTATAATAATGGGCAGGATCTAATCCATAAGTTGTTATACAAATATTTCTAAAGTTTTCGAATACATCAGTTAACAATATAACATCTGTTTTCAGATATAAGTTAGAGTAATCCAGCATATTTTGACAACCAAAATGTTGCCAAACATTCTGTGCATGATTATAATCATCATTAGATACATTTGAATCAGTTAATGAACTGTAAAATTGATTTTTAGTGGGAATAGATGTTAATTTTAAACAGTCGTATGATGTCATAAATTCATAAGGATAAATACCTTTTCTCCTAACATACCTGAAATCTTCATTTCTTGGAAAACTATTTTTTAAAGTAATAAATTGTTCATCGTTGAGATTTTTAGCTAATTGCTCAAGACTACATGGCAAAAATTTTAGGGAATCAAGAAATCTTAAATTCAAAATTTGGCTATTTATTATTAATGTTTTAGAAAAAGATATGTATCTTTCTTTGTTTTGAGGAATGACATCCACATCACCCTCTACAAAGTTTAATGCATGAACAATGAAATGTGCATCATAGTGGCTGAGATTATGTAGGAATACTGGAACATGACGTGGTATCCTAAATTTGCTTACACAAACATCGTGTGCAACACCTCTAAAATTACCTGTATACCAATCAAAATATGAAATCTTTTTATCATCAGAAAATTCTATTTCACATATACAACAGAGTTTAGAATTCGCAATTTCCTTTTCATTTTCTGCAGTCAATGGTTTGGGACATTTTTGAAAACTATTTTTCTTGCTTATTATTTTTAAATCATCATATAAACGATTCATAAATATCTGTACACAATCTGGACCGCTATACGTTACATATTTTGACAAACTATTATCATATGAACATTTAATATAATATCCAAAACTATAAACTTCATGTTTGTGAACATTTTTAGTATACGGTTTATTTGGGTCGTTAGAACACGTTTTTATTGGATTTAAAAAGGCTTCAAAATCTGCATATATAACGAAGGGTATCTTTAACTTTTTATGAAAATTTTCAAATTTTAATTGAGTATTTGACACTAGTTGTCCAAACCAATTTTTATATCTTTTATCTATATTTGGTAGTTCTACAGTAATATGTGAACAATCATATTGTTGATGGTTATTCAACCTTTCCTTTGTGGGGAAATGCAATAAACATCCATCGCATATATAAACCGCATGATTTTGATTTGAAATTTGTTTACTGACCAATCTTGATAAGTTTTTAATATAACAATAGTGGTAAGTCCTTTCTCTATTTATGAGTAATAAATTAATGTGACTATTTCTACGACATTTTGTTAAATATAGTGGACCCACTACACTATGCCTTTTCATTTCTTTATTAAATTCTAAACCGAATACATTGATACTAATATTATTTAATTTTTCAACTTTTGATATATCATTTAATTTAACGGGAAAAGATACACCATTAAATTTTAGTTTATTTACATGCATGCTATAGGACGATACTCGATTTGTGTTCTTACTCACTGGATATAATGCTGAAAGTAATGCCCATTGAAAACATAAATTGTCAGAGTTTTTTACGTTTATCACAGCTTTTTTATTACTAATATCTTTAGGTAAATCAATATATGACGTACCACGTAGCGGATTAAATTTATTAATATTCATGTCTAAGCAATTAATTTGTTTAAGACTCCACCCACTGTCTTTTTGTTCAAAAGCACTTATTTTATTTGTTATAGCATCACATAATGAAGAAAAGAAAATATTTAAGTCATCACCTCGAAAAATTATATAATTACATGTTTGAAAATCAAATGAATTTAGAATATCTTTAGTTTGTTGTATAAAATCTGCGTGTAGTATAAAATTTACTTTAAAAGCAGTATGTTTCTGCATAGATTCTTCAATCAAAAATAGCACATCATCTTTTATAGAACTTAAAAACAATTCCGGCGTTTCAAAATCTAACATAGATGATAAATCAGATTTATTTTTAATTTTATATGTAATTATTCTATTTCCAAAGGCTGTTTCAGCAATTGATACATTTTTAAGAGATGTGTGAGAAGTTAATACATTATTATTATGAATTTTGCTTTTCAAATGATTGGTAAAGTATTTTCTAGTTATCAAAATTTTACACGTGTTACATTGCACCTTGTCGACATCGAGGTCTGCTGATATCCCGATCGATGATAATGAAGTTGATGGCCTATCTTCATATCTAGTCTTTTTCTTATTATTGTCATCATCCTTCGTACTACAAAGTTTCTTAGACCCCATCCCGATTTGATATGATTGTTTTGATTGTCTAAAACAAAGAAGAAACATATTTATAGAAGAAGAACAAAATAATTCTGTAAATTTTGAGATAATTTAAGAAGGCATACTCACGCTATGTTTTCCTCAACTACTGCACAAATATTGGACAATTCTTCATCATATGTGGAGTCTTTCAATCCACTCTCTGGAACTATTCCCCACAAATTATACATTCCATATTAGATTTGCGTTGAAGAAAGGTACAGATATAATTTTAGATTATGTTTAAATAAAATGGAAATATATGACACGAACTTATTTAAAGAAAGTACTAACAAAAATTTGTATTTACAAAAAATAGTTTTTTATATTCTAGCTATAAAATACACATGATTATTATGTTCAGAAACTATAAGTAAATAATATATACACGAATATTAATTAAATGGAATGCGTTTATTACTTATTACTAAAGTGAGATTTTTTACAATTTTCAGTCTTAGAAATTTCTTTAGTTATTTCGTAAACAATGTTTCTAACGTTTGCAGAATTTTTGTGTTTATCATTTGTGTAATATTTAACTCTAAAATCTGCGTGCTTCCAATGTTCTGTGGAGGCTATTTTTGCAATCTTTTTCATGTCATATATTTCTATTTTAATAAGTTTACTTGAGCTGGAACCATCATCAACGTTTGTTGATAAACAGACGGTGTTACCTTCTTCATCGATTCGAGATACAGTGGATGAAAGTTTTTTTCGTTTTATTATAGGACCTTCAAAGAATTCATCTAAATTCTTGGTAATAATATTTTGCTCCCTCTTTTTCTTTAGTTTTGATTGTAAATTACTAAGTAAATCCTGACTACCTTCATCCGATAGAGGATAGTAGTAATTTTTAAAAGTATTTTCTTCATCAATAATTTCCAGTGAGTTCTGTAAAAATATTTTATAAATTTAAATCTGAATTGATGGATGTTCGTAGTGTAGCGATGGTTTTTTAGTGTATATAAGTGTGGTATAAAGTAATAACAAAATTACTTACATTCATTGTTTTATGAATCTATGTCACTAATACTTTGTAAATTAAATTTATACTTGTATTTCACTTCACTTAGAAATACACGAAATATAACAAACTAAATGTTCACTATAGAAAAGACACTTTCACAATGTAACTTAAACAGTTCCAACCCTATATATATAGAAAATATCGCTCCTACACCATGACTCATGGGTCCAATGCACAAAAGGTTTGTGATAATGAATTCCGGCTTCGATATGAACAAAAGATATGAATAGGTTTATAACATTTTGTAAGGTGTCTTTGTTAGTCATCTTTCCATTAAACTATTGTTAAAAATATTTTGACTCATTGTTTAGAAATTTTTGTAATACTTTGGAACTTTTTTCTGTTATCAGACAATGAAACAAGTTGTAACATGAAACTGTTAGAAATGTTTGAGTCATAAGTAACAAATTTTGGAATGCTTTCGTCAAAACGGTAAGAAGATATGAAGATTATATAGATCTGTCTCATACTTTGATTCATATAAAAGCCAGGATATTGCATCAAGATTCCTCTAAGGTAGCTG